>OY986056.1:1585935-2785935 GCA_963920205.1 Stenodema calcarata | reverse complement strand
GGTTATCATCAGATGATACCTACTTATACCATCATGATAACATCATCAGACAATGACAATAATTATTATTGTAAACTCAAATACGTCGAAAACTCATAAGAAAATGAAATCAAATCGACTCGAGGTGTTCATTTGACTTCGAATGGACCTTCAAGAAGAGCAATTGTCAACTCAAATAAGTCGAAAAACTCGAAAAAAGTTGACTTCATATCGACTCGAGGTGTTCATTTGAACTCGAATGGACCTTCAAGAAGAGCAATTGTCAACTCAAATAAGTCGTAAAACTCGAAAAAAGTTGACTTCATATCGACTCGAGGTGTTCATTTGAATTCGAACGGACCTTCAAGAAGAGCAATAAGTCGAGAAACTCGAAAAAAGTTGACTTCATATCGACTCGAGGTGTTCATTTGAATTCGAATGGACCTTCAAGAAGAGCAATTGTCAACTCAAATAAGTCGAGAAACTCGAAAAAAGTTGACTTCATATCGACTCGAGGTGTTCATTTGAATTCGAATGGACCTTCAAAAAGAGCAATTGTCAACTGAAATAAGTCGAGAAACTCGAAAAAAGTTGACTTCATATCGACTCGAGGTGTTCATTTGAATTCGAATGGACCTTCAAGAAGAGCAATAGTCAACTCAAATAAGTCGAGAAACTCGAAAAAAGTTGACTTCATATCGACTCGAGGTGTTCATTTGAACTCGAATGGACCTTCAAGAAGAGCAATTGTCAACTCAAATAAGTCGTAAAACTCGAAAAAAGTTGACTTCATATCGACTCGAGGTGTTCATTTGAATTCGAACGGACCTTCAAGAAGAGCAATTGTCAACTCAAATAAGTCGAAAAACTCGAAAAAAGTTGACTTCATATCGACTCGAGGTGTTCATTTGAATTCGAATGGACCTTCAAGAAGAGCAATTGTCAACTCAAATAAGTCGAGAAACTCGAAAAAAGTTGACTTCATATCGACTCGAGGTGTTCATTTGAATTCGAATGGACCTTCAAAAAGAGCAATTGTCAACTGAAATAAGTCGAGAAACTCGAAAAAAGTTGACTTCATATCGACTCGAGGTGTTCATTTGAATTCGAATGGACCTTCAAGAAGAGCAATAGTCAACTCAAATAAGTCGAGAAACTCGAAAAAAGATGACTTCATATCGACTCGAGGTGTTCATTTGAACTCGAATGGACCTTCAAGAAGAGCAATTGTCAACTCAAATAAGTCGTAAAACTCGAAAAAAGTTGACTTCATATCGACTCGAGGTGTTCATTTGAATTCGAACGGACCTTCAAGAAGAGCAATTGTCAACTCAAATAAGTCGAAAAACTCGAAAAAAGTTGACTTCATATCGACTCGAGGTGTTCATTTGAATTCGAATGGACCTTCAAGAAGAGCAATTGTCAACTCAAATAAGTCGAGAAACTCGAAAAAAGTTGACTTCATATCGACTCGAGGTGTTCATTTGAACTCGAATGGACCTTCAAGAAGAGCAACTGTCAACTCAAATAAGTCGTAAAACTCGACAAAATATGACCATATCGACTCGAGGTGTTCATTCGAACTCGATGCACCTTCAAGAAGAGCAACTGTCAACTCAAATAAGTCGAGAAACTCGAAAAAAGTTGACTTCATATCGACTCGAGGTGTTCATTTGAATTCGAATGGACCTTCAAGAAGAGCAATTGTCAACTCAAATAAGTCGAGAAACTCGAAAAAAAGTTGACTTCATATCGACTCGAGGTGTTCATTTGAATTCGTATGGACCTTCAAAAAGAGCAATTGTCAACTCAAATAAGTCGAAAAACTCGAAAAAAGTTGACTTCATATCGACTCGAGGTGTTCATTTGAATTCGAATGGACCTTCAAGAAGAGCAATTGTCAACTCAAATAAGTCGAGAAACTCGAAAAAAGTTGACTTCATATCGACTCGAGGTGTTCATTTGACTTCGAATGGACCTTCAAGAAGAGCAATTGTCAACTCAAATAAGTCGAAAAATTCGAAAAAAGTTGACTTCATATCGACTCGAGGTGTTCATTTGAATTCGTATGGACCTTCAAAAAGAGCAATTGTCAACTCAAATAAGTCGTAAAACTCGAAAAAAGTTGACTTCATATCGACTCGAGGTGTTCATTTGACTTCGAATGGACCTTCAAGAAGAGCAATTGTCAACTCAAATAAGTCGAAAAATTCGAAAAACGTTGACTTCATATCGACTCGAGGTGTTCATTTGACTTCGAATGGACCTTCAAGAAGAGTAATTGTCAACTCAAATAAGTCGAAAAACTCGAAAAAAGTTGACTTCATATCGACTCGAGGTGTTCATTTGAACTAGAATGGACCTTCAAGAAGAGCAATTGTCAACTCAAATAAGTCGTAAAACTCGAAAAAAGTTGACTTCATATCGACTCGAGGTGTTCATTTGAATTCGAATGGACCTTCAAGAAGAGCAATTGTCAACTCAAATAAGTCGAGAAACTCGAAAAAAGTTGACTTCATATCGACTCGAGGTGTTCATTTGAATTCGAATGGACCTTCAAGAAGAGCAATTGTCAACTCAAATAAGTCGAGAAACTCGAAAAAAGTTGACTTCATATCGACTCGAGGTGTTCATTTGAATTCGTATGGACCTTCAAAAAGAGCAATTGTCAACTCAAATAAGTCGAAAAACTCGAAAAACGTTGACTTCATATCGACTCGAGGTGTTCATTTGAATTCGTATGGACCTTCAAAAAGACCAATTGTCAACTCAAATAAGTCGTAAAACTCGAAAAAAGTTGACTTCATATCGACTCGAGGTGTTCATTTGACTTCGAATGGACCTTCAAGAAGAGCAATTGTCAACTCAAATAAGTCGAAAAATTCGAAAAAGTTGACTTCATATCGACTCGAGGTGTTCATTTGACTTCGAATGGACCTTCAAGAAGAGCAATTGTCAACTCAAATAAGTCGAAAAACTCGAAAAAAGTAGGTCAGAGATATTGGGGAGTGGAAATTTGTCCGAAATTGTCTTTTCGTTGAGTTTGCGAAAATCAAAAACGAGTCTGTGTTTTGGTTTACCTGAAGCATCCAATTTTTTGGGGACCACCCATAGAGGTGCATTATAAGGAGAGTTTGAGGGTCGGATAATTTTTTGATCTAGCATCTCATCAATTTGCCGTTTGACTTCATCTTTGAAGATATTTGGGTATCTGTAAGGTTTTACATAAACCGGGATTTCGTCGGTGGTCCTAATGTGGTGCTTGACCTGGTTGGTGAATGTAAGAGGTTTATCGTCCGATTGGAAAAGGTCCGAAAATTCTTTAATGATCTTTGTTATTTCCTTCTTCTCCAACGGATTCAAATGATCTAGTCTCAGTTTTTGTAGGTCAATTTTGCCTTTAGATTTAGGTCTACTCGTCTCAATGGGTTCGTGGGTGTCTGAAAATAAACAACAGTCCAAGATGGGTTCTGCTATTATAGGGAAATCTATGGTTATTGACATAGGATGTTCCGCGGCATTCGTTGCATGTACGAAAGCATAAGAGTTTCGCACATTCACGATACACTGGGGAATTTCCACCTTACCCAATTTGATATAGGGGACAATGGCATCACCATTATCAATATTGTGAATTTTTATTTTTATTTGTTCGATAGATCTCGCTTCCAAGAGGAAGGATTCCGCAGAATCAGGGGAATACAGGTCGGAATTAGTGAATCGTAATTGTAGAGAAAAATGCGGGAGTTTTAGGATATTATTAGTTTTTCAAATCTTGGAGAGCGTTCCATTTGTCAATGGGGATCTTTCGTCGTTGGTTGTGGGCTTTTGAGAATTGGAGTGGTTTATTACAAGAATGAAGAGTCGTAGTGGTCTCCATGGGAGAAGTTGTAATTCGTCATCGAAATTGAATTTATACATCATTGTACCATTACCTAAGCATGTTCCTACTCAATCCAACACAAATCCGTGACCGTTTTTGTTTCTTGACTCGATGGCGCATAATCCATGGAAAAAGTATGATCGAGATAATTACTGCGGTAGGGGAAGGTAAATTTCTCTTTATTCAATTTCTTTCTATCATGCTATGTGAATTGTGAATAATGTGAACTGCTTCTATAACACAACTTGATTGAAAAAATATGTAGGTTGTTCGACTTACAAAAACCTTTTGAAAAAAGCCGGGAGGTCAAGCACCCAAGAATCAAGAATCATTTATTGGCAGAAATAAGCAAACAAAGTTTGTACAGGATGTTTGGGGCTTATACAATACCGGCCTGACGGCCCTAAAGGTTTACCAAAAATGAGGGATGATGGAGGGTAGAGACATGGAGTGAGCTTTGTGGTGGGATGATTGCGGTAAGAGAAAATTTTTCATACAAAACTCTTGACTGAGTGCTACAAAACATGAGATACGCAATGTTGTCAACCAGTTTTAGATACGCAAGGATAATTCTTTGACGATTTGACCACATTCTGTAGGAGTAAAACTGATGTCATCATTGGATCCGGCGCGAAAATTGGAATGTGCTCATAGAAGGCACAAAACCTCAAAACGCCATGTTGATCCTACAACAACGACATGGTGTAGTGATATCTTACATGGACCATGGATCACAATATCTTACATGGATAGTAGTGGCAGATGTGTGAGCCGTTGAACGTAAGACAAGCTTGCCAACTTCGAACCAACAGTGTTGCTGTTTTCAATGGAATTTCCAGTGTCCTCCATTGTTTAGCTGGCTTTTTGTCGTTGGCTTGCGTTGCAGAGTTGAATGTAGTTTGGGCGTGTTCTGTCGATGACTAATAAACTATTATGATCTGACCATCAATAATCTGCCATTGCATAAATACAAATTATGATTCTACGACTTTTCGTGTGTTTGTCGGCTTTGTCGCAATTATCACTCTTCGCATCGGCAGGTAAGAAAATATTTGTCTACTTCATCGAGTTTTTCGTTATGTACCGTTCTTATTCGAAGCCCTAACTTGTTTTCTATAACTAATTTATCGGTACTTGAAGAATTACTATCGTTCACACTTGTTCCGAAACTACATCATACTAATGCTGAAGTATTTCGAGTGATTCAAGCAATCCTAAACCCTAGTTCACTAAAATTAGTTTGTTGTTGCCTGGATGCTCGAATTCCTTGGGCAGGCACTTATTTGCATCTATTCTGGAACAACTGCCTTCGCCTGCAGGCAATTTGATCATCATCGACATTTCCTATTGAATACGTGAAAACTATTTTCGAACGTATCCTGTTTTCGTAGAAGTTACTGTTATTCCGGAACTCCAATTCAATCCTGCTTGATTGGACAAATTAGGAAAGCTTATTCGTTATTTCAATTCCATACTGTTTTAATGGTCATATCTCGCAGTGGTGTTTGCTTTTGGGAGTTGTTAATTATTGAGGTGACTAATGTTGAGGTATCGTTAGGTATGTCAGCGTGGGCGTGTTCGTCGGATGTTTCATCAGTGGTGGTTGACTACCGTCTTCGCATCTTGAGTGGAATAATAAAATTACCTATTACCTAGTTGATAATCGGGTAGATATTGCACATAGTATGTGTTGCGAGTGTTATGCAATTAGAAACGAGAAAGAAGGAAATGACGATTATAGTTGATTCTATTTTCAATTTTAATGCCTCATAAACCTGCGTAAAAAAGACTACAAGATTACAGTCATTACAGTGAATTTACCTAGGTACCATTTTGCATTGACTATATTCGCTAGGAACTATGCCGGTGAACCCCTTCCACTTTGACAATAACTATTAATGTAAATCTTGGGTTGAGCCTTTTGTACCCCAAAATTGTTTTACAATGTCTAATTTTCGAAGTTTACTCACTGCTCACTTTTATTTGACATGAGATCACCATTCGAGTTACTGACATTGTGTTTGACTGAGTTGGTAACACGAACTTGAATGATCGAGGTTGTGTTTCTGTCTTCTCATCGTAAATTCACTATGATATAGTGAATTTATGCTTAGGTGTCTCAACTTGAATCCGAAGGACTTCAGGGATCAATTCTACTACTAATTTGCAACAAAAGTTTTCTCCTAGACTTTTGTTTTAAATCCATTTACCTAAGTCATTTTGAGCAATTGTGACGTTAAATCACTGGAAAACTGTAAAAGTCAATTGCTTTGCAAAGTTTTATTCATTTTTTTTAACGAGACCATCAAATTATTTATTATTAGAAAATTAATTTTATAATTGAAAAAAATGAAATATGGTAGCATATGGCGGATAACCTCTCATCTCTGCTTGGACCCCAGAATGATAAACTTCTCCGTACTATAGGTAGGAACCCAACTTTCCAGGAAGGGGAAAAACTGCCCTTTTGCTCCGTTGCAGTTGCCTATGTTTTCGTAGGAGGTATTCATATTTTATTATTGACTTCTTGGAGATAATGTGACAGTTTTGACAGATATGGCAGATTTTGGCGGTAGGGTGTTGAAAACAAGTTGGAGAAGCCAAATAATATTTGTATAATATACAATAATATTTGTATAATAGCCAACAAATAATACAACAATTCAAAATTATGAGAAATTAGGAGTTTGGGAGGTTCTCATTCTGAGGTCCAAGCGGAGATGAGATGTTATCATTATAGGGCGACGATATAATAATTGAAATTATTATTAAAAAAATAATTATTCATAATTTGACTCATCAAATGTCTTTTGAATGATGCATATCGATTGCAGAGAATTCAAGTCGATTGTGGAGAATTTAATGCTATCAACCATGCCAATCCTATCCGAACCAAATGCTATCTCAATGGACTCCAACGGTATAATTACATTTGAATTTATTTGACGGATTAAGGAAATAATGACCATTTTAATGACTTAAAGTCGTAACCAATATTAAAAAATATTAAAAGTGTAAAAATGGCATTCAGAGTGAAGTGGGAAAACTGTTGAAAAATTAATCTTTTGAAGTGTTGAAAAATTAATCTTTCTGGCAATACAAAATGGTTTTCATCCTATTTTAAAACGGATGGCGCTATTTGATCCAGAATTTAATTGTCTTCAATTTATATTCTATACATTTTTTCGATTAAAGGCTTCCTTACGCGAGAATTTCCTCTTATCTAAAATTGTTTTTAATTTTTGAAATTTTAAGTAGTGTCTATTGAGTTGAAATTCGTGAAAACCCGTGAAAAAAATATTTCATGAATCTAATTTATTTACAAATTTCAATTTTTAGTAATTGGGTTAAATAAAAACCCTTTTTCATTTTATTTTATTTGCAAGTGATCCCCTTCCTCAAATGGGAAGATATTCACCTTTTACCCGTTTGGGCCAGGTCGTCTACCTTTAACACTTTTCTGACCATTGAAAATTCCGGGAAATAATTAACCAGCGTTTTTTAATTTTATGTGGTTAAAGGTTTTAATAATGAATCAAAACTTCCCGGGAATTTCATGTTTTCCGGCCGGGAAAAGTGAGTGAATTTTTCAACTAGCCTTTGCTGCCAACCCTGACCCCTTATTTCCGCCAACCCCTCCACAGCTGGTATCACACCCTGGCAAAACATTTTGAGTCAGACTACGGAACCAAGCGACGTTTTCGTGATCAAATCAAACAGTCACAAGGAGCCTTGAAGGCTGCCACCCCTGGCTTGTCAGTCACTATAATTACGTTAATTCACACGTTCGGAATCTCAGTTGTTCACAAAGCTCAGATACGCATATCCAAATGGCTATTTTATCTTGGAGGAATATCAATTTGTGGGCCTAGATCTATTCTAAAGCCAATGAAATGTATCACCGTCGTTGGTTCTACTATGTGGAGATTAGTAAAATGAAAGCGTTCAAGATCCTGAAGAGTCAAGTCCCCAGGTGTTTCGAGCCACTGGTTACACGTAATTTCATTCCCGTTTCAATTTACTCCTATGTAGGTCGCCCATCGTCACTTACCACCCAGACACGAAACGGGATTTCAACCTAATCTCAAACCAATTCCCTCCCACAATTTGCAAGCATTTATTTATGTACGAAATGACTTCACATTATGGGAGTTACCATCGCAGATCTCAGTCATTTGATATTTCAGTTTAAAAAAAGTATGAAAAATGGTACATAGCCAATAATATTATGGTACATTTATGGTACCATATTATGGTACATTTCAAAACTCGATGCATTGAGAAGCGGAAAGTGCTGCGAGTCCACGCGAGTAGTACAGACGAGTTTTTGTTTTCAGGGTCCCAACATAGTCCAGTAAAATTAGATCTGAAAGGGGGATACTCGAGTATCTCGTAGTGACCTGAGGAAAGCTGGAAATCGTTCTAAAAACTTGAGATAGTCTTGAAAACAAGTAATCTGAGTTTGTTACCCCTCTAGGGGTTGAGTTCACCTTTTGGTACCCCGAAAACGTCGATATTTTCGAACTTATTCAGATTTTCGCTTATAACTCGTAAACAACGCGTCCTAGCGAAACCTTACCAAGAGATTAATTGAAGAGCATTAACTTCTGCGTGGATCGCCCCCTCCCGCAACTTTGAAATTGAACCAATTCATAAGGTAATAATCGTCGGCTGAAACATGACAAATTTCCCCATATTGGCTATGTACCATTTGACGACTTTCTGTCGTTTTCAGAATCAAGGGTACTGGTCCTATCAAAACACTCTTGGAATCAAAGTTATGGAAATTTAACGGCAAGTTCAAAAAACAGCTAAATTTCGAAATCTGGCCAACTTTAACCATACTTATATGCCGAATTCCAAAAACTAGTAATTTTGGAATATCTTAAACCTTGCTTCCTGACCATTATTTCTTGTATTAGTAGTATATTTTCTGTAAAAAGTCGAAGTATAAGCTTTCCTGACATGACAGGTCGCTTGTTGAACTGAGTTCACCAGCTATAATTTCGATGAATTAGGTATCAACGATTGATTTGTGTTTTTTTATAACACAGAAAGAAAGTACACTGAAGAAAGTCCGAAAATGTCGACGTCCTCGAGGTCACTTCGCGTTCCTTTCCTTATTTTACTGGACTAACAGTTTTGTCTTTCCGTTTGAATCCCGTTAATGCGTCTTTATTGTAGAAAATTGCTTTAAAAATTTGATGAAAATGTTAGGGGAGAAGGACGTATAGCGGATATCATCATTTGTACGGTGGCCTACGAAAGGACGAAGAGCGGTTTTGGAGCTGCTTTAGAATGAGTACAAATAATTTCGACTAGGTACGTGTTATCACTGATTTCTAACACAATACAAAGACAGAACACCAATTTCATGGTGGAAATCGCTGGAACTTGCATCAGACGTCTCGCTAGGAATCTTACGGATGATTAAACGCTCGGTAACATTGCAAACACCCCGAATCATGCGATGGACTTGTTTTTCGCACTGATCGCAAGTCACCAGTTCACGCCGCATCTCTTTGCGTTGATGTGATGTTCCCAAATATGAAAAAGATTTATCACAAACAACAATTTTCTTAATTTCGGTTTGTGGTTTTGGCAGAGCGTGCTTGATCGTCTTGCAATCCTTTCTCCTACGAAAAATTATCAGGCGTTTGTTCATTGTCTGAACAACCAAACCCTATTACAAAGTGTAAACATTTAAACGCTTTTTAAAAAGGGGAACAAGAGCCTATCGATTTTTTTTTCTCGTAACGCGATCCGGATAAGAGGGTGGAATTGATGGGACCACTTCCGTGCACGCCCCTCAATCTGCACTCTGCTGGGTGTCCTCATACGTCCCTATCAGCTATCACTGCACTCAGCTCGTAACAAAGGCCCCGCCGCTGTTAAACACTCCACCTATTTACAATATGTTAGACGGCTTCACAATTATCGTCCAGACATAACGGGGCGTCCCTAAGCCCTTTTTCAGTTCGCCCTTTCAAGTGGTTTCTTTAGCGTCTATTGAGCCAATTGAATGCCGCGAATGCACTCTTTTATGCAATGCAACGGTTACACTGGTCAACAAACAGGCAAGGTATGTAAAGAGAACGTCCAAATTTTTCGATATGACAACGTCTGGATCAGAACATAACGTTGGTGTTGCGAAAAAGTGAAAATACATCTCCATAATTAAAAAACGAGTCTCATGATCTCCATAAATAAAACAACGAGTCTCATGATGAAAAAATTTCCACAAAAACTGTTGCGATTTGGAGACTGGTTTCGGCTCTTAACTATAAAATTGGAGGGGGCATACATTTTCCGTATTTAATAATAATAATAAACAATTTATTGTACAAAGGCCATTTGGTACACTTGAATGACATTAAGTACATAAAATTATGCAAAAAGAAATGATGAATAAACATTTACAAATAAAATGGAAAAGTTAAGATCTCATAATTAATGGGGGGGGGGGGGGGGGGACTATTCTCTATTGACATACAATTTAGTTACGCCTATCTTGAACTTCACTAGCTGTTAATTGGTGGATTAGCTGAAGATGAATGGATTAGTTCTCAAATTTAGACTTCAGTAGGTACAGAGCTACAAGAATCGGCATTTATCGAGACAATAAGAGATTTTTGACAAGATTTGTTATAAAGTCCCTAATAAACAAAATAGCAAAATGATGTCAAATACAAGTGGATCTGGATTCCACTTCAACTCGCGGGATCTTTCGAGTACTGTGACTTTATGGAGTTCACGATACGATACTGAGGGAACCAGTTAGAAGTTGGTAACAATAGGTTGGACACAAACAGAACGGACATCAACTTGGCGTGGGAACTTGGAACAATAGAAATAAACGAGCTGCGCTTGAACGAGAACGAGCATTCAAAATCGGGGATACTCTAGCGGTAATCAATATCAATACAACATTTTCAAATAATCAATACAATTTTAAAACGGAGTATTAGCAACTTCCGCACGCTTCGCTCGGTCATCCTAGTCTTCCTGTTGTATTGTTCGCCTTGATTGATTGCAGAATTATCTGCTATGTATTGTTTGAATGCAGAACTTGGACGTGATCGGTCCAACCAAAACCTGCGGTTCAGCATTGTACAATTCACAAGGATTTCCTATGCAGAAATCCAGTCGTGTTCGGTTTTTGTCCGGTGTCACCTCAGCTCGTTTTCTGTGAAAACGCTCAACAAATGTGATTTTGACCTTTTTCAGTCGAGTGGACCATTTTTCATTTACTGTTTTCCAAAATTGCCCATCTTCAAACTCACATTTTGGCGAAATTCAGAACTTTATATCGTGTAGTCTGTAGTGACATGTCACTATCTGTATATGTGACACGTGAATATTCACATGTGAATATGTACCTATACTTGTAGAATCCATATTCATTTGTAACTCTTCCGGTTGAATACATTTTTCCTGATTTTCCAGATTCATACACCTGTGAAGAGCCCTTGTTGGACAGAGCTGTTATCACCGCCACATCGTCGCTCAGGGACCGCGGCCCTAGTAATGCCCGACTCCATAGTAAGTATCCGTTTTTAACATTGTTGTACTTGGGTACAACAGTATGAAATGTAGTTTTAACTATAACCACCATGTGTTATTTGCCTTTCTTTCATATTTATTCATTTTAATTTATTTTTACTTATTTCAGCGAATATTTTCCATGATTCCTACACATGTTCTTGTACAAATATTTGTTCTCATTTGGACTGATATGTGGTAGTATAATTGATTCTCTGCCTTACACCTATATCCTGGTGAAATTGCTCGTTTACTAGAAACACTGTTAAAGTGTACTGATTGGACGATTTGTTGTTATTCACGTTATGAAAAAGCACATTTGGAATTGTCCATTTAAATCAATTCCACGTTTGCCTCTAGTTGTTACTACAACTTATTTGGTAGTCCAGTAAAATAAAGAAAGGACCTCGAAGTCGCTTGGGGAAATCTGGATATGGTTCTAAAACCTAACATAGTCTTGAAAATGAGTTATCTGAATTGGGTACTACCCCTCCATGGGTTGAGCCCCGAAAACAACGCATCATAGCGAAAACCTTACTAAGAGACAGATTGAAGAGCATTAACTACTGCGTCGATTGACACTCTAATTTTAAAATTGGACCAATTTATAGAGTAGTAAATTGGCTAAAATTTTCCATTTGGCGATTTTCTGTCGACTTTCTGCAGCATCAAAAGTACTGTTCCTATCTAAAAACTCATGAAATCAAAGTTGTAGAGAATTTGACGGCAAGTTTAACATCTGACCAATTTTAACCACGCGTATGTGCCGAATTTGAAAACACTCCTGACCATTCTTTTTTGTAGTGGTCGGAGAGAGGGGGAGAGGTGATTCTCCGTCATCCCCATCAGGATTGCCAATCTCAAAACAGTGTTGCCGCCAACTTTTTCTTCCTTGTAATGTTGGCAGCCCTGGTGGTCTGTGATCTCAGGGATTCCTTCCATGCACCTTGACCATTGCCCTCGGTAACTCGTTCAATCATCAACGTTGGGACTTCCCGCTTCCATTTGAATAATATGGGAGTAGCGATCAAGTAGCCGACATGTATCATACTGAGGCAAATCTAGTCAATTCCACGTTGACGCTACGCGTATCTCAGGATTCTTCAATTACGCTACTGTCGAGGCTCCAATGTCGATACAGTCATACAAAATAGCACATCTTAGAAGATACAATCGTGAACGTTTGAATCCTGACTATTTGGTTGGAAGTTTTTGTTTCTCCTTTTATTTGCAGGTCACAGAGAACAATTGGGTTGTTTTTGAAGTTTTTTCAGCGTCTTAGCTTGTTTTTGCTGCCTTTCAAAATTGGTTGGTCCTTGATGTCACGTTTTAACGTTGTTCCAGCTCCAGGAATTGGTTTTTTTTGTGAGTTTCTGAAATAATTCAAACAATTATTGTTTGAATCTTAATATAAAGTTGGGTGCTGAAAGTCTCTGGGAAGTTTTCTCCTCTTAAGTTCTGCATTCGTCCCCTATACTGACGTCGAAGATACGCTCTAATCGACAATACATCATAGGAATGTTCTATTTAAGTATAATCTAGCCGTATAAGCAAATCTTTTGAGCTGAATTTATTCCTTATCGACATTCCCTAGACTTAGGATCTTGATGAAGTATCTAGGTAAATGATACACTGGTAAATGATGACTAGTATTAATAGGTAAATACTATATCTAGGTAAATGATATAGTATTAATAGGTAAATACTATATCAACTCAAAATACGCTAACGAAGAGGTTGGGAAAAAATTGCAGTGCGTTTTCGTGTGTTATTTCTTTTTCTTTTGTGACATTTCACGTGCCTCCCTATTACGGCCTGTGCACCCGCCTGCCTCAACTTCGTTCTAACCCATTCACCAAGTATGGTCATATATATATATATCTTCCCAACATTTGAATGATTGAAGTGATGGGTGCTCTGGCTTCAGCTTTCCAC
This sequence comes from Stenodema calcarata, assembly GCA_963920205.1. NCBI lineage: Eukaryota > Metazoa > Arthropoda > Insecta > Hemiptera > Miridae > Stenodema > Stenodema calcarata. The sequence continues at coordinate 2,772,596 of OY986056.1, read as the reverse complement.
TTCGTCTAGTACTGTTTTTCAGTCAGACAGTAACTTCCTTCTTCTTTCTTCAGGTGCTGCATCTGTTGGAAATGATTGGGAAGTAACTGTCTGCTGAAATATCAGAACTTATCTTGGAGCGGCTTGGAACATGTCTAGAGTTGTACGAGCCCGTTGGGTTTTCGATCGAACTTCCTGGACACCGAATCTCGACGAGCTGTCACTAGCTCTGTCATCCGTGCAGCAGATCGAGAAAGATCGGATATTGAATTACGAGTATTTCAAAGACGCCGCTGCAACACTGGCAGGACGCTTGTTGATGCGGAAGTTCGTATCAGACGTAACTGGGTTGCAGTGGGACGACTTCGTTCTGTCTAGGGAAAATAAGTGCAAACCATACTACGCAGCTGATACCAAAATTCAGTTCAACGTCTCTCACCACGGAAACCTGACGGTTCTTGCAGGCGAGACACGAGGTGCCCAGGTGGGCATTGATGTCATGGAAATGAAGTACACAGGTGGAAAGCCCCTCAAGGAATTTTTCCGACTCATGTCCCGCCAGCTTACGCCCCAAGAGTGGGATGCTGTCGAGTACAGTTCTCTGGAATCCCAAAAAGAAAAGACATTCTTCAGAATTTGGGCCCTGAAAGAGGCGGCCATAAAAGCTACTGGAATCGGGTTATCTTTGCCGTTCGACAGCATCGACTTCAGACTCAATTCTAAACTTGACCAAATCGGTTGCTACGTGGAAGACACTGAGATTCACATTTCAGGCGCTAAAGAAGATGATTGGAAGTTCCAAGAGCTTCTGTTAGACGAGGAGTTTTGTGTGTGTGTTGCCATCCATTGCCAGTCATCTCAACTCCATCAGTACCCACCTCTTCCATTCCAAACTCTTTCGTTTGGAGATCTGATTCAGACTTGCCGGCCCATCATCGCTGTCGATGAAAGCGGAAGTCAAAGAATACTGGAGAAGTTTGAACGAGATAGAAATGAACTGAAATAACGTGGATACTCGGGGATTCAGTGGCATAAACTTTAATAAGTTATAATTGGAAAATCATAGTGTAGTTACGTAGGAAAATTATATGTAGTTAGTTGATTAACCCAATCTGTTTTGTGGTTTCATTAAAATTAGAAGTAAACACTTTTGCGTTATCGTGTTCACGGTTTTTGTTATTGTTCATTATTGATATTTTCTATGTTAGTTCAGTCAATCTAGAGTCTAGACATTAAAAGGGGTATTTGCTCACAAAAAACAACACCTCTCACCACCGCATAGCGTTATTGTTATATGTTGAAGCGAAATTTGCTGCTGTTGTTATCGAGGTTCGGTCAGGTTAGGTTCGGTCAGGTTAGGTCAGGTTCGGTCAGGTTATTGTTATAGTTGTTGTTGGACCTAGAAAGGGGATTGATCAGTTATGTAGAGCGTAGAATCGTTGTCTGTTGAATTACTCGATATTAGCCCATTGTTATTTTTGGCGATAATGGCAAAATTGTCGGTATATTGGGTAAATTTTAAAATCGTGCTGCTTCAACTTTCGCTGTATGACGTTTTTTGATTGGAATTACAGCTCTTTACAGCTCTTCAAAGTGCCGGAAATGGATTTTTCGAAAAAGTTGGAATAACATTTTTCAACGAGCGATTGTTCCTAGACGGCCGAACAGATTTTGATGTTCCAATAGGTCTACCGACGCAGAATTTAATGCACTTTATTCGAGGAATTAATCAGTTTTTCTGTGGGAAAAATCAGTTTTTTGGGCGAAAAAGCCGAAAATGTCGACGTTTTTAGGCCTTCAAAAGTTCTCCTGATGAACATTTTGTTGGATTCGCTTAGTTTTCCACTATTGGGGTACCAAGACACCAATTAAAATTTAAAAACACAACATTCGACCTGTTGCACTGAAGTCTAGATTGACAGGTTACATATAAGTAAGTCGTAGGTTGGGTTCTTAGTCTTAGAGACTCGTAATGTAGTGGTTATTAAAATAGTAATGATATTTGTTAGCGTATTAAAGGTTTGATGCTAAAGGTTTCTATGTCTATGCTTTTTTCGTTCTTTCCTCATTTCGTCCTTATCAATTCGTCCCACTATCTATAATACGTTTTCTACGCTTTTTCTGTAGTTTATTTGCTGTGTTCCAGACAACATTTCTAGGTCAGAATTTCTTGAGGAGCACAAATTGAAGAGACGCACCTAATGGGTTGAAGTAATGTGTAGGTAAAGGGAGGAGTACCGGCGTTCTAGAACCGTTCCCTTCAAACATAACTCAGTTTTGCTCTCATCCAGAAATAATGTAGTGCCAAAGTATTTTCATAATCGTACTGTTATCTGACGTTCGCACCTTTCTCTCCCCGCGCCCTTCGCTTTCTACTCAGAAATTGATTAGAACGTTGCACGACAGGCCTTCGAAGGGGTTTATGGAAGACGGTAAAGAGATGAAATGAAATTCGTGCAAGACCCGGTCTATATTCCGTTAGTGTCAGTTACAGAGTGGCAGAGAGTATCGACCACCCAGTAGGCGTACCAATCTACTACTCTGCGGTATCGACCTTTTTTCGGACATTACAGCAAAACGCACCCGTTTCCGTCCCATTCGTCTTCTAGTTTCGTGCCTCTTCGTCATTTACGCACGCTCCCCAATCACAGTAGACGAGTCTTCCTACCTAATTACCAGCGCCCTCAAGATGTAGTTGTGTTTTAGGTTTTATTTAGAGCTCGTTATATTGTCGAAACTCTGAAACCCCCTCTAATAACAGCAGTTGTATTTTCAAGGTTTCCCACTTCGCCTGAATTACCTGCCTAACGTATCTAGAGATATTTAAAGGTGCTTGGCAAGTGATCTGACTTGGCAAATAAAATAATGAAATGGAAAAACAAATTAATTCTACACGACAGAGATGGGCGTAATCATATTCATAAATATAAATACTAAAAAATTCATAAATCAGAAAATATGAATATGAATACGAATAAAGCCATAATCACATCTTTTTGTGAATTTTCCCACAACATTTTTTGTTGTGAATTTTACTAACATTTACCTACTTACTGTATTTTTTGTGAATGTCACTCAAAATTTTCTATTTTACCAAGAATATTACTTAAATTCAAGTTTTTTTCTTGTGAATTTCCCGCAATTCATTTTTTGTGTGAATTTTATAAAAACGTTTGCCATTTATGAATGAATTACACTAACCTTTCTCCTTTTTACTGTAAATTTGACAACAATTCCAATTTTTTACATCAATTTTACTAAACTTCACTGTGTATGGTGTGAATGTTACTCAAATTTTCCTATTTTACTATGACTTTTACTACAATTCTACTAATATTCACATGTTTGTGTGAGTTTTTCACAATTCACACCTTTATGTGAATTTTATAAAACATTTTGCCATTTATGGATGAATTTCACTAACATTTCTCCTTTTTAGTGATAATTTGCTGTATTGTTCATAACCTCCTTTGGTTGAAAAACCTTTGTCTGTTTGGAGGGTTGTAGGAGGTGGTAAGAAAAGGAGAAGTTTTTCCGAGCTTTCGGCTTTAATGAGCCATCTTCAGGGAAAAATTTCTCCTTTTCTTACCACCTCCTACAACCCTCCAAACAGACAAAGGTCCTTTTTAGTGTAAATTTGAGAAACAATTCCAATTTTTCACATGAGTTGTGCTAAAATCCACTGCATTTGGTTTGAATATTCAAATTTACAGTAAAAAGGAGAAAGGTTAGTGTAATTTATCCATAAATGGCTAAAGTTTTTATAAAATGCACAAAAAAATGAATAGCGGGAAAATTCACAAAAAAGTGAATTTTTGTGGAAAAACTTGAATTTAACTAAAATTCTTGGTAAAATAGGAAATTTTGAGTGACATCCACAAAAAATACAGTAAATTTTAACTAAATTCACAAAACAAATGCGAATTTCTCGGAAAATTCACAAAAAGAAGCGATTATGGCTTAATTATTCTGTATTCGTATTCATATTCATATATTCTGAATATGAATCTCTGCCAATCTCTGCTACACGAACACAAAACGTCGGCAACGCGATCAGACTATCTTTAATTAGATATTGAGCAAACCCCGAAAAAAGTGCGAAAATTCAGTGTTTTTAGGCTATAACTCCGGTCGCACAGGTCTTTGGAAGCTGCTCCAACCAAATAGGTATACTCGTAAAGATTTATAATGACCTGACCTTTTGCAAGCACGACCCCCTTTTTATATCTAATTTGACTGGACTAGTTGATGTTCACGAATCCACGATATTGGCAGCCCCTGCAATTCTTCTATTCACCTCTAGACAACCTTTTCTCATCCCCCTCGCTCTGGTTGTTTCGTAGAATGTTGACGTCACCGTAGGGGAATGACATCTAGTCCCCCACGAGGATTAACAACATCCCCCTGACAAAAGGTCCCTTCCCTGCTTTTCAATCCCTTCATCGCCCGTTGGAAGGTCAGAGTTAGTTGCCACCCACTCAGACCTCTCAATTACCGGAGTGACGTCCATAATTCAATCGGCACTTACATACGTCATTGATAACATCGGACGTGGAAGTTCGCGTCCAGTAATTTACAAAATCACTAATAAAAATCCTCTCCAGAGTAATTCTAAGTAATTGTCATACTCCTATTAATAATGGCTTGAGCTCGAAAGAAGTTTTTCTAAAGTGGGTTACACAACCCTCTGTCAGTTCGATAACTTTTCGTGAACTTTCGATATTTGTTGTCCCTTTCTGAGTTTTGTATCGTGACTGGCGAATGCTCCAGTCTCGTGGATCACTCATCGAGGTGCATCATGTGATCTGACATGCATCTTGCAGGAACAACCCTAACTCAAACTTCTACTCCTCAATACTACCGCCCAGAGGGACGGCAACTCATTTAGTGCCACTCTGCTCTCCTTGTACAACTTGCCACGCTCATAGATATGTTTTAAGAGGTAATACATACTCGTGTACTACAGGACCCTAACCACTCAGCCGGGTCAATTGATAGTCGCGATCCTTACAAAAATCTGGAGTTGATTGTTACCTTATGATCAGCAGTGTTATGTTTCTGCAATATCTGCTATTGCTTTAAACTCGAGTACAACTGGTGGCTCAGTCCAAGGTAATCTAGTGCCTCAATTTTCCGGAGAACGGTTTGGGATTGGTGCTATGACGTCACTAGGATCCGATGACGACATAGTTTGTTTAAAGAAGGCGATTCAAAAGTCTCCCGTAACCGCCGGTAATTTTAATAGCCCCGCTAGCAATTTAATTTATGTGTACACTAAAAGTATTTAACGAGGTATTGAACATTTTGTGTGTCACGGAACTGGTCTATACCAAAATCACAAGACACTTTTCAATACAAACGCAATCTGAACAAGTGAAACCTTGAACAGGTGACGTCATAGTTTCAATCCCAAAGTCTCCCGTGTGCTCCACCCACCAATCACAAGTCACTTTTCAACACAAACGTAACCTGAACAAGTGAAACCTTGAACAGGTGATGTCACAGTTCCAATCCAACAGTCTCCCGTGAACTGATGGAAGAAGACTTCTTCCATCAGTTCACGGGAGACTGTTGGATTGGAACTGTGACTTAGTAGACATTAGTAGCCGTGAAGTTTAAAGAGTAAAAAGAACTCAGTGTATGCCTGTCTTCAAAAAGACACTAATTTTAATTAGATTAGGATCCATCCTACCCTCTTACCTACTTGGCCCTCATGTGTTATGTAGTATACAAAAAAATTACTACCAAGTAAAGTTACTAAAAGTTACTAAAATTACGTTGTTGACTTAAGATTCTCACACGTTTGAAAAAAATTTTCAAAGGTACTTGAATTAACATATTTTTATTCCACAATTTTTATCAAAGCGTTTCATATAAGTATATTGGAACTTTGTAGATAATTTAGCTTCATATGCGCTTAGCTTCGCCTGATCATGGCAGATCATCATTACTTGCCACGCAACCAAGACTATCAGTGCAAGTCGTGGTTTGAATGGAAGCTGTGGCCAAGAGCGTGCATGCATTAGTATATTTTTGAATTCTAGCTCATTTTAGGTTGAAACACGTGTGGAGCACATTGTACTCGTTTTCCTTGCTAGGCGATTTAAATTCTGAAAGCTTCCTGGCTGTAGATCAATTAGGGTTTGAATGACTTTTTGTACTCGTAGGTTTCCAAGGTACTGCGGCTGTAGGTGACCATGAGGAACGTGCGGAAGAAGAATTTTGATACTATGTTTTTGAACAGGAAAGTATTATTGTTTATAGGCGGTAAAGCCTGGACGGCGTCAGACTCGGATTTCGACCAAGCTCTCATTGTCGACCTGGGGAACACGATGAAAGTGACCGCCATCGACACTCAGGGCCGACCTCACTCATCCGAGTACACGATGGAGTACAGCATCGGCTACGGGCTCAACGGATACGACTTCGCTATGTACAAAGAGCCAGGAGGGGACACTAAGGTCTGAATTCTGACATGAAAAGAAGCTTCAATCGAGGGCACTTCTTCCCAGGGCTGACTGGGATACCCCAGGGATGGGCTACTGCATTCATACACACTGTTGCCTAGAACCAAAATGCACCACTAACTGACTTGACTCGACTGTGTTAGAAAGACAAATGTTGTTGACATTTACTCGCTTCTCCCGCCAAATGTCTACTAGTTGGCCACTTTTCTGACACACATCAGATGAAAACTACCTTCACCACCTCCCAAACATTCGTCCACTTACTGGTCTCATAATTTTCGGGGTGCTGCACTGACATGACACCTCTTCACTAGGATTCCCCTTTTCGAACATCTTTAGATTCATTATTGGAGAGTATTTACCATTGAATACTAATTTTGAGGGTTCCTTGAATCTAGGAAGTAACTCATGTGAGTCGAAGCACTTGGATTATGAACCTACTAACTTAGATTAGATTAAAATATCGTTTATTGTTCTGTACAATTTAGGACTCATGGTCCTCTCTTACAATTATACAGAATGAAATTTGCAATTCATATTAAGATAATGCTTAAGATAGGCTTCTAAATGATAAAACAGAACATAACATAGAGTCATGCAAAGTCTATATTCTGCTCTTTCTTACTTATGAAGAAATAGGTAAATAACGTTCCTAATAAACAGTCCAATATGACGTTGCACCAATTAAAATGCTGGAGATAGATGTATTACCATAATAATTTGCACTCCAATGGATCACAAGTGTATACATAGCAGTAGTTACAGCTGAAGTTGCTGCTCACTTGAATCCCAAAGTCGTATTGGTTACCGTCCTCATGCTCGCTCTATTGGAGGTAAGACGTGCATAGCTTCTGAAAGGTGATGTACATCTAAGTACAACTATACAATTGACTAGTGCAAATTGGAGCCCTCATCCCAGTCGGATAACTAGAGAGAATTCGTTTGAGGGTGAAGTGGTAACAAGGTCTACCTCAAATGGGGCTGAACAACATGTCCTACCTGAGATAGGGCTCGTCAACATTGTGATGGCTGCTGTGCCCCTGTTCTTGATCTTTTTGTTTGACCGCTTTAGGGACATACGGTTCTGTGGAAGCACACACCCGATATACCCTCTGGGTGGGCATATTGCCTAACCCTCCTTGAATTGGGGAACTCAGCAGCCATACATTACATGGTAGCAGAGCGTGGTTATTAAGTACGTGCTGGCTTTGTCTCGGTACCTCCTCCACTATTTTTTGAAATGTGAAGAGCTTTCCCAGAAGGGACTCCTATAGTTGGGATCAAACCCATTTTGCGTATAAGCATTTATATTGGCAATTCCAATTCTTGACATATTGACTTTTGAGCAGATACATTACACGAACAAAATTTAATAAATGACTTGACGCAGGTTATTGTTCACCACTTGTTAGAGGAGCCTCGAAATCAAATGTTAGCAGATGCAGTAGTTGGTATCGAAAGGTACCTAATGACCGTTGTAGCAAATGACAAAACACACTGGACGAAGAACGCAGTTGAACGTTGTGGTTCCCTCAACGTTATGAATAAGTGTTGTACTCATCCCTGTAAGTGCTGAAGATTGATGCCGATTTTGTCTTGATGCCTCTTGTCAGCCTACTAACCAACATGACTCCGTATTCCCGTACTTCGTGTGGTTTCTGGCATGGTCTAACAATTTGTTTCGTTGCCGTCATTGGACGTTTTCTCTTCCGCTACCAACAACAACATAATACCACCAGGGTTTGAGGTTCCCGGATTCCGGATGCACATTCGCTTGACAACAACTAACTCTGCGCTTCTCATTAAACTGCACTGCTTGGTTACTCACAAATCATTGTATGTTCGTAATGTACAGAAATTATCTCACATTCCCGCACAACTCACACGAATATCTTGTCGCTCGGTTTTTTCTGATTTACCGCTTTCAGTTGTGAGTTCATGTCGTCATGTCATGTTTTGCAACGTAATATTCAGTTGATCGATTGACTGAACGCTGATGACTGGTTTGGGCGTCCTCATCCTGTGATATCAGCTTGAAAGATCAAACTGCACAGTTTAGAGACGACAACAAGGACTGATTGTTCAACTGTATATTTTATGTGCAATGATGTCCACGGGGTTTTTAAATATAAATTAAAACCTAGTAGTGCGTCTACGTCTGTGTCACCAAAATATCGTAATGCTGTTGTTTCGGTACGTCCAACGTAAAACTGAATGTGACTATCTTTACAGGTTATTATGTTTGGTTGTAACTTTGAGGTTGGTGTGGTGAAGTGGTTTGGCCAAGTTATGTATAAGCTGTACATCATGCTCTCTGTTGATTGAAAAATGTGGGAATTAATCACCATTAGTTATAAGCTGATTTGCTTGTCTACCTGTAAATGATTAAGTAATAATTACTTAATAATAAATTATTAAGTAATTGTTGTTTGATTGGATGAATGAATTGTGACAGTTATCGTGAAGGAGTGGATGTAAAGAAGGCTTAGATGTCTGGCGAATATTGTGTAATGGTTTGTATTCAGTATTTATTGTGGCTATCAACCTTTATTGCTCGCTTCATTAACCGAGTGGTGCTAGGTGATTCTGCGTGGACCCCCATGGAGAACACGTACTACGAGGCGCTGACGTTTGAGCTTGACTCGCGGAAACGGATTAATTGGATAGCAACGCGAGGCCGCTCCAATACCCTCGAGTTCGTTACAGAGTACTCTGTTCTTTATTCTGATGACGGACAGCAGTGGATTACATTTACAGACCCTCAAGGGGAGACTGAGGTACGCTACACGATTTTGGCGCTGTTACATAATGCTACGTATCTGTATGAATGCTCCCACTGCTCCGGAAAGTTTACTTTAGGTTGGTTCAAAATGATCAGAAATAATCTACATGAGTAGGCTATTCGTGCAGGTCAACTGCAATAGGATAGTCACTTAGCTCCTTATAGACCCTTGTGCTTCTTCCGAAAACCACTCGTACGTCGCTCAAGGACCCTGTTACAGGGTTGACAACAAGTGGCGTTAGCAGCTTTTCATATCGCAGAGTAGTGTACACCCTCTCGATCCGCATGGAAGGAACCACCCTGTCATTAATAACTTCCAAAGGCTTCTTTGATTTCTGTGTCGAATCCGTCTAAAAAATGGTCGTTCTCAAATGGAAAATCCAACCAAAGTAACTTGTTCACACACGACTTGATTAATAGGTTGAATCTGGATCGATTGTAGATTATGAGATCACTACTGGATTTGATTTGTGCATTAGCTACGCAGGTTGGTTAACTTCAATACAACAGGGCATATCTGGAGCAGTGATTCAGGCCAATGAGCTTTGTATTGTTTCAATGGTGGTTCTCTATGATCTTCGGAGCAGTGGGTTGGTATGATTTAGCGCATCTTATACTTCAGATATTTTAAAGGTAACCATTTTGCAATGAATTGTATAAATGAATCTTTTATATGTAACGGAGTAATAATTTTTTAAAGAAAGGAACAAAAAGTCATTATTTTTCCAGACGATATCAAGGCTTGGATAGGTTCTAGCCGAGAGAAGTTGGTGCAAAAAAGGGGTCGGCCTTCCAAAAATTAGCCTCATTTCATCGATCATTATAAGATGTAAATGTTTTGCTATAACGAACAACTATCGTCCTCATTTTCTCTCCCCTGTGCTGTTGTTCTGTGATCGTCTGGCACCTGATTAAAATGATTGATAGGGTACTACAGTTAGATAAAGTCATCTTGGTCGCTGGGCGTGTTCCGCTTTCCGCTAAACCTCTCGTGACACCGTGAACCATGTTGAAAAAGTGAACAAGTTTCCGCAAACGATTTGCCCAATTTCACGTTAGCACGCTGTTCTTCCTTCGCGTCCATCCTCACCAACTCGCAAAAACGAAGAACACGAAAATGTCACACGTGAACTGTGTAACTTCGGTCTGGAAAAGTCTAGAAAATCGAAAGACGTTACTCGTGAGGGTTGTGGTTACAAACTGAGTGCAACCTAGGGTTGCCAACTTTTATTCGGAAAAAAGAAGTACTTTTCAGAAAATTATTGAAAAAGAAAGTGTTTTCTTAAAAAAAGTACGGTCTAAAAGAAAATTTTGAATTCCTCGGTTCATCATCACCACCTCAACATGCGGAAATGAGCAGCACCTTATTAGGTACCTATAGGACCTATTATAGGACCTATTAGGTACCTATTAGGACCTATTAGGTACCTTATTAGGTACCTATAGAATACCTACTGTTCATCAACAATTTCTACAACTTCGTTTCCATACTTTGGTTAAAAAAAAAACTCAATACATCGATTTCATAAATGAAATTTTTATTGCAGCAAATGCATATTAAATAATAAATTGTATTTATTTACTCGTCTCTTCAGTGGGGGACCCTGAAATCCTCGTGTAGTAACGACCTCCTCTCGGTCGGGGTCGGTAGTTGCTAGGTAGGGAAATAAAATTACTAATTTCAGTTTCAAAACGATAAATGATCCCGATGACGAAAAAAAAAAGTATTTTAGCGTACTTTTTCAACTTAAGAGAGTACAAATCCTCAAAAACAAGTACAATACTTCTAAAAGAAAAGGTCGGTTGGCAACCCTAGTGCAACCGCAGCCTTCTGCATTAACGTGGGGCCGCGCAATTCAATGAGTCCTGGAACCTTTTGATCACACCTTCTATACAATCATGAAGTACTTCATTTTGAAGAGTCCTTTAATTAGGCCTGATTTAAATTGTTGGGCAATTTTTATTTTATTTTTTATTGCAAAAGATCAAGATTTTGTTTATATTGCTTTTTTCCTCCTGGGCTTGACATTAATTTTGATGAAAAAAAAAAAAACGCTCAACGTGCTTGCTGTACCTATTGTCGTGCTTTTCACAAGACCAAATCATGCAGTTCATCCTCAAAAATTACTGTCCACATTTATGACGACGTCTACTGTTTTTGTAGTCACCTCGTTCGTGTTTCTTTAATTTATGTGATGATCGATGTTTACAGTGGGGTGGCTACCCGTTTGGGGTGAGATGGCCCATTCCAGAACCACTCGTAAGACGACTGTCTAGTTTACGGTAGTTTTTTAACCGGTGATCCTAGATCGGTAGCCATGTTTGGCTGTATGATCCCTTGTACATTTCATTCGAAACCCTGGTAAATTTGGTTTGTCTTTTTTTTCCTCACTCACTCACTCGCTACTTATTTATTATACTGGTTAAGTTTTTTTGGTTTTGGCTTAATTTACATGAAATAATCCCTCACGCATTAAAAACTCGCTTTGACATATCACTGCTTTCCCTTACTGTGGTGTGGTTGCAAATACTTACTGAAGCAGAAACTTGTTGAAAAACAACGCCTACGGTGATGGTTGCTTTTGTTCACAGAATCTGTATTTACTAAAATGTTAACTCCAACAGTTATTTCAAGGATTGGAGTTCGTTCCCAACCTCATTCCCAAGTTAATGTAGGTAAAATAGTGTGAGTGATGAAGTTTACCAACCTCCCGAGAAGTAAAATGAACCATAAGTTCACTTCTTGTACTAAGTAGTTCTTGTAGCAGTTTGTAATGAGTCAATATTATACAAATATCGATATTTTTCAAATGTAAAAAGTTACACTATTTACTTTCTTTTTTATTTTTAATAGGTATAGGATAAGGTGTTTCAACTTAAATCCGAAGGACTTCAGGAATCAATTCTACAACTAATTTTCAATAAAAAGTGTCTTAGATTTGCCTCTTAAAAATGCCACGTTTTCCACTTTTAAGATTAAAATGGCCATAACATGCTTAAACTGGCAAATAAATTCAAATGTAATCATACCGTTGAAAAGAGCGTTAAATTTCCCATCTCCCTGATGCACAATTAAAACGGGACAAAACTGAACATTTTGAGATTTTCCAAAATGTTGACGTTTTTCTATCGATTGTCTCTCTTTTGGTGATTTTTCATCCGGTGAGTCGTCTATGGGGGAAAAAAATGCTTGCATACGAGTCTGCAACACATTGAGACATTTTATGTCTTTAAAGAAGGGATTCAAGGGCCTTCGAACTATACTACATCACCTACCCCAGTAGCGTAGTTGTTATACTTAATTGAAAGGTTCATCATACATTGTGAAGCTTGCATTCGTCTTGACAATATAAATTATTGAGAATGATCACCTGTGTGTAAACAATTATTTAAACAATCACGCTCATACCGCAGCTTGTCGGCCACGCACTCCGCAGTGGTTAACGTAATATGGTTAGGTAAATCGAGAGCTATCCAACGAGTAGTGAACGATTTTTGTACGATGATAACTGGCGAAGATAAAGTTCCGTAGCAACGAATCGGTTGTAAGCGAAAATCATCAGAAACTCTGCGTGACGATTTTTCATTTATGTGCCATAGTAAAGACATAAAATGTCAAAACTTGCTTGAAGTCCAATGTGTACTCAAAACAAATTAGTTTGATGGAACGTTATAATGTAAGTAACGGGAGATTTTTCTGCAAAATCGATGTTTGCCAAATGATAGCGTTTGGATTGGGTTGGGATGGTTGATAGCATTAAATTTTCCAAAATCGACAGAAGGGTTTTCATTCCACAGACGTATGATGAGTCAAATTATGAATAATTATTTTATTTAAATAATAGGTAAATAATAATAAATAATTATTATGAGCTTCTTAAAATTTACAAAATTAGACAAGTAGTTGCTCTCGTTAAAAACGAAATAAAAATTTTGCAAAGCAATCCACTTTCACAATTTCCTAGTGATTCAACGTCACAACAATTGCTCAAAATGACCCCCCGAAAGAGTCCTGAAAAAACCACTTTTTACGCTGAAAATTCATCAAAACGTCATTTTCACCCTAATACTCAGTCGTTAATTTATTTTGAATACACCGTCCAAAAGGTGAGATTTCAAGCAGGTTTTTCCCATAGAGACCCAGCGGATGAAAAATTACTAAAAGAGGAACAGCCGGTGGAAAAACGTTAAATTTTTGAAAAATCCCAAAATCTGCACTTTGGTCTCGTATTGTATGCTTTAAACCTATTTTTATTATGCATCAGGGAGATGAGAAATTTAACGCTCTTTTCAATGGTATAATTACATTTGAATTTATTTGACGGATTAAGGAAGTTATAGCCATTTTAATGGCATAAGGTCGAAACCATGAAAATACTCTTCAGTGACATTTAGAGTGGATTTTAAAAAGTCTTAGAGACACTTTTTGTTGCAAATTAATAATTAATTTGCAACAAAAAGTTATTGTAGAATTGATCCCTGAAGTCCTTCGGATTTAAGTTGGTGGAGACACCTGGTATTTATCAAAGAATTTGGGCTAAACGAATGTATTGAATCCAACTGTCCTCTTAGTGGTGCTTAGGTAGGATTTCTTTGTTCCCAAACATTTCCGATCATTTCTAAATAAATTGTTTTTTTTTTTTCCGTGTAGATGTTCAAGGGAAATATCAACGGCAATGACGTTCGGCGGAATTCCTTCGAGGTTCCTATTATCGCTAAGTGGATCAAAGTAAATCCCACGAGATGGAGAGATAGGATTTCTCTTCGGCTTGAGCTGTACGGCTGTGAATATGGTAATTATCATGTATCATAATATGTATTATGTATCACAATAATATTATTCAGGCGTGAACGTTAGCCCGTCGAATGACTCTGGACCGTAATGTTGACATTTAACGTTTACACCGGTATGTTTAGTTGCTGAGAACATGTACTTCAACGGTTCCGCTCTCATGAAGATCGACCTGAGGCAGGAGCCGGTGTCAGCCTCCAGGGAAGCCATCAAATTCAGGATGAAGACGTCCGCTGCCAATGGTGTCATTATGTACTCGAAAGGTTCCCAAGGAGACTACATCGCTCTCCAGCTCCGCCATAATTCCTTACTCTTCAACATCGATCTCGGTTAGTGGTCCACATCATATAGTAACTTACTTATAGTAATTTACTGTGCAAGGGCAAAACCTCCAGATCTTATATATTGTTATTTAGTGAGCCATTTTTTGACCAAAATATCAGTCCATCTCACATATTATTCAAATTCTTGAATCCGATTCACGTTAATCTCCTCCCTATTAGTCCAGTCAATCTAATTTTTTCTGGAATGTGAGAGGGGTCCCCTGAGCAAGAAAAAATAAAGTTTAAAGTTTTAGTGTACTCGTAAAATGATATTGCATTGATGAAATTGAACTAGTATTTTCAGTTCCCTTATTTTTCCTACTTTGACTGGACTACGTTGGAATGTAATTTTTTATGACACTTCCTATTTTTTCTCGAATTGATTACGGATGCCGGATCTGTTCCCTTATTTTTCCTACTTTGACTGGACTACGTTGGAATGTAATTTTTTATGACACTTCCTATTTTTTCTCGAATTGATTACGGATCTGTGCCCCTATCATTGAATTTTCAGTTCTATTTACTTTTTCAAGGATCTGGCTTAACAACGAGCCTGTCTGTCGGTAGTCTCCTCGACGACAACATCTGGCACGACGTCGTCATCTCGAGGAACAAAAGAGACGTCGTGTTTTCAGTCGATCGGGTCATGATTCAAGGCAAAGTCAAAGGAGAGTTCTCCAACTTGGATCTCAACCGTGAGGTTAGTTTTTCACCCGGTGTAGCTATTATTCAACCCTCTACTGCTTCATCTATGAACTTGATTTTAGCTCTTCATGATGAAATCCACATCTAATGACATCTACAGTTTTTTGTGTTTTATAGTCAATCGAAATGTTGCTGTCTCGTACATATCACAATCAACCATCCTCAGTCAATCGTAACCTTTCCATTTAAACAGCACTGCTCAAACAACAAGTCATCCTTCACCATTCCAAGACTTTCTTAAGCAACTCAAGGCCTCTTCAGCCTCACCAGGCGCCCCGTAGTTGATTTTAACAGTCCAAAGGCACCCTTGAGCAGTCCTCAACCAAAGCCAGTCATCCTTCACCATTCCAAGCCTTTCTTGAGCATCTCAAGGCTTCATCAGCCAACCAAGCGCCTCCAATCATTTTAAACAGTTTAAAGGCACCCTTGAGCAGTCCTCAACCACCCCCAGTCATTGGCGTAGCCAGAATTTCGATAGGGAAAACACCCTGAAAGGGGGGTGAGGTGTTTGAACCCCCTAAACTAAACCCCTGGCCACTTCCCTGCCCCAGTAATCCTCAACCATTCCAAGTCATCATTAACTATCCCCAGTCATTCGTAACCTTTCCATTTAAACAGTCCAAAACCACCCTTGAGCAGTGCTCAACCAACCCCAATCAGTGACGATAGGCGATTGAGAAAAAACCTTGACAGGGGGAGTTTGGACCCACCCCTGGCACCGTCCCTGATCCTCGTGTGTTCCTACTAGAAGAACAAAATATCTAAACTAAGATAATATCAGTTGCTGTTTATTGGTTACGTTCTTCATATCTGCGACTGATATTTTGTGTGAATATTTGATTGTGTGTTGTTTTTGTAACCGAAACAGTAAAAGCATAACATGTTGCTGTAATTCATAGCCTGAGTATATTTTTCAAATTTTTGTTTCTTTGTTAGCTGTACATCGGAGGCGTGCCGCATCCTTACGATGGGCTGGTCGTTATTCAAAATTACACAGGATGCATCGAGAACCTTCACATCAACTCGACCGACGTCCTCGCCGAAGTTCGAGACGGCTACAACAACGGCGACGACTGGATCATGAGGAAATACAAGAAACACAACACTTTCTACACCTGTCCGGTGAGAAGATTGGAATGACGTCATTCATGTTTTACTTTGCCTCCAATTATTTTGGGCTTGTTTTTCAATTGCAACGCTAAACAAGCAGTTAACTGAACCACAGTTATAAATGAGTCATTTAAAATGACCGTCGCGTATTGAATAGAAGCGTTTATCATTATCAACTTCAATTACAGTTATAAAACTGACGCTTAGCAGCATGGATACTGTAATAATCGATTATTTAAGCTACTGATGTAGAAAAAAGCCGTGGGAAATCCCCTGTTTTGCGCTCGGATCCATCATGGCTGCCGGTCAGTTTTCATCTTTTGCGTTTATAGTGCCCTTAGGTAGAAATGACTCAACACTCAAGTCTTGTCGAATTTACTTCCCATTTAAATAAGGCTATCGTGTTATGTCGAGGATTTTAAAATTCGTCGATGAAATGTCTGAACGTTCGAGAAGAAAAATTATTTTCTGTTTCGATAGCATTCTGCACGCCACGGTCTGGAAACTTGAGTAAATTTCAATTACAGAATTATTGATCTAGGTGAAAACTGACGTGCTGACATCTAATAAGCGTATGAATCGTAGATAAATAGGTAAATGAGGGATTCAACAAAAAAAAAGCAACATTTGGATTTATTTAGCATTTTTTAAATTTTCAATATTGGCCTGGACCAGAGGAGTCAGCGGGAATGACGTAGTAATCCTCCGATTGTAAGCAGAGGCGCAAATTGGGAATAAAATTTCACAATACATCGTTAAAAGAAAGAAATTCGCATTTTTTTTCGTGAGAAAAAAGTCACATTTTTCATATTTGTGAGAAATGTTAAGTAGCTACTGTGAAAAATCAATGTAGAGGGTTCCCAGCTGCTGCGCTTGTTAATCGCATTGTTTTTGGATCGTGTCTATTTTAATTTGGATTCTCAATTTGGTTTGTAAAGTTCTCAAATTGGCTTGGGAAATTCTCAAATAGGTTTGGCAAATTCTCAATTTGGCTTAGAAAATTCTCATTTTGGTTTGTAAAACTTTCAGTTTGACTTGGAAATGCGATATGAACCCTTGACATTTGCTTTCCACCTGATTTAAATTGTAGAATTACCTGAATAAACGGCACAAATTGTGCGAACAGTTATTTACCTGAACGCGGGACCGCCTTGAAGACGCAATCGCATCCTTAGTTTTCGTCCTAATGGCGCCAATAACTGGCCTCGTGTGATCGGGTACTGGCGCCAGTCAACTGTACTGGTGTGAATCCTTACTGGCGCCAGTCAACTGTACTGGTGTGAATACTTACTGGCGCCAGTCAACTGTACAGGTGTGAATCCTTACAGGCGCCAGTCAACTGTACTGGTGTAAGTCCTTACACCCCCTCCCCTCCCCACATCGTTATTAAAAGTTAAATTGTGGGTCAATGTGGAGCGGGTGAGAAGGAGGAAAGCGGGCTGATGTAGGTTGTTGACCATGGGAGGGGGTGGGTTGTCTGTAATCCTTCTTTCTCTCTCTCTCTCTCTTCCCCCCCCCCCCGTACGTAAAATTTATATTGTGGGTGAATGTAAAGGTCGGGTGGAAAGAGGCCTTCACGACTGACTCCCCCGTCCCCCCACCCTTTTTCGTCCCTCCCGCCGCAGTTCCACGATTATTACGAATCCAACGTAATCTTGAAGATTTTCCAAAGAGCGCTACAACCCAGTTTTACCAAAAGTCATTAGATCGATTGATTCATTGTAATTCTTTATTTATCAACCTAGTGGCCCTCTCTTCCACCTTCCCTGAATCCTATAATTTCAAATACAATAAAATTTATTAAGAGGATATTTAATATCCTCTTACAATCTTTTGAAATATAAATAAAAAATTCAGTATTCTTCTAAAAACTTCTTATTTAAACTAATCCTAAGCGTTTCGGTTCGCTGTTCTAGTTTGAAATAGTCGTGCAGATTGTAAATCTATACAACAAACCCTGTAAACCCTCTACAACAAAACTCCTTTTAAAAATACCTGTCCTGTGTGGCGGGATTTGAAAAATATTTTCCCTAACGGACGGATTTATTTTATTCGATTTTATCAATCTACGCTGAAATGTAAACCAACAAATTTTGAGGTTGAATAATGTGTTCTTTTATCGATTCCAATGGTTTATTATTGAAGATAATAAACCAAGATTAAAATGCTAATACACTATTATGCTCAGCGTTTTCTAGTGTCGAATAATTTGTATACTCTTTCAGGAACCTCCAATTGCACCCGTCACATTCTTATCAGCTGACTCGTACGCCAAGCTGAAGGGATACGAAGGCATCAACTCGCTCAACGTTTCATTCTCATTCAGGACATACGAAGAAAACGGCCTTCTAATGTACCACAATTTCCTATCTAAAGGAGACATTAAGGTAGCCCTCACACGTTTTGAATGGCTTTTCGCAAATGTCCACGCTTTATAGAATTTTCCCTACGAATTGCTTTTTTTGGCCTAATGTTACGATATAGTGCACTATTTATTAGTAACAAGCGTGTTGTTGGTTTCAGGTTTTCTTGGAGAAAGGGAAAATCAAAGCGGCCATCAGGTCGATGGACTTCCCAGAAATCACGTTGGACAATTTCGAAAACCGATTCGACGATGGGCGGTGGCATCAGACGATGATCACCATCAGCAAGGATACTCTCGTCCTCACTGTCGACAACCGACCCATGAAAACGACAAGAAAACTCGAAATGACTACTGGCCCGTATTATTTCATCGCTGGTCAGTATCTAGTAATTTCAAGGTTGTTGGAGACTAGGAATGTGTGGACTGTATGATGAAATTTTAGATTAGTAAAAGAAAGACGTTGTATGACAGATAGACATTTTTTCACATGTTCAGTCGATTTTATCTTTAATCGTTAGGGAATTGGTGCGGAGATAGACAAAGAAACATTATTCGCATCAATAAGGAGTAGGTATCATTGTACGCAGTATACATCGTTCCCCGGGTACACCAGGGTTCCACAAGAGATGTTGGTTGAAAACGCCTTCCATTTACTGCAAGTACTCAGTGGACCATAAGAACTCCCCAAAAGTGGGTCAAAATTCATGGGTGTTCACCCATGTTGCCCTAGGAACAATAATTCAATTCAATTTGTTTATTTGTAGTAAATCATCATATGATTACAACGATTTCAGGCAAAAAAGAGGATGGCATAAAATTTATGTTATCCTCTTTTTTGCCTGAAATCGTTGTAACAATCATATGATGATTTACTACAAATAAACAAATTGAAATTGAATTGTCAAGTTTATATTTAATATAAACTTGACAAAAAATAAGAAGGATTCACGGGTGGCAGTACAATGAATTTGTTAGATAATTGAATTTTTCTATTAGGCAGAGTAAATAACATTTTTTTAAAGTAGAAACTCCGGTAAATCATCATCAGTAATCATCAGTAGCTGCCTCAATAATCAACAACATCTAACAAAAATCTGGAAATCTGTTTTTGGAAAATTAACGGCAAACGTGACGTAACTGTTAGTGCGTCACGTTTGCCGTTAATGTTCCAAAAACAGATTTCCAGATTTTCGTTAGATTTAGTTGATTATTGAGGCAGCTGTTGATGTTACTGTTGATCGGCAAGGGCTTGTGGTTAATTGATATGCAGATAGGGAGCTTTCCCCTTTTTCTTCTTTTTTCCTGGTTTTTTGGAGGTGTTTCTCGCGTCCTTTTCCTGCTCTCAACGCCACCATACTGAACCTCCAACTCAGACAGTGAAGTTGAGTTATCATTGATCACAAGATTGAAGCCCTTTATTTTAACCGATTTTCCTTCAAAGAAAACTTCGTACCACATCGTACAGTGGTTAAGATTTTGGCAGGAAATGAATTTCAGTAGCGTCACTAATAACCTCAGTTTTCGGTCTCTCGTGTAAAATCTAGTTTTTTCGAGATACATACGATGTATCAAAGTTTATTCAAATTGAATCTTAATTGTGGGTAGGTTTCTTGAAAGTTGCGTGAAAGTAAATACAATGAAAGATGGATACTGTGGGGTAATGGGTAGAGTTGATGCAATATGAATTACTATTTGTTTCTATTGTTTGCAGGAGGCTTACTGGGAAGTGCGGCCAGGCAGAAAGGATTCATTGGCTGCATGAGGTTAATTACCATCGATGGAAATTACAAAGTGCCAACGGACTGGAAGCAAGACGTATGTCACCTAATTCTCTAATTCGTTTACTAATATTATTTGTGAAGAGCGGGAAATGAAACTGTAAGTACTCGTTGATTTTGGACAGGTGGGGGGTCCCCAAAGAGGATAAACAACGAATTTGTCACCCAACTGGGTATAAAATAACACACCAATTGGGAATAGGGACCCTGCCCAGGTGCAGCCCTTCTTTGACCGAAGGGATAATTCCTTCAATAAGGGGATAACTAGGCTCAGTTGAGAGGAAAGTTCAAAACTCTCATGTAATTCAATCGTGAAAAAATTATCTTAGGACCATATTCAGAGACCTATTCAGAGTGAGGGTGAGTGGTGGATTAGTCATAGTTATACTTCAACGTGGAGTAATCGACAATCTATTCTACTTGTCCGTTGTGTTCTTGGGACTGATTGTTATAAGAATGCACTAGAAATTTCGTTTAGTCACCCCTTGATCCAAGTGGCCCTTGGGTTATCAACTCATTGGGATATACAATTATTACGGACTTTGCAATACACAGACTTTGCAATATATACAATACATGACGGACTTTGCGGTCCGAACCACCTTCAGGCGGCTTGGGACTGTCAGCGGTAAAACCCGTTTGGAACGGAATGATCGCAGGTAAAAGTCATCCCTTTGAGGTGCTTATCAACACTAACATTCGTCGACTCTCTCAAAAGAGTGTTGTAAATCACAAGGCTTTGAGGGCGAAGTAACCAAATTAGCCTCTTGTATAAACGGCCTCTCACCAGGCGATACCACATTATATTTTCATCAATCAAATCGCACACGAACGAATTTCTTCTGCAAACCTACTGTTAACGTTGAAGTAAATTCGACAGGGCCACCAACCACGGAATGAGAGCCCTCACCAAAGGTCTGATGGGGTTTCCATTCACCATAACGATTCGCCTGTACATCGATCTATTCTTCGTTTCTTCGAATCTTCATGTTCCATATTAAAATATATGGAACATGTTTTTACGGGCGTGATTCGGTTTGGACACTGTAGGACGGCTATAATAATTATTATTATTGCTATCAAGCCGTATCTATTTGAAAATTACCCACAATGTACTCGTACCTACCCACTTCTGCCACTAACTACTTGCTGAATTCACCAATGATTCGGATTCAGAGAGAATTCAGCTACTTGGATGTAGACTTGTTTGTTTCGGCCCTTCTTTCCTTCCGTCGCAGGATACTGGTGGCTCTGAACCCCCCTTGATGATCTGCGATTATTATCCTCTTTAAATTAATTTCAATCATTGCCTACCTACAGGTTCATCTATAATTTTGCTACTCAACCGTTTTAAATACCCTTGGATATTATTTTTTTTATTTTTTTATTACTTACATACTAAAACACATATTTTTTTGTAAATGGGGCCTCTGCCCGTTAAATCTTGTAAATAAATAAATAAAATTGAAATTACAGGAGTACTGCTGCAAGAACGACATTGTTTTTGATTCCTGTCGTATGACTGACCGTTGCAACCCCAATCCCTGCGAGCACGGAGGTGTTTGTACCCAGACGTCTACAGAATTCTTCTGCGACTGCCAGTACACTGGATATGCTGGTGCTGTCTGCCACACAGGTTAGCCCTAATACATCCACTCTTGTTGATTACCCTGCATAACTTATTATGCGATATGGTCACAGATTATACGCTCCTGAATTCAACCATATAACTTTGAGGAAAACCAGTGTAATTCTTATATGTCCACTGCTTAGCCATTAAACTCTAAAATGATCATCAATGATATGGAATAATGACGTTTTTTGTAACCAGCTCGCTACTCCCTCTCATGTGAGGCCCACAAAAACGCTGGCTCAGTTGGTGAGAGAGAGCGCATACAAATCGATGTGGACGGTAGCGGCCCCTTGTCACCCTTCAACGTTACCTGTGAATATTACGGTGAGTCAAATTTTCATATTTTAGAAATCGATAAACTAGTATTGAAGAGCTTTCTATCAAATTGGATTTTACGAAATTGTACATTTCGTTCGAAATTATGTTAACCATTAGGTAGAAGTTCTAATTTAGAACTATGTATGTTAAGTAGGCACTACTCGTATTATACGGCCAGATATTCCGCATCGAGAAACGCCGTCTTGACACCGTGTTATGAATACATCTACTGCATAGTATAAGTGTATTATAATAATACACGTATACTATGCAGTAGATGTATTCATAACACGGTGTCAAGACAGCGTTTCTCTGTGCGGAATATCTGGCCCATTAGCTCAGTTGGTTAGAGCGTCGTGCTAATAACGCGAAGGTCGCGGGTTCGATCCCCTCATGGGCCACTAGCTTTTTACTCTGCTCCGACGAATGAGAATGGTTGGGATTTATATAATAGAAATTCAACTTTTGTAATTGTCTCAGTTTCAAATCAAAATTATCATCGCATTCATTCTTGATTTTGTGGCGATATAGTATCGTCCCTTAAGGTCCCACAAGGTCTAATTACTCAGTTTTTTGGCAAAAATGAGTTAGGAAGAAATATAACTGATGGATGATGTAAGAGTGGTAACTATGGATACAGAAACTTGGCTACAATTTATTGGCAGCCCTGGAAGGTTCTGAATAGTTGGTTAGTTCCAATCTGTCGATAACACTTCAGTTTTAAAATGGATTAAGGTAACACATTGATAAGATATAAAGAAGGCAATTATATGAAGCTCAGGTAGTACAGAATAAGAATAACAGGTGAAACAGGTCTGGTGTTGAAATGTAAGGGTTATGTACAGGTGGCATCAAGAGTTCGTGGTTGAGGGATATTTTCAAAAGTGTTCTCGTGAAGTCATACTCCTCGGCTGGGGCTTCAATGTTCGTTTTTTACTCTTGTTTCAGCGGACGGAAAGATTAGCACAGTTGTTCATCACACCAACGAAGAAGGGACGCCGGTTGATGGTTTCAACGAGGCCGGCTCCTTTGTCCAGGACATCATGTATGACGCTGACATGATTCAAATAGAAGCTCTCATTAACCGCAGCCGAGACTGTTCTCAGTACCTCTACTATTCATGCAAACAGGCCAAGCTCTTCAACACACCAAGTACGACCTCCCTCTGAATTGAGTTATATACATATTTGTGGTTCATCTCATATGTTGCCCTGCATTGGGTGTTAAATAATGAATATTCAAGTTCGTGTTTCTGATCAAACGGCTTCCTGTTACAGCGACTGAAGATGCGTTCCAGCCGTACTCTTGGTGGGTGTCCCGTAACAACCAGAAGATGGACTACTGGGGAGGTTCAATTCCAGGTTCTAGGAAATGCCACTGTGGTCTGATGGGTACTTGTCAGGATCCCACCAAGTGGTGTAATTGCGACGCAGGTTCGGTATTTTCCTTATTTCAATGTATTCAGTGTGTTATTACAAGCATGCGTTTTAGACTGTTTAGGGTTGCTGGGTCTTTTGCTGTTGTGAAAGCATAATATGCTGCAATCTCTTGTCATTATTTTATATTATGCACTAATGACAAGAGATTGCAGTTCCTTTGAAACAATAAGTATTAGAGTGACCCACTCTACAGCCCAGAGTGGGTATTGGCTTCCAGCAAGACATTTTATCTAGCTCTAGCCGTTTTCTCGTCTTCTTCGCCTTTTATTTAGAGAGTAACAGCAGATTAGAGCAACATCCTCCTCAGTTGCTCCTGTTCCGAATCTTGACCTGAAATTCTCCCATTCAAATATTCTGTTCTATTTTGAGTGTACGCTCTGCACGTTATTCTCGGTGGAAACTCCAATTTCAGCTGTCATTTTTGTACGCAGGTCTGGAGAGTTGGGTTGCGGACGAAGGTCTTTTAACTGATAAAAACGACCTCCCAGTTAAACAGTTGAGGTTTGGAGACACAGGTCACCCTCTGGATGAGAAAGAAGGCAACTACAGATTGGGACCGCTGGTTTGTGATGGGGATGGTGAGTTTCCTCGCAGTGTTCCCTACGTTCATTGAAATGGTTGAGAATCGATATTTATTATTTGAATAATTTTCAATAATTTATTTACCTGCCTATGAAATGATCCTTCAGATGATCAACGTTTGTGAAACCTTACAATCACACATCAATATTATTCGCTCAATAACAGCAACTTTTCCATTGTTTCCCGAAGTGTAATGCCTAATATAACAATAATTTCAGATCTGTTCAAAAACGCGGTGACCTTCAGGATAGCGGACGCCTCGATAGAATTGCCCACTTTCGACATGGGGCACAGCGGGGATATCTACCTAGAGTTCAAAACCACCGTACAAAACGCCGTCATTCTCCACAGTACTGGGCCCACAGACTTCATCAAATTAGGAATCACCGGTAAGTTTAAAATTACTGTTTTTTGTCAAAAGCCCAATACCTGCTTGTCAAAATCAGTCGGATACAATGTGTGAGGGTTACATTGTATCCGACTGATTTTGTAATTCACTCGAACTTGAGGGTTTTGTGCGATGCACTGTTGAACTTCAACAAGCATGTTGAGGGGGTTGCAGCCAGCTCGCTTAGGACCCTTGGCTACATCAAGCGCAACACTGGAGAATTTACCCAGATTCAGCCCATTGTTGTCCTACATAAGACGCTGGTTCTATCAAGGCTAGAATATGCATCCACGGTATGGCCGCCCCTGTACACTGTTCATAAGTATGCCTTGGAGAGAGATCTCTTTTCGGATTCCTCGAGTGACTCGTTCTACTCTGCCTTTTGTCACGCCGTTTTCAGCCACAAATTACCTGCTTCATCCCCCACATAGTACTACTGTTTCTGCCTCTTAAAAATTTCATTCATGACACCATGAATTTATCTTGATTATAGGAGGTGACACTCTTCAATTCACGTACGAGGCTGGTGGCGGTCGCCTTGGTGCAACGGTTGAAACTTCGTACCGCCTCGCTGACGATAACTGGCACACGGTTCTCATTGAAAGAAACAGGTAGGACACAGCTTTGTTGATCCAGACAATATAGAGGTTTTCTTGCTGACTTTACTCCTATCCCGTTATTGAAGTTGATTCTCTTGATGCAAAGCTGTTGTGTTTGTTATAGAAACAGTGAATATCAGATATTCACTACAATGAAGCAAATTATGTCGAGGCCACGAAAGGAAACAATGCTACATGAGGAACCTACTTCCATAAGAACCTGCTAGTGACGTCATTCCTCATGTAGTCTTTTTTCCTATCGTAGCGCTCAACGTGTGCCACCACATAATTTTCTTCATTCTAAATCTTCCAGTTCGAATAATGACCATTCCCATCTTCAGTTCATATTTCAAACCCTAAGCGATAAAATTATGAACATTCACTCATTTGTATTATACCAGTTTTTGAATGTCTACAATCCAATCCAGAGGTCCACAAACTGAAGAGCGAAATACTGAAGTTAAGAAGTAAATTGACCACATACAGTTGATAAGGGTTCATCACCTAAGTTTGGTGGGGCCATTTTGTTTGGTGCCACGTTCGGTCGAAAGCTTGCTATGTCACAGTAAGCTGACACACAGAACTGACCCACTTTTAATGTAACTCCTATATCTTTGGAACTGAAGTGGGAACTTGGTTACCCTCTCAACTTCAATAACAGAACGATAAGGGTGTCTAAACGTTAACTCTGGCAGTAGGACATAAGTCGTGAGGTTGTAAGGGGAGACGTGTTCACTTCTAATGTCGTTTGTCAGGGAGTCTTCGTCTAAGGTAGAGGTAGCTTCTTTCACTAATGTAGAAAGGTCGGTAGGTTCAAAGAATGTGCAAGGTTACTAAGAAGTAAGGCTAAGTAGGTAGATTCTGGAAAGGGTTCTAGAATTGGCAATCTGTGCGGAGGGGGGGGGGGCGTCGTTCACCGTCTTCTGTCACTCCTGTTTTTGTTTTTTCATGTCGCTACCAGTTGTGAAGTGACTGCTTCACCAAATTAGTTCATTTTTGTCATCACCCAACAACTCCCACTCAATACCGTCTCCCCCATTTTTGTTAATGAGAGATATAGTGTGACGATGTATTATAATATAATATTGAGCTAAATCAATGGTTATGACAAAAACTTCCTTATTGTAAGGCACCAGCTTTTATTGCCCACTAATTTGATTTCTTCAACACCGTAATAATGTAGGTAATTTTATTTTTGTTTAATTTTCTACATTCTGTTCGCAAGTAGGTACTAATTTTCTTGATGGATTTCAGGAAAGAGGCTCGAATTGTTTTGGATGGCTCGTCAAGGTCTTTAGTGAGAGAATCCCAAGGCCCTGTACGTGCTCTTCACCTCACCTCACCCTTAGTCATCGGTAATGTTTTTGAAATTGCTTTGTGATCGTATCTTTCCTTCAGTTTCTTAAGTTTGTAGTACATAATAATATATTATGTTAAGTTATTGATTTATTGGTGACTGTTGACAGGTTCAACCGTGGAATACAGGGACGGGTACGTTGGGTGCATACGAGCTCTGCTTCTCAATGGGCAGGCTGTAGATCTTAGAAGATATGCCGAAAATGGACTTTATGGTAAGATTAATGAAGAGCTGGTGTGCAAAACTCGTTCTTTCCCAAACCAGGTTTTTTTCAGGGAAAGCTAAAAATCCGATTGGGTCCTGTGAGAGCGACTGTTTCACTCTCTTTATCTCAATTTTGTGTAGTTGGTTATGAGGAGGGGGTTAAAGAAACAGTTTTGCCACAACCAAAAGCTTCAAACATAAAAACTACTTTTGCTTCCCACCTGCTGGAGCTAAGAACGAGTTTTGCCACTTTTCGTGACTTTTAAAACTGTTTTTAGATGGGAAGGAACGAGTTTTGTTGAAAACTGATTTACCTACCCGAAAAAGTGCTTTTGAATAACCATTGCCATCTCACAACGAGTTTTTGCGTATCAGCGCCTCATATATTTGATGTGACGTCATCATTGATTAGATGTAGTCTTGTCACTTGTATTGCACAACGAACTGAGCCTTTGAGTTGATTTGGTGTAGGTGCACCATTATATTATTGAGTTGAATGGGTTTTCCGTTAAATTAACACGAGAATCATTACAGGAGTTAGCCCTGGCTGCGTTGGCAAGTGTGAGAGCAACCCTTGTCTCAACAATGGAACATGCCACGAGAGATACGACGGCTACAGCTGCGATTGCAGGTGGACGGCCTTCAAAGGTCCCATTTGCGCCGATGGTAGGTTCCAGCTATCATATTTAGATTTATTACTTAATGAATTGTCTCAAATGTCTGTGTTAGTAAGAGGCGCGTGTTTTTATGTTAATGACGGCATTAATTACAGAAATTGGCGTGAATCTTCGGTCGAACTCTTTTGTTAAGTACGACTTCATGGGCTCCTGGCGATCAACGCTGAGCGAGAAGATCCGAGTCGGATTCACCACAACCAACCCTAAAGGTTTTCTCCTCGGTTTCTTCTCCAACATCACCAAAGAATATATGACCATATCCGTGTCCAACAGCGGTAAGTCAAATCTCCGCTTGTTTACTGTTGAATAGCACTCGCGAATCTCTAATGTAAGAAGAAAGAAAAAAATCCATTCATGCAGCATGACTATAAGTGCGAATTTTCGAAGAAATAACTGGTTTTATGTAAAATGTCTCCATTGAAGGACTTGATGTCCATGAAGAACATCTCAAGTGTCAACCACGTTTCTTCATCTTTAAAGTGCTCCAGTTTGAGAACGGATTAGGATATCGCAAGAATAGGAGAACGCATTAGGATATCGGGTTCGGGTTTTCAATCAATGTGATGATTATGTATATGTTTGGTTTACAGGTCATTTAAGAGTCGTTTTTGATTTCGGATTTGAGCGACAGGAGCTGATCTTCCCAAACAAACACTTCGGCTTGGGTCAATACCACGACCTCAGGATCACCCGTAAGAACGCTGGGGCCACCCTCGTCATGACGGTAAGCTTTCGGTAGAAAATTGATGTAGAGATGCTGGATGACAGTTGGTTTCCAAACTACCTCGTAAACTGTAGGGTAAAGTCGTGTACCTTGCGCATGTTTGTACCTTGAGCCACCCTTGGGAGTCTGAACAAGGAGTGTAGGTAGAATTGATTTTAGCCATCGATTCGACTGCTCAGCCGAACCAATGAAGTTGACAAACAACTTAAACTATGCTGATATCACTATGTTATCAGTGCGAGGGTTCTTCGTTTTCGCCCCCTTGTGGTGTCATTTTCCAAATTGTGGATTTTCATATTTCGTTAAAAGTAAGTCAAATTTTTATTCCAGCCACACTAAATTTTCAGTCGAAGATCTTATTTAGTCGCTAGATGAACGAGTTTTAGTTTAACTCGTGGGCTTTGGCAACATTTTTTTTGTCTTTGGGAAAAGGACGTGAACCTGGAGCCACCTCCTTGGCCAAGCCTGGCATGAAATTATGAATTGGCGTCACGGAAATTATGTTCTTACACTCTAAAAATAGTGTTTTTTTGATAGTTTTAGATGCCTCGAAGTAAAAGTGAGTGTTTAAAGGTGCAATCTTAGCATAATGTGTTTCTCCAAAGTGACTAAAAAGATGTCATAAAATATTTTTTTCACAATAAAAAGGGGTTTTAAAATACTTGGTAAGTACTACTCATTTATCACCCCTTACTGCCTGAATTTGGCACAAATTATCACTCTGAACCCTTCAAAGAGGGTGGCTCCAGGTTCAATCATAGCCGGCTACAAGCCACGTGTGTACCTTGCGTCAGTTTGGATTGGTCGAGAATAATTATTGCAGCATCCAGGAAGATGCTGATTGAAATATTTTAAAAATTGGGAATGGTGTGAGGACAATAATTGTTGCTTGATAGATACAGATCAAAAACAAAGAAATCGGACCATAATTAATTATTAGTCTCAGAAAAAGATATAAACCAAATAACGGCGACAAGGTACACGACTTTACCCTACAGAAACGGGGAAGTGAGGTGCTATTGGCATGACATCCTCGTACGGGGTTTCCTTCTACAGGGAGGGTGTCGTACGTCACTACTTGTGTGATTCTTCAATATTGCTCGTTTGACGCAGGTGGACAATTACGAGCCGAAAGAGTTCAATTTCAACGTGAAGGCTTCCGCCGACGCTCAGTTCAACAACATCCAGTACATGTACATTGGAAAGAACGAGTCCATGACAGAAGGCTTCATCGGCTGCGTTTCCAGAGTGGAATTCGATGACATATACCCGCTCAAACTTCTGTTCCAGGAGGATGGACCTAGCAACGTTAGATCGATCGGAGGTATATTTTATTGTTTGAGCGATCCTATAAGAAACTTCTTATAAAATTGAATTCCTTCTGGTTGGTTGGGTAATGGGTAATTGATGGGGTGAATAGGGTCACTTTTCAACTTCTTCGAGCTGTAACTTTTCACGTAGGCAAGATAGCGTCCTGATCCCAACCGTGAAGCCGGGGGGGGGGGGGGGGGGGTTAACCTAGGGTTCATAAAACATCAATTTTTCAAATCCCATTGTCAACAACTTTCATTTGAAACGGTGAGCCCGTTTCATTATAACCCCCCCCCCCCCACCACTATAATTAATCAGTAATAATAATCAATTAATCGGGGCCAAATAATCGATTATCCGATTATGTATTTTCATCCCTACTTCGAAGTCCAAAATTTTGGGTTGTTCCTGTATTAATGTAGACTTGGGAAATGCGGTTGGATTTGTTACGGTATCTGAAGCCGAAGGCCAGTTATGTGATTCCTCTGAGAGGTGATGTCAGTTCAGAAGCTCAGGAGACTCAATTTGGTCGGTTCCTTCCTCCCCTCTAGGGGCCAAATGTTTGAGGGATACAGGAGTTACTAAGAAAACAGGTCCTGGAATATCTTAGGAGTGATTGTATGATTTTGAGTTTTTAAATTGAAAAATCAATCAGTAATTTCATATGATCTAAACTGTCTCATGCATGATGTGGTATTTGGCAACGATACTTCGATGGTATCTTTGATAGGTTGGGTCACAACTTTCATGGCGGGATCAAGTCTTTGTTGCTTATGTTGCATCGTGACCCGAGCGTGGTGTATAACAGTCATCAACATGCACACTTGACTCGTTTTAGATCAGACGGAAATGTTATTCCACCGAAACCCACGCTGTCAATTACGACTAGAAGCCCTCAATATATGGTATACATGGTTCATCGTGCGGTGGATTCTCCACTTAAGTCCCCACTACAATACGCCCGTAATGTATATAAAAAGAAAATATATGAGTGGTTGATAAAAATAGGCATTACGGAGGTAGAAAATATTATTTTTAGTATGTATATATAGGAAATTGATGTTTATTAAGTTATTATTCATGAAGAGAAATGTAAATAATTAAGAT
Source organism: Stenodema calcarata (assembly GCA_963920205.1). Taxonomy (NCBI): domain Eukaryota; kingdom Metazoa; phylum Arthropoda; class Insecta; order Hemiptera; family Miridae; genus Stenodema; species Stenodema calcarata. The sequence continues at coordinate 2,741,956 of OY986056.1, read as the reverse complement.
TAATTAAGTTTGGCGCAACTCTTGTGAGGCGACACAGGCTTATGCCTATTGCCCACAATAATGTTAGGAGATTTGTTAATTTGTCATTATTTGTGTATAAAGAATATGTAACATAATAAATAAATAAATAAATAAATAAGTGTGCTATCAATATTTCGTTTTTCAGGTGCTCTGACAGAAGATTTCTGTGGGGTTGAGCCCATCACTCATCCTCCCAACCTTGTAGAGACGCGACCTCCTCCGACCATCGACGAAGACAAATTGGCGGATATCTACAGCGACACAACATCTGCTGTAGTCGGAAGTGAGTGTCACCTGCTACTATCTGCTTGGCCGCGAATGCCAATGACAACTTACTACTTCCAAGCCCTTTCATAAGCATATTAAATATGCTATTTAAAATTTGGTATTATTCAAATTTTGAATAATCCCAAATTAGGCTATGACGAGATATTTCATAGATTTATCCCCATCAACGGTTTTGATTTTCTGCTCATATCTTCCAAACCATGTGGTTTAGAAACTTTCCAAGGTTTCCGCCAGACTGTATGAGATGTTTTCGATTTCGTTGGGCAGTTGTCCTCAAATGCTTGTTGAATCACCGCATTGACTCGAGATCTTTCCTGTCTTTGACAGACTTATTTACCATATCCAGAGAACTAATCATTAAGTAAATAGGCCTCGTTGTTGCGTATACATTTACTTGGGAGTATTGTATCTATCTTCGTATTAAATATGTCTGTTATCTGTTTAGGTATAATAGCGATTCTTCTGCTACTCCTTCTCATTGTTGCGCTGGTAGTGGCGAGATACGTCGCCCGACACAAAGGCGAATACCTGACGCAGGAAGACCGAGGAGCTGAAATGGCCCTTGACCCGGACGAGGCGGTCATGGAAGGCACGACGGGGCACAACGTGACGAAGAAACGCGAATGGTTCATCTAAATACCTGCGCAGCCCTGTGTAAACGAATACATTTCTCATTGCGAACGATTAGGAAATTTAACCTTGTTATGAATGGAGGGGGGTTCCGTGCCAGTGCTTCCCTGGTCATCCGAATGATCTATGCTACATTTCTTTACAACTCCTGAGATTTTCTTATTATTTTTAATAAGCAGTATTGTCGTACTACAGCCCTCAATGTCAACCTCGGTGTATTCTTGTGGCACGGGCAGCACTTACACACCAGGGAACACTGGTTCTGTATAAAATCTCCCTCAGTACTTCATGAAATGCTCAATATGGCAGATTTGTACCTGAAAGATAGTGTTACACTACACTACATTTTCAAGTAGCATGTTTGTTCAGTACCATTCCAATAAAAAGAAATCTCACATTTGTACAACTTCCCTAAAATATGAACCCATTCACAAACTGCAAATGTGAAGATCTTGGCTGCTCATTCTGCTAAATCCTCATGATGACTCTGATAATGAATGATTTATCTCATCATAGTTGACTTCTGGCGCTTCAACTCGTTTGCTTCAGGGCATGGAAAGGCTTTTTATTCGTATTTCCACAGATTTGAAACGTAATTTGGACACTATGAACTCTGTAATAATTACTCTGTAAATCGGAATTGTTAAGTTGGACACTTGTATTACCTGACGTTTCCCGTCATTTCTGAACACCTGCTGGAGTTGTAGTGGGACCAAGTGAATATAATTACTATAATCCTGCATCCTAATATAATGATTATTATATATACACTACAACTCCAGCAAGTGTTCAGTAATGACGGGAAACATCAGATAATACGAGTGTCCAACTTAACAATTCCGATTTCGCTTAATGCTACAGTTCGATTCAGGGCGTGTACAAACGGATGTGTATTGTAAATAGTTAAAAGCTCTCATGAGCGGGACCTTAATTCACTTGAAAATTAGTCAATTTATTATTTCAAATCAAATATTACTCATTTAACGACGGATTGGTATTATTGGTATTCCAAGACTGGGGTCACTCCCGCTGCCGTTTCAAGGTCGAACGTCACTTGTAAGGTTCTACCAACGATAAAACCTACTCTGAAGGTTCTACCAACGATAAAACCTACTCTGTGATCGATACCACCTTCTACTTCATTGTGGTGCTGTAGGGCCTGAGTAGAAGCGCTGGGCTCAACTGCAATTGTCTCCCTCCCTCCCTACGAAAACATCTCAACCCTCATTTTGGGGTCTCTACAGAATTTCAAGTCTACATTTTTTATTTTTGTACTTCGTTAACTCAAGAACGACTCAAGTTCTTTTTTGTATTACCACTTTTTTCTCTTTTTTTAAAATAAATTTGTTGAACCCAATAGTTATCTCATTATATGATAAGTGTATAAATATAATCTTAATTTAGGTACTTACCTACTATTTTTTCATTTCCAACTCACTAATTTGCTGACAATTTAGTGCCTAAAAATGTTAACAACGTTCGTACGATGTAGGGGTCAAACATGAATATACGAGAAGCCTTCAATAATAAGACTTGAGTAGATTTTTAAATGTTTATACCGTTGAATGATATTTCACTTGTATAACGAACGAACATTGTTTATGTACATGTACCTTTCCGTTGATATTTCACGACATAATTTATAGGGAAAGTGACTATGAGTCGTCTGATCTGATGTTGTAAAAAGCTTTTCATAGCGTAGGAAATTGATTCGCAGAATTTCAATCTTCATTTATAGTACTTCCAGATTCAATTGTTGCCCTTTCGGAATTCATTGATAAGCTTATTTTTCGCTTAACTACTGATTTGTCATAACGTACCTAAGCAGGAACTAGATTAGTGCCAAGCACCGGCTAGTTGAATTTTAGTGTTTAAAGTATATTTGCAAACCATTATGGCACTTCGTACTACCAATGCAATAACCTGTGTTGTTCAAAAATACACTCGAGTATTATATGATTTCGTCCATTACTTTTTATTTTATAGATACTTATTTTAGATCTTTATTTATGACATTGAGAAATTAAAAACTTATTTTTTGTTGTTTCTTTTGTAATAAAATTTTTTATTGGGAAATTCATGTAGTGGTGTGTTTTTACCTTCGTAGTTTTGGTCAAAGGGCCCAAGTGGTTCGGATATGCGTGGTGCTTGCCAAAAGTAAGTTTCCCTTATTAAAAAAAATGACATAAATTTTGTTTTCACGCGTTTATTCAGATAATATAACAACTCGGTAGTTACAATGATAAATCAGGTATAAATCAATAACTATCTAGCGATTTGGTTCACAAATTGTAACACTTTTTGTGGTGAGAGCTCATTAACTTCTACCGCACTTGAACTGCGCGTAACTCATTGTCAGCACAGAAGGTCCTCTGCAGGTCAGGTGGGCTTCGTTCTCTTCAGGCGTCGAATTTGTTGAGAGTTTTCAAGGAGCTGGAGAGCAGCTGGAATTGGATGTTTAAGAAGCCTGCCCTCATATCTAGCTTTTTTATAACATCGGTGACTGTCTCCACTTTGAGGTCTTTGTCATCATTCCTTATATACCAAGGCTGGATGCCTTAGTTCCAAATGGGCATTAGCACTGTCTTGTACAGGAGCACTTGATTATGGATATCGAGTTGTGAACCCCATGAGCCAGTACAGTTTCCTGAACTTGATGGATTAGTTCTTCTTTCTTTTTCTTTACATGTTCTTTCCGGTTTAACGACACCGAAACGAAATTTCCCTCCCAAGTTCATTATCAACGGAGGTACCTATACGATAGGGAAACTTAATTTTGGCAAGCCCCTTGTAGAAAAGACAGTTTTGAGTTGTTTTAGGGGTACCTAAGTGAAATTTTTGTCTTCTGTTAATTTTGGAGGTCGAAAATTGGACACAAGTGATGGGGAAACTGTGTTCTTGAGATGGCACTATAAAGGTAAATACAGACTACTCTGACGTGACGTGTTCCCACATCTCATCGGGCACCGTGTTCATATTGGCCTGACGTATAGCAACCACCTCGTGCCCATTGCATTTCCCATTTTGTTTTGAACCTCCATCCATGAATGTACGCCATGTTTTTGACATGCTGGAAGAAGAAGAAATGGCTGCTCTAAGTATTACATCCATTTGCTCGTCTGGAGAACAGGTGCATCCTATCAACATGGGGTGAGACAAAATTTGGACAAGGGTTCCAAAATGTAATGCCTCAATTATTAAATGATGAACGGTTTAAGTAGTATTTCAGAATGACAAATACTGAATTCTACCATCTCCTAAGGTTGACTTGAAAATGGAGAAACCGTAGTATTCCTGGCAAGATTTGACTGAACGCCTTCAAATCACTGGAAACGGTAGTCGAGAAACCACTTGACCCTTCTGACGCCTTCTCCCACAACTGAGGAATATCTAAAACTTTAGATATTCCCCACATGCTTCAGATCTCATCATCCAACGTGCTCCCACGTCACGTCAGAGTAGTCTGTATTCACCTTAACACTGAACGTTGAGCACTCCTGCAGCCATGTATGTTACAGATAAATTCACAGTATCCTCGTTGCAGCAGTATTACCACCATGAGCAGTATTACTTATCATCATTTCCAGATGTCCCGATCAATTTACTCATCGCAGTACTCATTCAGTTTTGAGATTTTGTGTGTTCCCCCGTAGAACAAGAACCTCCTGCAATACGATTGGACTGATCAGGAACGTGGCGAGAAATTAAGAGTATTTGTAGTAACGAAAAAATATACAAGATGTCGCCACCGTCTCATGCATTCTTGGCTGCAGGGTCAGTGTACTCCATATTGGCGTTATCACGTCCATTTTAACTTTATGGGTTAATCACTTCATTTCCTGAACAGGATACAATACCGCCCTTCTAGTTAAAAAAAAAAAAAAAACTAAAACAAGTTTATAGTTTACATACTTATGTGTATATAATGATAATGACGATTAGTTCTTGTTTAGGAACCACCTTGTTTTCACTAACACTCTTTTTTTTTCCTTTTTTTGTATTTCGTTGTTCTTTTTATTTGAACTTGGAGAGTTTTGTATTCAAACCGTATCTCTTACCATTTATATCTCATGACGTACTTTCTTAGACTTTATGAACTCATAACAAAACTAACCACGTATTCATGAGATACCTACATAATATGTATGGAGCTTGAATAGTGTATGGCTGTGCCTAAGAAACAGTACAGTGTCATTTTCCAGAATTCTTCTATACTGAGGTGCTAGCTCCCCCAAAAATGCCCGTCCTTACGGTATGTTTTTAGTAGCCTTATATTAATATCAAGTACTGGGGTCGAGTAATAGCCCTGTCAGACCCGCCTTGTTAACAGATTCAAAGATGACCTAATACATTTCTGTGAAGTTTCGTTGTTGAAGAATAACTTAAATGCGGACAAATATTTCAACAGTCTGAAGATTCTTCGTGGCCCTGAGAATGTCGTGAATTGAGGAGAAAATCGTCCGAGGAAGTCCAAAAAAATCTTAAACAGAACCCAGTACTTGATAATCTGGTCGCATTACAGTACGTGAAGCGTCCTGGTCGAAATTGACAATAGATTTAGGCTTTGTCTATCAGAGACTCTCTGAATTAGTAAAGGTAAATTTACTACAGTTTCATAGCTAGTGATAAGCGAACGCCATATTGTAAGATGGCGAATGACTGCCTATAATGACTTGACAGGTGATTCAAATGCTCTTCCTTTTATTAAAACGTAATATATTACTATTAAGCTTTCAAAAATACGCAACAGCAGTCATTGTTCATTTTTATAATGAAATGTGAATAAATACATCTCTCTGAGAGTATGGATTTTTATTTTCCAACATATTCCTTCTTGAATTCTCATGCCAGGTCTCACTGTTTTTATAAAACGATTTTTATTACTCATTAACTTTCACAAGCTACTAATAAAATAATACATAGATGTGTAGTAATAAAATCGTCTCGCCATGGGGAAATTTTGGAACGGGTAAGGTGTTTGTGAAGTGGCACCCATGACCTTCATAATTGTAACACTCATGATGTTTTTACACAAAAAGGTTAATCTTAACCTAACGAAGTGCTGGACAGATATGAGGGGGCCACCAAAAAATAAATGACGCTAATCCCTAAACTACGAGTACGTCTTTTGCAGTTAGCACTCGCACGTTTAATTGAACTAAATAATATTATGTTAAATACAATAGTGGCAACACTCATGATGAATAATTTTTGTGACATACTTACCATGTTTTTTTGATAAAAAATGATGAAATGGCCAGCCAGCTTTTTCCTGGGCAAGGGCTGCACGTGGACTGATAGCTGGTAGCACCAACAAACATAACCTGGCTCTTTACCGCCATTTTCAATGAACAGTATTACCCAGAACTGATGGGAACACTAGTGATTATTTGTTTTCACCAAACAGTGGGACACTCCTGTTTTTCTGCTTTACATTTAAAGTATTAGAGGTAACTGAAAAAACCTTCAGAATTCGAAACAGCATCATATTACACTGAAATCCCTGGTGGTTCAAATTTTTTCATCTGTAACTGCTTCATTTCAGGTGGTGATGAACTTCACACCCACCACACCCTTGGGACAGTAACACTCGTGACGTTTTCAAACTTTACATTGAAATATTTTTTCTTGAGGACGTGCTAGGTACTTTTTAACGGTACCACTGCATTCCTCTCCAAAACACCTACAAATTGATACCAAAAACCTTTTTTTTGAAGCTGAAAACCCATGTAAAGAACGACGTCAAAGACTGCGGACATCAAATGGTCAAATAATATGAGAATGGCGAAAAATTGACTTAGGTATTATACCTTTAATAATACCTTTATACAATTTTAATAATTATACTTAGGTATTGCTATAATAGCACGTTGCTATTTCACCGTTATTAACGTAAATTCATTACGAGGGTATTTGAACTAAACATTTCGAGATGTTTGGTTTATTAATATGTACAAGTAATTCACATCTAAGTCAATGTGTAGGTTTGAACCAACAATTCACTCCGCGAACATATCATTTCTTGAACTTCAATTTCTTCTTCAACTTCTTAGGGTTGATGTCGTAAGCCAACAGCCTCGTATCGCTAACTGTCGGTAGTGGATCTTTAATCTTCTTGTTAATTCCATTTTGTTTATTTTTACCAACTTTAGAGAAATTCTTCTTCTTTTTGAATCCATTTTGTTGATTCTGAATTCCATTTTGAGTTTTAGGGTCGCCATTGAGTTTCTTAGCTGGTTGATTGTGGCTGTCAGAGTTTTTCTTCTTTTTACTCGCTGGGGCATTTTGATCTTCGGTAGTTGAGACGATGTTTGGTTGAGGTTGGCCACTTTCAATTGATGCGCGTTCCCTCTTTTTACTCTTCTTATTAGTAACTGGTTCTACTTGAGTCGACTTAGCCGCATCTTCTGCCTCGTCTTGTTCTTCATCAATCTCGTCATCGCGTTTAGGGGAGCCGTAAATACTCGCCAAAATCTTCTTTTTCAAATTGAAATCCTGAGCTTTCTGCCGGTAGATCGTCACCTCGTTTTTCTCAACGTGCTCCGGCCTCAATTTCGTCAATTTCTTCGCTGACACCCACTGATTGAGCTCTTTATCGTCAGCAGCTAAAATCTCTTCCACCGTCAGTCCGTAGTCGTTGGGAACCGTCTGCCTGTATTTGAATTTACAAGGTATGTCATCTATGAAATCTTCACAATCCATTCCGTAATACTCGTCAATGTATTTCTGATACGAGCTGTGCACATTAGGATCATACACGGGTTTAGCGACATCCATGATATCTTTGAAGGTTTTTTTCTTCTTCTCTTTCCTCTTCTTTCTACTTCGACTTTCTTTCTTAGTCGCCCTACTGCTTCCAGCAGCTTCTAAATCCATATTGTCTGGGTCTCCCATATCCACTTCTCCACCGTTATCATCATCGTCCACGCTACCGAAATCTTCCTCGTTCACAAAGTTTGGCTTTTCGTTCCCATCATCCGCAGAGTAAAACGCATCACCAAACAGCTCCTGCATTTTCCTGTCGTACTCTTCCGAGTTGAACTCACCATCACCAAAAATCTCTTCGTCTTTGAAGCCCAACTGATCGTTACCGGTAAGTTTCTTGATCTTCTCAACTTGCTCTTTGAACTCCAGTAGCTTCTGTTTCTGATTTTTGGCAATCGCCTCTCTTTTCTTACTCTTACTCATCTTCTTCCTTTCATTTCTCTCCTTTCGTTTCTCTTTTCTCCTATCGTCCGTTTTCCTCAATGACCCGTCGATAACTCTAGGGTACCTCTTCACCTCCACATTACCCTCGTTTTCAAACCGCAAGTTGTAGTCTGTTTCAAACTTCTCCTGCAATTCAAGAAGTTCGCCATCCTCCGACACTCCATCATCCTCAGCTTCTTCTCCATCTTCCATGTACCTCCTGTTCAAAATATAATCCCTCAAAAACTGTTCATTCGAATCGAGATCAGGTTTGCTCCAGTAGTTTTGAAGTGGCTTCAAATCTTGTTCAGTTTCTTTATCACTCAGTTCTTCTTTATTCCCTTTCAACCACGCCTTGTACTCTTCATCTTCTTTTTCTTTATCCTGTACAGTTTTCTCTTTCAACACCAGTAAACCGTCATCTTCTGAATCCGAATTTTCTAAAACTGCCTTGAAACTTGCTTTGAGCGACTTCTGCTGCTGAACATACGGCAAATGACCGTCATCTTCTTTCCGACCATCTATTTCATCTTCTTCAATTAATCCATCTTCTTTTTTCATCGCTTTGACCACTAAATCCCTCTCGTAATCCCTCAAATACAAACCTTTATCGCCTTTATTTTTCTTACTTCTGCTGTCCTCGCTGGCTGCTGCAACAGCTTTCTCGTCTTCTTTGGGGAAAAACACCACTTTCGGGTCGTAGATTTTGGGGTCTTTGTTCTTCAAGCAGCTGAGAGCTTTGAAGAAGAATTTGTCGTCCGTTTCATCGACCACAGGCTCCTCCTCTTCAGAACTGCTACTTGTTTCTTCGGTATCTGCCATATTCTGAACAAGAAATATTACTGTTAGGTAACGCACACAGGTAGAACTAAATATTTAGTGAACTAGTGAAAAGCAGGGGAGTGATGAGATAGGCCATAATCAGTAGCAGAACAAATAAAAACAGATAGGCTGTTATAAAATTAAAAAAGGATAATTAAAAGGACGTTTTGTAGCAACTACAGACAAATTTCAGGGATACCAACAAAAAACAGTATCGAATACACTTTTAGCTCAACCCCCCCCCCTTTTTATAGGCCATTACGCCATTCTTAGGCCATTCCACCTGAGAGGGGAAATCAAAGATCCACCTTTTCAGAAAATTGCAAGTCCGAATTAAGTTCTGGAAAAAATCAGGGACGTTCTCTTAACCAAACGAGATGCTTTTCCACGACGGGACATACAGGAACATGCTCAATTAGTTCATTAAAAATTAATCAAGAAATTGCTACGGTGAGAGAATGAGTCGTGTATGAGAGAATAACATTTCAAGTGTTTGTCATTCCATCGCCCTTCTAGTAATTCTCTCGTCTATCAGAACTCCGAAGAGATGTCAGTATCCAAGCAATTGAAACTAAATTTTAATTCCATAGTGTTGATAATGTAGGCACACTAATGTAGTATAGAATAATTTAGGAGCTAATACAGATTTTTGCATACCTACCTCACGAAAGTTTTACCTTTCGAAATCAGTATTGGAATGAATTGAATTGAATACTACTTCGGTAATAATTTTTCTAAAGGTTCATTTTCAAAATACATTTATATTTCGTATTTCTTTACAAATAATAGTATCAGTCAAGGCTCAATAGAAGTAAAAAGTATGTAACTAATAACCATCACAGCTAGTCACGAACACAGCCTAAACTTGCGACCAGGTAACCATTTAAACCTTAGATAACTTGAAACTTTTCCTAACAAACAACAAGAAACAGTCACTTATCACACAGTACCCAGAAGATAATTAATTTATTTCAACCAGAAATCGAATTAAAAAAAGGCGTTGGAAATGCAAGCAGTCTATCTCTTACCTCCCAGGTCTTTCTTTCACCAAATGAGAGGTGAGAGAACGACACTTGAGAGGGGGTTCTATACTCTTCTCTAACTGAAACTGCGGTTTCCATGATTTGATATATCAAACAAAACTAGAGCAGAAGCTCTACAAGAAGAAACAAATGAGAAAAATTAAAAATCAATTCCCTTCATTCTAACGCAGATGGGAGAATGACACAACGAAAGTGTACGATCAAGGAATCAGAATAAAGTTACAACGTTGACAGCTCTCAGGCGACTAGTTGACGATTTTTCCACCTAAAGGTTACTCTTAAGTCTGGCGGGAAGGCAAAAAGCCCCCCGAAGTTCCAAGCCCGCCAAAATTCACTAAAACAGTTGGGGTGAGAGATAGAATGACATATAACCTCCGAACAAGGCTAAATTTCTGTTCTGTGCATTGTAATCGAGTCAGAAAAATACGGGAAACCTGTTATCCCCGTTTCCAGAAGTAAACTGAACGATAGACCACCCCCTCAGAACAGCGAAAATATATTGCTGTCATGCAATGTCCAACTTGAGAAGGTCAGGTCTGGACATGGTGAGAGGATGATATTTTGGATGTTCACATTTAAATTTCCTAATGACTCCAGCTGTTAAATTTAATTTTAGGCGTTACTGACTGATAAAATTTGTCGAGCAAGTTGGATAGTGAATAATTGTACAATTATTGTACAATTGTTTCCAAAACGAAAATGTTGAATGGGGGATTGGTAAGACCTTCCGTGACAGTGATTTCCCCTTTCTGGTGGAATGGGTCATATGGTGAAGTCAGTTTTGTTGGCCATCCCTGAAAAACAATGAATCTAACATGACAAATGGAGAGGGAAACCCTTTCTTGTTGTTCCTGGAAAGTTATGGTTTTTGAGATAGGCCATTCTTAAGCGACGAAATGTTATTCAACCATCGCTCGTCATCACAATGATAGTAACTACACGTGAAAAATGGGGTAAAATCTGGCCCTATGAATGTTCGAGGGACATTCACAGTATTTGGGAACGCCAGTAGTGGAGTAGGTACTTGGGATTGAAAGCACGAGAACTAACAACTCTTGAGTTCTCCCAAGTTGACGACATCTTCAAAGTCAGAAATTTGATACTCGCAAGTAAAGTTAACTTATTATAGCAAAATTTCAAAGGAAAAGGTTGCAATGGCATCGTGCTTTTTTAGAACGAGAATTTCCCTTTTTTCACGATACTAATCTTAATGTACAATATCTAGTTAGAGAAGGTGGAGTATTTTGGATATTGTAGTGAACAAATGGGTCGATCGAGTGCGCTACTTCAAATCGATACCTCTGCGCAAAAAGGGCGAATCTGAATTTTAGCTCAAGGGCGAATCTGTTTTAGCGATTGACAACCTCGCAAGTGCAATTGCGAATCTGCAAGTCGTTATGAATGGAAAACGGCGAATATGAACCCAGTCAATTTTACAAAAAGACAAAGGGCGAAACTGCTCGTGCTTTGGGGCGAATCTGCTGCGATCGAAAGAATACATTTGAATTTTATTTGTGCAATTTTATATGCAATAAAGTTGTATCTTCCAGTTCTAAAAAGTACCGTTTTAAGAGGGAAGATCACTATTTCTTTTTTTAAATTGACTTTGGCCCCAAGAAAGAGTTACAAAGGTGCTTAGCAATAAAGAGTAAAAACAAAAGGAAGTAATGCTAAAAACGGGTTTAAAACAGATGCTAAGAAACAATGATAAAAAATAAGAGTATTAATAGGCACGAAGCTAAATTTTGTTCAAATATCACTGAAAAATATATACTTGCTTATAGGAAAGTAAAGAATGCCTAAATTATTTATGCACACTGGACCTCAAGCACTCCATGGAATTAGAAAACTACATACAAAATGAGGCCATTGCAATAGTGTCTTTTCACTAACAAAAATTCGCTGAAAGGGCGAACCTGACAGTTTTGCCCTTTTTAAGCCTGGTTTCCACTGAGCGCGCATCGTTCGCGAACGTTTGCAGTTGTTCGCAAACAGGTAAACGCCGCGCAAAACGTTCGCGAACGCGTAGAGAAGGGTACTGTTTCCACTGCCCGCGCACGGCCAAACTATCAGTTGTTCTCGAGCATTCGCGAGTGATCCGAGTGATTCGTTCGTCCTCATATAGTTCGGGTTTCTCCTCATATAGGGAAATCAACATTAAGCACTTTTCGTTCTCCCAATCCATAGTTCACTGACTTCCAAAAATCAAACTCAAAAATGGCCACTCCGGATGGCGGATGGACCAGAACTGTATGGTCGTCGATAGTATCGAAATATTGATATTTCTCCACCGATAGTCGATATTTTTCTATCGATAGTTCAATGATCAATAGTATCCAGCATTTTGAACGATTTGAAATGTTACTTACTATTTTCTTGGGTTTTTATTGATTTCGAAATTGAAATTGAAAAAAATTGTATTGTACATAGGACTAGTCCCTCATAGTGTACATCAAATGACTTAGGATTAATGACGTTATAAAAATACAATAAAATATAGAAAAAAGAAGGAAGGAAGGACTTCTGCCATAAATATCGGAATATCGACGTAGGAAGTATTGATGTTTGATTCCCGATAAATATCAAGTATCGACATCAGGTTCCGATACTATCGACCATCGATATATCGATATTTTATCGTCGATATCCCATCCCTTCTAGAACCATCTAGAACTGGAAGAACCCCCAACCCTTTCGAGGAAGAACAAAATTCGTCGCGAACGAAAGAACATGCGCGTGGGCATGTTTCCACTGGGCGCTCAACGAATGCAAATCCCTTTGATGATTCGCGGAAAAACCGACAGCCGTCGGATCAACCCCGCGCACGAACGAACAGTGTTTGGGAACAATGTTCGGCGCGGGTGAGTGTTTCAACTGCACGCGCATCACGATCGCAAACGTTTGCAAACCCTGTTCGCGAACGATGCGCGCTCAGTGGAAACCAGGCTTTACGCTCAAACTTTTCCAACAAAGTATAGATCGTTGGGGCGAATCTGGCGGTTTCGCCCTTTATACGCTCAAACTTTTCGAACAAATTTTGGGTCGTTAGGGCGAATCTGCATCACACTGAACTAAAGCTTATTAATAATTTTACTGGAGTATCCCAAAGGAATTGACTTTTGAGGAATTCGTAGTAAGATAGTATAGGTACCCACTGAAAGTAGAGAAAACTGAACAGGATGTTATAATAACTAGCGACGCCGTTTGGGGTTTTAGAAACACAGTGCTCGATTGCAGATTCGCCCTTTTTGCGCAGAGGTATCGACATATTTGGTTATTAACTGATGGTGATCATCGATCACCGTCATTACAGTGAAATTCCCGGGTACACATTCCAGTGCAACAGTATAACCCTCAACCGTCAGTAACTCCGAAATAAAAACCAATTTTTTTCCAAAAACCAACAATTTTCGACTGATCTGTTCTCCATGGATCAGCGTAGAGTTTATTACTGTAGCCTAGTTCGTCTTCTAGTTGTTTAGGAGTTTTCGGAGGAACTTTTATGTAACTTTCGGAGGAACTCAATTGTAGATTCTAGTTCCGGCCTAAAACAAGACGAACAAGTTTTTTTTTTATCAAGTACATAAGCTGGGAGCATTTTCTTCTTGGATCACTTTATCGCTGATAGTCACAATGACGGGAGAGTGATCTGAGGGCAGGTCATCACTATCGTCTACATGTAGCTCATGAATGACTGACAATAAATAAATGATGCATTATTACCACAACATTCCGACTATTCATTAGCCTTCAGTGGAGTGGAGCTCAGAGATCGTCAATGACTCCCCTCCACTCCCCCCCCCCCAACAGCGACCATGCGCCACGCCACTCCATTTGGAACGATCACTAGTGGAGTTCTATTGGAGTTCCACGATCGTCAGTGGAGAGTTCCACGATCGTCAGTGGAGAGTTCCACGATCGTCAGTGGAAAGTTTCACGATCGTCAGTGGATCGTCGCTACATTGAAGTCACGGACAACCCCCGCCCTCATTCAACCCATCAGCTCCTACTGCCTCCCCCCCCCACTCCTCCACTTTTCAACCTTCCCTGATCTCTTCTTCCTCCTCCACGTCCGATTGATTGAATGAATGAATAAAGTGTATATTTCCTTTAATTGTACAGAAATAAAATAAAATAAATATCCCTCATACACAATTAGGCAATGGGACGTGCCCGTTTTGCCGGTGTACAGTTTCTAAACTTCAATTACAAAATTACTGTTAATTATATAAATACAAAACAAATTACGAAATCCTTCTCAAAATCAATGATTCACAACAATTACGTACTTACTACTTTATACAACACGGTACTTACTACAAGGTACTTACAACAGTTAGGTATAATTTAAAATTAAGTTCTTATATGCGAGTGTTTATTATTTAAATTCTGGTCAGTAATTAAACTCTTCCACATGCATCTTCCTATACCTATTGGCCTCATTAACGTGCATAGAGGTATAATGCCAACCAATTTCGATAGATTGATAGATAAATAAGTCGAGATACCTATCGTAACGAGCTAAATCGTCGAATAGGCCAACGAGTACACAATCACCCTTAATCAGTACATAATACTCCTTAACCACTCAAGTCTTCAGCCAAACTTGACTCATCGGTTACGATCAGTAGGTTATTCAAGTTAGATGCAACATGATTCCTTTCAAAGTACATTACGCCTTCAGCGGAAACCAGACGACAACAAACAACGTGACAGCACATGAAATTTTATCACATGTCATTTATAAACAAAGATAATAAGTACTTAGATGAGATGGGTCGATGTGTACATAAAAACAAGCATGATAAGACTAGTACCAAGGATCATGAAGAGCTCGGTACTCCACCTACAAAATTACCTATAATGCAATATTCACGGTTCTCACCTTCAAATTGATTTGCTGACTGCAGCAAGCATGAAATGTACGAATACCACAAATCACCACTTCACAACAAAAAAGAAGCTAAAACTTGAGAATGTCGACAAGCGTAGGAAAATTGTAAAATGCAAATTGGAAACATGGGAACAGGACCGTCTGGTTATATCGGTGGAAGGTTACTGGTGAGGTTCCTCGTGAGGTTTTTTCTTCTTCTTCTTCCATAACTTTATTTTGATGTCTAGTAGGACAACAGTTTGGAAGTTCCACTGTTGACGCCTCTTAGGTTTTTATTTATTTATTTACCTAATTATGCACTTTTGGTTCAGAATTTGACGACATTCGAAAACCCCACGGAAAAAGTGAGGGAAACACATAGGTTTGGCCTGAGATACTTTCCGTGTCTACAAAAGAAGTGATTATTAATCAATATTAGTAATAATTAATAATTAACCTGTGTGTTCGAATCAGCTGGGCCAGTATGATCGGGCAAACCTCCGAATGGTCTTGAAAAATTCTAAAAATAAACTCTAGCTAAATGTGAACTAAAAACTATAACGTTTCATTTGAATTTTTCGAATTATGACATTTTCAAAATTTCACAATTTTTTTTTTAACCCTTTCCCTTTGTGGGGGTTAGTCCGAGCCCATAAACGAATTTCGTAATTTCATTAGGTATTCGATTTTCTGAATCTACAAATCCTGAAATGTAAACCAACAAATTTTGAGGGGGGTTACAAAATTGGTTTGATAATGAACCATTGGAATCGACCAAAGAAACAAATTATGTAAAATTTCAAAACTCGAAAAATTCAAATTGAACAGTATAGTTTTTAGCTGATATGAACTTGACAATCAAACGGTTGAGATACAGGCCAATGCTCACACTAAGGAACAGCTGTTTGGAACATCACTTGGTTTTTGAGATGTAGAGGGTTTTGTTCTGAGGTAGTTTTCGTGCTACGGACAGGAGGGAGAAGGAGGGAGGAAGGAATAGGGAGGGAGGTGGAGGATGAAGTGAGGTGGTGAGAAGTGAGGTGACTAAAGGTGAGGTGGTAAGAAGTGAGGTGACTAAAGGTGAGGTGGCTCTATGGCACGCCGCAAATTGAACCCAGCACACGCCCAGCCTACTCACAACCCACGACCATCGGCTGGCACGGGTACCGCAATTTGAACCCACTTGCGTGCATCCACGTTCCTCGATGTCTAGTACCACGCCGATGGAACTTCTCCTGGATTTGGATTCTGACTCAAAGACTTTGGATTCAGTCAAAGAAGTTACTTCTTTATATTCCTCAATTAAAAGAAAGAAAAGTCAAAGAAATTCTTATTTAGCTGGGGAAAGTCGTCAACATGAGGGTGAATCATGCGGCAGCCTGTCGGGTCAGTCATACTCAGCTGATTCGTACAGAACATGGTACGAACATCGTAATTGATGTTTTTTGAAGCCAGGGGTACCCCCTCACGCAGGGGGGGGGGGGGTCACCTAGGGTTCAAAAAACCTTAATTTTTCCAATCTCCTCGTCAACGACTTTCATTTGAGCCCGTAGATTATAATCGTAAAATCTATAAAACCTCCCCTCCCTGGGTTAGGGGTACTTTATTTTGAAGAATTATTGAATTCTTATATTAGACGTTTTTATATTCCATCTCTGATTCTTGTTGATGAATTCAAACCCCAGTAATCATTTCATCAAACTGTACACTTCAATGCGCATCAGGGGGCTTCGTAGAAGGATCCGCGGCTTTGGGAATGCTGAAGGGCTGGGGAAGGAAGGAAAGGATTTTTCAATCCTCGAGGATTGAAAAATCGCCCAATAGACCGACCCGAGCTTCATTCCTACGCCTTCAATTTCCCTTCTTACGTCCCTTCTACGTGTGTTTGGTTTTAGCAGCGATTTTTATCGAAGATAATAAACCAACATTTTTTATTTCAATCTACCATTTATTGATCTAGAGTCTAGATCAATAAATGGTAGATTGAAATAAAAATTTTTGGTTTAGATTCTAGACAGAAGGGTAATATGCAAAACAAGGTAATAAACCGTTGTGTCAAGAATTTGCAGAGGTTTTAGCATGGAACTGAGGAATTTAGCCATCACCTAACTGGGAAAAAACGTGACGAAACATTGGAACGAAAGTAGCGCGGGATTTTGTAATGATTTTCACTTACAACTGACCCGTTTCTAGGGAAATGTATCGCCGTTAGTTTTCATCCCACGAAAATCGTTCGCCACTCGTCGAGAAGCCCTAAATTTATCCGTAAATTAGGTATATAAGCTTAGTTATATATAAATTATATAACCTTACTGCCTAAGCCAAAAGCTGAGATATACTTACCCCCTCTGATTTAAAAGAACTATAAACACCATTCGCGATACAAACCAACATCAATTTATTAGTGGATTACATATAATCCACTAACATATTGACGTTGTTGGTTGGCTTGGTTTTAGCGAATTTTCGAAGAAAATTGTTCTCGGTCCATAATGTTTAAAACTCGAACTGTGTTTAGGGGAGATGTGGGGGGGGGGAGTTTACCCTTAAATTCCAAAAATGAAACGGTCTGTCAAGTGACACCTCATTTTTACACGCTGAATAAGATAGGGAAGTCAGAATTGCTATATCTTATTCCGCTCTCAAAGTGAAGCACTTTGAAGATGAAGAAACGTGGTTGATACTTGAGATGTTTTTCATGGACATCGTGTTCTTTAATGGAGACATTTTACAAAAAAACAATTATTTTTCCGAAAATTCGCTCTTATAGCCATGCTGCATGACTGTATGTTTTACGAAAAGGATTTTGAAACCTAGGCGAGATTTTGTTATGAACGCGGGCTTTTAGTTTTGATGTGTTCTTCGACGCTTTAGATGTTTTCAATTTCTTAATAATGAAAACAGCAAAAAAAAAAAAATAAATAAAACACGGCTAAAATTCCATTGAACTGAAAATTCTGGAACCACTGCACATGATTCTTGTTTTTTTTAGTCGATTTTCTGAATCTACGTATTTTGAAGCGTAAACCAACGAATTTTGAGGGGGGTTACAAAATTTGCTAAACTTAGATCGACGTGTACCGTTTTATTTTGTGTACCGAAGAGACGATTCCTTGAAGTGTGAGACCGTAACAAAGAACGGTAATCCGGGATGATTAATTTTGTGGGTCTCTAGGGCGGAAAGCAATAACTTTTCCCTCTCTTATGTCTGTTTTGAGAAATCGAAAGATTATAATGGCAAATGGGTTTTAATGGTTACTGTAGTTATTAAAGTTACTATAGTTATTAAAGCTACGAACACTCGTGAGTTGTTGATGGAGTGTTTTATGCCACTTGCCCGCAATTAGGGCGCGCTATGGTCTGATTGCTGAGTGCGAAAGCTGATACGTCCCAAAAGCTCTGCTCTGGCACGATTGTTCTTCATTTCAATTTATAATGATGTTAACATTACCCACCGTTCACAATTATTCATTTCAAAGATTCTAATTTGAATAATACGGTTAAGTTGTGTATGCGTATGTACTCGTAGTACCTACGACCTGCATTGTGTTTATGTGAAATGAACCATCTTCCCTCTGCAATCTATACACAAATAGTAATTTGCAAATTGAATCAATGAGTGCAGAAACAACCCAACTCTGGATTTACACATTTCAGGAGAGAGAAGTATTTACCTAACTTCTCCAAATTTTCAAATAATTAAACAATTTTTTCCCCTCTGTTACAAGCATTATTATACTAAGTATAGATAGTCTTGTATCCAAAAATTATCTAACTAAATCTAGGTTATACATGTAAAACAATTGTGTGTGGTTTATGCAACTGTAAATAAATAAATAAATAAATAGGTACTAGTACCCACATAGTTTAAAATTTGATTCGAACTAACGCAGCTTCTGCACTCGATCGGTAGAGAAACAGCTGAAAACTTGGGGGAGAAAAGTATAAACTTTTACATAATGCTTGATAAATGTTTAATAAAAATATTTATTGATATCTACATAACAAAATAAGGGATGTTTGCAAAATCAGTATAAAACAGGAATTACAAAAGTTCCAGTCGTGCAGCATGAATGATGAGCGAATTTCCGAAGAAACGTAGATACGTACCTTCTTAATTGACGCTTCGACTAACAAAAAAAGTTTTTGCTCTCGGTATATTACATTTCACTGCATAATCGAGCTTCCAACTCCATAGAATATTATTAGGATCTTATGCCGAATAAAGCCTCAGTAAAAAATACGTAAAAAATGTTGTCTCCATTTGTTGTAACACCTACGTTTATAGATTTTTCATCGCTGAACGCGATCGTGAAATCAGAATTGCAATTTGCGTTATCTCATCCCGTTATCAGATTAGAGCAGATTAACCGTGAAGAACATCCTAAGTAACAACTGTGCTTCTTCATCTTCAAAGTGCTCCAGTTTGTGGAGGGAATAAGATATGCCAATTCTGACTTCACCATCGCGTTCAGCGTTAAAAAATCTTCAAAATGACGTGTCACTTGTCCGACAGTTTCATTTTGGGAATTTATAGGTAATTTTCCCCCCTAAAACTCCCCCGATTCTGCCCATCTACGAAATTAGCCTTTCAATTGCCAGGACAGACTTTTTGTACAGATTTGAACTTATACGGATAACGATATGGATTGAATGTCGGCAAATCAATGGTTTTTAGCGATTTTGCTTTTTGAATTTTTTCAGACACTTTTTGCACGCCGGACGTTTGGGAGGTTTCACTATCTTGATCGTCGTGGAGGGGGAGGGGGGGGGGGTGAGTTGGCAGGTAAGTAGGTAGTTTTCAGGAATACTACAATCATGATGTCTTTCATTTTCTTTATGTTGATTGGAACGTTCCCTGATGAGTAGGTACCTATACATGATTTGAAAGGAAATGTCGAGTCACTCCCCTAGGTATATGAAATTAATCCAAATCTGACAGTAACTTCAGTCTGAGCATGCGAGCGAACTTATCGTCTTTGTGATACTCACATGGGAAAATTACTCGTACTGAAACTGAAATTTGATGAGTTTGTGTGGGCTGGTCGTGGAGACAGTTCCAACCAGGATAGATTTAGTTTTAGCACTAACATTAGTGGAAAACTGGGCGTTTGATCAGCCAGCAAGTTACCTACTCATTACCAGTCTATTAATACATTGTTAGATGCCTAATCATTTATTTACATGAAGGATCTCGAACTCACTCGAGAACACGAACTCTTCAAGTACAAACCTCCCTTTCTCCTCATCAAATGCTTTACGCGTGTTTCCTTCGTCCGCATCACTTCGCCCGTTGCTTAATGAAAAAAAAAAAACACAAAAAAAAAAACTCGGTTTTTATTAATGAGAGTTCGACTTAATTTTTTTCTCTCGAGCTGAGGGAAATGGTCTCAGTCTATTTGGTGAAGGAAAGTCAAATGACTGAAGTGAGGGTGCTCCGTCAGGAGTCGTTGAGATGTGAGTCCAAGTAGGGTTCTTTCAATACTTTCAATACTGACTTGTATCGATTCTTTCCATTCGATACTCGTCGATATTTTATCGATACTGTCACTTCTTTACGAGCAAAATCAACAAAATAACAAGTTGTCCGGTATATTTTCGTAACAAGACTGACAACTCTCCTCGTCAACGACTTTCATTTGAGCCACTAGATTATAATCGTAAAATCTATACCCCCCCCCCACCCCTAATTGAATTCTTCATTAGACGTTTTTATAGTCCTCACTGATTCTTGTTGATGCATTCAAACCTCAACAGTAATTTTCATCAAACTGCGCACGCAGTGTTAACAAGAACCTTTCTGACGTAATTGAAATAAAGACTTTTTGAAGAAATTGAAAATAAAATAGGTAATGGTTCATTATCGAAGATAATGTACCAAAATGGACGAAAAATCCGAGGAAAATGGAAGGAGGTGAAAGGAGGAGGAGGAGGAAGTTGAATGAGGAATGATGATTGATTGATTGATCGTTTTATTTAAACAACCAGGGTGGGGTTAGGGCCAAGTAAATTTTGACATATCATACTTAGTTTTAGGTTTTTTGTACTTAGTGCATGTTCCTCATTCATTGTACACGACTGATATGTATATCGAGTGTCTGACGGCAACTTCCCACATCGTCATTTTTGGCCAAAATGAGCCTATGCATACCATTCGAAGCGTCTTCTCCCAGCGGTTCGACCTAAGTCTTAAGTCGACTTAAGTCAGGTACTTAAGTTAGGTAACACTAAATCTCACGATTTATTTTACTGAATTACTCAGTAAACATAGTCATTGGCTGATGGTTTTTTGGCTCTGCTGAAAAGTTGCCGACATGACGATGTGGGAAGTTGCCGTGAGACCCTCGATATGAAGTTCATACTGTAGCTGAGCCCACAGGAGGATTAAAGAGGAGGAGGTGGAAGGAGGAGGAGGATGGTGAAGTAGGAGGTTGAGAAGAAAAGAGGAGAAGAGAGGAGGGAGGAGAGAGGAGGGAGGAGGGACGAGGGAGAGGAGGGAGCAGAGAGGAGGTGAATGAGGGAGGAGGGAGCAGAGAGGAGGGAGAAGAGAGGAGGGAGGAGATGGAGGAGGTGAGACTCTTCCCAAGATTCTTCTCAATACTGCACAGCTTCGTCCACGAACGACAGCTCTCACAAAATACTCTGCAAATTCTTGACACAACGGTTTATTATCTTTTTTGTGCAGATCAAACTTCTGCGTAGATCACTAAATGATTGAATAATAATTATTATGTATTATCATTGATTATTAATAATTATTATCATTAGTGTAAATTGTTATTAGGAAATTTTTATCAGTGATTAATCAACATTATTAGTCATTAATAATCATCAATAAAGATGATTAATTATCGCTATATTTTATAGTTTCGCTTATAGTTACGCAATCGTGCGGCAGTAAATATGCCGCGGTTGTAAATGATGTTAACACTATCTATAGATAGTTCTATAGAACAGTGGAAAATTTGAGGTTCTATTCTATTTTATCAGAAGCAGTAAGTATAATATACTTATCTTATATTATGGAAAATGAGATCTTGAGAAATCTATTTCTTTGTTTTTTCATTTAATTTACAAAATATTGTAGGTAGGTACTTAATGTATGAAAATTGGAACTTCTTCTGCAACGTTCCCTAAAAATCATAGAATATTAGCAAAAAAAATTGAGGATAAGAAGAACGTTTTACAATAGTTTTGATTCTACTCGCCCTTTATATTTTTTTCGTTTTTTTTTTTTTTTTTTAACCACATTTTGGCTCTTTTTTCAGTTGTTGACCTTTATCTAAAAAAGAAAGCGTTTTTTTGACAAACTCAATCCATACAAAATTTAAGTAAACAAAATTTCCAATATTTAAGACTCACTGTTTTGCCGCTAGAGGGCGCGCAAAAAGGGCCACATTTCCAAATCTAGTGAAATTCACCGTTTACGCAGAAATCGCCCGTACAGTGTTACTTAACTGTTGTAACAATTTATTATAATATAATAAATTGTTACAACAGTTAACCATTGAATAATATTATTATTCAATTTATGTAATATGTTTTTGGTGAAAAATCTCACCAAACCCCCATTTTTGCCGATGTTATCAGTCTGTTCAAAAACCTCGAGGCAACTCCAGAAAGCACAGCAGCAGCAGGGAAGAGATTCCTGGTCAATGTCTAAGGAAACAGGAAGACGTGAACTGTCGATAACCGTCTGTGGTGCGTACATTAAGTTTAAGAAGGAGCTGCTTTCAAGACCTCATCAAAAATAGCAGCACTACCTACCAGTTATTTATTCGAAAATTCGCTCTAGTAGTGCAGCTATTTTTGATGAGGTCTTGAAAGCAGCCTTCTTAAACTTAATGTTGTATGAAGAATGTTTCCATTTTACTGGTTTTATAACAAATTTTGCCGATATCTCATTCCGTTCTCAGATTGGAGCAGATGAAACCTGAAGAACATCCCAAGTATCAACCATTTTCTTCATCTTCAAAGTGCTCCAGTTTGAGAACGGAATGAGGTATCTGTTGCATCTAGATGTCTAGAGTCGTAATTCTGACTTGAGCATCGTATTCTGCATGAAGAAAACCTTTGAAAGCGGTATGAAGAACATCATTCTCAAGTATGTATCACGTTTCTTCATCTTCAAAGTGCTCCAGATTGAGAACGGAATACGATATCGCAATTCTGATTTCACCATCGTGTTCAGCGTGAAATAACCTTTAAGATGAGGTGTTACTTGTTAGACTGTTTAATATTGGGAATTTATGGGTTATTTCCCCCCCTAAAACTCCCCAAAACCCCCGCTTAGAGTGGCCCAAATCTGCCCATCATCGAACTCAGCCTTTCAATTTGTTTGTGCAAATTTGAACTTTTAATCTCAATTTTTTCGAGAGTTATCGTCTGGAGTGACACATACTTAAATATATAGGTAGGTACTCGTAGTTTTTGGTGTCTCTCTCAGGATGGTCTGAAACGGATTTTGGTATAAAACTTTTTCGGAAATTCAAGTTTCAAAAATTTCGAATTCTTCGAAAATTAGCTAAAATCCGTCTAACAACAGCCTAACAGAATAATTCTAACAGTTTGAACGACTGTGGTCCGCAAACCTCCGGGTGGGGACTGCCGCCATTCACCGTCCAATGGACACATCCTGAGGGAACGAACGAATCCCCGTGAGCGGGGGGTTCTACAGCGTAAGCCCAGTCAGTGTTCTTGGTGTCTTCATCCAGTTGCAATCCGGCAGTAGACATCCGTATCCCTGTGAGTAGCATCGATCTTCTCCAAAACATCTAAAACTTGTAACTTTTCAATCACACAATTAAAAATTCGCGCAATTTCATCTGAAGCCGATCCACTCATCACAAGTGTAAAACACAACCAATGCTGGCCTTTTCATTGATTTTCGCAATTTCTTTTCAAATGCGAATGAGTCGTTCCGCGCAAATTCATCAAAATTGAAGAACTTGCTAAATGGATTGTTGTACCACTCTGCTACTCTTGCGCCCTTCGTGGAAGGTACTGCGAAACGATTTTCACCGCTGCACCTCAATCTCTCGTCTCATACCTTCACAGTTAATCACAATCTGCACATTTTTTCTTCTTTTTACTGATTTAAATTTGAATATTGCAGTTGTGCAATAGCAACTGACTTTACATATCTTGTGGTCTACTTGTGATAATTCGTTTTAGTACAATGTACAATACGTTTTAGTACATGTCATGTGTGATTCGACTCTACCTACTACAAACTACATCTTTGATTAAGTGTGTTTCGGTTGGTTCCCTTGTATGACGTATCACACTCAAAACTATTACTATTCTATAATTTTATTCTATAGTCAATTTGAAATGACCGAAGCTCTAATTTATGTATAAGAGCTCTATCACACTATATTCCATGAATAACCCCGTCTAGTCCACCCGATAAGCTAATTCAAGTAAAGTTTCATAGGACCTTACAACCTTAAGTGGATCTTAGAATATCCCACTTGAAGATCCTTCTTACCAAGTGAGGAGCGAAAATGTCCCCCTAATGTCCTGCAATGCCCCCCTAATCAGGATTTTCAGTACTGGTACGTACCTATAGCTGAAAAACTGATACCGGGGCTAGAAGTCCACGGGGTAACAAGTCCCAGTAGTGATAACTGGATAAATGGGGGGTTTAGGGGAAGGTTGATTGACTGAATGTTGAATGTTGAATGCTGACATGTTGAATGTCACCTTGACAGTCCATAGGTGAGTTTCCTCGAGTTAGCACGCACTCCGTTGTTCTTCCTTCCCGTTGCTTCATTTTTAATTTTTTTTTTTAATCTTAAAATATACTATTTACTCTTTCTTCTCGCATCTTTTACTTTCTTAGTGATGGTTCTAAATAATCGGGAGTTATTTTATGCAAGAGAGCATTTATTCAATGTTCAATTTCCTCCAAAGAAATCTTCCGGCCATCAACCTAGGTATCCAAGACACTAAAAAAAGCCAACATGGCGAAATGGGGCAACAAGTCTCACAGCTCTGGAGGAGGTTGTCCCAATATCTGAATTGTGACATCCAGCCAAGATTCAAATATTTCATAGTTATTTTTGTTTAATTTACAATAAAGTCGATTTGAATAAGTAATTATTTCCATAGACAAGTTTTCAATTTCTTAGGAGATTACAGAGGATTTTAGCAAATTTGGTATCCAAGCAAATATGACGTTATAATAATTATTGTATTGAATTAATTCGAGGGAAAAATTTAGATTTCTGTCTTATGGTTTACCCTTTCAATCGTAACGTATTCCCAGAATCTGCCGTCGGTTCATCCATTGTCACCGATTGTTCTAATCCTGCTGACCAGCATGACTTTCAAGATCCTTCAAACCTGAAATCGATACTAGAAACGTTTGCATTCGACCAGAGGTAGACTTATTAACCTTTACTCATAATGACTAAGTCCGCAATATTATATATTCTGTTCCTAATGAAAATTGTGCAAGTTTTTCGTTCATGATAACTATTTTATTCAATTTTTCCTACTTTATATTGAGATAATAAAAATTATATAACCTTTTTCAATAGGTTTGTTGCTGCTGCCTGTTTTACCACTTGATAGTAAATAATTGAGACGAATTGAGACAACTTGCACCGGCTCGGGGTAAGAAGTCCCACGAGAGAAATATTTTTCAATCTCGCGCAGTTCCTTATTTATAATGGATGTATAAAAAAATTTCAGTAGTGTTTTTAGATTGGTGTGAAGTCTACTTAACTATGTAAAAAGTAAAAACCGCGATATCTGTCACAGAAAAAATATAATAGACGAAACAAAAAACAAATATGACAACCAGCTCCGGTCTCCCCTATAAAGATGCAACAAATCGGGGAATGATGGCTTCGTTCAGCCCATGGGGTTTTACGCTGTCTATAAATTTAGAATTAATCTGCTAAACACACCAGAGTGCCGGGCTTGTAGTCTGGACGAGGGTACTTTGAAGCATATGGTGTTGATGTGTACGTCGTACGCTGATGAGCGCAAGCGTTTATTTGAGGGAATTACGCCCTTCCTCGACCATCCGTTCAATTACCAGCAATTGGTCAGGTCTACTAACACTTATATGTTTATTTATAAATTTTTCCATGAGTTGAATGTAATGATATAATGGTATTTAAATTCCTGTATTCTATTACCTATTGACATGTAGATTGGAAAAATGTATTTTCGTACGATGCCAAATAAAAAAATAATTATTTCTCACCCACTTCCAAATTCACCCACAATTTAAATTTCAAGAACGGGGGTGGAGGAGGGTGTAAGGATTACAAACAACCCCCTCTTCCCTTCGTCGAAAACAACGAGGATTAAAGAATGCAAAAGGCGGAGCACCCCAAAGTTAAACTGGTCATGTTACCCTCGGGTACCTTATTTCGAATAATTTTGTGAAGTTGATTGATTTGATTGTTAAGTTAAAATTTATTTTTATCATGAAGATTTTTAATTATCATGAAGATTTTAATCAGATTTCCTCACTCAGTAAATGAGTGGTTGTAACGTAGTGATTGGTAAATTGCGGGCCGCCGGATTCTTCGGATTCTTGGAATGGAGAACATGCCATTTTAAAGAAGGTCAAATCTAATGAGAGTTTCTTGTTGTATCCCTTGAATTCTGAAGGTTGGAAGTAGAAAATAATTATTAAATAGATAAATAGTTAATAATAGATAATAATTAAAACACAGTGTATTTGAATCAAATAAAATAAATGAAGAAAATAGGTATACCTACCTCAGGTTGTTCAGAGTGGGATAAATATTCGCCTTTGTGATTGATTAAAAAAGTACTCGATTACGAAAGTAGTTGATTAAATAGTAATCGATTACAAAAGTAATCGTGAAAGTAGTCGATTACGCGAAAGTAATTGATTGACGCCCTACTCTGCCTCCACACCCGTTTTAAAAATGTAAATTGTGGGTGAACGTGGAAGCGGATGAGAAAGAAGGAAGCTGGCAGAGGTTGGAGGTGGACGAGGGGGGGGGGGGGGGGGTTGTCCCTAAATCCTACCCAAGCAGCACAATTGGTCGGATTTCACGACTTGCTACCTAATCTGTAGTATATCCGACGTCAGAAATCTGTATGTCAAATATTAACGTCATCACGACGTCGGTACGACGTAGAGATTTCTGTACGCAACTGCTATTGGTTGCCACGGCGTCGGAAATCTATAGTACAGATAGACGAGGTCGCCACAACGTCGGATACTTGTATTACAGGTTGACGAGGTGGTATATCTGTACTACATAACGCTGAGGTCGCCGCGACGTCGGATATCTGTAGTAAAGATAGACGAGGTCGCCACAACGTCGGATATCTATAGTGAAATGGCGATGGCGATAACACGCAGGTGGGACGCTACAGGCGCTCATTCTGTTGTACCGTTTGGGAACTACGTTACTATAGATTTCTGTACATGTTTTGTACATCAGCCGATGAGAGGTAGACTTTCTGGTCGGCGCCACTACAGAGATATGTACAAACAGTTCGATCCCTAGTTCGCCATCTTTTTCCATCTTCCATTACAGGTTAGGTTGAGGTTAGATATTAATTTAAATAATTTTCCAATATATTCATTTCTGAAATTCAAATTTAGTAATAACTCTGATAGTTACCAAGGAAATACAGCAGTTTAATAGTGAAACCAGCGAAATAGTAAGTCGTCATAACATTTTCACAATAGTTACCAAATTTAAAAAAATATTTACAACGTCTCAAATTCGGAGGGCACCTTTTTTGAGAGACAGAATCGAGGATTTCACGTTAAATTTTTCTCCGCGGATGATTTGAAGAGACTAGAAATTACGTACGGGGGTTGGTTAAGATTCACACCAAGTATTTCACCATCCACCATCTTAATGATTTCCGTGGAGAGAGATAACCTTCCTCGTCGGAAGATGTCGGTTTTGTATTGAGACAGTTGAGGTCGGGCGGCGACGTCGGTACAACCAAGAAATCATTCCCCACATTGGTCGGCATTTGGTCGTGGTGAGGTCGGTACGACGTCGTCGCCCGAAGTCAGGTCGGATTTACCGACCCCTTACGACGTCAGACCGACGTCGCTGTGCTGCTTGGGTAACACCCTCCTCCTCACCCGTAAAAACCAATTTAAATTGTGGGTGAACGTGGAAGTGGGTGAGAAAGAAGGAAGCTGGCAGATGTAGGGGGTTGATGAGGGGGGGAGGGAGGGGAGAAGGGTCTGTTAATGCTTACGCTCTCTCTCCCCCTCGCCACCCCTCGTGTACGTGGGAGAGAAAGAAGAAAGCGAGCAGATGTGGGTGGTTGATGATGGTGGGGGGGAAGCGTAGGGAGGGAATGGACGTTAAAAACATACTACATTGACCTAATTGCCAACGATAGTAATCTTTAGCTTGGTCTAACAAAATTACCACACAAATCAACAGACAAATTTTCGAAAAGTAAATTGACCAAGATCTCAGTGACTGCTTATTCGAGAAGTCTTGTGTCATTTGACTCAGCGAGAAAAAACATTGCGAACAAGATTCCTGCCTAACTCATTTTACAGTAAAAATGTCGATTTTTCGTGAAAAATTTTACTATTCGATTTTTACTGAAAGAAAGATGTTCAATGAACAATAATGAAAAATGTTTTGATAATCCCGTTGGAAAGCTGGGTTTTGGGGCTAACTTTTAGAGTTACAGTGGGAAATTAACCGGCAGATTCAGTTTGGCTTTCGAACGTTTGAAAAAACTGTACATTTCCGAGATTTTCGAGACTTTACTATTCGGGCTCATTTTTCAACATCTGAATCTCCTTTTCATTCAGCACTAGGGAGATAGGGAATTTAACGCTCTTTCCAGCGGTATAATTACATTTGAATTTTGTCTGAAAATGAGGGACTTATGGCGATTTCAGTGACTTGAAGTCGAAAACACGAAAAAAATCTTGAAAGTGAAAAAAGTTGGATTTTAACCGGTACAAAAAAGTTATAGGACATTTCATCAGAAATTAGTTGTAGAATCGATCCCTGGCCGGTGGTACGACCTTAACCCTGACACCCTGTATTAGTGGATCCTGGACAACGGAATGCAATAAAAGTTGTACGTAACGTCAGTAAAATTGGTAGTTCAGTGAACAAAAAAACCAATGGCTGACAGGTGTTATTAAACACGTCAGAGTAAGGAGAGGCCGTGAAAGCGATATCCGTCCATAAGGATCGCTACTCTCTACCCCCGCGTAGGTACCAACTACTAGTAGGTTGTCGACCGGTTCCGATAGACCAGTTCATACGACAACAGTAAGTACGTCTGTACCGGTTGACAAGAATGGACACTCCACTTCACCAACGATTCCTTTTTCAATGTCAGCATCTGGCAGTTTTGTCGTTTTGGGGTTTGTACATTGTACAACGGAGAACTAAAGTCATAGTACGTACGTACACGTAGGTGACTGATTTTCTCAACGAATTTTGGTGGATCTTGTAGCTACGGATTGTTTATAAACAACCCATTTGGTAGCTACAAGATACGGACTTCTTTGAATATAAAATTAACTGGACTCGTGGATGTGGTCTAGTGTGGGCAACTGTGTCGTATGACGCGACCTACTAAACGTGTTAACTAACACGATACGGACAATAAAAATGGTTTCAACAAACGTATTTTTATTAGTAATGTGATAGTTTCCGGAAATCAATGGGGAAAAGGGTAAGGTTAATCATGAGCTGTTTTTACTCCACATCAAGTGACGAAACATTCAGCCGTTTTCCCGAAAGTTTGGTAACCGGGGAGTCAGTGGGGGTTCACCGAAAATATTTTGGAACTTAAGGGCCAAAAATGACATTATTTAGCCATTTTTTTGGTTAAAAAAATCCACAGTCATGCAGCATGACTATAAGAGAGAAATTCCGGGTTTCTTGTAAATGTCTCCAATTTACTCGTCTCCTTTTTTTTGCCGAGTAACGCCTCGGTTTATAGTTTTTTCAACGCTGAACACGATGGTGAAGTCAGAATTGCGATATCTCATCCCGTTATCAGATTAGAGCAGATGAACCGTGAAGAACATCTCAAGTAACAACCACTTTTCTTCATCTTTAAAGTGCTCCAGTTTGAGTATGGAAAAAGATATTACAATTCTGACTTCACCATCGAGTTCAGCGTAAATAAACCTTTAAAATGACGTGTCACTAGTCGGACTGTTTCATTTTGGGAATTTATGGGTAATATTTGCCCCTAAAACTTCCCTAAACCCCCTTTAATATTTAAATTTAGCCTTTTGATTGCTGAGGAAAATGTTTTGAAAATTGGAAAAATCTCAAAAAATTCATATGGAACGGTATAGTTTTTGGTTCACATTTAGAGTTTATTTTTTAGAACTTTTTAATACCAGCCGTTCGTTCACAATGAAGGCTCAATGTTGGAGTACATCAAAAGCTGTCAACATGAGGGTGAATCATGCGGCACCCTCTCGGGTCAATGTTCATACTGGCCCAGTTGATTCGAACAGCACGTATTCCGATTATGGTCTAATGGTTCAAAGGAAAGCTGTTGTCGAGGGGATTTGTAGAATTAATGTTTTTTCAACCCGTGAGTACCCATCATCCACCCAGAGGGGGTCTAGACTCCTGGACTCCCCCCCCCCAGGGAAGGGGGTACCTAGGGTAGGTACTTTACGACCTATTCTCATACCTACCTAATATACATACAAAATTTGCACAAAGAAGATTATAAACCGATGTGTCAAGAAGATGCAGAGTGTATAAATCAGCTCACCTGACCTAACCCTGCTTCAGCAGGAGCGAAAAGAACGCATATTTTACAAAATCCTCCAGACAAGCACTCGCCATAGACAAGCCAGTCGTGTTGTTCCAACCATTTTCCATTCGAATTTTTCCAAATTCGACCATTCAACCATTTTCAAAATCTCAAACATCGTTTTGAACCCCTACCCATTGACCTAGGGCTATGAAAAGTTTCAAGGATCATTGTGGGGTCGGTCAGATCCGTAAACGAAATTTCGTAATTTTAGCACAACGCTAACTGGGCAAAGAACGGCGGACGGATGGATTATTTGTTATTCGATTTTCTGAATCTACGTATCTTGAAACGTAAACCAACTAATATTGAGGGAGGGGGGGTTAATTTTTTTTTCTTGGGCGATTACAATGGTTCATTATCGAAGAGGAACCAAGAACCGTGTCAAGCCACTTCACCTGCCCATTTTCGTCTCCCACGAGTGAGTCCTGATAACACTGATTTAGGCTTGAGTAAAAAACTGTAACTGTGAGCCAAATTCCTGATAAAACATTTTTCGATGACAGCCAACACTGGTTCCCAACACTGTACTATACAATCTAATTTAGTCTAATTATATTCATAGTCAAATAATGTTCATAGTAAAGCAGCAGATCGGCGATTTCAACTCAAGTGCTCACCCACTTGATGCTTATTCGGCCTTCATGAATCCGTGGTCAAGTAATAGCGTTGGTATTGCAACCCAAAACCTGACGCGTAATATTCTTGATTCGAGTTCTGTCCTCCAAGTTTATAAGCCCTGGCCGGCCATGTGAATTACGCAAAACTCGGAAAAATGAGTTTCTATCGCGGTTTGAAACCGCACCGTATTGCTGCAGCTTAGGTAGGAATCTGATCAGTTCTGATGGAACTTTCCTCACGATTTCAAGCCCTTGGGACTATATATATCGCGATATATCGCGGAAGTCGGTATAATAACAAGCCTTCCTGATGTTCAAATGTGTTCTAATACGAGGTACGGTGCACAAGCTTGTGCTTGCACCGGAAACACACATGGGGATTACGCGACCAATCAAGATATTTGTATATTCGTGCTATTATACCTCAAGCATATTTGTGACCGTCCATAGGAAAACGTTGATACCTTAGCTTCCGGATTTTGAAATCGGGTTTATTGTCATTTCTGAGAGACGAGAAGCTTCTGAATACGATGCCGTTTTCAGATTTTCTATATCTTAATTTGTTGAAAAGTATTTTTTTGAGCCTCTGAATTGCGAAAAAGCTGATTTTGAGAAAAATGCAATCAAAGTTTTAGAAACTGTTTTGATACAGTTTTTTCACCATTTCAACCTAGGTCTGATTTTTTCTTTTTTATTAGCACTAGTACTATTGTTAGGAATGTATTAGAGTAGGTTTCCATCTAAAAGATGGATTTTTTTTTACACTAGGACAATCGCAGAAATTTGTGTTGAATGTTACCACAGTCTTCCAGTTTCCTGAAGGCCCAGACTCAAAAATTCCGTTACAGCTTCTTCCGTAGCACCCCCGTTTGGATACATATCAAGACTTGTCAAACAAACAAACACACCAAAACGATTAGAAAATTCGTCTACTTCTTCAAGAGATGAGGTGATGGCCCTGGGAGGCTAAGGTAGGTACATTATTCATCGCCTTGGTTTTTGCGATGTACCGTTGATTTCCAGTGATCGATTCGTAAGACGGCTGCAGTTTCAGAAACTACGTTAGATTTCCTATACGAATCGATAATAACCCGAAATGTCGATTTGACCCTGACTTCTTTCTATCGTTCTGCTGAAAAATTTGCTTCCGGAAGCTAAGGTACGTTTTCCTGTGGACGGTCACATTTCTTGTCGCGAATAGAAGACTGCATAGTTGACCGGAGTCGGACGACTAACACCCCAAAATAAGTATGGTGGAAGATATCAGTCGAAGTTAATGTACTTTATATAGTACATAATATACACCTATAATAGAACATTATACCAGATATTGTAGGTGAGGAAAAAAAAAACTATTCAGTTAGTCTTTGTACTTGATGGTAGAATTGCAGGAAAAGTGGCAGTCGAGATAATTGGGGGAAGCAGTGCAGTATACCAACAACCTCTTTTCAGTGTAATAGGGTTTTGTGGTCGGGCTCGTGGAGTTACAGACAGCAATTACGGTGTTAGTTCAAAGCCCTACAACGTCTATCTTCCGTTACTGTACAACCTGCTCTCCTCGAAGGCAAAACTAAATACTATACACGGAGTTGCGCATAGGAGATGATCAAAACATCCAATCCTGATAAAGCTACGTCTACCTACGTCTATTTATAAAATATCTGAAACCGGTGCAATAGACACCTATTCATGATTCGATTGATCGCCTGTCTCCTACCTAATCATTACGAAACAATGAGCTGCGCCTTCTCTCCAACTTTTGTCGGTCCGGAGTATTGACCAATTTTCTCCAGTTGTAGCGTAGTTCCTGACTTCCTCGAAGCTTCCGGTCGGATGGTCAAGGCCGAACTCGTTCAACACCCTTCACCGTAAACAGGGATCACCTTCACGTAGGTACTGAATTAGTCCTGGAGCCGTGGCCGCAAATGGGTGTTACTTTTAGGAGAAGGGTTGATATTAAAATTATGAAAATCTTGTTCCTGGACAATGAACGTGATAACATGTTTATTTACAAAAAAATGTTCTTTACAATAATAAATAGCAACATGATAGGCTATGGTAAATTTACCGTCAGCCGGAGTTTACCATTGTACTGGTTAGTTTTAATACTTATTGTTAGTTTATGCTTATCAACTATTTCTATTACATTTCTGAATTATACTTATCTATTATATTTATTACATTATCTTGGTTTCTTATTTTTCGGCTAATTTTTATTTACATTATTTTTTGTTGCCCTCATTTGCTTGTTTACTTTTACTTTTATTGCCCTTATTTGCCTATTTACGTATCTCAATTGTAATTGAATTCATCAATTAGGTTGCGGCGGTAGGCCCAGGCTGCCCTCACGAACCTGTCCAGCTTGTCCCAATTCCCTTCCGTTGAGCACTTCGACCAGGTCCGTCCTACTCAGGGTGTCAGCCCCTAGATATAAATTCTCCTGTAATCTACGTACCATAGTATATAATAAAAAATGGTATATAATAAAATCGTGTCTGTCTGTCTGTTTGTCTCATCATCAGTTGAGAACGGCTGAACGTAGAAAGTTGCGGCTGGTACCATTTGACGCAGAATTTATCTGGGAAGGTTTATGAAAAATCCGCGTTTAAATCTGTCCATCCGTTGAAACGCTACGAATGAAATACTACTAAAAAACGTGTTATAATCACTTCTATGAGGACGTTTATGCTTATAACTTTTGAACGGTTCAACGTAAATCCGACTGTAAGTAGTCTGTAAGTAGTCAGCTCGAAGAGTACTTTCAAGTGGTACTTCAATCAGGATGTTAGTGTGAGGGGGCGGGGTGCAGGTTGTGAGGGGGGGGGGTCTACAGTTATTCAAAACTACTTGACCAGTTTGAGTGCAACTTTGGGAATTTGTTCTGTGAACATTGAAGAATGTTTCTAAACAGGTAGGTTGGGTCAATAGTATGAGGGGGGGGGGGGGGGGGGGTTAAAAGGCAGTTATGGTAGGGGGAGGGGTGGTGGGGTATTACCGGGATTTCAAAACTACTTGACCGAACTGAATGAAACTTCGGGAATATTTGAGTGAACATTGGGGAAGGTTTTTGACCAATTTAGGAGGGGGGGGGGGTACAGGGTTACCGGCAATCCAAAAAAATTGGGGAAGGTTTCTGACCAGGTAGGGAGAGTCCTTAGTAAGTGGGGGGGGGGGGTTTCAGGGATTTCAAAACTACTTGACCTATTTGAATGAAACTTAGGGAAAATGTTGATAACCAATTATTACTCAAACCATAATTTTCACTTGGGACGCACCCTTGAACCGTGGCTTACGGTAGCAAACAAACACTCTTTGTCAATCCTGAGGTAGTATCTGTCATGAGTGGGGCCTGTCCCAAAGGGGGTGTCTGTTCTACCGTTGCGAAGCGCGGGTACACAGCTAGTATGACAATATAAGGCAGATCGCTAGGAAGTGTCCTCGTTTACATTCATATTGCACTGTGAGCCTTGACAATGATACAATGCAAGGAACCATGTAATAATCTTGGTTTGAGACTTGTCTGTCAATCCTGAGCAGCTGGAAAGTAATGGCAGACTTGAATTGAAAAACTGCCCAATTCGGTGATAAATATCTTCAGTTTTAGGAGGATTCAAATTTCTATACGTTCAAGTACCTGTGGCTCAAGAACAACAGACCATGGTCTGCCTTGCCTAGCCAGGCCAGCTGTTATCTACTGGCAGACTGAAATTGAAAAATAGCAATGTTCAAGGTCAATGAATGCATTTTGGGAAAGTTGTCATTTTGGCATGTGGAACTGGCGTGTTAGTGTAAACTTTGTGACGGAGGATTTTATATCAAACCTTCTCCTAAAATGAATACCCATTTTCGGCCTCGGCTTCAGGACTATTGGTGAACAATTGATCAAATGGTACAAACTAAAGACGGAACATCGAAAGAAAAATATCGGCCCAAAACATCGATATTTTTCTATACCTACCGATATATTCAATTTCTTAGCATAGGTAGTCTGTCATTTTCGTTTCTCCTCGTGCATTGAGTAATCAAAACGTATTCGTATTGAGTGTGTGAAATCCAACTGTTAATATATGGCGAACCAGTCATATTCCAAATAATTTCCCACAATTCCTTTTCCGTCAAATGCTTTGTTCCACAAAAACTGGGAGGCACTTGCAACAGAGGAAGAGCATATTTCTTCTCTTCTACCACGGCGAATGTCGGTAGCCCTGTTTAGGATGATCACCGGCCACGACTACCTACAAAAGCACCTGCACAGGATAGGAGTAGTCGACTCGCCAATATGTCCTTTGTGCAGCATAAGAGACATGGACGCCCGCCATATCATGGAGTGCCCTGCACAAGGGATAAGCGGGGAATCCCCAGAAGAAACGGCGACTGAAAAGTATTGGGCAGCGAGACGTCTGATGAACGAGACGGGCGTAGGATAAAAAAAAAAAAAAAATTTAATAATAATTAATAAGCACAACGGTTTATTAATTATTATTAAATTAATTATTATTATGGATTATTATGAATTATTATCAAGTAGTGTACATTAATAGTAGTTTTTATTAGTTATTATTCATTTTTAATAATTATTAATCGTTATTATCAACTATTATTAATCAAGTCGATATCTGAAAACCATGTGCTGTCCGAAAAGCTGGGCCAGCATGAACATTGAAACGACAGGCTGCCGCATGGTTCACCCTTATGTTGATCACTTTTGATCTGCTTCAACTTTGAGCCCACATTGTGAACGAACGGCTGGTCTTAAAAAGGTCCGGATGGTCTTAAAAATTCCCAAAAATAAACTCCATCTAAATGTGAACTAAAAACTATACCGTTCCATTTGAATTTTTCTTGATATGAATTTTCCTAAATTTCTTTTGAATCCCTCCCCCTTGACCTAGGGTTATGAAAAGCTTCGAGGATCATTGTGGGGTCGGTCCGTACCCGTAAACCAAATTTCGTAATTTTAGCTGGTCGAACGAAGTTGCGGATGGTCTTAAAAAACCGTGGAACAAAAGTAGTGCGGGATTTCGTAATGATTTTCACTTAAAACCGGCCCGTTTCTAGAGAAATGTATCGCCGTTAGTTTTCATCCCACGAAATTCGTTCGCCACTCGTTGACAAGCCCTCAATTTATCCGTAAATATACTGCCAAAACAGCTGTAAAGACAAACTTCATGATTCAACGATCGGTGAGGGCAAGTTAGTGAATCATATCGATGGCCTCACATGATAACCTCGTATCTCAAAAAAACAAATTTTACAGGAGAGGCAAAAAACTGATAGCAATGGCATAAAGTGGCATTAGGAGTTGCAATCTCATATAGTCCTCTAGAGGGCAGAAAAATCGTTTTCCGCTCAAATTTGAACCACAGGCCGATGAGATACGAGGTTTTCTTCCCATACATGCAAAAAACTAAAAATCGTCAAAAATCAAGATACGAGGTTATCATGTGACGCCATCGATATCTAAAACTAAATGCTTGCATACGAGTCTGCAACACATTGGGACATTTTATTTCAATATAACAAAAACGTCAAAAGTAACAAAAACAAATCCCGATAAACAGCGTGACCATCGAATTCGTAAGAAACTTCGTATTTTAACGTGTGTCTAAATGCTTGCATACGAGTCTTATTAATATATAAGATTATTATTAATATTATTAATATTGACATTTTATGTCAATATTAATAATATCCAATCTTAATAAACCGTTCAGTAACAAATTTATTTTTGATCACATTGATATGGTCGATTAATCACTTTAAAACCAATAATTGGTAATTATTACACAAATAAAATGTGTAAGATACGGAGCACACATGTATTCACTCTGATGGCTAAATCAAAACTAACAATAACAAAACAACGAATCCCAGTTTCCTATACGACCAACTTTATTGTTTAAATAATTGTTTACACACAGCTGATCATTCTCAATCATTTATATAACAATAATAATTATTATTAACAATTATTGTTATAAAATAAAATATTATTATTTAAAAATAAAATAATAAAATAAAGTTATTAAAAAAAAAAAAAGAAGTACAAGGTACTTGGTGTGGGTGTGGGAGGGGGCACAGAGACATAAAATGTCCCTCGTGGTCGCGTACTTGTACGAAAGCTGTACATTTTATGTACAGTTTCTTCGAAAATTCGCTCTTATAGTCATGCTGCATGACGGGGAATTTTCTATCTCAGAATGATAACCCCGAAACAGAAACACTGTACTGAGAGTGAGAGTTACACAGATAACCGCACAGATGGATGCCAATGCATAA
Organism: Stenodema calcarata; assembly: GCA_963920205.1. Lineage (NCBI taxonomy): Eukaryota > Metazoa > Arthropoda > Insecta > Hemiptera > Miridae > Stenodema > Stenodema calcarata. Next base: position 2,704,409 of record OY986056.1, on the reverse strand, counting down.
GGGATCCCTTGGCATTGGCATCCATCTGTGCGGTTATCTGTGTAACTCTCACTCTCAGTACAGTGTTTCTGTTTCGGGGTTATCATTCTGAGATAGAAAGTTAGAAAATGTTAGAAAAAGTTAGAAAATGTTAGTATATCGATATACTAACATTTTCTGGTTTACTCAATCTTTATGTTCCTTATGTATCCCATCCGTTGTATAACGCTATTTCTGACGTCATACGCTCGTGCGTCATAGGCATTGACGTATTAGTTGGCCTTCTGCCAGCCGTCTGACGTTATAAGCTCGTGCGTCATAGGCTTTGACGTATTAGTGTGCCTTCTGCCAGCCGTCTGACGTCATACGCTCGTGCGTCACAGGCTCTGACGTAGTGGCCCGCCGGTCGCTTGTGTTCTGACGTGATCTGAGGGAAAGGGTGAATCAAGGGAACAAATTTTTCCCGTTTCAGTTCATGTGCCAAAGCAAAGACATGAAAATGTCAAAACCTATGTAAATAGGTACCTAAGCCCAACTGTAACGTCAATTTTCTGACGATGAGTTTTCGACTATAGTTTTTACTTAAGTACTTATTGCAATTTGAGACTGATAATGAGCTGTTTGCAAATAAAAAGTCTGATAACTACTTTATTACCTACATCTTATTAATCCATTTTCAAGTTCCGATTCACAGTTGAATGTATTTTATTTAAATGGAAGTCGAAAAAAGTGAAAACGATGGAATGACGAAACCTGTCGACTACTGACTCAAGAGATAAGTACTGTCGACTTCTAACACATGCAGGTCGACTACTAGTGCAAAACCATGTCGAATACTGAAGAAAATGTTGGTCACTGGTGTCGTCTACTAGAGCATTGGGATTTTTTACCAAACTTGTTTTTCCCTTTTCAAACCATGTTGAATAATATTTCCCGCTGCCAGGTCTTTTAGGGAAGGATCTTGGGTACACAATGAACAGGTTTGCAATGAGAAAAAACTATTTCCCTACGTGAAAGGTAAGCTCAAAGTTCAAACTTCCTTTAACGTGTCGACTTCTGACGTATTACCGTAATTAATCACTTTAAAACCAATTACACAAATACACGAATAAAATAAGTAAAATTCGGAGCACACGTGTATTCACACTGATGGGTAAATCAAAACTAACAATAACAAAACAACGAATTCCAGTTTCCTACACGACCAACTTTGTTTGGATGTACATACCTAGTATTATTTTAATGGAAACAGAAATGTAGGTAACCTCAACCTCAAGCAATTGATCACAAAACAAGCGGCAGTGTTCACTATATCTATTTATAACATAAAAATATATATAAGTCTGACAGAAATATCAAGAACAAATACGCTAGAAATTCGTTATAATACGAGAGCTTTCGATCGAATGGAGAACGATTTTCGTCCGATGAAAACTGCAGAAGTTTCATTTCCCTAGCAACGGCTTGGTTGTAAGTAAAAATTATCGTAAAATGTAGGTAACGCATTTCGAGGACACTTTTTCGTGACAGTTTTCACTAGGTACTTGATAAAATTGTTAATAATTAGTGATCATTGTTAATAATAATTAATCTAACATTTAGGATCTAGACATTTAGACCTAGTGATCTAGACAGAAGGGTGATCTGTACAAAGACGATATTTTATTTTAATGTGCCAAAGCAAAGACATAAAAATTTTGACATTTAATGTCAAAATTCTAAAAATTTACTCTTTCTAAACGTGAACTAAAACTCTATCTACCGTTCCATTTGAATTGTTCGAGATATCGTCCATTTGGAAGAAGATTGACACTATCCAAATTTGTCTTTAGTTAAACACAGTGACAACCATAAAAAGAGTTCATAATATTATTATGAATTGCTCAAAAGTATCTTGGGTGTTTCACGGAGGTAAAACTGTTGAAATTTCGCAATAGTTGCCTTACCTGTATAATAACCTAAATATGGAAACATTATGTGTTGTTATGCTGCCTGCACTGCTCTCTCTAACTCATTCTGTAATGTTGTTTGTTCTGTCGTGCTCCCTTGCCTTCTTTAATATTATACTTCGTTTATTGCCTACAACGTGCGTATTCTAATCTCGAATCCCATAATCCTTTAGGTTATGAGGCCCAGATAACGTTTATTGCTGTGAGAAAGTTTTTTTGTGCGCGTTTAAGTTTTTTTTGTGACCGGTAAAAAACCAACGTTCACGGACCAAGATGGCTGAAAAAGGTGACCACGGCGGACCTCTTCCTAACTTCGAAAAGTTGAGAGGAAGGGCAAATTATCTCGAATGGAAATTCCAAATGCAAAATTGTCTGAAACACGACAATTTGTGGAACAGCATTGTTGGTTACCCTGCGGGAGATAAGACGACTGAAGACGTTAAGGCTCGACGTGACGAGAAAGCCTTGTGCAGGATTTGTCTGATGGTTGACAAATGCATTTTTCCTTACCTGATCAACAAAACTGAAGCTAAAGACGCCTGGAACGCCCTTGAAGTTGCTTTTGAAGATAAAGGACTGTCTCGTCGACTTGGATTGCTTCGTAAGCTTTTTTCGTTGAAACTAGAAAACTTCCCGAAAATGGAGGCTTACATCAATGAAGTAATGGATCTTACACAGCAACTCGCTGCAATGGATAAACCAATCGACGATGAATTTATTGGCGTGATTTTACTGCAAGGTTTACCCTCTTTGTTTGATCCGATGGTAATGGCGATCGAAAGCTCCTCAACTAAAATTTCATCAGATTTCATCAAGATGAAATTGTTATCTGACGACAAGTGGAATGGTACAGATTCCCGCGGCAATTCCGCCTTGATGTCTTATCGCAGTAACTCGAATTCGTTATCCTCAAAGAATCGACCCAAGCCCAAATGCTGGATTTGTAAGAAGGATACCCATTTCCGTCGTGATTGTCCAGACCGAAAGTCTACAGACAAGAAAGAAGTTTCGTCTTTCCACAACGGTAAGAGGGCCCTTTTTACTGCATTTGGTGCCATTCTTGAGCGAGGTGATAACGACGAACGTTGGTACGTAGACAGTGCTGCCAACCGACACATGTCTGGCGCGAAAAACTTGTTAACGGAGTTATGTGAAGACGGAATGGGAATGTCGATCAGTGTGGCCAACGGTGAAACGTTGATAAGTGCAGGTTCGGGAAGCTTTCCTGTAAACGGAGATAACATATCTAGTATCTCGAATGTTGTTTATGTGCCTGGATTGGCCGCAAATTTGCTTTCTGTGAGCGCTCTCACAGAAAAAGGATATGCAGTGAACTTCAATGCAGCTGGATGTGTGATCCTGGATGAAGGCAACGTACTAGCTACGGCTTCCAACATTGATGGTGTCTACTGTTTGGATGTAAAACACCAAGAAAGACCAAGTAAATCGTCCTTAAAAAAAAATGTAGGTTTCTCCGCAACATCAGATAGAGCTGAAATGCTTTGGCATCTGAGGTTGGGCCATTTGAACTTTTTTGATATGAAGCTATTACGCGATCATATGTCAAGTGGCATGGAGTTTGATGGTACTCTCAAGCCTTGTGTGTCATGCATTGTCGGAAAGCAACCCAAAACTCCGTTCACCTATCAAAAGAACAAGAAGTTAAGTGACAATAAACTCGATTTGATTGTTTCTGATGTGGTGGGACCCTTTCAGGTGGATTCCTGGGGTGGTTCACGTTACTTTGTGACTTTTATTGACGGTTGTACACGAAAAACGTTCATATTTTTTCTTGCGAAGAAAAGTGAAGTGATGAAAACATTTATTTCGTTTAAGGCTCGTGTTGAAAGAGAAACTGATCGGAAGATAAAGGTTTTGCGAAGTGACGGAGGTGGAGAGTATTCAAGTAAGCAATTTAAAGAATTCTTAGAAGCTGAAGGGATCCGACATGAAACAACTGTACCATATGAACCTGCTCAAAACGGACTTGCTGAACGTGCAAATCGGACAATTTTGAATAAGGTGAGGTCTATGTTGAACTATTTCAATTTAGATTATCGCTTTTGGGCTGAAGCTGCAAACACTGCAGTGCATTTGATGAATATTTCCCCGACCAAGCGCTTGAAAAGTATGACTCCAAATGAGAGTTGGTCTGGAGTAAAACCAAATTTGGAATACTTGAGGGTGTTCGGCTGTGATGCCTATGGACACGTTCCAGATGAAAAGCGGAGAAAGCTTGATCCAAAATCGAAGCCTAAGACCTTTGTTGGTTATGGGGAATGTCAGAAGGGATACAGACTCTTTGACCCTGAGACGAATGATGTCAATTTGTACAGAACTGTCACTTTCATTGAAGATGCTTCGTGTGCGGCAAATGTGCCTGTTTCTGGATCCAACAACCCTGAAGCAGGTTACCTACCCGTTTCACATATGAATGAGGATGTTGTGGACCTAGAGATGAATGAGATCGATCGTGCTGGCTCCGAAGCTGAAGATACTCCCTCTGGTAACGAGGACAACTTCTCTGGTGGAACCGAAGATTCTCGAAGTTTTGAACCTGTCGAAGACGATGATGACTACCTACCATCTGAGGGCAATGCGACTGACTCTGAAAATGCAGAAGGACCAGCTGATGGTAATTTTGAATCGCGATTTCCGGTAAGAGTAAGAAAGCCTAAAGAATTTCAGGATTTTGTAACTTATCTCTGTAACTCTGATGAAAAGGAGCCTTCAACTGTCAAAGAGGCCTTGTCTAGCACTAGGGCATCGGAATGGCGAGAGGCCATGAATTCCGAATTGAACTCATTGAACGCAAACAATGCTTGGATTCTTGTCAACAAACCTTCTAATAAGAATATTGTCGGATGCAGGTGGGTATTTAAAATAAAAAGAAATGAGAATGGTGTAATTTGCAGATACAAAGCGCGCCTTGTTGCCAAAGGGTTTACCCAGAAGTTTGGTGTGGATTACACTGAAACGTTCTCACCTGTCATCAGGCAAGCTAATTTCAGATTGTTATTGGCTCTGGTGGTCGAACTAGATTTGGAAGCCGATCATTTAGATGTTGAAACCGCCTTTTTAAATGGGGATCTAAATGAGGAAATTTACATGGCTCAGCCTGAAGGATGTGAAGTAGGTGTAGGAAAAGTCTGTCTCTTGAAAAAGGCCATTTATGGCTTAAAACAGGCCTCTAGAGAATGGTACACTAAAGCATCAAGGGTACTGACTGAATTGGGTTTCAAGCAGTCAAAAATAGAATCTTGTATATTTTTTAGAATTGATTCTGATATGATTATGATAGTGGCAATGTGGGTAGACGATTTCTTTGTCTTCTATAATTGTAAAAAGGAAATGAACATTGTGAAAGATAAGCTTGAGAAGCATTTCAAAATTAAAGATTTGGGTCCTCTATCTCACTGTCTGGGTATGAAAGTAGAACGTAATAGGTTGAAGGGAACACTGAAAATTTCGCAAGAGACATTTATTGAAAATATTTTGAGTAGATTTTGTATGAAGGATGCTAAAGTCGTTGGTGTGCCTATGGAACCAAATAAGAAATTTGATTTAGGTGGAAAGCCGCATTCTGGTCCATTTCAGCAGTTGATTGGCTGTTTCATGTGGTTGGTGGTTTGTAGTCGACCAGACATTGCTTTTGCTACGTCATATCTTAGCCAGTTCAACAATTCCCATACTGCCGAGCATTGGCTTTCAGCCAAACGCGTATTGAGGTATCTTAAGGGTACGAAATCAAAGGGTTTAGTCTTTAGAAAGACTGGTGATAAACTGAAAGGATTTGTTGATAGCGATTGGGCAAATGATCCATCTGATAGGAAATCCTACACTGGTTTCGTATTTAAATTGGCTGGTGGAGCAGTGTCATGGGAGTGCTGTAAGCAAAGAACAGTCGCTCAGAGCTCGACTGAGGCAGAGCTGAATGCACTCACCGAGGCAACAAAGGAAGCTGTTTACCTTAAGAATATGTTGGGGGAACTGTTCAATGACGGATCTGATGCTTTTCTGAATGAAAACTGTGTTGATATATATAATGACAATCAAAGTTGTCACAAGCTTGTGATTAATAATATTTATTCAAAAAGAACCAAACATGTTCATTTAAGGTGCTGTTTTGTTAAAGAACATATTGAGGAAGGAGATGTCAAGATTCATTATATGTCAACAAATGAGATGTTAGCAGATGTTCTGACTAAGGCTTTGGGTTCACAAAAATTTCAGAAATTTGTCGAATGCTTAGGTATTAATTAAGTTTTTTTTTGTCAAAGAATGCTGTATTTAGGATATTAAGGGAGGATGTTGAAATTTCGCAATAGTTGCCTTACCTGTATAATAACCTAAATATGGAAACATTATGTGTTGTTATGCTGCCTGCACTGCTCTCTCTAACTCATTCTGTAATGTTGTTTGTTCTGTCGTGCTCCCTTGCCTTCTTTAATATTATACTTCGTTTATTGCCTACAACGTGCGTATTCTAATCTCGAATCCCATAATCCTTTAAAAACTTCACTTAATTCAATTTGAAAATCTATTTTATTTTATTTATTTTTATTTTACTTTATTTCAATTGAAAATGGGGGGGGGGGGGGGGATTTCAGTGAAGAAATGGGCGAGCGTTTCCACGAGGATATTAAATTGATGAAACAACGGAAACAACGGTATCAAGGAAGATGGAATGCATCATGATGGCAGACTACTGCTGAAATCTGAAGATAAATTCGACAAATAGACAACCGAGAAAGAGGAAATTCCAGATCAACTAGTACACATTACTATTCACATGTAGGTACCTACACTTAGGTCTCTCAAAATCATTCAAATATCAGAAATGCACATCCCAGTTCAAATCTAAGTTTTGACTTTCTTTGTTCGGATTTGCCAAAGCCGCTTGGAATTTTACTCAATTTATCGAGAGGGGTTTGTGGAGAAAATACGTGAGAAACACCAGTTAGATTACGGCATGTTCAAACGAAGTAACAGAAACATGTTCAAACAAACATGGCACAACAGTTGTCAAGGTAGGTATCTTCCTCTCAACGTTATTTTTATCCATCCAGGTAATTGAAATCAATGTCCTCAGTTCCGATCTTGAAGCAACGAGATGGTTTGTCAGATGTCAGATGTTAGTAGTAGGTGAAACGAGAGCGAGAACGTGTTGTTATTTACCTGTTGGAAATTAAAATACGTTCATCAATGGTCATTTCAGGTCATTGACTCGCCAGCGCTGTCTCGGGGGATTCCCTTCAAATTACGATTTTCAAGGAAAACGAGGAGTAAACATCAAATCAACGTCGATTATAGGTAAATTAATTCAATGTCGAGACTGTCAGTTCGACTGGATAATATCAAGATATCATCTTGATTTGATGTGGCTCGAATGGGGAAAGATTCCATTGCGTTTAGGCATGGCTAATACGGTTATTTCTTAGTAATAGGTTATCGTGTAACAGCGACCGTCTGGTAATAGGTTGAGGTATTAGGTTATTTTGGTAATGGGTTTCCAGTCCGCGTTGGGCGCAGGAAAGGCTCTCGAATCGCCGGTAACCTATTACCAAAATAACCTAATATCACAACCTATTACCAGACGGCCGCTGTTACTCGAAACTTACTCAATACTCACTCAAATAACTTGTCGACAGTTATGATCGCACACCTTTCACGGTATTACCGTGGAATACCTTGCAAGGTATTACCTGGAATAGTCCCAGCCAACCTATTATCACGGAATCCCGAATGGCCAGCGGCAAAGAGGCCCTCAAAGGCCTTTCCCCCAAGTTCTCAAAGCAGTTATTCCAGTAATAGGGTTCTTCTGGTAATAGATTATCTGGTATTAGATTACTGGGCAGTACCTATTAGGTTATTTGAAGCGGTTACGTTAAATATCCCCCACCCCTAATCGCGTTGTTAACTGAAATTCTGATGAATTTAAACGAGATGGAGCTGGATAACAAAACACAATAAACACTCAGCAAAAGCAAAAGTACGCGTCAATAAGTGTGAAACACAGTTTTTGCCCCCCCCCCCCCCCCCCCACGCGAATAACTCCAAATCCTGTGACCTAACATGTTTCCAAAGAATCCCATTTGTTATCGCTCCTTGGGCAATAACAAGACTCGATGTTAGTGACATTGTTGAAGACAATATTGACTGAAAAAATAATACCTATCGTTATTTGAAATGTTAGTAGCAAATATCCAGTATCATGTCGGAGGAAGAATAGTTGTCAATCTTTTTGGTTTATTATCTTCGATAATGAACCATTGGAATCGCCCAAAGAAAAAAAATTTTAACCCCCCCTCAAAATTTGTTGGTTTACGTTTCAAGTACGTAGATTCAGAAAATCGAATAAAAAAAACTCTGCAAATTCTTGACACAACGGTTCATTATCTTCTTTGTACAGATCACCCTTCTGTCTAGATCACTAGGTCTAACAACAAACTCGACATCACTTAAGCCATATGATGTTCCAAAGAGCTTGTTAGTATGAAAATGGATTTATGGACCTGTATTTCAACAGTTTGATTCACGATCGGGTTGTGAGGCACAATCTTTGAGCCGTCATTGTGAACGAACGGCTGGTCGTACAAAGCTGCGGATGGTCTTAAAAAATTCTACGGAACAAACTCTATCTAAATATGAAATAAAAAACATACCGTTCTATATAAATTTTTCGAGATATGAAATTTTCAAAATTTCAAAATTCGTTTTGAACCCCTTCCCCTTGACCGAGGGTTATGAAAAGTTTCGAGGACCATTGTGGGGTTGGTCGGAACCTATAAAAAAAATTTCGTAATTTTAACTCAACGCTAACTGGGCAAAGTGGCGCGGACGGCGGACGGCGTACGGCGGACGGACGGATTTTTTGGTTTATTATCTTCGATAATGAACCATTGGAATCGCCCAAAGAAAAAAATTTTTTAACCCCCCCTCAAAATTTGTTGGTTTACGTTTCAAGATACGTAGATTCAGAAAATCGAATAAAAAAAACTCTGCAAATTCTTGACACAACGGTTCATTATCTTCTTTGTACAGATCACCCTTCTGTCTAGATCACTAGGTCTAAATGTCTAGATCGTAAATGTTAGATTAATTATTATTATTAATTATCACTAATTATTAACAATTTTATCAAGTACCTAGTGAAAATTATTATAATTTATTGTTAGGTGAATCGTATTTATTATTAATAATAATTATTATTAATTATGATCAATTAATACGATATAATTCTGGGGTTTTTAATACTACGTCGGTAATAATTTTTCTATAAAAGAAGTACCTACCAACAAACATCTCACGTTGTGTCAAGAATTTGCAGAGTTTTTTTATTCGATTTTCTGAATCTACGTATCTTGAAACGTAAACCAACAAATTTTGAGGGGGGGTTAAAAAAATTTTTTCTTTGGGCGATTCCAATGGTTCATTATCGAAGATAATAAACCAATAACTGGGCAAAGTGGCGCGGACGGCGTACGGCGGACGGACGGATTTTTTTTTATTCGATTTTCTGAATCTACGTATCTTGAAACGTAAACCAACAAAGTTTGAGGGGGGGTTAAAATTTTTTTTTCTTTGGGCGATTCCAATGGTTCATTATTGAAGATAATAAACCAAAAAATCCGTCCGTCCGCCGTACGCCGTCCGCGCCACTTTGCCCAGTTAGCGTAGAGCTAAAATTACGAAATTCGGTTTCCGGGTTTGGACCAGCCCCACAATGGTCCTCGAAACTTTTCAAAGGGGTTCAAAATGAAATTTAAAATTTCGAGAATGTCATATCTCTAAATATTTAACTGAACCGTGCAATGTTTAGTTCACTTTTGAATGACCTAAAAAATTACAAATCTTTTAAGACCAATTGGATTTTTGTGCGACCAGCCGTTCGTTCACAGTTCGCGTCGAAAACGCCCGTTAGGTGAGTCAACTCCCAGACGCCCAGAATAAAACTACCTTTTTTCATCTTCCCGGTAAACTACAGTCTAGAAATTTCAACCGTGAGTCGGGGATAGACCACATTGCAATATTCACTCGGTTTGTCATCTGTAAAATTGTTTAAATAATACCTTCTTGTAATAATACAAATTAAATTTTGATGATGAGCTATTGACTTGAAATTTTAAAAATAGGTCAGAACTGGATCACAATGCAATATTCACTCAGTTTCTTGTCTGTAAAACTGTTTAAATAATACCCATTTGTTTAAACAAATTAAATTTTGATGATGAGCTAGATACTTGAAATTTTAAATATAGGTCAGAAATGGATGACATTTCAATATTCACTCGGTTTGTATGACATGGTATGAGTATGGTATGGTATATTATTGTATGTATGATTTGGTATAGTACAGTATGGTATGATAGGAAAGAAATTCGTATGGTATGGTTGAGTACGGTGAGAATATGTTATGGTGCCGATTTGCAACACAGTCTGGTATAAACAGAAGGGTGATCTGCACAAGGAAGATAATAAACCGTTGTGTCAAGAATTTGCAGAGTTTTCTTACGCCTTAAAAATGTTACCAACAATTCCTCTTTGTCAATGTTGACAATATTGTTGTCAACAATGTTACGTAGGTGTAGAAGAAAACTTCCTGAAAAATGCTAATAACAACGTGTTCAACAATGTTATCGTGAATGTACATACATTTCACGACCGTTACGTATAACCAACAATCGCTCTCTTTTATGAATGTGTAGGTAAAGCAGAAAAAATCATTTCCAGCTGATATCATGGCCAAGGAGGTTATATTATACCTATCAATAATAGGTATTATATGTTATTGTAGGTTATAACCTATAGGTATATATAAGAAGTATATACCCCTTATATAATATATTCTAAGAGATATTATAATCCTATTACAACCACATTGCTGGGGGCTGGCTGGCATTTTTTAACAGCAACTTTTACATTCGAGGTGGTTACAAATGATCAAGAAAATGATAAAAATAAACATAAACAATTAACTGTGCAGCCCTGAGGTCTACCCGGACCGTCAGATTATAATTATAATTCAATAAGAATACCAGGAAATATGGAAATGGGTCATCAAATGAAAGAAAGACAATCATCTACATTAATAGTTGAGACAGTCATCTGTACGATCGTTAAGAAAATCATCGTGAGGCTCATTCTATACTTCGTTTACTCAGTCTGAGGAGTAAACAACATGTCCGGAAGTCATTCAGGATACGGTTGTTTACTCGCTCTGATTACAAATAAATATTAGAAAATCCACAGTCATGTGAAGAAACAACTGGTTTTTGTGAAATGTGATGTTTGGAACATCTCGTTGAAATATGGGCAATCTTAAACTAATTGGGTAGGTAATTATAGGTATTTAAGTGAAAGCTATTTGGTTTGAAGCTATTCGGTTAATTCGGTATGCATCAGGTGTGGTGCTCTCTGTCTGAAGATCGATAGGCACTCACGATAGTCTTCGTTACAGTTACGTGTCAGCTTAGAAAGAAAAGGTTCTTCCAGTTCCCTCAATTATAAAATCTTATTTGGTGAATTCAGGACGATTAGGAACGGATTTTGGCACAAAAACTTGTACGAACATTTGAGTTTTGGCGCCAAACATTAGGTACCCTATCAATATGTATCTCTATGTGATGAAGTTCCTATATGATCCCAAAGGTTTAATCAAGACCCAAAGCATAGTTTCAAGTCTCAAGCCCCGTTCAGCACCCCCACCCCCCTTAACTGGATGTTTTTTCGGGGAACGGACAACTAGATATAATATAGACAAAATAAACTATAATATAAACTATATTGAAAAAATAATATTTTGTCAGCTTTATAAATCGACAGCCCCGCTGCAAAAGCCTGCATGTTAACAAAAATGTCCAGGAAACGATAAAATCTGTTTTTCCAACAGTACCTAACTGTAACCAACTTCAGGTTACTGCAAACGTCCATTGAGGGGCAATGAAGCGCTGCAGCTCGAGTCTGTCCCTATTAGCATGTGCACAAGGCCCATATTTACCAGTGAAGCGCAAAACCTTATTTTCGGCAAAAATTGTTCTTTTGCAGGCTTTTGTAGCGGGGCGGTCGAAATGACGTTGGCACGACGACCAGCGCCGTCGTCACGGGGAGGGGGATGAGGAAGGTGGTATTGAATAGGAAAGCATGTCTCAAAGTGTCTAGTTTAGAAAATCTTTGTCTGCACTACACTATATTAGCCAAATTCGTCCCACGTAACTCTGAAACCTTCAAATTATAATAACGTCCAACATAGATACGATTTCAGGTGCGTTCATTCCCCACCTCCCTACACGATATAAAAGTTTTCGAAGAGAAAAACTTCTTCAGAAAAAATGTCTTCACACTAAATATATTTCGATAAATGTCTTCACACTAAATGAAAAGAATATCGTGTGTCCAAAGAAGATCGTGGATAGGGAGTTGGACGAATCTCCTTATGGTAGAAGAAGGGAAAATAGGCACTACGTTTACATAAAAGATTTTAGCAGGTTAGTTCGCAGTCAAATAACGAAACATGAAGAAAGAATAAATATATGCAAGCGCTCCTTGTGGTTCAAAGAGTTGACCCAATTTCTGGCGAACTCCAGGCCCACGATAATTTGTGTACCTAATAAAAACAAAACCGTCGCTGTCATCATGCCAAAAGAAGAAAATAAATTTATCGAATTTAATGAGGTTGAGCTAGCACTAAAGGTCCCATTTGTAGTATATGGCGATTTCGAAAGCCTGTTAAATAATAGTTTAAAAAAATAAAAGAAATGAATTTTCCTATCGGGCATAAGCATTCAGCCAATCTTGGCTAAGTAAGAAAATGAATAAAATTTATTTTCTTATAATATCTTATAATTCATTATATTATATAGGAACCAATCTCTTGGTTTTCATTTTTAGAAAGTTGGGAAATTTAGCTGGTGGAGTTGGGAAAATTTGGATTCCTCCCCCCCCCCCCCTCATTTTTCTTGTCTCTACGGCCCTGATTACGACGGAATGTGAAGTTAATTGTAACTTTCCAAAATGAGGTCGACCTCATACTGGGGAATTCTTTTTCATTTTGTGTTATGGACCACCCATCATCCATCGAATTTTAGACCGAAATTTTACTCGCCCTACTTAATTCGGTACTGGCCCCTGTGGAAGACTTTAAAAGAAATGCTTGACGAATTCAGACTTGAAGGAAATTCACTATGAACTGCTTGGAGTCGACACTCCGCTCCTACTTTTCCGTGCGTATCCATTAAGTCTTTTTCTTCCAACAATGTGAGCGAAGATCCTTGGGAATTGCAATGTTAATCTATTTGTCGTTAAGATCTTCCTCCGCTGCCTCCAAAGGTTCATTACAGTTCACCGTGAACTTTTTTTGTAGGTGCTCTTTAGAAGAACGTCCCGCAGGAATAAGACGGCCAGGGAAAAACAGGAGTAGCTGAACCTTAGCGGACACTCGTTCTAGTTCCTTTCTTCTTTTAATTCCTCTATTTTTTATTTCGCACCTTATTGAGCTAGGACTGTCTCTTCAAGGTCCAACCGCCCCCCGTTACCCAACTGAGCTACTGCGAAATTCAGATCATCTCCACTTCAGTTTAGTTGGACGAGGATTAAAAACATTAAGAAGAACTCTAAAACTACTCTGGACGCCGCGAGGAAGGTCATTTTTTTCTCTGTTGGGTCATCATCAACATAAAAGTACCAGATTAGATCCGAAATGGCCTTCAGATGTTTCGTAAAAGCTCCAATATGAAGAAATAACTCAGATTATAATCCACTGCATACGACTGCACTAATTTCCTCTTGCGTAATAATTGAATAATTACTCGTATTACACAGTCTTTGTAGGTAATCATAATTGGAAGTACTGGAATGTACAACGAGGGTGCTCCTGTAGATTGGCAGAGCATTATAAAATGAAAATACGGCAAGGCCGCGCTGTTGAGCGAAACAGGACAGTGATATTCCTGGATAGTGAGAGATAGTAACACAGGAGACACTCTTCCGTTATCTCACTGAAATCACAGATTCAACAGCTTAAGGTAACGAAATTGTGTAAAGCCGACATTCTTATGTGTAGGTACATTTTGTTGATACTCCGTGTAAAAACTTAATATGTACTTGGAAATTTAATACTCGAAAAATTTGCGATATTTTATCATTCCACAGAAGCCGGAAATGGTTATGATATCCAATTTCCCCGCCCGCCTTAAAGAGATGTCCTAACCTCTTCACAAGCACCGTACCCGTTTCGAAATCTCCCCTTGGCGCCATGGCGAGACGATCGCTATCATTGTATACAAGGTCAAATTGTTTATAAATTCCAATGGTTCATTATCGAAGATAATAAACCAACAATTTCTCTTCACCGAATCCTCCGAAGTGCGAATCTCCTCCTGGCCTCTTACCCACAGTTTGACTTTTTCAACTCCTCCCTTTCAAATCTCAAATCTTCAATCTTCAAATCTCAAATGTATGTTGTTATCTTCACATCTTTCTTTTCAATAATTTAATTACTTTCACTTCATTATGTTTCGCTTGCTGTAATCCTCCATGTGTTTGAATCACATATTATGTAAATATTTATTGGGCTTGCCCGTGCTAATAATAAATTAATAAAGCCTAATAATGAATAAATAAATAAAATAAATAAAGTTTCCTTCAGTGTTAAGTATAACTAAAGACCGGAATAAGCCATAAAATATGCAGTGAAAACTAATGAAATTTGCGACAAATATGCATTAAAAAACATTGTAAAATTCGAGATATTAAGTTCAATAGGTACTTGGAAAAAACCACTCTACCAGTAAGTTTCAATAAGGAATGATCTGAATGAAATTCTCATTTCGTAAAAATATTTTTTAATTGCTGCTTTTACAGAACATTATTTGTTTTACTATTTACAACTTTTTGCAACGTTCAGACTATTCGTACGTAACACAATCTCACAATCGGCGACAATGACTACTCATGTTACTTTCACCATATTATTATTTTGAAAAAAACACGAGTGGGAATATCCACGGTTGGAAATGAGTATCTTCCAACTTTTCTGTACACCTACTTCTTTCAATTATAATCAAACATCTGGCTCAAATTCCACTATTTTCGTGGCATAGAACAAAAAGTAGAACTTACAAATGGATCACAACAGTTTTAAAATAGTTGTCTATCTTTTTCATCTTCTTTACAGATTTGCCATACTCTAAACTCCAAACTTCTTCTCAACTCAACATCACCTTCCTCTAACCTTGTTAGTATCAATGGTATGAACGACGAGTAGCCTTTGATGCGACAATTGGCCTTTGATGAAGGCTAAGGCGTGAGAAACGCGGAGATTTTCGACCAAATTCAATACTTTTTACTTTGTGATCCTACTCAAAATGAATCTCTCCGTCTGATTTTGGTACTTAGGAAGTTTATTTTATTTTCTTCCCATCACCAAAAATCATCAAATGTTATTGATTATCCATGAAATATGCAGCATTACGGTTTTTCCCCGAATGTGTAGCAACAGTCCGAATTGCAAAAATACGTAGAATAAAATTCAAACCAGAGCATCTACAGTCGACAACTCGGATAAATTGTGAAAGGGTTGTGAAAAAATATTTATAAATTGTAAATTTATAAATATAAATTTTAAATTATAAATTGTAAAAGGGTTGTGAAAAAATATTTTATACTTGTTAGGCCGTTTTAAAAACGCGGTATATTTTAATAACAGGAAACGAAAAAGTGATACGACGGTGAATACTTCAAAATTCGTATTTTATCGGACAGGGATTGAGATTTCCAAATCGAAAGAAGATAGTTCTACACGCTTGGCAGACCGTACGGCTTTTGGTTCTCGTTTTTTCAACTCTCGCAAAAAAAAAAAAAAACATTGTGAGATTATTTTTTCTGGTACCTACACGGAATGTGGTGACGAGGAGAAAAAAAGAGCTTGGAGAAGAGAAAAAGGCGGAAAGAGAAAAGTATCAGCGTTTTCGGCAATAAGAAAATGATGAAATTTTTGATTGGTGGAACACAGTTTTTGAAGGGATCGTAGTGGGTGAGGAGGAGGGGGAATATAAACGATGGAACACGGGCGGACTATACGGAAGGTGGTAGTGGGAAAGGGGCGGAGGAGAATGCGGCAAAGGGGGAGGAGAGTGCTGCAGGGGGGAGGAGAGTGCTGCAGGGGGGGAGGAGAGTGCTGCAGGGGGGGGAGGTTACCGAATTGGGGGCCATCGGCAGAGATGGGCGTATTCGTAAATCCGAATCAGAATCTGATTCACAGCACCACGTGTCAATCCGAATACCTACGAACACTTTCGTATTCACAAGTGTGAATTTGAATAGATGCATATTTGCAAGTGCGAATCCGAATCCGAAATTTGGATTCACACTTGGATTTACTGAAAACTTCAATTCAAAAGGCCAGTATAAATAAATAAATATCTGTCTGTACCTCCCTACAGGTCGAGTTTTGGGTGTTAGGGAATTTTCGGATGCATATTTATTGGCGAAGCGGGTGTCCGTCATGTGAACTTACTATAACCCTCCCCTCCCCCCCACCTCTCTTCCTCCTAACCATCCTCTGACCTTAGCCTTACTTTCAATACAGGGTTTTCGCCACTTGGTCTAAAAGCAAAGAATGGGTAAAACTAGACTGAAAACAGAGTAGAACGCCACCAACCGCACCTTTCTGTCTCAATCCGTTCCCAAGATATGATTTTTTAAACTTTTTTTTTCTCAGAAAACCACGTTTTTTGCCCTTTGAAAAAACTTTGTTCTACTTTTGACCACATTTCCAGATTCAGCGTTATTTCCTACAAACGCCTTATGCACATTCGTAATCAAAAACGAACTCCTAAGGACCGAAATTGCAGCTCAAGCTTTTACAATTTAAAAAAAAATTAAATTTTCGAAAATACTTGTACGTTACCTACCTGCATTTCTCAGGAAAACTTGCAAATTTAATCAGCTTTCTATTGGTATGTTCAACTTTGCAATTCCTAATCGAATTCATGGAGAAATTCAAGGTTGAATGCGGAAAAACAGTAGGCACCCACAGAAATACGAGTACCTACCAGAAAATTAAGAAACGGATTCTCCATTTTTTTGTGTTTGCCGTTGTAGTAATATGATTCAGATTGATAATTTCAATGATATCAGGGCACGATGAAATCCTCGTTGTAAGATGAGATAAAATGGTGCGGTTGGTGGCGTTCTACTCCATTTTCAGTCTAGTTTTACCCATTTTTTTTCTTTTACACCAAGTGGCGAACACCCGGCATTAAAACTAGGGCAAAGGTCAGAGGATGGTAATGTGGGAGGGGGGGGGGGGAGAGAGGAGTTATAGTAAGTTCACACGACGGACACCCGCTTGGCCAAGAAATATGCATCCGAAAATTCGCTAACACCCTAAACTCGACCTGTAGCGAGGTACAGACAGACATTTATTTAACTATACTGGCCTTTTGAATTGAATTTTTCAGTGAATCCAAGTGGATTCGGATTCACACTTGTGAATACCTACGAATGTATTTGTATTCGGATTGACGCGTTAAGATGCTGTGAATCGGTTTCAGATTTACGTTTCATCCAGAGAACGTTTCATCTCTGGAGGCAACGTTACATTGCAAGCCGAGGGCAATTTATATAACGTTATAGATTTCTAAGATTTGTGTTGATTAGAGTGTTTTTTGAGGGGATATCACATCTTTTTGTTGTTGAAGTTGAAAAGACCTGTAGAGGCAATATGCAAGAATAAATTAAGCAAATTAATTCAATTATTTATTATACATTAATAAATTTGTAAATTATTTATCTGTGCCTTGGAACAACAAGAACCAATATCTATTTTCGCAGTTTTGAGAAAAGCGGAGTCAAAATTTGAAGTGTATCCCCACAGTTGAATTTCTATCTTCTATCACGTCACAATAATTTAATTGTAGGGATACACTTCAAATTTTGACTCCGCTTTTCTCCAAACTGCGAAAATGGACATTGGTTCTTGTTGTTCCAAGGCACAGTTATGTATTGATTAATAAAATCAAGAATTAATAAAATAAATAAATTGAGGAAGAATAAAGAAGAGGCTGTAGCTTGCCTAACAGCGTTTTTTGAAGTTATATAACTCGGCTTCCTTTAGACGTAGCGACTTGAAACTTTCCGGGCTTTCTATTATCGTCACCAAATTTCAAGTTGATCAGCTGTAGGCTCGTCAAAGTGGCCAAAATTAGCTTGACAATAATGGTTAATCATTAATCAATAAATCTTTTAAAAGGCACTGTTTGAAGCTGAAACAGAGCTCTGTGCAAAATTTGTACTTAGTCGGTGAAGGTGGAGAGGCTGTAGCTTTGCCTGTTTTTGTGGCGGGGCGGAACGCTTCTTTGTTCGTAGGTATACAATTTATAAGCAACACACTAACAAAGGTGCATAATACGAGTATGCCCTCACCTTCTCAGTGGGTGGGAGCCACGAGCCAAGTCGGACAGTGTTAAATTGATTCTAATAGACACAAGGGGGAAACGTCGTATGAGTAGAGGGGTCTTAGAGAATTGGGGTACAAGAAATGATGAGGCGAAACGAGATGGGACTGACGAATCGTAGATGAGTAGACTGAATACTAAGTAGGATGAATGCTAACAAGATATATAACTCATAACTGTTAAGTTACTTATAAGTAACTTAACAGTTATGAGTTACTCATTGAGTACATATTAGTGACGGGATCCTCTCAGCAATGTGCACAGATCGAGACCGTTTGGTAAATTTATCGCACTAAATTTGAAGTGAAAATAATGCAGGGGTAGGAACCGGCGTCGGAATGAGACGATGTCAAGCAAGGTAAGGCCCTTTAATAAATTAGAATGAGAAGGAGGAGACTCAGATGGGCTGTGTCCATAGCAGCCTTCTCAAGAAGGCATGTCTCTCATTGCAATGTCAAGACAATGCGATGTCAAGACAATTGCAATGACAAAATACAAGGCAATTGCAATGTCAAGTCAATGCAATTAAGACAATTTCTCTCATTTCTCTCTCTATCAGTCGCCCCTAAGACCCTGTTATTAATGGTTCCGTGGGTCCCTAAGACATCTCCTAGAGATATAGACCTTGGACACCACCTCACACTCACCCATTAATCCGCGTCCAACTAAAATATAGCATTAATATCCATACTGTTTGTACACATCGCTTAATCCTAACTACCAGACAAAGTGTTTGCCAGAAATTGATAATGGGGTACCAACACCCCAGCGGATGTGACCAAAGCGGTACGCAGGTTTTTTAAAACATAAATTACATTCCCTTGACATAAATCTCTTCTCATATCCCTTTCTTTTCCTATCTAATTTAATTTGTATTTACTTCCGTCCTTCCTTCTTTTTTTTCTATATTTTATTGTATTTTTATAACGTCATTAATCTTAAGTCATTTGATGTACACTATGAGGGACTTATCCTATGTACAATAAAATTTTTTTCAATTTCAATTTCAAACATCAATACAACTTTGCTCAACCTTCTTCGTGGCCAAAAAATTAGGTAAGAAATGATGTTGGAATATCTTCAACAGCTCAGGCTTCCTCTCCAATCTCTTTGCCTTTTTCACTGTATACATTTAACTTTTGGTGTCTTTTGGCAGTGGATTCAGGGTGGTTTGAAACAGATTTTGGTATAGGTAAACATTTTCCGGTAATTCGAGTTTTAAAAATTTTGGACCGAGAACAATAGCTACACAAGAACAATAGCTAAAACCAACTTGCAGAGGACTCTCAAATTAAGGAATCGACAGTAGACTACCGTGTATAGGACTAAAAAATTAGACTTACGGTTCACATCACAGGGGAAAAAAATATAAACCGTATCGAACGGAATTTATTGTGAAAGGAAAAAAAAAAAAAAAATACAGCCTTCATGTATGAAGAATCGCGTATATTTTTCACAGATTTTTATTTCGGTAGGAACAACATACCGGAATTTTTTCATAAGAGTTACGTAAAAAAACGGAGGTATAGAGTGAGAGAGTCTAATTCGTAAGAGTTAGGTACCTTCACACCACTTCATACCACACCACCTATAAAATCGTCGGAGGTTTCATACAGGTATGATCAGCGGGAAACTTATTTGTGTTTTGGGGCTCGTCAATGAGCTAGACAGGGCGGACCCTTCCATCACCATTGGGTTCATCCCCAAACAATCCTCTCAATTGTATGATTGTACCGTTTCCGTGCTACGTGTTCGAGACGATTTTGGTTTGTCTCAGCCTCCACATCTACTAGTTTGGTCGCACATCGCAGCTAAACGTACCATTAATTTTCAATTAAATGGAATCGACCAAAGTTGTGCTAAAATTAAGAAATTAGGTTACGAATTTTGAACTTTTAGTTCTAGTTTAACAACGTTTTTTTCAACTTCCCGATGAGCTAGAGACTTTTGAATTTTAAATTAGACTTTGTAGTCTAGAATTCAGACTAGACTTCTCAAATTTTGAATTGGGAGACAATGCAATATTACTTGGTTTTTTGTCTGTAAGATTTTTTAAACTAGGTATTCTTTTTTCTTAAAAAGTTAAATTTGTGTGATGAGCTAGAGGCTTGGAATTTTAAACATGGGTCAAAGATGGATGACAATGCAATATTCACTCGATTTACTGCCTTTAAAATTGCCTATTCGTTTAATTAAATTTGGATGATGAGCTAGAGTTTCATCTAGGTATTATTCAGCTATCGGGATTTATATTAGGGTGATCTGCTCAAAGGAGATAACCTTTGTGTCGAGAATTCGCAGAGTTTTTCGTACCTACACGAAAAAAGCAGTCCATGGTGTTGCTGTTGGACAGTAGGTAAACTAGTACCTAACTAGAAACCAATGACGCTTGTGCATTGGGGAAATGTACCTAACTCGAGGGATGTATGGAGGGGGGCATTATTTGTACATTTCTCACATAAATCAGGAGCTTTCGAAAAAGTGGTGACCGACTTTTGTACGATGAAAAATGGCGAAGATAAAATTCCGCAGCAACTCTTTAAGTAGTTGTAACCGAAAATTATCAAAAATGGTGAGTCACGTGTTTTGGTGTCGCTTGCCAAAGTTTGTGTGCTACAAGAGACATGAAATATCAAAAGTGTACGCACTTCTCATCCAAAACTAAACTGAAATGAAACCAAATTCGTAGGTACTTAGCAATATTCTGTCTTCCGATCA
Source organism: Stenodema calcarata (assembly GCA_963920205.1). Classification (NCBI taxonomy): domain Eukaryota; kingdom Metazoa; phylum Arthropoda; class Insecta; order Hemiptera; family Miridae; genus Stenodema; species Stenodema calcarata. The sequence continues at coordinate 2,683,306 of OY986056.1, read as the reverse complement.
CCTACCTATTGTATCATACACACAACCGAACAACCAAAACCGAATAACCGTACAACCGAATAACCTTCGCTCTTATGAACCGTACAGTTCATTTTCCCAGTGAATAATGCCGTCTTGAAGGCATCATACAGACACTGCAGGGGGTTTTCCACGTTAGGAAACTCAGGCGTGGACCTGACGCGGCTCGTTCACTCTCTCCACCAGTTGTACCTACTCGTAATTAGAGCGCTCCGCTCTGTTTCACTTTGACTCACCTCAAGTTTAAGTAATGAAGAGGGTTTCGCTCTCTAAGTACTACTAAGTACCCACTAAATGACGATATCATTACTAGAAAAATGGAGTATCAACGGTATGTCGTACGTGTGATTTGAATGCGACAGAATTGAGGCTTTTTAATGGCTCATTTTTTATTTATTATTTATTCAAGAAAACAGTACACAATACATATACCTAACAAACATTTTTTACGGTCTAAGTACATAATCATAGTTCCAAAATTAAGGTGGATTCTTGAGGTCTTGTGACCCATCCATCTTGACATCTGTAAGGGCCCTACAGCAGTTCTCCGTCTACATTCAAACGACTTCAAGCTTTTCGTTACCTCCGTTATAACATCATTGTAATGATCCCATGACATTGAAAGAACGTGAAACTCTCGTTGCAACGGTATTGGCTTATTGGTCACGCCGTCTGAAGATGATAAAACTTTTAAATTGCAGAAAAGCTATTTAAATTGTGCATTCGATAACTTTACTTTGAAGGGATAACTGACTAAACTGGCACAAAATCATGTAATTGCGACTGTGATACAGAGATGTAGAACAAGAAGTTGTACATTGGTTAGAATTGGGATTTCGCCTACCAAATGAATATGTAATTTTATTTTATTTAATACTGTTTATTACTGGATTCATGAACCTGTGAAATCATCCAGGTTAATACTTACCATTATTTACAAGATAAATTAGAATTGTACTAATTTGTTATCTACTAGTTAGCTGAAGGATTTCACTGCGAGATGGCTGATGTTTAATTGATTTCATTAGAAACTCGAAGAGTGAAGGTAGACATTGTGAGTGAGCTCAGTGGAAGCTTCTACATTTAATAATTAATCGATCCTAATTCTTGTTCATCATGAACCCTCGATCGGAAAATCGTGTAATTTTTAGAGCGCGCGGTGCGTATCGGGTCGAAACGTCAGACGCAGATCTGAGAGATTACTGGTGAAAACAGATTCCTCGGAGTAGGCGGATTTTTTAATTAATAAGAGAATCCTTCGATTCGCTCCAATAGAGCATTTTTGAGCCGTCGTTGAGATTTCTATTCAGCTTCACTTTTCACGAAAACATTTTTACAAAAGAAAAATGTAAAAAGAAACCTTCCACGAAGGGTTAAAAATACATGTACAAATAAAACGTATTCAATAAATTGATGCCTTATTTGATGACGTATTAGTCACAGCCAAATATGCGATAAAGAAAAAGAGAAGAGACTTGGTCCAATACGGACGAGAAAACCAAACAAAGAGACGAAAAGTGACAAAAATCATAAATCAGAAACTACAAACTATCCTTCGAATTAGAATTTAAAATTTTCTTGAAACAGGATTTTGCAGGAACTTGAACTTTGTTTACCTACGATTTACAATCTCCACCCCATAACAAAATGAAACTAAATTTATTCCTTCTAATAGACACAGGACAGAAACCTAACGAAGAATTGTGGAAATGCCACACTTCCGTGCTAAGTGGGGGGTTGAAATTATTTCTTATTGCAGTAAAATTATTTAACAGGGGTTTACAAGTTGGGGTGACATTCAGAGTTACATCTCATAATCTAATTTATCTTATCAACTAATAACATAAATATTAGAAAATAATTTTCCACACTCTCGGTGCCCTTTGCTAATTAAAAAGTAAAAACAAATTTTTTGTACTTGGCTCGCGGGAATTGGGTTTACTCTCAGCTCATAAGAAGATACTGTCGGTGCATAAATGAAATTAAGCGGATGTTTATGGAGGTACATAAGAACGGATTTAATGTATAACTGGCTAACTGAGAAGACGGGAACCAACGAATACAGCTCGTCGGAGGAAAATCTTCTCGACTTGAATGTAATTATTTTTAAAATCGCTTTTTGGACTATGGTCTAAGGCTTTATTACTTTTGGAGAGGCCCCTCTCCGTGCCAGGATACCAAAATACATTATGCTTTTCACCAAGGACTTTTCTCAACCTGTAGAAATAATATTTGAATTTAGAAATTCGTTTGGTTAAAGAAGAGATTTTTCTATCCCAGCGAAGGTCTTCGTCCATGTACACACCCAGGTATTTTGCGAAAGGTAGGTACGCCTTCAAGTACACGTGTCGGACACGAACAGCCGTCTCTGTTCAATAAGAATAGGCTCTAACCAACCCCTCTACTATTGGAGTACAAACTAAGACAAAACGTGAAATGAGTCAAGTGTACCGAATTTCTCAGGCAGGAACATTGATTTTTAACGTAAACTCACCTTCAATCAGCTGTGGTTATACCTTGAGATCAAGAGCTAATAAAAAAATTTTATTGTCATATTAAATATGACAAAATTTTATTGTCATATTAAATAATATTTTAATAATTTTAATAATTTTGTAATAATATATTATGACAATATATGACAAATTTTGTCTTTCTTGACCCAGAATTAGTAAAATATGGCTATTTAGATCCCAGAAACTACCAGAAAATATTTCTTTTTTGGGCAGTGTAATCGGTATTACATGAGTTCAATGTCTCTCAGACCTCCCTCGTACTCACTATCGGGATCTGACAAGCACAGTAGAGAAAAAATATTATTAGAAGATGAGAAAAGAAAAAAACCTATTTTGCTCTTAGTAAACAGATTGCCGACGGACAACTATGCTGACTCAGCTCAACTGAATCTTTTGTCGAAGCTGAAGACGGTTTCGGTTGTTTATCTCGTTTCGACGGCGCTCCAGCCCCGCGAAGCTGACAGTTTCCTCTTGATAGCGATTCCCATCTGAGCCACTGCTCGGCTTCAGTAGATCAGTAGAATTACGAGTCGGTAGACAGATACGAGTACAACGCATAATATCTGCGCCATCGCCAGCGAATATTCACAATATGGTCAAGCAATGGATTCGAAAATTTATCCAACTGCGGAAAAGATACAAGGTACTGTGATTGTATGTACTTATACATAGATAATAACACTTCCATACCGAATTTCACATAATCAAAAGTAAAAGTGAACGTGTAGTAAGGTAAAATTCCTGGTCATGTGGAACTGAAAGTGTACAATACTAATCTTTGAAATCATTCATATTTCAAATTGGCCTTTCATACCAAACCTCAAATTTGAAATTCTAATCTAACCACGAACTACGATATGGTTATTATCGTACAAGAATATTGTGAATTGTTTGCAGGAAAGACACGCGTTCATTTCGAATGCTTTGAAACTTTTTGATGAAATGGAATAGCTACTTCATTGGGCAGAACTTACGAAATCCCAGTAGAGCGAGGAATAATAGTTATTGAGGCGTTTGCTATCAAAACCAGCTCATTCCATGTTTTTCTGAAATCCACTTTTTTTTTCATTTTGAAATTTTAGAGGGTCCTTCATAACCTGACGAAGGGATATAGCTCAAATCCAGCTCATTACAACCCAAAACTAGATGAAAAGGTTTGCCCTCTGGATCAAATCCATTCCAAGCGTTTGCCATCTCCCACCATGAGAGCTCTTTTTCCTTTCTCTCCTTGCTTTCTGCATTTTATTTACAATGTCATTTTTCTTTGATAAATAATTAAAAAAAAAACATTGTTCCATTTGGCGTTTCAATTTATGACGTTTTTCACATTGTACCAAAGTTTATGTCTCAACTGTGAAATTTCAGATCATTTGAAAAAGTTAAGTGGATGTCATTTATTTAAAACTCGTAAAGACACAAATATTAACTGGTAAACTGGGAAAAACCAATTTCACACAACTTAATTGAACAAAAAACTTAAAAAAAAACATGAAAAATCGTGTTTTGCATCAAAATTAGCTCATTCCAACCTAATTAGTGTAGTGACATGGATTGCGTGTTTTGAAGATCGAGCCAGTAAATTGGTGGAGTCGTTGGAGATCTTTCAAACCGGGTGATCGGATGATGGCGATGGTTATTTCGGGGTAGAGAAGGCAAGGGCATATGGCTTTTCTTGAAGATGCGTACAGCAGGCACTCACAGAGGATGTTGTAGAGCGTATGGTAGGTCCCAAGTGTGCAGTCCGCACAGGTCTCTTTTGGGGTAATCTTGGGGCTCTTCTTTATAAATTTTAGGACCTCATTGTAGGACCCCATCAGTCTTATTTGGGCTAATAGCCGTTAACATATAGGCTAATAATGTCTAATATAGAATTCAATGATTCTTCAAAATAATGTACCTACCTGTTTTGGTTTATTATCTTCGATAGGTGAGAGGGGGAGTGCAAAGATGGAGGAGGTTGTTGATAATGGGCCGGGGGTATGAATGTGTGAGACTAATGTTTTTCACTCTTGATCACAGTTGAAATTTTCTGTTATATACTTTTTTCGAGTCAAATTCAAGTTTTGCCTAATGAAGTTCATGGTTTTCTATTTCAAATTCAAGGTTTTCCGTTGCCAAATCAAAGTTTTCTACGATCATGGTTTGCCAGTGTTTTGTATGTTGAAACCTATTGACAAGGGTTGGTTTGACAAGGGTCTGTTCGTCTTTTAACGAATTGTTTCAAATCCTCTCGTCAACAGCTTTTATTTGAACCCATAGATTATAACTGTAATATCGAAATTAATGTTTTCAATGTCCGGTTACCCCAGGTTTCAAAAAACATCAATTTCGATATCTGAAAACCATGCGCTGTTCGAATCAGTTGGTCCAGTATGAACATTGACCCGACAGGCTGCGACATCATGTTGACGACTTTTGGTCCGCTCCAACATTGAGCCCTCATTGTGAACGAACGGCTGGTCTTAAAAATTCCCAAAAATAAACTCCATCTAAATGTGAACTAAAAACTATACCGTTCCATTTGAATTTTTCTCGATATGAATTTTCCAAAATTTGCTTTGAACCCCTTCCCCTTGACCTAGGGTTATGAAAACCTTCGAGGATCATTGTGGAGTCGGTCCGTACCCGTAAACCAAATTTCGTAATTTTAGCTCTAATTTGGCAAACTGCCGCGAACGGACGGACGGATGTTTTAAATGTTTTTGCGGTGGCCTACCAGAGTTGAAAAGCGTAACGAAGTTTAAGTCACGAAATTATGTCACGAAGATTTTTAATGATTTTCACGTACAACCGAGCCGTTTCTAGGGAAATGAAACTTCTTTAGTTTTCAACGGACAAAAATCGTTCTCCATTCGTTGGAAAGCCTTTAATTTATGCATAAATTATATACTGCCAAAACCGCTGTAATTATCGAAGAAGATGAGATACAGCCCTGAGTAAATAAAAAAACTACTAAATTTTCCGCACATTTCTTAATAATATTATTTTCCATACAGACAAAGAAAAGGGATAAGGAAAAGGGGAAACGGGACGCAAAAACATTATTCATGTTTTGCATAGCAAATACCTCGTTCTATACAAAGTATAGAAGAGAAAAGATCCGGGGGGTCCAGGGGGGCTTGCCCCCCTGGCGAGGCGCGAAGCGCCGAGTTTTTATTCGATTTTTTTAATATACGTATCTTGAAACGTAAACCAACAAATTTTGAGGGGGGTTAAAAAATTTGTTTCTTTGGTTGAATCTAGCGGTTCATTATCGAAGATAATAAACCAAATTTTGATTCTTTAAAAGAAGCCTTTTAAAGAAAGGTAGGCCTTGTAAGAACCATAGGCCAGGATGGCGAACTGCATTGAGGTGACCATCGATGTGTATACCATCGATGTGTATACCATTGAGGTGACCATCGATGTGTATACCATCGATGTGTATACCATTGAGGTGACCATCGATGTGTATACCATTGAGGTGACCATCGATGTGTATACCATTGATGGGTATACACATCGATGGAGGTGACTCGGGCCGCCAAAGTTGGGAATTCCTCCCCCCTCACCACACTTTCCCCTAGCCCTTTCCGAACTCCCACCGTTCCTTACGGCAAAAGAGTAGCTAGTCACCCTCGTAGCTCACATTATATTATAATTCTTTATAGTTACATAAAATTAATTAATTCCTTACAATTACATACAATTAATTAATTAAAACCTTACAATTACATACAACGTATATACAATTACTACTACCACAATAGGTACAAATTCTCTACGCATTATTGAACAATATAATCTTTGTCAACTTCTGACACCGAGTTTCTTTGGTGTAGCAGCATCAATCGTGCGATTTTTCGTCAAATGGTGGCATATAACTTTTGCCGATAAACTACTAATCATTCTAATCGTATTGTACTCATGACTGTTGCCTGCCCACTCTCGTTTTGTGGAATGCTTTTTATAGAGAGTTCCTCTAAAGTTACTGTAGCTTCGGCACATCATTTTATTTGCGTCAATTGAAGTAGGTCTTTTTGTCTGATGGGTCAAAATTTGGTGGCAAAATTTCACTATCCTAAAAACGTCATTGGACGCCCTCAGCAAGCCTCCTTTGGTTACAAAGTCGCACATATGGGTGTATGGACTCAGGTTGGTTTCATCTGTTATGAGAAGAGCAACACATTCTTCACATCTTAATTTTTTCTTTATTTTTCGGGCTATGTACCCACTAAGATAGTACAATATGTTATCTTTGAAAAAACGAATTTTCGCAATTCTCCAGTACATACTTATTTCAGATATTATTGAAATTTCACCAAGGTCATTTATTTCATTCTCTTTTTCAACCGATTGAATAAAACTGTACGGTAAAATACTCATATTTACATCGTTACGGCATTCATCAAATTCCAGACAGTTGCCATTTACACTTGGCCTTACGCTATTGCGAAACATGAGTTTCCTTAGGGTCCATCTGAACTGTTGAACGTTAGGGATGTCGTTTCTGCCATTATTACCTCTAATACAGGAGAATGTCAATTCTATATGGTCTTGGGAAAATTTGTAAGCTAATAAGTACTCAAAATCCCCATTATTTAATAAATTATCTCGCAGTAGCCGAACAGAATTGATACAAGTCATGAACCCCAAAGCGAATGTTTTCCGAGGATGTTGTAAAATAGGTATACCTACCTTCAATTATCAACTGAGACAAATAGTGAATAGCATCTAACAACATGTGATCATCAGACTTTTAGAGCCCTTACCGAACAAAGTGATGGACCCTTCTGCCGTCCATCGGCCTCGCCTTACCTCCGTGAACATACCCGACCCTTACCGAACTTACCCGAACGTTCACCTGAAGGTCCGAGGCCCTTTGGGGAATCCCCAGTTTAGCGTCCCGAACATTTCTGTTGCCGTAGGTAGGCAGTTCGCTATCCAGATATATATATATATATATATAGGTCTATGTTAAGAACAATGCAAAAAATATGGATTGCGAACTAGTGTTGTGGAGTGACATTGGAGCTAATCGAGGTGCTTTCTACTCAGTGACTGGTAAGGAAAAAGCGAGACCTTCAACACGCGTAGCATATTTCATGAAAAAAAATAAAAATGCAATGTTTTCCCGCAGCCCACAAACCAGTTTTTTTCAAAATGGCTCATATCCATTGCTTTTCATCAAATGGGCTTACATCCTAATAAAATTGGGCGAATCTCCTCCAAAATGTAAGAGAGATTTTCGAAATTGTATGGTGTAATCGACGGTTCTATGTATAGGTACAAACTAATCGGACAATTTGGGAACCCTGGAAAATTTGTACGTGTCTGTTCTAGTGGATATAATAATATTATACCGAGAACATAATTCGTCTGTCAACAATTTTTCTGTGCAGTTCATTTTTCTGTGCTGTATAATATACATTATAATAGGTATATAATATATATTATATTATATAGCTACTTAGTATATTCCCAGTTATAAATACACCTAGGGATACAAATAACTATAACGATAACTTCTATTAATTTTACATTGTGAAACTGATTTTAGGCCCTGAAGATGAAAAAATAAATTCTTCGAAACGTTGGCACACAAAACATCTCTCATTTGACCGACCCTCGACATCCCTCAACCTTGTTCTTACTGACGGTCAACAAATCACACACACTAATTATTAATCCACTAGAACAGCGGTTCCCAACCTTTTTTCACTGCCGTACCCCTTGAGATAAATTTATTTAAAATTGTACCCCCAAGAAAAGTTGCAAGAACATTAATCATGGAAAGTAAATATCTACGCAAGTGTTTTTTTTTAATTTTTATTTGACAATAAAGTTATTGCTCCAAAATTAGGCCTATATGTGTTTCTAGTAAACTTAGTAAATTGAAAAGGAGACCAAGCGCAAAAACATGAAGTCCGCCATTACCAAATATTTTCGGCGTACCCCAGATTGGGAACCTATGCACTAGAACATTATCAATCCACTAGAACATTATTAATCCACTAGAACATAATATGTTAATATATCATATTCAGCCCGTTTGAAAGAAAACTCTTCAAATGACTCTTCAAACTCTTCAATGTGTTGCTAGTGGTTCTAGTGGGTAGTTTTTGCAGTTTTTTGCAGGATTTGTAGTTTCTCTAGTTGACGAGCATCTACAGGATTTAGAACGAATTTAAAATGACCTTGATTTATAAAAGTTTAGATTGAAAATGAGGTATTTCATGTTTCAGTATGACGTGAGCAAGAAAAACGTGATGATTCCGCCGTCTGAGAAGAGGGCTCCCATCAAGATGGCGGGTTACCTCGAAAAAAGGAGCAAAATGGTGAGTCACTAATGAAAAGAGAACCATACTACGAACCACTTATAAGTAGGTTAAAGGTAGTAACTTCAATAAACTTCAACAACACTAGCAGCATTGTAGGATCACATACGTTGACACTAGTCGCCCTGGTCAAGGCAAATGCCTCAAGTCCCTCGTACGATAAGTGAACAGGGTGGTTGTGGTAGAAAATCCCCAGTCATGCAGCATGACTATAAGACCGAATTTTCGAAGAAATAATTGGTTTTATGTAAAACGTCTCCATTAAAGAACATGATCTCTCCAGTAAAGAACATCTCAAGTACGAGTAACAACCACGTTTCTTCATCTTCAAAGTGCTCCAGTTTGAGAGCGGAATAAGATATAGCCATTCTGACTTCCCCATCTTATTCAGCGTGTAAAAACCTTTAAAATGAGGTGTCCCTTTACAGACCGTTTCATTTTTGGAATTTATGGGTGACCCCCCCGCCCCCCCCCCCCCCGCCCCACCAAACCCCCTCAGCTTTTCGATATTTCAAATGTAAAGTCGACGGTGAAGTCAGAATTGCGATATCGCATTCAGTCATCAGATTAGAGCAGAATAACCATGAAGATCATATCAAGTAACAACCACGTTTCTTCATCTTCAAAGTGCTCCAGTTTGAGAACGGAATGGAATATCGCAATTCTGATTTCACCATCGTGTTCAGCATTAAAATGCCTTTAAAATGAGATGTCACGTTTCAAAAGGTTCCATTTCGGAAATTTATGAGGAATTCCCCCCCCCCCTCCCCTAAAACTCCCCAAAACCCCCCCTTATAGTGATCCGATTCTGCCCATCTACGAACTTAGACGATTGCCAACACAGATGTTTCGTCCAAATTTGAACTTTTTATCTCAATCCTATCGAGAGTTAATTGAGAACAATAGCTACATTTTCTTCGAAAATTCGCTAAAAGGAAAACTACAAAATCTCCTACAACAATAAATTAAAAAACCACTTCCCCTCGAATAGAGACCCAGAACCACTCTTAAACACTAGATTCAATGTTTATAAAATACCGTGCAAAACTCAAAATTGTGAAAAAATATACATAGGAGAAAGCTTACAATATTTAAATAAAAGAATATATTCACATAACTACAACTTTCAAAATAAATTTTTTTTTTCTCTATTTAATAGAAAAGACGACCCTAGACCAACATTGTATTCAACATAACCATGAACCTGATTTCCAAAACGTCACTTCCACCACTAGAGAATCTATACCTAGTATATCCAAATACCGATATAATATATAATATTTGGGATATTATCCAAAAGCAACCTAATGCCATGAATCCATCACCTTGGTACAAAATTGGTCCCCTTGGGTGCCAAGTGGTGTAAGTCAATTCTTCAAATTTTCAGAATATCAATTTGAAAATTCGACGTTCGTTGTAAAAATCTATCTATTAACGGTTCTCGTAGCTTTGCTCATCAACTATGCGGTGTAATCACAAAAATTGAAATCTTAAAACGACCGTAGAGTTTTCAATGGACTTCAAATTGATATTCTGAAAATTTGAAGAATTGCACTACTTGGCACCCAAGGGGCCCAATTCATAGGTACCACTATTTTCTAACGAATAGACACTGTATAACCCCAACCCCATATAGTCATATAGACATGTAATATGATAATATAATAATACAATAATTGTAAACCAGACTAAAATATCCCCTACCCACCAAGTACCTACTCACCTGAAATCCCCAACCCAGTCTCACCCCAGTCACTTCGATCATCCTCCACAACTACAACACAACACATGAAACAACAACTACCTACTATAACCTCTCCGTACGGTTATTCGTGCAGAAAAAACAACCTGACGAGTGGAAAAAACTAAACAAAATAAACCGGAGAAGTAGTGACTGGAGACGAGGAGGAAATACTTACCAACGTAAGTAACTGTTAGGTAAATTCAAAATTGTTTAGAATTTTAACTCAATGCTACCGACAATCGTCAGACCTCAGAGCAGTTTGTCGTTCTGTGTTACAGCCCTGATTGCTTTGCTGAAATGGGGAAGGCTGTTTACAAAGCAACTGGTATATTTTCCTGCGTTCAGCTAGTATTTGTTGCATTACTATTTCGTTTTACTTTGCTTTACTCGCGAATTTTCAAAGAAAAGGATATTACTATTGCAATGGACTCTACAAGTTGAATGTCAACTACTCTTTGTGTTAAGTACCCATTCTATCCGACGACGAAATGCATAATCCGAATTATCTACTTTATTCAAGTTGCTTGTGTAATGCCAAGGTCAGTTTATTTTTGAAGAATAGATAAATATTTCGCGGCACGATCGTTTTTGTTATTCTCATACGACGGATCCAAAAATCGACTAAGTACTTACCTACCGGTACCAATTGAAAGAAAAAAAAGTGGCCCAAACGTCTAAAGTTTAGAAGTTGGATTGTAAATGTTTAATGAAAAGATAAAAGAAGAGAATGATGAATGAACAGACAATTATTTTCAACAAGACTGTTCAAAAACTGGGTAGTGTTTACACGGAAATCACATGTGAGAGAAAACCTCACGCGCGAGTGCTGGCGTCCTGCTGTGGCTAGCGAGTACTCGAGGGTTAATAAGGCCGAAAGCTTGGATACAACGTTCTTTATTTCATACCGAACCTTCTACAACTCTCCAAATAAAAAGACGGTCCATAAGCCCAGGATAAAATGCACGAAATGTTAACAAGCTTCATAGAGTGAATAGCGTAGAAATTCGCTGTAGGAGCCAGTCGGCTGGTCCAGTTCCTATTCTGTAAGTCCTAAGGAGGCTACATACCATAATATTATTACATGTTCATAGAGTGAATAGTATCGAAATTAGCTTTAGGAGTTACAGTCTAGTTACCGAATTTATTTATCGGTCTCGCGTTAGGTAATTTTTGATCTGAAAATTAGGTTGAATTAAAAAAACACATGACCATATCAATATGGTTTGTAACGTTTTTTGGCGTCGCTTTTCAAGTTTGTGTGTTAGAGAACAAGATAAGAGCTCGTCCCCCTGTAAGCTTGGTCTTGAGGAGACCGCGTTTACATGATAAACACACTCCAGGGGTTCGGGTTTAAAAATCAATGTAGTCCAGACAGGTACGAGTTCGATTTGGAAAAGTATAATGAAAATGTACACATAGAACAAAACAACTTAGGAATTAATATGGTGAGCGTTCACCTGGTAGAAATTACTAACTAGCTTAATATTAAAGGAATGTGAATGCGTCCACCACTAGTTAAGTAATTGTACAAGGGTATTGGTTGGGTACGCTTGAGTACACTTGAAAGGCGCCAAACTACAAACAATTGTGGACTACTATACAAGGTAAGAGGGTTACCGTCTGCGAACGACCAGTACGGAGTTGGGCAGCGTCGCACTGGTTCGGGGGAAATGAGTCTGTATCTCAGGGGGATGAGTCGGCCAATCACACGCGTGTAAAAGGGAGTCCGACCCGGGTGAAAAAACTAGGGTTTCACAACGATACCGGTATTAGTTCACGTGCACTCACGACTTTGGGGGAGTAAACGGGGACGCGATCACCACGTGGGAAATGCTTGCAGAATCACTCTGTCACTTGACCGTAAATAGGTCTGTTCACTACGCAGGCTGGCTGGGGACTGATGTACTCACAACTTGAGGGGAGGAAACGGGGGACGCGATCACCGCGTGGGAAAGGTTTGCAGAATCACTCTGACTGTCACCTTGACCATAAATAGGTCCAATCTCGACGCAAGCTGACTGGGAACTGATGTAAGATGGCCACGGCTGCGAGGGTCTTTAGTTGAGGCTCGAGAGGGGAAATAACCCCTCCAAAGCTGCCCCTTCTGGAGTGGGAGCCCCTTCCCCTCCGACGTCAGGCCCCGCCTTGAGCGGCTTACACCCCTCTCCCTTCCGGGAGTCAGCGCCCTCGCTGACGACTGACGCTCCCCGGGGAGGATGCATCCAGTGAGCAATGGTAGTGGCAATGGCGCGTCCGGGTCGTTTTGTAGAAGCGCCAGCTCGTAGCGCAAACGCCGGCAATGGATGCATGTCGCAGGTGAGTCCGAGGGGTGGTTCCATGTGCAGGTAGTCTCGAGGTCGCTGTTGTGCAATTCATTGCATTGGCATTACAAAGTATGTCAAGGTGTGCGGAAGAACAGTAATAAGATGTTAGAAATTGGGTTAGTACATACATTATTAAATTGAAATAATTACAAAACTAAGCACAGTGTGAAGCACTAAGCACTATTAATTTTCCTAGGAACGATCTCTATACAGTTGTATTCCTCCAAGTTAACGTATTATTTGAGTAACTCCTGAAGGGTGAAGGCCTAGTCGTGATCCTATCTCAGGCCATTGGCCACAGTGGGTTGACACGACAATTTATAGGTTGAGACGAGGGTAATATTACGGTTATCAATCCTATTATTATATATATATATATATTTTTTTTTTTTTTTATGGTTTTTTTTTTTTTTTTTTTTTTTTTATTATTTTTTTTTTTTTTTTTTTTTTTTATTTTTTTTTTTTTTTTTATTTATTATTATTATTTTTTTTTTTTTTTTTTTTTATTTTATTATTATTTTTTTTTTAAATTATTATTTTATTTTTTTTTTTTTTTTTTTGATTATTTATTTATGGATTTGCAGATTATTTTTTAATGTGAGGGATTTATTTATTAAGTTATGTATTTATTCTGCTCCTGGTCTAATTTGTCCTCCTGGTCCAGATCCCAAATCAAATCTTCGTTTGCAAACAGGAGAGGTGTTGAGCGAGTTGGTTCCGGGGGTTGGAGTCCGGTGGGTTTCATCAGCATGAGGTAAGGTAACAAATGAGTCGTCGGGAATCCCTTTTTCAGCGGCGGGCGGTGGGTCACCATTTGGTGAGTTCAAACGTGTCTCACCCTCAGGAACATTTGGCGTTAGTTTGGGTGGACGTAACAGACAGATGGGTTTTGGTGTCACGGCGTCAGAAGTTGCATTAGCGTTTATGCATATGCGGGGTTTGGTATTGTTTATCAATGGGTCAGTGAGTTCACACAAGTTCACTGAAAATAGGTCATTGCGTTCACCTGCGTTCACCCTCTGTCTTAGGGGTGCGTTCACTGTGGTTTGGTTGTTGCGTACACCCACGTTCTCCAGCTGATTCAGCAGTGCGTTCACTACGGATGGGTGGTACCATTCACCGGCGTTCACCGCTGGGTTGGTGGTTGTGTTCTGTGCAAGTGAGTTGCAGCGTTCACCCGCGTTCACCACTGGTCTTGGAGGTGCGTCCACTGCAGATTGGTTGTTGCGTTCACTTGCGTTTACTGCTAAAGTTGGGGACGCGTCTGCTGAAGATAGGTTTTTGCGTTCACCAGCGGTCACAGCTGAGTTCAGACGCACGTTTGCGACCAAGGGATGGATTCGTTCACTAGCGTTCATTGGCTGTCTTGGAAACGCGTTTGGTGGGAAGAAGGGTAGGCGTTTGTTGTTGTGCATCACTGGAGTAGGAGGCGCGTTCACATTGGATTGGGTGTTAGGTTGGCAAGCGTTCACCCTTGTAAAAGTGTGTTTGTTGGAGGGAAAGGGGTGGTTGGGTTCACGGGCGTCCACTTTAGCGTCTTGGGACGCGTTTGGGTAGGTTTCCGGTCCGTTCAGTACTACAACTTGATTCAGGTCTACTCTGAGGTTCATTGGAACCTTCCTCATCAAGTCCATACCCAGCAGGTCGAGTCCCATTCCCTCTCTCTGAAACACCAGGAATTCATGGACGACGGTGTGATGTCCAATACCCACGTTCACACGTTGAGTCCCTCTAAATTTGAGGGGGTAACCATCAGCACCCCATGCTGTGATGTTAGTGGGGTGGATGGGTACACCTCTAACGGGGTTAGTCAGGACCGAAATGGCGGCCCCTGTGTCAACCACTAAGTATCGTCGTTCATGGTTGAGAGTCACTGCAATCTTCAGTGCCCGATTCATGTGCTTGGACACAATAGGTAAGTGGACGGGTTCCTCCTTTTCCATTAAGGCTCTCAGTTGGGGTACTTGGGGTTCGTTCCTGGCGCCTGTAGGGTTCGTTACTAGCAGGAGTTGTTTCTTTTTATAACAATCCACCTCCAGGTGCTCGCGTACACCGCAATAATCACACATAATCGCCTTTTGGGGATTATGGATGCAGTTCACTGGGAAGTGTGATGAACTCCCACAGAACATACATGGGTATCGCGGTGTGGGTTTTCTAACGTTCTGGTTCCCATAGTTCTGTGGAGGGGGATACGCGTTTGCCTGGGGTTTGCGTTTATTTGGACACTGCATGGCAAAGTGCCCTGGTCCGCCACAACGATAACAACGGGGCGGCTCGTTACTGCGTTCCTGTGAATGGATCGCCGCCAAGTCCCACGAGTCCTCTGGTTCACCTGGTTGTTTCAACGCTTCTTCCAACGTCTCAGCGCGTTTGAGGGCCTCCTCAATAGTGTTGGGTTCGTAATTCAGTAAATGTGAACTGAGTTCACGCCCCAAACCTTTGATGAATGTTCGTACCACTTTTCGTTTTACCCATGCTAACTTCTGGTTGGCGTTCAGTTCAGCCCCTTCGTCGAGGACAGCTGATTTAGCCAACTGGTGAATGCGTTCGGCAAACTGGCGCAACGGTTCGGCAGTCTGCCGTTGCACCATGCACAGGAGTGCAGCCGCCTTTGCAGGGTTGCTGCGTTCAAACCAAGCGGACATGGCCTCCTTGATGGCATCGTAAGGGTTCTGTCCTTGTAGGAGGTCGTTATGGTCAATAATGAACTGTTTCGCCGTTCCGCGCACCCTTGCTCGCAGCAGACGTACGCGTTTCGCTTGTGTCAGTGTGTTTGCCACATCCTCAAAGAGGGCAAAGAAAGCAGCAACAGATAGAGAGCCTGGTTCATCAGGATCCCAGGGTTCTATCTCCAAGAACATGGAACGGGGAATTACCTCATCTGCACAGTCTCGTTCGCCCCGTTCTACATTTAGTTGGTTGAAAGAGCAAAGCAACTTATGGAGTTCACCCAACATATCAGATGTTGAATCGTTCATTTTGATTTTTTTGTTCAGTTACGATTGGGTAAATATTATATTAAAACGAGTGGACGCGAGCTTGTTCAAAATGGGAAATGATTCTAAAGGGGTACGTGTTCTATAGTATAAGAGGCAAAAAAAAAAATTAAAAAAAAAAAAAAATGGTACAAGTTAAAATTAAATAAAATGGTACAATTTTATGAGGTCACGTTCACCAATGGCCTGTCAACTGGTCTATGAAAAAAAATTAAAAAAAATATCCGACCACCTGGAGTTTCTCTATGGGTTCGGGTGTATTGGCTCCACCGGTTCAATGAGGTCGCTAAACTAAGAGTTCAGCGAGTTCATTGATCCCATTCGCTGCCACCAATTTTGTAAGCTTGGTCTTGAGGAGACCGCGTTTACATGATAAACACACTCCAGGGGTTCGGGTTTAAAAATCAATGTAGTCCAGACAGGTACGAGTTCGATTTGGAAAAGTATAATGAAAATGTACACATAGAACAAAACAACTTAGGAATTAATATGGTGAGCGTTCACCTGGTAGAAATTACTAACTAGCTTAATATTAAAGGAATGTGAATGCGTCCACCACTAGTTAAGTAATTGTACAAGGGTATTGGTTGGGTACGCTTGAGTACACTTGAAAGGCGCCAAACTACAAACAATTGTGGACTACTATACAAGGTAAGAGGGTTACCGTCTGCGAACGACCAGTACGGAGTTGGGCAGCGTCGCACTGGTTCGGGGGAAATGAGTCTGTATCTCAGGGGGATGAGTCGGCCAATCACACGCGTGTAAAAGGGAGTCCGACCCGGGTGAAAAAACTAGGGTTTCACAACGATACCGGTATTAGTTCACGTGCACTCACGACTTTGGGGGAGTAAACGGGGACGCGATCACCACGTGGGAAATGCTTGCAGAATCACTCTGTCACTTGACCGTAAATAGGTCTGTTCACTACGCAGGCTGGCTGGGGACTGATGTACTCACAACTTGAGGGGAGGAAACGGGGGACGCGATCACCGCGTGGGAAAGGTTTGCAGAATCACTCTGACTGTCACCTTGACCATAAATAGGTCCAATCTCGACGCAAGCTGACTGGGAACTGATGTAAGATGGCCACGGCTGCGAGGGTCTTTAGTTGAGGCTCGAGAGGGGAAATAACCCCTCCAAAGCTGCCCCTTCTGGAGTGGGAGCCCCTTCCCCTCCGACGTCAGGCCCCGCCTTGAGCGGCTTACACCCCTAAAGGTAAAACTGACTGTCGTCAATTTCCACGCTTTTCAGTAAGGCTGATCAAAGTTTTCGCTTTCAACATCTTGCCGAAAAATGTTTCCCATTTCGTCATATTGAACTTAATGTTGAAATTTATGACCGTTGTGGATAAATAAAACCCTATTTCAACGGAAAATAACTTTGAAAATGTTGATTTGTACGTTCAGAACTTGAATTATTCGCAAAAATGCGTACTTGGTCAATTTTACTGGAAACTTCCTATTCCTAAAATTTCCTATTCATTTCGAAGTTAATTGTAGAAGAAAAGCAGCCAGGGTTAATATTTTCAGCATTCGCTAGCCTATAATTCTAATTGATCATTGCCAAACTCAGCCTTTTGAACTATAACGAATAGATTGAAACAGTTACTGACCATGACATGTGGTAGATACTTAGTCAATTCCACCTGAAGCGATTTGAATAGGTGAAGGTTCAAGTTTCACTTCAAGTTTTCTTGAAGAAGGAGAATTTCATGGTTAAACAAAGCCTTCAAGTAAAACTGACCATGTCGCACTTGAGGATTTTTTCCAGGATCCAGATTCTTCAAGTAAAAATGCTCAAATGCCACTTGGGCACTGGAAATGAAACTTTTCTGTCTGGTAAAATGGGTTTTCCCATTTTCCCACGTAATAACCCACAAATTCCCACTTTTTGTATTTTTCCCTCAAAATATAGACAGTTTTACATCTAGAAAGCAAATTATCGGGACACTGACCAAGTGCCACTTGGTCAGTTTTACGTTTAAGAGGACGAGCTGTAACTTTGGTCTGGAAATCTAAACTAATGAAGAGGTTAAATTTAAGCCGCGCAATTCAAAATGTCCTGGAACTTTTTGATTACTCCTCATACGATTGTAAGCATCAAGTTTTCCTTTTTTTTCTCGCAGAAAGTGGTGAGTCGATGGAAGAAATTATGGTTCGTACTCGAAGGCCGACTTCTCACGTACTACAAGAGCCAGCTCGAATACCTCAGCCTTTCTCCGTGCAGAGGGACCGTGAACATGGGATTGGCAGCCAGCGTCCTCCCTGGCGCTTCCCTGGAAATCATAGTCTCAACAAGATCGCACACTGTGTCTCTGGTAATTGGTGAACTCGCTTTCTTTATACAACGCTAAATATGTCGATATACGTTCATATCTTTGCGTTGGTGCCATTCTTCATCATCGTTCAAAATAATCTTCACTTGATTGAACCACACGCTCCCAGCACTGCTTCCACATCACAATGCAGTTCTCGAACGCAGAGTTTTGCGCTATTTTCTATTTTGGGAACATCAATACGTGGCTGGGAGCTATGTCGGAACTGTACAGAGGCTGTCGAAGCTGTACGATCTTGGGTTTCGCCAAAAATTGCTGCACAAGGTTCGATGAATGGTGAAGGAGCCAGTCACCGCCTTACCAGTCGGTTTCTTCTCACGGCATCACGCAATCTTTTCAGTTTCTACATCGTAACCATAAACCCACGATTCAACGTCAGTAATAAGCTTATTAAGAACATTCAGACTTGCAAATGGCGCTCAAAGGAAAACGGTTTGACAACATCGAGATGATTCAGAGTAATGTGCGTTCGAGGACTTTTTTCCTATGAGGGACGGGAGGAACCCTTTGTCACTAAGACCAAGAGATCTTTCGTTACTTAATCCCCAACACAGTTTAGAACCTTACTAAACTTCTTTCACAAAGTGAAGGAGGTTTTCGGACATCTCCTTAGCAATATCGGCAGGTGTTAAGACACCCTTTCCAAAATGCTGGAATCTTAGTGATGCAACAGCAGGACATTCGCAAAGTTTCCACCTCCTCGCAGCAGAGGTGGCATTCAACTTTTCTTACTTTACCCATTTTGCGAAGGTGATACAATGGGCAATGGCCAGTGAGGAGACCTGCGAGCTTGTGAAGGTCATTACGCCTCAGGGACAGAAGTGCTTTAGCACTTTTCTTGGAAATGGTTATTAACCTCTTGGCTTGCCTCTGCTTCAGAGTGTTCTGCCAATAGATAACACACTTGTTGTCCTCCCATTTCTTGGTTTGGCCTTGGTGATCCCCAGCTGGGGTTCAGGACCGATTGTGTAGGACTCCGATCCCTTTTTGGCAAGGCGGTCAGCTTCTTCATTGCCCTCAATTCCCTCATGCCCAGGTACCAAGAACAAAGTCTGCTGGTTGCCCGGGGCAGCGGCTTTGAGAGAATGCAGACAACTCCAGGTCAGCTTTGAGGTAATGGAAAAGGCAGAAACTGCCTTCAAAGCAGCCTGGATGTCAGACAGAATGTAAATTCTTGCACCATTGAGTCGTTTCCTGGCAATCTCTTGTGTACATACATATTTCTATGGCATGGGTTTCTGCCTGATAGATGGTGGCCGCAGAACCCAAGGGCTTAGCCAGACTAAAGTTGGTGCCCCTGATACCCAGGCCAGCCGTACCACCCATCATAGATCCATCCGTGTACCACCCAAGTGAACCTGGTTCAAAGGACTGCTTTAAGATGTGGAAGCAGCGCTGGGAGCGTGTGGTTCAATCAAATGGCGACTACTTTGAAGGATGCCACGGCCGTATGATGAAGAATAGCACCAAAGCGGAGATATGAACGTAGGTAGGATACAGGACGCCTCGATACAGTGCAGTTGTAAATTATGAGTATTCATTTTCATCAAGACTCCGAGTGAAAACGATCTCATACAGTAGAAATTACTAACTTATTCTATTTAATGGAATGTACCCTTATTTTTAGCAATTAGGTATTTCTAGTTGAGTAACTCAACTTCTGGTGATTGTTATACTTTCCTGAGTATCTGAATCGTACCCACTGAAACGTTAAAAGTTTTCTCTTCTGTGGACCAAACTGGTAACCAAATGACCCACCAATTAACGAATGTCGCTTTACGTTAACTTAACGTCGATGTTATTATTTTTGTTATTGTAGAGAGCTCTGAACAGATCAGAACATGACGTGTGGCTTCAAGCGCTGATGGACGCAATGTGCCTGCCAAACCCTGGACATAACCCGTGCTGTACAAAGCCATTTCACCATTACAGATACACCACACCCGTAAGTACTCCTTATGATATCGCATTTCCCAGTCAAATTTAGTTTTTTACCACACTAATTTACCCAGTTTTCCCCAATCAAATTCAAGGTAAGAACCGTATTAAAATTCTTTAGCTATTAATCATGCCCATCACAGATCTAGAGAGCAAGTCCACCCATCATCATTCACCTACCTAATCGGCAGAGTTTTCGGATTGAAGACATCTGAGCAAAATGTCTATCGTTTGCCGTCCTTAACAATTGAGGAGCGAACATTCAAAACAGCACATGTCCCCCTAATCAGGATTTTCAGTACTGGTACGTACCTATAGCTGAAAAACTGATTACTCCTTAAGCGTATGCGATACAATTGTTCTTCTTTTTCTAATTTGTAAATGTTAGGGCTCTGATTTTGATAGAACCATTGATTCAAATCATAACATAGTAGAGAATTAGTAAAATGCTTTAAAAAGTTTGGACATGTGTTGTTTTGTCTGACCAATGTTACTTTGTGTTGTTTTGATGAATGCACGACGGGATTTGTGTTGTTTTGACTGGTCAGCGAGAACTTGACATTTTTCGAATAATGGAAAGAGTAGAGCATTGAATGAAGTGGAGTGTCTACCATTGAAAACCCACTACGTTTTATTGCAAACATTTGGATATTTATTTATCAGTATAAGAAAATGAAGAACTATTGGGTAAAGTGCTTTGTACAATATTTGAACGTCCCATCCATGAACAGAGTAGAGCATTGAACCATAATATTATTACGAATTTTTCTGCGGTTTTTCCGCTAGTGAAGTGACGGGGGTCAGGTGTCCTCACGAACAAAAAAGACCCACTTGACACCCGCACTCATGTATGAGTGGGGGTGTCAAGTGGGTCTTTTTTATCCTACCGGTTGTCATGTGTCATGTGGGGGTCATGTGTCATGTGGGTGATGGGGTGTTGTCATGTGTCAACACCTGGGGTGATATTATGAGGGGGGGGGGATTAGTGTGAGGGGGCCAATCGGGGGCCTAGGGTTACTATGGGGGGTTCAAGTTGGGGGGTGTACCTCATCGGGGGTGGTTTGTGGCGAGCGGTCGATATCAGTGTCGGGGGGGGGGGGGGAGGAGAAACGATTGATATGGGGGAGGATGAGGGGTCGACCGATGGGGGGGGGGCAAATAGGACGCGTATGATGAGGGGGGAAGGGCCGATGGGGGCGGACAAATGGGACGCGTCTTATGAGGGGGGAAGGCCGATGGGGGGCGGACAATATTGGCGCGACAGGGGGGACGATTGGGGGCCGTGGCGGCGCACAGTGGTGGAAAATGGCCATTCTTGTTCAAAAACCTGTAAATCGAGCTATTGCCATCACTTCGTCAAAAAACCACTGGAACCAGTTGAGTAGAGGTAAAAATGAACAATTAGATCAAAATACAGGTCTTCTATATACGAGTAGTTTATTTCGGTTTCTTACATTGCTGTTGCATTGAAATTAAAAATTGCTGTGAATTGATTCATCAAATTTTACGGTTCATGATAACGGAATGAGACATCGCAATTCTGACTTCACCATCGTGTTCACTGTTGAAAAATCTATACACTGATATAAAATTTGTTACGTAGGTATCCAATACTCTTTTGTTAGGAATTCAAAACATTTTTGATTTCACCCTTCCACCCAAATTTTACTTTGCGTAAAACAACTCTTGGTTTGCTTATTCGTACGAATTCTTACTGCTTCGGAAATTCGCTCATACGATCATGCTGCATGACTGGAACTTTTTTCCTTTTTTATTCAATGAAGTAAAATGAGCACTTTTAATGAAATTCCATGATTTTCGAGTGCGGCCTCCTAAGAATCCATGAATTTGCGAATTTGGAAGAATTGGCACACCACGGGAAAAAGGTTGCCGACCCCTGCCTTAGGAGAACTAAAGCTAAGTCGACAAGAAACACTCTGGCCGTGTTAGTAGTTCCCACTGTGCGAGAGATGAACGTAACACTTCTTGGCCAGAGGATTATCTATTTTAAAACAATTCCTCACGGAAATTGCACAGCCGTTCGTTTGAATGAGTTCTTATCCGAACTTCACAAGAAAATGACAAATCCTCACCAATGTTATTTAATAATGGACAACGCTCGGATCACCATGTGATACAAGTGCAAAACAGACTGCCGGTTGGTTTTCAAATCAATTATCTAACAATCCTTGACCCTGCTGAAAGGGGTTTTTCGATAATGAAACTCTACGCTAAAAGCATGCTCAACGAACCTGGAATGAAGCATGATTTGTGTGAGGTTATTACTACGAGTGTCTCAACAATAATCCTGCACAAATTACACCGTGCACATGCCGGCGCAACTCCCAGCTGCAGTCGCTGGCCAAGATTTTTGTTAAAGTACGTTTTGAGTTCTTTGAGTGCTCCATACCAAATTACAGCTTCATAGAGTGAATAGCGTGGAAATTAGCTTTAGGAGCAATTCAGCTGATCCTGGGCCTATTCTGCATAAAGTGTAAGTCCTAAGGAGTCCTAAGTCCAAAATGCAGCTTTATTGAGTGAATAGCATATAAATTAGCTTTAGGAGTTGCAGTCTAGTTACCGAATTTGTTTATCGGTCCTGCGTTACAATTTTTGTTCTGATAATAGAGTTGTCAAAATGGTGTGTAACGCTTTTTGGCGTCGCTTTTCAAGTTTGTGCGCCAAAGTATAAACATGAAAACGCAGAACACGATAAGTAACTTCAGGAAAACAGCTGTAACTTCGGTCTCAACAATAACCCGCAATGATTGGACAATTTACATCATGCACATGCTGGTGCAACTTCCAGCTGCAGTTGCTGGCCAAGATTTGCGATAAGCACACACCTACGTTTTGAGTTCTTTACAAATATGTGTTATTTGTTTCATTCATTATAAGTCTGTGTTAGTAGCTTTAAAATTGACTGGTTTTGTTCTTTCCAGGAACTGGTTTTATTCCATGCCCCAGTAGCGGCTGCTAAACCATGAATAAACTTTGAATTTGATTGCGGAAAAAATTAATTTGAATAAGAAAACTAATTTGGCTGGGAAATGCTATAAATTAGTCAAGTGATATTGGCAATGGCCGTGTATCAAAGCCCACTTTCTATTTCGTAGCTACATAAGCAAATGTCGCTATTCCTAATCTCTGATCCTATTGGAAACCTTGTTCTGACCATCAATTTATCCATCATTTCAGGATTCAGAGGTCGTGTCTTACGTGCCACATGCAAAACGGTCCCATTCGAACACTCTCAACCACATTGGACAGTCCCACAGCCACTCGAATTCGAGTCATCCCAACACTTTGAGTCACTCCAACACTCTATCGCCCTCTTCTCCAGCGTACGCTAAGACGTCACCATACGCATCGTACGGGACTTTGCCGACCAGACAGCAGGATGCGTCTCGACTTGAGTCCAGGAGAGGTAGCTTACACAGCACAAATCAGGACTATTCAAAGGTAGATACTTGTTTTCCATCTTGTATTCCTGGCTAGCATTTTAAAAATATCTCTGTATGTAATGTAGGTCTCAACAGAATAATGATACTATGGTATAGGTCTTATACTGAAATGGGTATCTTTGTGTTGGAAATCGTAGAGGTCAGACGATGCCAAACATGGTTGGTAAGAATATTGATAGATGACGAGTTCATTTCAGCCGATTGACACCATATCGCTGGAGGCCTTGCAAAACTAGTGTGGTCCTGTTTTTTTTTTTTTTTACGAACAGTTTCACTATTTTTTCCCCGATATTCAGATGAGGAGTTAAGCCGGAAATCATTGTACAATTTCGCGTTTTTGACAAAAGAGGGGCGTAGACAATGTTCCGTTGGAGGGTCAAATTTAGCTGTTACTCAGCAGGACACAGCAAAGGTTCCCAAATCGGGAGAGCGTAGTTCCATGTAGGTCGTATAATTGTCAGGTAGTTCAAGAGCCTGTTGTGTACAGCAAAGTGGGGACTGTAGAGCAAGAAGTCCAGCAGCTTGATGCGATTTCTGAGTCGCTTTATTAGTTTTGTCACGTGATTCTGAGAGATTAATCTCTTGTTCAGCACCACACCAGTTATCAGTATGAGGAAGTTTAGGGAATGGGTTGACTAGGATATCCTCCTATAAGTTATTTGACTTGGCCATGTGGAGCACCATTGGTTGAGTAGGTCCACGGAAGATTGTATCCTACACGATGCGGTTTCAAAGCTTGAATCGGAAGCTGCAAAAAACAAATTATTGGCGAACATGCAGAAAACGAAGGTAAGGGAAGATCGAGGCAGAAGAAACAGTAGAAATATGGCGCCATAACGCTCCGCTGTGGTTCCCCAGTTTAATCTGTTGAGCTAGGTTCTCCTTTGAAACCTTGGATTATGTGGTTCCCCAGCATGTATCTTGCGGGGAAAGGAAAGTTCGTTCTGAACATGTTCATGCATTTAATTGAAAGGTACGGTCTGTTAGATAGCTTTGGAAGGTTTTTTCCCAGGTTGTGGAACAGTCCCTCGTGCCAGAGTCTGTTCGGCGTCAAAAAACGCTGTTCGACAAAACTTTTTCCCGTTGAATGAAGTTTTAATGAAGGTTTTCAAGTGCTGGAGTTGCAACGGACAGGAGAGCATAATATGAACAGGCCTTTAATAATATAGTAATATATATAATATTTTGATAATATTTTAATAATATTTTGATAATATCGTCCCTTAAGATCCCACAAGGTCTACCTCAGAAACGGATACTTATGCGAAATCTCTCGGTCCTTCTTTCTAGCTCGTTGGTATGACCTTTATTGCAATGCAGGAAAAGGCTTCTTCAACGTAGAAAAGCCACGATAACCATAGAAATCACGTTTTTTTGTCTCTCCTGAAAAGTTAGGGCAACGAGTTAGACGTTGTGGGATCTTAAGGGACGATATAACCCATAACGTCCCAACTTCTGAGGACTCATTCATTACTTTTTTTTTTTTTTTTTTATTCAGAACAACTTTTAGTAAACATAATTACTTTCTAGTTTTGACAATTATATAGTTTTCTTTGTATAAATACAATGGCACGTGCTTAAAGGTAATTGCCCAGCGGCAGTCCTTTCTAGTCATTAATGCAGATATAGAATTTTATGATTAGTTAACAACAACAACGATAATTAGTTAGTAATAATAATAAGCAGCAACAACAAAATGATAAGTTCAGTAATTAAGTAGGGTTTTCAAAAGTCCATTTTAGTTCACATCAAGTAGGTCAATGGGCCTTCTTCTTTTGAGACGTCTTCCAGTTCGTTGGTTCAGCAGTTGCTCCGTGAAACCGTCGAATGTTGTATTGGGGTGAGACAAGTACGTGTTGTACAGGCGTTTGAATGCTGATCCCAATACTGTTCTCACTTCTGGAATGTCTAAATCGCGATGGATGACGGAGTTCCGAACGTACCAATCAGCATTGGTTATTAGTCGCAGTGCTCGGTTTTGCTGGACTTGAATCTTGCGGATGTGGCATGCACTTGCTGCACCCCATATTGAACATCCATACTGCCATATAGGGCGTATCATAGTTAGGTAGAGTAGCCTTTTATGGTTTAATGAAAGAGGTGAGATCGGTCCTAATAGTGGTTTTAAAAGATGGATACGTTGCCTTAATCGTATAGTAAGGTTGGAAGTATGGGCGTTGAACGTTAACTGTTTGTCTAGTATGACGCCGAGATACCTGACGGATTCGTTGTGCGGTACAACGACATTGTTCAGTGTGACAGGATCAACCCGGTAATCTCGTTTGTAAGTAAATGTAACCACACTAGATTTTTGTGGGTTCATGGTAGTACGCCATTTGCGGTTCCAGCATTCTATTTCCGATACATGCTGCTGAAGGCTCGGCGTGACGTTTCCACTACTACCTCGCGATAGTATAGCCTGATCGTCGGCAAACATTGCTAGCATGGTTTCAGTTGTGGTTGGTACATCACTCACATAGATGAGGTAGAGGATTGGCCCCCAGACACTGCCCTGTGGAACTGAGGATACTATGCACTTACTTTGGGAGCTTGCGTGTTCGCATTTAACATGAAATGTTCGGTTGGTAATGAACGATAGTATTATGCGATAGTAAGTATCCGGCAATAACGGTTTTAGTTTGTAAAGAAGGCCTGGGTGCCAAACCTTGTCGAAAGCTTTATCGGTGTCGAGGAAAATTCCCTGACATACTTCCCGATTCTCAAAAGTTTTTTTTTTTTTTTTTTTTTTTGAAAGATTTTATTGCTCCAAGTAATAACTTATTAACAATATTATTTTGAAACTAGGGCACATACTATTCAAAGCTTAGATACATCACTGAGTTTTGTTCATTTTTATGATGATATTGCATTCACTATACTGCTTCACCCGTGAGCAAGCTCGAGCGGTTTTGTACGCTTCAATCGTCTGGTGATATCACTCGTGTCAAGGAGTCGGACAGCTTCCTCGTTGACGTGAGACCTTAGCCGTTGAAAATGACGTACGGCTTGCCGCTTGATGGCTTCGTTTATGGTTTCGATTTGAAGTTCATGGTGGAGTCGTTCATTTCGAAAGTACCATGGTGCATTGACAACATTTCTTAGCACATTGTTCTGGAATCTTTGGATTATTTCCCGGTTTGATTGAGCCGTGCAGCCCCACAGCTGAGCTCCGTAAGTCCAGACTGGTTTAAGGACTTGGTTATACAGCGTAAGCTTGTTCTGGATTGACAGTTTTGACCGCCTCCCCATTAGCCAGTACATTTTTCTGAATTTGAGAAGAAGTTCCTCCTTCTTTTTCTTGACGTGGGCTTTCCACCGAAGCCTGGCATCAAGCGTCATACCGAGGTATTTGGCTTCATTGGCATGAGGAATCACTTTGCCATTGAGATAAGCCGGTATATAGTCGATCCTTTTATTGGTGAAATCGACATGTACCGACTTAGTTTCATTCATTTTGATTCTCCATTTCGCTGTCCATTGTTGTATGCTAGATATTGACCGCTTTAACTTGGTCATTGACTCAATGTTGCTGTCTCCAACTGCCAATATCGCTGTATCGTCTGCGAAAGTGGCTGTGGTGTTCATTTCAATTTCTGGGAGATCGCTGGTATACAGGACGTACAGGAGTGGGCCAAGTACACTCCCTTGCGGGACTCCTGCACATATCGGTTTTGGTTCTGAAAATGCATCATCTTGCTTTATCCTGAAGTAACGATTAGTGAGGTACGATTGAAGCAACTCAGCATACTTTATTGGCAGGGCCTTACGCAGCTTGTAGTTGAGTCCTTCATGCCAGACCTTGTCAAACGCCTGAGTGACGTCAAGGAAAATGGCAGAACATACTCTATTTTTCTCAAATGCTTCTTCGATGATGTGTGTTATCCGATGGACTTGGTCGATTGTTGAGTGTTTCTGCCTAAATCCAAACTGATGTCGTGGGATCAGCTTTCGTTCTTCAATAATTGGTATTAGTCTTCTGTGTATCAATTTTTCGAATAGTTTAGATAACACTGGTAGAAGTGAAATTGGTCTGTATGAACTTGGTTGCCCTGGTGGCTTGCCTGGTTTGGGAATCATAATGACTTCTGCTATCTTCCACAGCTGAGGGACGCTTCGAAGTTTGATTACCGCATTGATGATCATGACTATTTTTGCGATAGCTTTACGCGGTAGGTGCTGGAGGATTTGTCCAGTGATAAGGTCATAGCCTGGTGCCTTTTTTGGGTTGATATCCTTGCTGATCACCTGTTTTATCTCTTTAATGGTAACTAATGGGATATCAATGTCCTGATCAAGTGGAGGTGTTTCCTCTAGCGGCGGTTCATCCGCCATTGCGAGATTCGGAGTGAATATATTCGCAAGATGGTCTGCAAAAGTATTGGCTTTGTCTTGGTTGCTCCTTGCCCATTTCTCGTTTCCACTCGCAATAGGTGCAGCATGATTAACAGGCCTCTTGAGATATTGTGTAGCCTTCCAAAGTGAGTAATCGGTATCACGATGACTCGTTAGCTCTGTGATGAAGTGTTCATGAGTTTCTTCATTGATCTCCTCCATCAGCGACTTCAGTTCACTTTGTGTTTTGTACCATTCAGACTTGTGATGTGGTGCTCTGGTAGCTTGCCATCGTTTTCTGGCCTTTCGTTTTTTCTTGATTGCAGAGACTATTTCTCGTGGATAATTGATACCTTTGAGCCTTCTTGAGATTGCAGGTGTGTTGTCCCATGCAACTATCTGAATGCTGCAAACGAGATGTTCGAGCTCACTTTCCACATCATCTGGCGTGTGTATAGGCTTGCTCAAATCAATATACCTGCAAATGTCTTGTTTGAAACGTTCCCAATTTGTCTTATGATTGACCAAGTAGGGTTTGTGTGGCTTCTGTATGATTCGATCACTAAGCGTCAGAGCAATTGGGGAATGATCTGAACTCAAGTCATGGTTTTCCTCTACAAGAAGGTAGTTTGCTGAGATATTCTTTACAACGAAGAAGTCAATCAGGTCTGGAGTTTTGTTTGGGTCAGTGGGCCAGTAGGTTGGTTTCCCAGTAGAATGTGCCTCACAGTTGTCATCAATAATTGCTTGATGGAGTCTGCGTCCCTTTTCGGTGGTTAATCTCGATCCCCAGTCAGTGTTTTTTGCATTGAAGTCGCCTCCGAGAATGAAACGATTTCCAAGTTGGGCCAAGATGTTCTTGTATTCTTCATATTTAGTTTTGTACTTAGGTGGACAGTATATGCTTGCGACAGTAATCAGAAATGAATTAGTTTTTATCTCAAGAGCACACATCTGGACTGCTTCATTTTCAATTTTGATATACTCCTGATGGGCCAGGTTTTCTTTGATGATCACTGCACTTCCACCACGGGCATTGTTGCTCGGATGAATGGCATGGTAGCATTTGTACCCCTTGAGTCTGCAGAAAGATTCTTTGGTGAAGTGCGTCTCAGATATGAGACAGATATCAACATGATTGTAGTCTAGTGCCAACTGAAGCTCATTTTTCCGTGACGCGAGGCCATTGGCATTCCAGCAAAGTATTTTGACACTTTTCATGATGATTTTTTCGAGCCCTTGCGTTCAATTTTGCCAACACGCTCATTCAGGTTGTTAACACTCTGAGTAAGATTTGTGACAATTTCGAAAATTTGATTTATTTTAACTTGCATTTCATTATGGCTGGGATCGATAGATTGTCTCCTGCTTGACCGCTGTGCTAGCAATTGCTGGTTCTGCAAAACGTTTGCATAAGACATCAGATTTGAATTTGAAGTTTTTCCATCTCTCCCCTGAACTGACTTTTCGTGACATATTATTGGCTTTTTTGGCACAAACTTCCCTTGATTGGGTTTCTGCGGTGCTGCCTTAGCCTTTGTAGCTTGCTCTGGTAAGCTCTTGTGCCTATGCATAGCCTCTATGGCTACTGGACAGCCACGGTAGTTAGCCGTGTGATCTCCGTTGCAATTGGCACATTTTGCAGGGGTCTCTTTGGGCTTCCGACATTCCTCAGTGAGATGGCCTTTAGCACATTTAACACATCGAGGCGGCCTTGCACAGTAGTTTCTGGTATGGTTGAACTCCTGGCACCTTTTACACTGAGATGGATGTTTTGATAATTTGATAGGATGCACAGTGACGCGCCCCTTTAGGATTTGACTAATTTCGTAAATTTTGCTGATATCCAAATCTTTTTGAAAATCTACAATGCACATATCTAGAGGATTTTTTGTCTTCCACTCCAGTTTTCTAACTACTTGAAGGATACTGCTGGGACCAAATTGGTCTCTTAAGTCTTCAAGGACCTCTTCATTCGTCCAAGATTTATGGATTCCCTTGATCATCACTTTGATAGGCCTCTCCTGTTTGTTCTGGTATGTATAGTGCGGAATTTTCTGATCCGCAAAACACTTCGTGATAGCACGAAAGCCATCAGAGTCCTCAGTGTTTATTTTTACTACGTCATTGGACATGGTGGTAAAACTCACATTAGTGGTTTGATCCTCAACCATTTTTTTCAGGGCTGGGAAGGACGTTACCCTCTCAATGTAAACTGGTGGTGGTTTGGGCACTTTTTTAGGTTTTGAGCTTACCATGGAATGTTTTCTTTGAGAAGGTAAATTGGCCTTTTTCCTTTTATGACCCTTCTGGATCACATTCTCCCACTCGCCTGTCTCTTCGGCTAGGATTTCCTCATCAGTATGATATTCCTCTTCTGGGGGGAAAGTTACTTCACCCTGAGGATTTTTTCTCAGTATTTTCAATTTTGTTTGCTCTAACTCAGTTTCCAGCTGGGAAACCCGTTTCGCTTCTCTGATCCCAGCGTCATTGATATCTGTTAAAGTATTACATAGGTGATCAATAATATTAATTAACTCACCGACTAAACCTTTGACGTTTTGTTTCTGGAATTCCGCTGATTGACTCACAAGCGCTCGCTGATGCGACAGTTTGCCTCGAACTTGCGTAACAATCTCGGGAATTGTGACCTCCATTTCGCGCGGCCGCGACCGAGTAAACACCCGCGGAACGTTAACTGTTTTATCTGAGATGTTACCTCTTCGGCAGCTCGGACAAGACTTGTGTTGAGGATCTCCTCCACGAGCCTGTGTAATTGTTGTGGGCAGGAATGCGCAGGGCGAAAGCCAAATTGAAAGGGAGGGCCAAAACGAAATATTCATTTCAACAATTTTGGGATAAGTTGCGTGAGCATGGAGAATAATGGTTGGATTAAGTTGATGAGTTGATCGATTTTGTCACACAGTGTTGTAATAGTCACTTTGTCGGCCGGATCTGTGGGGAGGTTCCGGGTGGCTTGAGCATAGGTATGAGGGTGCGAATAGTTCGGAACTGTTCTAAGCTGAGCTGTGCTAGTTGGATTATAACCAGCTGGTAATTGGGGAATATTTGTAGGTATTTTGGGAATATTTGTAGGTATTTTTACAGGTTTGTGACGCTGGGATTGTAGTGCGAGGTGGACCGGACATCCTTTGTAGTTGGCTGTATGGTTCCCTTTACAATTGGTACATATGGGCTGATTGTCATTCCTTCTCAAACATGTTTCGGTGCTATGTTCCCCATCACATTTTACACATCGGGGGCGGCGGTAACAGTAGTTTTTTGAGTGACCGTAATCTTGACATTTGGTACACTGAATGACTGATCTTTTTGGTTTTGGGGGTTCGATCGTTATTACCGCGCCGTATAGACGTGTCATGTTATATATTTCGGTATTTTTTGGAGCAGGTTTCAAATCGAGAAAAAATAAAGGCATGGGTACTTTCGTGACCGGATGAAGAGCAAGTGTCATTACTCCAAGTAAAAGTGACGAACTTTCTTTTTTTCATCTGAAGATGAACGGCAAAATAATATTTTATGTTATTTGTGGTGTCTTTTCCACGTCCCCAAAATACATCACCTGTCGGCTCTGTGCCAATTCAGTGGCTTTTTTTCAAGAGCGGTGGAATATGATCATCAGTCCGTTCCATACTCCACAGAATCTTGAGTAAGCGGCGACAAGTCCACATTTTTAAGGGTATTATTCCCACAAGGCCACACACCTTGCAGTTGAAGGCAGTTCTCGCTCGCAGTAGTAGTTTCTCCTCGGAAGATCGCTGCCCAAAGCTTCGATGACTGCGGCACACTCAGCCGTGTATATGAATGATAATTCAGGCATAGAATAGCAAACTGTGCGGGTTAAAGATGATAATTCCACAAAGCTATCACATAGTAAGGGTGGTTTCTTCTTTTTCCAATAGTCCTTGGTGAGCACATCTACTGATAATGATAATGGAGAATCTTAATGGATATTTATTTTAATTATTTTTCTAGTTTTCATTCGATTTTGATGTTGGTTTAAGCTGTTAAACTGTTGCTGTTGGTTTCAGCTAATTTTCAACTTTTTTCTACGTCCATTGAAGTGCTTTTTGTATCCAACTGCCCGTAACTTGAACGGAATGATGTGCTCAACGATCAATTCCTGCTTAGAGCTCCAAGAGTTCCAACAGTAAAATAGAAAGAAATGGATTACAATGTTGAACTGTGCAGTTACACGACGAGTTACTTGAAAATTCTGTTTCAGGATCTTAAAGTGGACAAAATTTCGAGAAAGTTCAGTAAAATCGCTATGAGCGACACCTCGATCCCGGGGAAGTTCAAAGAAATCAAGTCAAACGAGTCGACCTCCAACTTTCTCAGGCGAAGTGTCTCTGTGGAAGACGAAGTCAATAGGTAACCGTCTTAAGCAGTACATTATTCCAAGGAATTTCTAAGACCTCGTATTTAAATAGAATAGTGTCGAGATGTAAAATGAAACACCTCCACAGGTTCAATGTGCACCATCCTAGTAAAGTGAATATCAGCGAGATTCCAAATAAAGAGGTGGTATCACTAAGTGACATCAAGTCTTGACATCTTTTGGGCACTTACGTAATTGTGACAAGATTCAGCGTAGAAATGAGATGTCTTTATTAACATGTTTCAGATACTCAGAGAACGTTTATGAAAGCTTGAAAGAGGCCGATGATTACAATACAAGTAGGAATTTAAGAGACGTGAGTATCGTAACTTTTGTAACTTGATTTACGAGTATTTTGTGGGGCCATCAACAATACAAAGAAAGAGGAGTAGTCTGTCTATTTTTTCCATGACCGTTGAATTCACTCAGCTCAGAAGTCCAAGTATTTTGGAGAAGGTTAAAATAATTGTATTTAATAAGATGTGTGTGACGTCATGTGGTTTCTAACCCCGTTGATCACACTTGTGAATGCAAAAGGGCGATAGAAACCAGACTTCACACGAGTTTTCTATCTTGTTTTTCACCTGCTTCCAATGATTTCGACCCATCATCCAGCTACGTTTTAGATGGACCCCCACAAGCCCTATAAATCAAAACCATCCAATAAATGCACATCTGTTCCCTATTGATCATCATTTCAGGGAAGAAGAGCGGGAGCCAAAATCAACCGCTCAGACAGCGACTGCCTGATGACAATGTCGAGGGAGCGAATTCTCAACAATCATCGAACCTTCCGCTCGGAGCAGAAATTGAAAAACGCCGAGTCTTCACCAGCAAATCTCACCTACGATACATTTTCTGGCCGTACGTTCAGTTCAGTACAGCTAACAGCACTAAATACCATCCCCCCCACTAATATTAACACATTAAATAATATTGAAACATCGAAAATTAAAACAAAAACTTAGAAAACCCCAGTCATGCAGCATGGCTATAAGAGCGAATTGTCGAAGAAATAACTGGTTTTATGTAAAAGTGATGTTTGGAACATCTCATTCTACCATTTTTAACACCTCAGCTTATAGATTATTCAACGCTGAACACGATGGTGAAGTCAGAATAGCGATATCTCATTCCGTTATCAGATTAGAGCATATGAACCGTGAAGAACATTCAAGTAACAACCTCGTTTCTTCATCTTCAAAGTTTTCCAGTTTGAGAACTGAATGAGATATTGCAATTTGACTTCACCATAAGGTGAATAGGAGTTTTGGTGCCTTTTGGCATTGAATTCAGGATGGTCTCCAACGGATTTCGGTATAAATTTTTTTCGGATGTTCAAGTTTTAAAAATGTTGGTCCGAGAACAATGAAGTTCCCTCTTGTCTTCAAAAATTCGCTAAAAATGAAGTTTTTTTCGATTACCTATGAAAAGTGTTAAAATTAGTTTGAAACCCTCTATTTAGTCCCCTGTTTGTCAACCCCCCCCCTCCCCTCGACCATTACTAAGTTACTGTCTATAATATTCCGTTTCGATTTATGATGTTGTGGTTACGTTGAAGGTTCTTCCCGGAGGAAGAACGTGAACGAGAAAAGAGGTTCGGCGACGCTGGAGATGAACTCGAGACAGAGAAGGTCCACGTCCACTCAGAATCTGGTGCCGCTCACCCGTAGAGGCGTCGTACGGTCTGACACCGATCTTTCTATGACAAATCGAACTCGACGCCGAGAGGTCAGTAATTGATGAATCAGCAAAGGTCCCTGTCATGCAGCAAGACCTATTAATGAGCAAATTTTCGAAGTACCTACCTACTTAGACCTACTGTTTTTACGCGTTTAACCCCCATCAAAAACTCAAATTTCTAGGCTAGTCAGAAGCTGATTTGTCAAGTTTTGGTAATTTTACAGCAGAGCCGGCAAACGGGAAAGGAGAATCGAGCCCACCAACGAGGAATAAATTATTTTTAATAGTTTTTGGGAGACAATATTTTTTAATTTCACAAAAAACGAAAAGTTTCCGGAGTTTCATGAATTTAAAGTTCCTATTTCACTTGTTCATCATAAATCAGATTTAAGTATTTTGTGCGGGTAACGTTAGA
This sequence comes from Stenodema calcarata, assembly GCA_963920205.1. Taxonomy (NCBI): domain Eukaryota; kingdom Metazoa; phylum Arthropoda; class Insecta; order Hemiptera; family Miridae; genus Stenodema; species Stenodema calcarata. The sequence goes on along the minus strand of OY986056.1, from coordinate 2,648,822 downwards.
CAATACAAAGACAGCTAGAAGGCCCACAAGCCAAAGTATGTAGGTACTCTTAATTTGAAATTTTCGGGTTTAGTCTTTTTATATTGGCTAAAAGATGAATAATTTGTTCTTTCTTAATTCAGCGTTAGCCCATTACACAAAATCCACTCGGTAATCTTGCTCATTCCTAATTCAACCTTCCAAACGCATCCTTCTAAGTGTTTGCACTTGTGTAAAACACAGTATCGTCTGCAAAGACTATGAGGGAATTAAAGAGGCCAAGTTTGGCGATATCGTTCATATAAAGGGTGAAGATAATAATGCCCAGAACTGTTCCCTGGGGAACCCCATAATTTCCCAAAGTTAGTTTCTCGCTCCTAGTTCCATATACAAGTACACTTGTTTTCTTTTATTCGAGTAGCTTTTCGCTCAATGGGGAACGCCAGTGTGTCAGAGAATAATTCTTTGATAGTCAAAAATCGAAAATTGATGACTCACAAGACATGTTAAACGAGTAATTTCAAACGGGAAAAATAATGTTAAACTACCATAATATAATATTATCGAACTGAAGAATGGCGAATTTGAACTTTTCCCGCTCAACGTGGTCGGACAGGGATGTAGTTGTACAGCGGCTGATTGGGGCGGGCTTAAGTTCTTCCTTAAAACATTTTTTACCACTGTCTTAATTTTTCTGAAGGTGAGTTCTTTTAAGGAAAACAATGTAAAAAATCTCTGTCTTCCCTATTTAAACCAATATTGATAATCCCAAGTGCCTGTAATTTGATAAATAATTACTCGTGCGATATGGTTTCAAAGGCTTTCGCTATGTCCAAAAAGATCAGGGTAGTCGGCTTCAAATCAACAAATTGTACCCACTGACCTTCAAACCATTGAACAAAAATCTCAGAAACAAACTTTTCTAGAAAACAGTAAACTACACACAAAAAATGTCAACGGTAAGTCATAATACTCTACTCTCCTCTAATATGTGTAACTCAGTATTGTTCATTTCCAGATTTACGGAGAGGGTTTGTCCAACAGCTACGACTTCGCTCTTCTCCAGGAGCTCGTGAGAGAGAAAAGACGCGCTCCCATCCCGCTCCCTGTCCCTCACGTCAAACGCCGCTCTAATTCCATCCTCAGGAAGTTTTCCAGAGCCGGCGACACAAGGTACGGGGTAGAGACCAAATCTATTACCTAAGCCTTAGTTTCCACCCGTATCCTGACATACGAGGAATAAAATAAATCATTTTTGGACATTAATAAACAGGTCATAAAGAGTTTTGACACGAAATCAAATTGACAAAAATGTGGTCTAAATGAAAGAACCCCAAGATATTGGGAATCAAATCTGATTTGTTCAATTCAGAAAATTTACCGATTGGTTCCAGAGAATTTCATTATGCATTAAAGGTTATAACGAAGTACATAAACTAAAGATTTCAAAAGGTGGCATCCAAATGAGATTACTTGTATTAATTTGTGTTTTATGAATTATTCAAAAACTTGTATGAAAATCGGAACTTCTACCCTCGAACAGACGCAGTAATGAACACATTAGACTGAGTGGAGCAGGTGAATGACCAAATTTGAAACGGTTGCCATGTGCCTAATACCGGAATGAAGAGATTGAAATGAAGCGCATTTCGTAGCCAAAATGTGGAAGTTTATTGGACATATGTAACATGTTTGAAAATGTAAACGGTATTCGAACGTTTGTGGAAGCAAGCTCTCGACGATCAACGAGGGGTCGCGCTCAGGCTCTTGGGTTTTCGCGGCGTAAGCTTCCAGTGTTGACATGCCCATCCCCACGAATTATGATTGTCCAGAATGATCTTTCAAAGGACCACCTTCAACGGTAACGATTTTCTGTATTACTAACTTTAGAGGATCCAGAAGCTCTAATATTGACATTAAACAAATATTGCCGTTATTGGGTACCTCACAATCCTAGACAGTTGCACGAGCAGCCACGTCACAGTCAAAAGGTCTTTGAGGTCTGAGGAGCTTCGTCTAAAGGTGGGGTAATTGGGTCGTAGTTTTTCAAAAACAAAACCTGCCAGGCAATCCTTGTCAATTCAGAGCGGTATGTGGCAATGCTCAGCGATTTTTCCGTTTCCTGTTTAGAGGAGAACGAATAGGATATTGACCACACATGGTTTCAACAGGACGAAGCCTCAGCAGTTCGAAAATATGGTGTGCAACTTCCCCGAGCGCATCGAAAGATGTGTAAATCGTCGAGGAGGACGTTGACAAGCACGACGTCTTTCACAAATGAAAATTTTACATACGTCCAATAAACTTCCACATTTTGGCTACGAAATGCGCTTCATTTCCATCTCCTAGTTCCAATACTAAGCACATGGCAGCCATTTCAAATGTGGTCATAAGATCTGCGCCACCCTGTATGAATACATACGAAGTACATACACAGTAGGAAGTAGGTGCTTTTGCAATAGCTCGTCCTCTGAAAGTTATAGGTATGACTACTTGAAGATAGTTTCTCATTGAGTAGATACAAAGTTGAAAACAGTGCAATAGTTATCACTTTGCGAACGACTTATAGACCAGTAAATTGGATCTTTAGGTGGGGGGTGTCTCGAAGTGGCCTTGAGAAAGCAGGAAATCGTTGCAAAACCTTGAAATAGCCTTGAAAACGATTAATCTGAGTTTGTGCCCCTCCAAGGGTACCGCTTAACTTTTGGTGCCCCGCAAACCGTTTTAGGTTTTAGAGTTATTAGGGAAAAACTAGAGAAAATCCTTAAAATGTCGACGTTTTTGGGTCACCAAACGTTAAGGGGTATTAACCCGCATTACTCGTTTTCAAGACTATTTTATGGTTTTAAAATAATTTCTAGCTTTCCCCAGGTCACTTCGAGATCCTTTCCTTATTTTACCGGACTATTAGGTATCGGGTAGGCCATTGACTTCCTGTTGGGGTTGAGCGGATTCGGACATGGAAGTAACAAATACTTCCACAATAATAATTATACAATTATTGTATAATTATTATACAGTTTTATGCCAGCAAAGTAAAAATAATTTCACCTGTTTCAAATTACCAACCCAAATCGATAGGAACTCGATTCATGGAAAACGTTCGGTGGAACATAATATGTTATATTGATATTTCGCAGTAGTACCTGGTTACTGAATAATTAAAATTTAAAATACATTTCTTCTACTAAATATGAATCATGACAGCGATTTGGAAATTCATTATGTTTTACCCCAAGAAAGAAACGTTTTGCACTGAATTCAATCAAACTATATGTTTATGGCACTTGATTCTTAGCCCACACGTTATTTATTGATTCAATAAACCAATTTTACATCTACTTATCGAATCTAGTCATTTCAAAATCCCGAATGAACCAGTTAACAATCTCAGACTTGCCTGACAAACCATAATGTCGGTGGGGTGTTGGTGGAATCCACTTTAGGGTGAGATTTGTCTTTATGAAAAGCCATCGTGTGTCTTCTGTGTGTCCACTCAAAATCTTGGGACAAACAAAAGCTTAGTATCAGCACCCTTCATTGCCAGCTCTGGGGTACCCTAGGGGTCCCAATAGCCCCTCTACTTTTCCTCCTGCTTCTTAATGGCCTTGGTACCGTACTCTCAAATGTCAGATTCCTACTTTTTGCAGACGACTTGAATATCTTCTCGGTCGTCAACTCTGACACCGATTCTGCCACTATCCAAAGCAATCTGGTTTGCTTGGTGCAATGACAACAGCCTGGCCCTAAACCCTGCGCAATCTCGTTTTTTCGCTCCAACCAAACCCCTCTAACCACACTATTACAATTATGCCGAGGCTGACCAGAGCCCGTGACCTGGGAATTACATTCGACTAAAATTACGTTCGAGCATCACATAAACACTATCGCCTGCCGCGCTATGGGGGCCCTTGATATCCTCAGGCGTAGGTACCATCAGGGACTTCACCAAAGTGAATGCCATCTCCCTACTGTACAATTCAATTGTCGTCCCATCCTCGAGTACTCCTCCACTATATGGTCCCCATTCTACTCAGTTCACAATGTTGAACTAAGGTGCTTCCTTCGGTATGCCGCTTTCAAGAGCCGTGGTAGGGAGAGACCCTTTCTGGGTCCACTGATGGCCACCTATGACTTGTGAGCTTGGAGGAGCGTAGGGTTAGAGCAGACATTATTTCCCTGTTTAAACTACTAAATAATTTTATTGACTGTCCATCACTCCTTTCTCGCATCTCCTTCAACACACCCCCCTACAACTCCCGCCATTCCCCATTATTCCACGTTCATTTCGCTTCTACCAACAACTTGTACCACCAGCCTCTCAATCGGTTTCCACGGTTGGCGAACCTCCTGCTTGCCTCGTCACCCGAGGTGGATTTTTTCCATAGCTCCCTCCCAACCATAAAACTCCTCCCCTTATAGATCTCAAGCTTTCTCTTTTGTTCTTTCTTCCTCATTAACTGTATCAACTATTGTTGAGAATACGCTGGGTCTCCCATCAAGATTGAATTAATATTGGACCTGCTTGGGGGCAAAACGTCATGAAATGGGAACATCATCGTAATCGGTCCAGATATCGGGGCCTAAGATACGGATTCGGATTAAGTCTGAGGAAGAGAGGTAGTAATAATTACTCTATACAAAACCAATCAAAAGATTCCTGAACGTGGGGTAGCTGAATCGTACATGACCTGTTCAAACAAAAATCACCCGATAAGAAAACGTGGGTGAGTGTAGAAAATGACGAATCTCTCAACGGTGATCTGAATGCGTTGCTGTTTGGTTTTCTCTATCAATGGCTCGGTCAAATGATTCAATTTGTAGCTGGAGGTAAATGAATTCACAAGGCATTGATGAGACTTCAATATTGAATATTAAGTGAACCGAATAGTTGGACGAGACCTAATTTCACTCGATACCTAAACCTATACTGGTATGAATTCACGTTGCCGAATAAACTTCAGCAGTACTCCGATGTAGATGGTAAGAAATCACGGTAAGTAGATGTTTTCAAATCATTTCCCGATCAACAATCTTCCCCGATAGAATCACAGGGCACTTTTCTATTACTGATTTTCTTACACTGAGTCCAGTCCCTAATGTTCACCTAAACTTGACATAAAAGCATAGCATAAGGAGGAGTAAGCATTTAGAAAACGAATATTGGGTATCCTGGAACACCCTGGCACCTTGAAAACCTAACCTACACCTTTTCAAATATAATATATTTGAAAAGACCTCGAAGTGGCCTAGGGAAATCGTTCTAAAACCTTATGATAGTCTTGAAAACGAGGTAATCTGATGTTGTATGGGTTGAGCTTAACTTTTGGTGCCCTAAAAACGCCGATATTTTCGGACTTTCTTCAGTTTTTCGCTTTTCGCTTATAAATAACTCCTAAACAACTCATCTTAGCGAAAATCTTACCGTAGCTCTGAATTCTCCGTCGATCGACCTCCCTAACTTCACTGATTTGCTACAATTTGAGACCAGAGACTCTGTACAAACATTAGTTCTTGAGATGTAACAGATCTTCAAAAACAGGCCTAATTTTCCAAAAAGTGAGAAACTTTCGGCATGCTCATCATTTCGTGAAATACGAGTACCTTCAAACATAAGTTCCCAGCGTCAAATGTCAAGAAGTTGTAGTAAATGTAATAATTACAGTTAATTATTAACTTCAACTTCAGACCACACAGGTACCTATGCCCAGCTGTTCTCTGAAAAACGGCAGATAACCAAAATCAGTCATAATTTTCATATAACACCTAAAATAATGTTAGGTCCATGACTCAACAACAAGGCGGAGTTGATTTTGTGCCCCTTTCATTGAACTAAGACACAGGGACCGAGGCCAACTCTTACTTGAAATGATCCTGTAAATCCTTTTCGGAATGCTTAGCTATGCAAACGCTTTTGCCAGCACAAATGTGCATCTTGGCTGGACTATCAAGGTAACGAGTAAAATATAGGACGATGAAAGCGCAGCGTCGAAGAGGTCATAAGTACCAGCAGCAGGTTGGGTGACTCTTCGATTTCAAGGCCCACCTTCAGTGGTTGGTGTCGATGGGATCGATACTAATATGTAAACAAATGGCGATGCACAATATGATTCAGCACTACTAGCAGCCTTTTGAAACATTGTTGCAAGCCCCCATCAGAGAAAGAGGTGAAAACAATTCGTAATTTTGTGGAAACGGAGGCCTTTGAGAACGCGGAGGACTGTTATGCACATTGTATGCAGCATCCACCTTCATCCAGACAGACGAGGTCCTGTTCGTTATAGTCGAAAAAACGGTTTGGGGATGGGAATGGACCAAGTGACTTGGTTGTTTGTTCAGTTACAGGGCCGGCGAGAGGAGGCTGTCTGTACGGAAACGCTCGCTCAGTTTTCTGAAAAAACTCGTGTGGAAGCGAGAGACCAAGTGGGACCTGGGGAGCAGGAGTAGCGGCTACGATACGTACGACAACCGCAGACGACAATACCCAGAGATGCAAGGCCCCGATTCGGATTTAGTGAGTAGGTTTTAAAAATTCAACGATAGGACTTACAAATATTATTTAGATGTTCCATACGCACCTGAAAGGTGTTCGGAAATGCCTCGCTGTTTGTTTAACCATCCAGTCAATATGTAACGAAAGATTTAATTGTTAAGAATTACAATGTGATACTTGAGTTGTGTGAAGGCGAGGTCGAGTAGGTACTCTATTGTTCTTCCATCAGAGCTGGGAAGACGGAGAAGTTTAGAGTACCCTGTCTCCCCCCATCACAGGCTGAACTCTAAGTCCCAATACACTCCTTGTGTTGTCACTTGGAAATACTGGACAAAATAAAAAAAGAGCCAGTGACTATGTCAGTTCCCGACGCAATGTTGGAAAAAAATGAACTTTGACCTACTCTTCAGGGTGATCATTAATGATTGTGAATGCTGGAAGAGAGGACTGCCTCAGTTTGAACCAGGTTCACTTATGTGGAAGACTGATGGATCTGTGATGGGTGGTATGGCTGGCCTGGGTATAAGGGGCCCAAACTTTAGTCTAGCTAATCCCTTGGGTCCTGCGGCCACCATCTATCTGGCAGAAACCCATGCCATAGAAATATGTACACAAGAGATTGCCAGGAAATTGCTCAAAGGTGCAAGAATTTACATTCTGTCTGACAGCCAGGCTGCTTTGAAGGCAGCTTCTGCCTTTTCGATTACTTCAAAGCTGATCTGGCCACGCCGTTGCCCAGGGCAACAAGATGACTTTGCTCTGGGTACCTGTGCATGAGGGAATTGAGGGCAATGAAGAAGCTGACCGCCTTCCCAACAAGGGATTGGAGTCCTACCTAATCGGTCCTGAACCCCAGTTGGGTATTACTAAGAGTTATATATCTCAGCAAATTAAGAAATGGGAGGACAACAAGCGTGTAATCTATTGGCAGAACACTCTGAAGCAGAGGGCAGCCAAGAGGTTAATAACCATTTCCGAGAAACGTGCTAAAGCACTTCTGTCCCTGAGGCGTAAACCTTCACAAGCTCGCAGGTCTCCTCACTGGCCATTGCCCTTTAAGGTATCACCTTCACAAAATGATTAAAGTCAGGAGAGTTGAATGCCGCCTCTTCCGCGAGGAGGTGGAAACAGCAGAGCATGTACTTTGCAAATGTCCAGGGGCCTATTTCATAAAACTACAATTACAAGTGTACAAGTCTACAGGCAACAGGAACCTGTAATGCTCAGTGTAAAAGTACAAGTGTTTCATAAAAATATTCTACACTTGTAAGAAAGATGACAATGTACAGGAGATTTTTTACAGGAGAGGTTACGTAACGCAGGTTATGTTTATGTAGGTAGATAATCAAGAACAACAAGTTACAAGCAGTCATGACAACAAGGAATAAATAAATTTGGAAGGTTTCGACCGGTTAGCGTAGCGTATCATTACAATCGTCTTCCACAATAAGTACAAAAAAAGAGGGCCGTATTGAAATTTTTAAGTTAATGAGAGAGAGGAAGGAAGTGTTGATGGGAGCGTTCTCATCAACAGTGGCGAATGATGAGGAGAAGAAACTAAGGATTAAAAAACTTAAACTATCCATAGAAATCATGCAGAGAGAAAAGTACATGAACGATTTGGAGATCCTTAAATTGGAAAGGGATTTGTTGATCCCTGAATGCTCTCCATATACTCAGTACTTTCCTCGGATTGTAGTGGAGTGTGTACAAGATGTGTGTACGGACCAAAACCTAAGTACTATTTTGTGATCTCTTTGACCATTAAAAGAATTATACTCTCGTGAAAGGTTGTGATTTTTGAAAATTGTAATTAAAGAAAATAAAGACTGAAATTTGAAATTTCATAACTGTTTAATTCCCAACAAAGATAATTATTATCCCATTCAGTTACTTATCGAAAATGGTTGATTAATTCATTAACCTCCACATACCTAATGGAATGAAATCAACCAACGCAACGGGCGAAAAATAAGGCGATATAAGGGGTAATGGTAACTGAGGACGATGAATGTGAAAATAAACTTGATGACGCTATCCTGTAACTTAAAACCCCTCAGTCTACAGTACTCAAAAGGTAGGTTAAAAATTTCGTCAGTTTTTACAGTTGTAAACTTGTCACTTGTAGAAAATAATTGAGAAACGCCTGTACAGTTGTCATAAGTTACCTGTAAACCTGTAATATCCACTGGAACTTACAAGTCTACTGGTGTAGCTTTATGAAACGTCTGTACGTATTTTTCGCCTGTAAATTGTGAAAAAATGCCTGTAAAATAAGACTTGTAGTTTTATGAAATAGGCCCCTGCTGTTGCATCACTGAGATTCTGGCATTTCGGAAAGGGTGTCTTAACACCTGCCGATATTGCTAAGGAGATGCCATTAGTAAGGTTCTAAACTAAGTTGGGGATTAGTCACAATAGATCTCTTGGTCTCAGTGACAAGAGCTTCCTCCCACCCCACTTCGGAAAAAAAGTCCCAATACACTCCTCGCGTTTACTACCTTCTCTCACTGGGCCATATCAAGCACTTGCATTGTCAAGGGAACATCAACAATAAAAAATTCAAACAGAATTATATTAAAAAGTGATTCTTTGGTCCCTCAGGAAATCATAAGCGACTTGAGTGAAATGAACTTGGACTTTGATTTGAAGACACCACGACCTGAGCCACCGCCTGATTACGACAACGTGAACGTGACAGGTAAATAATGAGCTACATAACGCATCAATTCATGACTTCAATAATATTCAATATTATTTAAATCCTGATAATTTGGTCGACTAACATTGAAAAAATCGTGTGAATAAATGCGCCAATTAATGCAGAATCCGATGAGACAGACGCTGGGATACCTCATTTACCGCCAAGGTATAAAAAGCGTACAAAGAACAACAACTACGACAGAGACAGTGGGGTGGTCGTTGCTACTAATAGCAGCAGCAGTAGAGGAAAGAGAAGCACTTCCCCCTGGCATGATGTACCGACGAATAATCAACCTATCTACGGCTGTCACTCGAAGGAAGTCACCAAAAGTAAGCCTTGGTCACATTGAGTAGTGCATTCTGCAATCCAATTGGTTTAGAGTCAGCTGCAGTAATGGCGGCTGTGTTGTTTGTCTGTAATTTGCCTCGTAAATGCGATATAGATGTTGCAAACGTGGTATATACTATCACCGATGACCCGCCATATTGCTGTTTATATTGTAGTGTTTTTCGCATTGCATTTGTGAAAGTTGTTGAACGACTATTATTATTTGGTAGAAATAGGTATTTGGTAGAAATAATATTTTCTAAAAAAAGTATGAGCCTTCTTAGGTAACTGTCGTTTCTTTAAGGCAAAGAAGACATGGCCAAGATGGACCCACCAACGCTACCGAGGAAAACAGACAAGTGTAGGCACATAGCCCAGGACGTCCTCTTCCAGGACACTGATCCAGGACTTCAGAGGTTGTTTTCGGAAAGTGGCTCTGAATTAGGGAGGAAGCGCGACGAGATTGGGGAGATGCTTCATAGACTGTCTGACATGGCTTGCCAACCTCTGTCCCCGAGTGTCACGCTCTACCAGAATACTTTGGAACTCTTTGTGAGTATATAGGATTCGTTTGGGGAAATTGATATCAAAATAACAAGCTTTGAATGGATGTAGAGCTGTAAAGGGATTCAAGTGGTATTTAGATATAATTCCTTGTAATCCTTGCCACCCAATTGATGAATCTCATGACTCATGAACTGTTGACCCGTGAATCTCATTAGAATTAATCTAAAATATGCTTGGTGATTCAACTTGAGCTACTTTCTATACCTAGTTGGTATTCTGAAAGTTCTAATTTCTGTGCCAACCGAAGTACTTCAATGTCATACTTTCCCAACATTGTGCATCTCCTGAAGGAAGTATTCTTAACGTTGTTCATCTCAAACACTACTGAAACAACACAATTTCAAGTACGAGAGATAAAAACTCTCGGTGTAGCTTTTATTTGGCCTAAGCCCTAATACAAAACATTGCAGAAATTCGCCTCAAACTTTTTCACTGAAACCTTTGATGAAAGTTGACTGCAACTTCATAAAAAACCATTTTTCGGAGAGATATCGATATGACAAATTCAACGGTGATTAAACAAATTCAACGGTGAAAAAAACTCGCAAATTAATCGATTTATAATCGATTAATTGCAGTTAAGGCGATTTTAACATTTCCAGCTTCCGTTATGGGATTGTTTGTTTAGGTAAAAAGCCTCAACTTGCTCGTGAGGCAGTCACCTTAACGTAAACAACTCAATCAAACGGATGTTTTGTTAAGAAAATGTTGTCAATTTTTGTAGGTAAAACGCCTCATCTCAATATTTTGGTGATTTGAGGCGTTTTATGATTTATGGTCCGAATGTCCCCCACTTCCGGTTCGAATTTTGAAATTACGCCCTTACCTTTATTATAAATATAATAGGTGCCCAATGTTGATAATTTAATTTTGGTCGTGACTCTACTGGTCAAACTCTGAAACTAATAATTCCATCGTATAGGGCGCGCGAATTTGAATCTGGTTACGTACTTGTCATTTTCGGTAAAAATTAGAATTTAGACGACGATTTGATTTACTCCAATCAATTGGTTCACAAGTGTGATTGATTGTTTGCCTTAGTGGACTTTTTTTTCCTATTGAGAATGTACCATCAAATTTTGTCTGTTATCTGTTATAAGGAGGAAAGGAAGCGGAAAAACCGGAAGGCACAAGAGAACGGTGAGGACCCTGATTACGACATTCCTCGTCCACATTCTTCTCTAATACCAGCTCTCGAGCACAACCACCACACACACGATGATGATGATATCATAGCAAACCACTTTTTCAGCCAGTTTGAAGACTCACTGGATGCCACAGTTCTTAGGTAAAGCACTTAGTGTGTGTATTAACGGTAAATAATTGTAAGCTTATTATGATTAGGGAACGGCCTGCACAAACCCGTCCGATCCTGGAGGAGGCTTGTCTGTCCAAACAGCCGTCCATCAATTCTAAAGCGGGGTGGCCAGTATGTGAACTGACTAATCAGACCTTCGGACAATAATAATTATTGTCTGAAGGTCTGATTAGTCAGTTCTCTTTTGGTGGATATGTTCTCTTTTGATAGATTACAATGATCGTAATCTATCAAAAGAGAACATGTCCATTTTCCAGATTAGTTCATGAGGAAAAACTGATTGGGCCACCACCAAAACAGTTTAAATGTATTTTCTCGATATATTATTGAACGCATAGGCATAACAGATTATTTCCTTGATTATGAAGTTTCTACATCCAAAAATCAAGAAGAAATTGCCAATTTAAATTTTGATATGTGCCCTTTTGATGGAAAAACGCGGTAATGTGCCTTTTTGAATGAAAAGCAGAATGTTGGTTCATCTCATTTCAACAAAACCCTATTATTTCGCTCCGCATCACCACATCCAAGCACCCGAACCAAAAAGTGGATCCAAGTAGTTCCAATATACTCACTCTTGTACTTTTTCCTAGCTTTTTACTCCATAGGGAATCATGTTTACTCAAAAAATCGCATCACACCTAAAAAAGTAGAACGAAGTTAGGTAATAAAAAGCAGTAAGACTATCATTGAAACACTGAATAAAATATTAGTTTAATGGTAAAACTCACAGAATGTGCTAAACTTCTTTCAAATTTACTGCAAACCTCTCAAAACAGAATAAAATTTGTTTGCCTTTTGAAAACATAGCAGCAAGACTAGCTATTTTGTAGGAAAAAATACTCCAAAAAGTTATTCATTTTGTTAAAAATGGGTTGAAGACCAGAGGTTTAAACATGCATGTCAACTTCCTCTTCATCAAATCCATCACATTCTCCGTCGATTTCATGGTCCTCATTTGTGTGGTCGAAGATGATGGGATTGAACCAAGATAATGCAGGATCTTCAATCCAGTTTTCTCCGAAGTGAGGTCACTTCAGTAGGTGTGGTACATCTTTTTTTCCGCAGTCACTAGGATTTGTTTCTTTTGTAATGCTACGAACAGAGGGGATCGATCAAGCTCATCCTAAAGATATAGAAGAATTTTCTGTATCCACTTTTTGGTGAAACTCGTTTTTTTTTTCTTTCAATGCAAAAAAAAAGAGTTTTACCCAAAATGGATAATATATTATATTATAGTCCCTTTTGATAGATTACTCCTAATAATTGTAGAATAATCACATTATTGTAAAATAAAACACTTGTATTTTCCTCTCAGAGCGAGGGAAGAAGATCAGCCGATGGCACCTGATTCTCTCGAGTACGATCCCTGGTCGATGAGTGAGGACGCTTCAAGCAGGGACTCGTGGTGCACTCCTCATCATCTCCTCAAGCCCGCTGTCGTGCGACCGCGACACGACTCGATATTTCAAGACTCTCTCAACACTCCAATGACACTTGCAGACTTTATTCACCTCCCTCATCGCGGCTACATCTACAGCTAGATTTCATCAACTGTTCACTATAAGAGGTCTGCAGTCACTAACCTGAACGCTACGAGGGTCCTTTAATTACAAAATGGTTCTAAACAGCAAAACCAAATGGAAGACCAAGATTAGGTTTCGTTTTGTAATCAAGTGCAGGATATCAAAAGTTTCTACTTGTAGCCTTGTCAGTGTTGTATAATCGAGTATGGAGTTCTTCAATTTTAAGCTCAGTGATAAAATGTTTTCACTAGGATGTAACATACAACAACATGGCTGTTGTAAATTCCAAAATGTTCCTAATTCGACTAAAATCAAAAATTTTCACTATCACTCACGAGTAGAGACCGGATTTGAATGCAGTGTAGTAGTCCCGAATATACCATAGAATATTCAGTGAACAATGCAAACAATATGCAACAAAAACCAGTAATCAGATGGAAGATGAAATACAATGAAGTTTTAAACAAAAGCTGCACGTACAGCAGTTTAATGGAACACTTTATGATTGATTAACCAAACACTTGTCCAAATGTTCAATATTGTCATTTTCCCAGAAAGGGCCAATTCGCACCCCAAGATTTCAGAAACTGAAAGTTGGAATTAAGTTCTGCCTGGCATTTTCCCGGTATATACAGAAATATGCATTTATATTTCGCGTATGCAAAAATATGTAATATGAAATTTAAACCAGAGAGTCAAATAATGGTATAATTTTTGAACGCCCCAGATGAAGCAAGATGAATATGCAATTGCATGAAAATCCGGTCTCTAGTCACCAGAGAGCCAAAAGTTGTGTAACTGCGAATTATTTGTGAAAATCGATTCATTTTTATGCCACTAAAATGTGGTTAACCTGAACGTGTTTTCTCTGTAATTGTAATTCAAAACTTTGATCGACACGTACAGAACTATAATATTATGAATAAACTGTTGACTATAAGTTTGACTATATAAGTTTGATGACAATAAATACCTACTAGGTACGCATGTTATAATGAGCATTAATTATGAAGTATTACGATTTAAAAAAAGAACAGTAACTGTTTGTTTACTTGCTCAAATGTATTAATAGCTATTTGTACAGTAATATAAAATGTTTCCATTTTTTGGTTGTTTTGGATACTTCCCTCAGTTTTCATCCATCAGAAATTGGCAATGCCAACTCATTGAATTATGATTGAAAAGCTGAGATTCAAAAACGTCACTGGTATGAAAATAAGAAGATGAAGAAATTAGTACAGGGTGTTCAGCAGTGACGAAGTTCAACCATTCCAAGTCATCCTTAACCATCCCCAATCATCCTTAACCTTTCCAAACCGTCCTAGACCATTTCAAGCTCTCCCCAGACAATATAGAACACCCCAGCCTCAAGCCCTCCCTATACCTTCCTAGCTAACCTCGGCCTTCCTTTACCTTCCCAAGTTCTACTCAACTATCCAGAGGTATCAGTGGATAATTGGTTACGACTCCGTACGCCACAAAGATGATTTCAAGCCTTCTTTCAGCATCTCAAGGCCTCTTCAACCTCACCAGGCATCCCAGACAACCTAAAGACATCCTTGAGACCCTTTTTTGAGCATCCCAGCTCCAGTTCAGCCTCAACAGACTACGGCCTACTGGCGAGGTGGGCCCTCTAAACTTAAATGGACACATTTCAAAAGCCTGTCAGACTCAGATTTGATCGTACGATGTTAAAAATGAGCAGAATGTGTAGAGCAACTCAGTAATTTCACAAAGACACAAAGGAAAACTAGGAAAAGCATCACGTGTGAAAAATTGTCACTTGAATGACAACCCTCCGTCCGTTACAAATCGTCTATTATTTCCGCGATTTCACGTCTTATTGACTCCTTCAACTCTTGAATAGTACATGGTTTATTCGAGAACACTTTGGATTTCAAGTACCCCCCTAGAAAACCGTTTGCACCGATCTCATAAACACTGCGCATAATACTGGAGCAAACCGCTGACTGGCGTAGCCCTCTGTACATTGCGTTCATATATTTTGAAAAGATGCTCTCGAATCCATTCAAAATAGAGACTGGCGTGAAGTATTGTGTACTGGCGTGTATTGTCGCCGACCCGGTTCACTGTGGTTCTCGACAGTGTTATGGGAGAGTCAATCGGGGGCAGAAGACGTAGGATCCAGTGGGGGATTGCGGGAAAAACTCGAGGACCTGGACTTTGCTTACGACCTCTGCCTCCTGGCTCAGCGGTTCGGTGACTTGCAAAGCAAGATGGGAGCTCTGAGGGCACACCCTCATTAAACCAGATGGTGCCATAGAGAAAGCTGCCCAACAATGGAATCCCCAGGGAGAAAGAAGAAGGGCTAGGACCCCGAGTGGCATGGCAAAACTCTGTAGAGTAGAAATTGGGGCTGGCTGGCAAACTTGGCATGAGGCAAGGAGAATTGCTGCAGGACGGAACGAATGGTTCACTTGTGGATGCCCTGTGCTCCAATAGGAAATAACGGAATAATGGAGTGAGGTCTGGCAAGCGCAAAGGCCAGGGACCCTGTCGTTATTGGGCTGGTCAAAACCTGCATGAATTACAACAACGGTCCCGAGAAGGGCCGCCATTTAAATGACACAATTTGTCACACTTGATGCTTTTCCAAGTTTTTCTTTGTCAATAAAAACTACTGAGCTACTCTACGAATTCTGCTCATTTGCAACTCCGTACGATCAAATCTGAGAATCTTACAGGCTTTGTGAAATCTGTCCGTTTAATTCTGACCACCCTGTATAACACTATTGTACAGAGTGATCAGAATTAATATATTTAACTAGGTATATTATATTATCATGCATTCAGACTTGGAATTGAAACATAGATTTACACTCATATTTTTTATTATCAATCCAGCTGACGTGATAACAGCGATGGTTGCACTGCTTGGTCAAGGAATACGTTGTGTTGGCATAACAGAATAAGCATGTGCGCCCAACAAGTACGTATTTTCATAGCTCAATTCGGTGTTTCTTAAGATAATATTATAGTATCCAAGATTCAACACTTATCTACATTCACCATTTCATAGTTCACTTGGGTTTGTTGGAGCGGGCGAACTGAACAACTATAGCTTTTCCTTTGAGGATGTACCCGTTGGTCTCCTTGACAGCGCGCTCAGCCAGCTCGACGCTCTGCAGGGTGATGAACGCTTGTCCCTTCATACGCCCTTCCTGCATCAGCCGGATGTCGTAGAGATTCACCTGATCTCCAGTTTCTTCCACTCTGTATCTGGCAAAGGGAAAAGTTAGGTCAGATAAGTGGATTTACAGGGTTTATTGTGAGTTGATGTTGTGGTAAACTAGAGTTCATAGACAGTAGAAGTACTAGTGGACTTGTCAAAGGTAAGCTAATTTTTTTAAATCAGTGATTGATTCTATAAACATTTTATTGTAATACGATTAATTCGTAACGTTCAGCTCAGGGAAGTAGCCAGGGGGAGGGTTAAGCCCTCTACCCCGTTCTGGGTTTTTCCCACACCTCCCTCTTATCGAAATTGTGGCTACGTCACTGACAGGGGGGTTAAGGACTGCTCAAGGGTGCGTTTGGACTCTAGTGCGCTCCTGCTGAGGCAAAAGAGAGGCTGGGATTCTTAAGAACGGCTTAGAATGGTGAAAGGTGACTGGGGTTGGCTGACACAAGGGTGCCTTTAGGCTGCCTAAATGGCCTAGGGGCGCCCGATGAGACTGAAGAGGCCTTGAGATGCTCAAGCAAGGCTTGGAGTCATATAAAGGCAACATAGTGGCGTATGGATTCGTAACAAATTACCCTCCGGTATCTTTGAATAGTAAAGGAGGACTTGGGAAGGTAAAGAAAGGCCGGCCTCAGCTGGGAAGGTATAGGGAGGGCTTGAGGCTTGGGTGTTCTATATTGTCTGGGAAGAGCTTGAAATGGTCTTGGACGGCTTGGAAATGTTAAGGGTGACTTGGAATGGTTGAGGATGACTGGGACAGGGACGTAGCCAGGGGGTGGGTATAGGGTGTCCAACTAATTCAGGCTACTGGCTAACCTTCGTTCAACATTTTCATTCATGACTACTTTGAAAACAGCACACAACCAATGGATTTGGCTTTTACCAATAATAAAGATGTGCTACCATCTCTACCTAATCATCCCAAACCATCTCTAACTATCCCTAACCACCTCTTCCATCTCTACCTAACCCAAATATTCCTAACCATCTCCAATATGGGCATATGCATCGATATAGTTCGAACTTTTTGGAAGAAATAGCCAATTTTTGAAGTCTAATATCTCGGGATCTATTGGACCTACAGAGCTGGGGTTGGGCTTAAATTGTAGCTGATACTATCAACTTTAATAATGATGAGAAGCACTTTTCATAGAAAACCAAACTTTTTCAAGTTATGAGGAAACAAGTTCGAAAATGTCGAGGTTTTTTGGATCCCAAAAAGTTTCTCTAGGGATTTTGAAGCTGCAAACTTGATGTAACCTACTAAAACATGTCCTAACCACTTGATGTAACCTACTAAAACATGTCCTAACCACATACCAAAAAATCAGCTTCGTATAATGTTTTTGGACCAAAGGGCATTTTTTGTCTGTGGCGACTGGCCTATAGGGTTTTTGTTTTATGGGAATTACTATACTCAGCCAGGGGTAGGTACACCTAAACGAACGCGGTGACTGGCCTACTAGTCCGTCAGTTTCTCAAAAGCTACACTACCATAGTGAGTATCACATACCTACCCTGTACACCAATGTTTCATCAAATTACCTGTTATATATGAATTCGATATCACTCTTTGTTACGATCTTGGCAAGATTCTTCACATACAGCCGGCATGTCGGAGGACCGGGCTGATAGTTCTTGAAGACTGGTAGCAGGTGGAAATCTTTGGGCGGTATCCTGTTCATCTCGAGCTCTTCGGCGGATATGACTCCACTAGAGACGTCGTCTGCCTGTCGAGTCGCTTCTTCCTCTTCAGGCGCAGCTTCGGGGATTTTGGGTTCTAAAAACCCAAAAGTCTCCGTCTCCTCCGGTAATTTCTGATTGTCAGATAACTTACTGAAATCTGAGGACACCTTCAACTCGAACTTCTTCGGAGCCCTGACTACCTGAGTTTCAAAAACCTCTTCTGGCTTAACGCTATGTTTCTCCCCTACCACAGTTTTCGGCTTGACAATATTTTGTACTTTAATTTTCTTAACTAAACGTTTTCTAGATGAAATCGTAACTCTCGGAGTTCGCATCACATCTCCGTCACTTTCAATTTCCGATTCCTCCGTAGAAGTATCGACCACCGGTTCAGGCTGTTCGAAGTCTGCCCCAACCAAATCTGTTTCTATACAAAAATTTTCAGAAAACGGACATGGCAAGTTCATTTTGTTCATTAAATGCAGTACTTGGGTGTACAATTTTGGAACCTTTGCCAACGCTTTGCATATATTCCGCAAAACCTCCGTGCTGGGAGGAGGATATTGGTAACGAATATGAATAGGAGGCGGTTGATAGAAATCTAAATCGTTCGTCCACGAATTCAATTTTTTGAGGTAGGCTTCCACGGTCTTTCTCTGCGATGTCGATTCATCTGCATTACCATTCAACGTTTTACTGCAGTCTTCGGGAATTACTTGAGGATCGGTACACCGACCTTTGGCGTACTCCACAGACAGTACCGACCCTAAAATCTCTTTCTGATGAAGGTGTTTCAGAACAAGTTGACAATGCTCTTTCGTTCGGAACTTTGCAAATGTTAAGCTACTTTTTTTGAACTCTGAAGTCACACATTTCACGTCAGTCGCTCCAAAATTCTTCAGGAAGTCGACTCTGTCGTTCACACTTAATTGATAAGGGAGGTGTTTGACTACCAGTGTAGTTTCATCGTACTTAGCCATGATTTTCGAAACCGTCGTCCAAATTCACATCTGACATATCCCCCCGACTCAGGGCTGAATCATTGGTACAAAACGTTGACGTCGGTTTTAACGAATCCAAACTTCACTGTTTTAATCACCAACCCAACACATACCTATACTCCGATTCTGCACAAGACTAAATTACAAAGAACAATCACCAAAAAAAAAACTAAGCAGCGAACGCACCACAGAAAACCCTACTATACTACGTACGCACTGAAAATGAAAGTGTAGTAAGCATGAGCTGCAGTAACGGACAACAACGTTTGTTATCTCTGTTTTCAAAACAGTGTTTTGGGCTCTAGTGTGTGTGCGTGTTTCTATAGTTAGATATCTTCGTGCGTGTGTCTGTGCTTTTCTCTTATTTTGTTGCCTTTGACAAGTTGTCACGGTAGGCAATGGCATTGCCGCAATGCCTACCATGCCAATTTGTCGATGTCATCTTCATTGCGCATCATCAGGTTCCGTTGGCGCATCATCAGGTTCCGTTGGCCCATCTCAGGTTCCGTTGGCGCATCATCAGGTTCCGTAGGAATGTTCGGGCTCTCCGTGTATGCGAGGGATCTTGATTGTCCGTTGATGCTCGATTAGGGTGAAATAAGCACTTGAGTACCAACAGAGGTAACGTTGATGGAAGATTATTAGTTTATTAGGTATTATTGGTATTATTAGGTTTATTAGGTATTAGGTTTATTAGGTTTATTAGGTATTATTGGTTTATAGGTATCTTCGAGGGGGTTCAAAACAAATTTTGAAATTATGAAAATTTCATATCTCGAAAAATTCAAATAGGTAGAACGGTATACTTAGTTTTTAATTCACATTTAGTTAGAGTTTATGTTTTAGAATTTTTTAAGACCATCCGCAGCTTCGTACGACCAACTGTTCGTTCACAATGAGATCTCAAAGGTTGAGCCAATATGAACTTGTCAACACGATCGTGAATCAAACGGTTGAAATACAGGCCAATGAACAGCTGTTTTGAACATCACATGGATTTTGTGATGTAGATTTTTTTGGTCGAGGTACTTTCGTACAACGGAATTTCATAGTATTTTTTTTCTAATGCTAATTTCGAGTGTTTGTTGGTAGGTACTTCTTTTATAGAAAAATTATTGCCGACGTAGGTAGGTGGAATTAAAAACCCCAGAATTATATCGGTATTAACCCCAGAATTATATCGGTATCAGAATTAAATGCTTCCTAATCATCTCTATCACTTAGTTTCTGTACAAAGAAGATAATAGACCGGTCTGTCAAGAGTTTTACGAAATGTTCTTATAATGTGTTGGAATAGAGTGGGGGAGAGGTGGACAGAGTTAAATATAATACTCCAATGTTTCTTTATTTAAAGAAATAAAAATAAAATAGTAATATGTTTGGTGGGCTCCTCAACGGTGTCGGTAGTGGGGGTGGTATTGAGGCCATGTTTGGTGGGCTCCTCAAAGATGTCGGTAGTGGGGGTGGTGTAGCCCATGGTGTTGGGCGTCGGTAGATTGCCCTCTGCCAGCCCTTGCAATGGGCCTTTGTTGCCTACCACTGATGTGTTGCATTTTACGAGTACATGCAGGGGGGAAAGGCAATGGTATCACACACCATGAGCCTCGAGTCTAGGCCCTAGACATCGTTTTGAGGAACCTGGGAGTGACCATGGTCACCATGGCGTTAGGTTGGCCCACCTAACGCCATTTGCTATCGGTCATTCCTAACGCCTCCTCAGGTTCCTAGAGTAATACCGTAAGCTTCACAATTGTATATATTAAGTGTTTCTATCCTTCCATTTTCTCCTCCTGTGAAAATAGAAAGAGAGTAACACTTACTTAATTTAAACAATAATTGTTGTAAATTATTGTAAATCTTCCTGGGCTGATGACGCTGTAACACGAAAATTACCGTAATATTTACAATTGTTTAAATTAAGTGTTATTCTCTTTCTATTTTATCCTCCTGAGAAAATATTTATAAAGTACCTATATCACCGCGATGTGTCATTCCAGACGATAACTCTCGATAGAATTGAGATAAAAAGTTCAAATTTGCACAAAAAATCTGTCTTGGCAATCGACAGGCTAAGTTCGTAGATGGGCAGAATCGGACCACTCTGAGGGGGGGGGGGTTTCGGGGAGTTTTAGGGGGGGGGGGATTCCTCATAAATTTCCAAAACGGAACATTTTGACAAATGACACCTCATTTCAAAGGTTTTTCTATGCTGAACACTATGGTGAAATCAGAATTGCGATTTCTCATTTCGTTCTTAAACTTGAGTACTTTGAAGATGAAGAAACCTGGTTGTTCCTTGATATATTCGTCATGATTAGTCTGCTCTAATCCAATGACGTAATGCGATATTGCAATTCTGACTTCGCCGTCGAGTTCAGCGTTGAAATGTCCAAAAGCTGATGAAGAAACGTGGTAGATACTTGAGATGTTTTTCATGGACATCATGTTCTTTAGTAGAGACATTTTACATAAAACCAATTATTTCTTCGAAAATTCGCTCTTATAGCCATGCTGCATGACTGTGGATAAAACACCTGTCATTTTTTTTTTTTTTTGACTGTTTTTCCCCTCTGTAGTAATTTAATAAGTTTTTCTTTTTTTCTTCCCCTCTTCTACCTAGTAATCTGATAGACCGATGTAATGTTGTTTTCATGTGTTTCCATTGATTTTTGTAGACTCATCCTCCACTACGGGCTTGCCCATATGGAGGATTATCCACAATGTCTTATCCATGTAATGTCATGGTTGTGGTTATGAAACTTCTGTGGAAATAAAGAAATGAAATGAAAAGGTTGTCTGGTCAATGTTCATACTGGCCCAGTTCATTCGAACAGCGCATGGTTTTCAGGTATCAAAATTTATGTTTTTTGAACCCGGGGGTACCTAGCAGAGGGGTGTGGGGGGAAGGGGTGATCCAGAAATTCCGATTGTTCTACAGGCTAAAATAAAAGATGTTGATGAGGGGATTTGAAAAATTAATGTTGTTTGAACTCGGGGTTTTAAATACTTCTATGTAACGACTTTTATGTAACACCTTCTTGTAGCGCTCTTTGGGAAATCTTCAAGATCACGACGGGTTCGTAATATTCGTGGAACTGCGGTGGGAGGGACGGTAATGGGCGGGGGGGGGAGTCGTGGAGGCCTCTTTCTCACCCACCTCTACTTCCACCCACAATTAAAATTTGATGTACGGGTGTGGGTGTGGGTGTGGGTAAGGAAGCAGACACCCCCCCCTCCCCCCTCCCATCGTCCCATCAACCACCCTCATTTGCCCGCTTTCCTCTTACTCACCCACTTCCACATTCACCCACAATTTAAATTTGATGTACTGGTGGGGGTGGGGGGAAGGAGGCACAGAGCCCCCACCCCCACCCCTCACACTATCAACCACCCTCATTTGCCCGCTTTCCTCTTACTCACCCACTAAAAACGAAAGTGATCATCGCCCAGCATAAACTCCTCGCCAAATTCAACCTACTACAGATTCCTAAAGTATTTTATGGCTCGAATGAACTTGAATATGTGCAGAAGGTTAAGAATCTAGGTATTATTGTACAGGACACCCTTTCGTGGACGCTACAATTACTAATAATATTAGTAACTTGTAGCGTCCACGAAAGGGTGTCCTATACAATAATACAGTAGGTAATTCTAAAAACAGAATTACCTACACATAATTTAATATTATTATGTGTTATTCTGTTTTAAGAAGTTTGTATCAACTAAGAAGGGTCGCAATAGATTTCCCAGTCCAAGTAAGACACCAGCTAGCTCAATCACTGGTCTTCCAATCTTCGATTATGCCCCAGTAGCGCTATGCGACTTGAAAAGCGAGGATGTCGACCGGCTACAAAGGGCTCAGAACGCCATTGTCAATCTTGATGAACATGTAACACCGCACTTTGAAAAGTTTGGCTGAAAATCGTTGAGAAGAAAAAGTTGCAACTAGCCGAGATGGTTTTCAAGATTTTAAAATTTAGAAGGCCTCACTACTTGTTTAAGGAACTGTCGTACATGTCACGAGTTGATACTAGAAATAAAAGTAGACTTCTCCAGATTCCCATCAGCAGAACTACCTTGTACAATAGATCATTCGTGGTACAAGGTACGAAAATCTATAACGAATAATATTTATCTAATAAATCTATTCACATATTATGTGGATAAGTTCAACCTTGATCAGCAAACAAATTCTTTCGGGAATACAATGAAAAAAACTCTGCAAATTCTTGACACAACGGTTCATTATCTTCTTTGTACAGATCACCCTTCTGTCTAGATCACTAGGTCTAAATGTCTAGATCCTAAATGTTAGATTAATTATTATTATCAATTATCACTAATTATTAACAATTTTATCAAGTACCTAGTGAAAATTATTATAATTTATTGTTAGGTATTAATAATTCGTATTTATTATTAATAATAATTATTATTAATTATGATTAATTAATACGATATAATTCTGGGGTTTTTAATACTACGTCGGTAATAATTTTTCTATAAAAGAAGTACCTACCAACAAACATTCGAAATTACCTTCATTTCCGTAGCACGAAACGCACCTCAGAACAACAAACTCGACATCACTTAAGCCATATGATGTTCCAAAGAGCTTGTTAGTATGAAAATGGACCTGTATTTCAACAGTTTGATTCACGATCGTGTTGTGAGGCACAATCTTTGAGCCGTCATTGTGAACGAACGGCTGGTCGTACAAAGCTGCGGATGGTCTTAAAAAATTCTACGGAACAAACTCTATCTAAATATGAAATAAAAAACATACCGTTTGATGGGAATTTTTCGAGATATGGAATTTTCAAAATTTCAAAATTCGTTTTGAACCCCTTCCCCTTGACCTAGGGTTATGAAAAGTTTCGTGGATCATTCATTACCTATCGACGATAATAAACCAAAAACATCGAGAAATCTACCGGGTTTCCTAGCTCAATCTACCGGAATCTACCGGTTTTTTCGACGAAACCTACCGGACAACACTGTATGTAGGTACATATAAATAATTTATAAACCACGCCTGGGCTTAGTTACGCCTATTTAAACGAGTAGTATGGTTTAAATGGTTTAAAGAGGAGTAACTAAGCCGAGGCAAATTTTGTTTGTCCATTCCTCCAATTCCGGATATTGTATGCAGATCAGTGTGATCTACACAGAAGGGTGATCTGTATATATTTCGCTCGGCCTCATTACTCGCCGCCTCTTCTTATATCTTGCTGCACTTCTATCATTGGCAGGTTTTTATCATATATATATATTTCGCTCGGCCTCAGTACTGTTACACCTGTTACCTGACCCGGTCCGGCAGAACTAAGGATGGATACATCTGCCACTCTTACCTGTCTCTTTACAGATTATACCCCTTACATCTCAATACCCAAGGAACGCGAAAATCGCCTTAAAATTTAGTTATACCTATAGATTTACTGAGTAGAACAATTATCGTACCTAGCTTATAGCTTATAGGTATTGTATTACCGTCGGTTACACGGCATCATGACATAAGTCCATTTTTGAAAATTTTCAGGGAGACAATTTAACTGTTTCCTAGCAGACCAATGACTAATTTGTGGTGATTTCGAATGTTTTTTATTCCACGTGACCGGCCAGTCTGGGACACCAAGGTTGACGGGTACCTATCATGACGACGTGTTGCGGGTGCAGTATTTCGTGGAGGCTACACAACGGGTTCGACACATGGGTACCAGTATGGATACTATACAACGGTAGAGGTTGTCTTAATATATATAATCATGGAAGAAGGATATAATGTTGTCTCAATTGTATAATATATTACTATGGGTAAATTGATATAGATATAGTTCCTCCTTTAATAATACATCCTCATCTATTAATATTTATAGATTCGGGCTTCACCCGAATATTGCGCGAGTGCATCACTGATACCTCGCCGCCATATTTGTTGCGATTTTGGAGTAGTGGTGGGCGTTATTGCTACTTTTCCATAACGGTACGTTACGTTAGTTATGAAAAAATAACCGTTATTTTTTTCGGTTACAAAATAACCGTTATTTCTTTTCTGCTAACCTACAAAAATAATCGTTTCGTTTTTCAGTTACTTCCTACATGATAGTTTTTTTCCGTTTCTCGCCATTTTTTTCGGTTACAAAATAACCGTTATTTCTTTTCTGCTAACCTACAAAAATAATCGTTTCGTTTTTCAGTTACTTCCTACATGATAGTTTTTTTCCGTTTCTCGCTATTTTTCGGTTGTCAGGTTATTCCGAGCACGCCACTTTTGATAAATAGCAGTTTTGCTAGTAAAATTGAACGTTAACTACTGCGATTCTTGTTTTGAAAAAAATGTTGGGGTAAAAAAATCTTTTTTAATTTAGCTCCATGGCACTTCCACATTTTACGATGTAATTTACTCTACTCCTTTTTCTGTTGATATAACATTCCCAGTCAAAAAATTCTTTGTTGCTTATGGATGTATTATTTTTATACCTCTTCTGCTCTTCACAAACTACGAGTATCTATAACGCACTGAGTTTTTTGAAAATTATATTTATGTATAGTTTAAAAAGTCTCCTACACGAATATTATCGCAGTGATTCGTGAAGAAAACCTAGAGGATAAAATATCATTTCTACCCGATAATTAGATTGTATAAATACGAGATTGTACGATATAAATATATTGTCTTTTGTTCAATGCTAAGTTGCACTAGATATTGTCTTTTGTTCAATGCTAAGTTGCACTAGATACAATAATTTCTACAAGCCATTCTATAAAAATGAAGACCGGTCAACTTTGGAATTGATGTTTACACCATCCTATTCTTTAACCCCTAAAATCTTTTAAACGCTATCCTTTGTGCAATTTAATGTGGGATTCTCTATGTGGGCAAACCGATACTCCTCCAAGGTGAAGAAAGCTGCGGATGGCCTTAAAAAATTCTACGGAACAAACTCTATCTAAATATCAAATAAAAAACATACCATTCCATATGAATTTTTCGAGATATGAAATTTTCAAAATTTCAAAATTCGTTTTGAACCCCTTCCCCTTGACCTAGGGTTATGAAAAGTTTCGAGGACCATTGTGGGGTTGGTCGAAACCCCTAAAAAAAATTTCGTAATTTTAACTCAACGCTAACTGGGCAAAGTGGCGCGGACGGCGTACGGCGGACGGCGTACGACGTACGGACGGATTTTTTTTTTATTCGATTTTCTGAATCTACGTATCTTGAAACGTAAACCAACAAATTTTGAGGGGGGGTTAACATTTTTTTTCTTTGGGCGATTCCAATGGTTCATTATCGAAGATAATAAACCAAAAGTGGTCCAGACATAAGTCTGCCAGGACGGGGGAAATTGGAGCTCCCATAAAAATATTAATGAAATAGAATAACCGAAAAGAAATCGAGAACCTTACCTGAGTACAGCTACAGCCAGAAAAACGAGCCTCAACAGTTATGCGTTATAATATAACGCATGCGTTATTTTACAGGTCACGTTTTTTTCGGTTATTCCATAACCGAAAAAAACGTAACCTGTAAAATAACTGAAAAACTTCGAATAACAGAATAACCACTGTTATGTAACGGTTACATTGTAACCGATGCGCTGAGGCGATAACGTTTCGATTTTCGCTTACAAATACGAACGTTTGAACAAAAGACGAACATGATGAAGGATCACTGATGTTTCTTCATCAGCTGTCGACAGTATGGGAGTGACAATTTATTGTGATTGTGAGGCCAGAATAGCCGCAATATAGGAGCGAAACAAAATTTTAGGTGGTTTTATAACCGTTATTTTATCAATTGAATAACGGTTATAACGGTTATTTTAAAATAACCGGTTATTCATAACAGTTTCAGGTTATGCGACCCACCTCTATTTTGGAGTCTGCATGTTGACGACTATTTTTCTCGTTATAACCAAAATTTCTTGCTGAAACTCACCAACGTCGTTCTTTGCAATTGATATCGTAGTGTATTTCTCCGAGTAAAATGTCCATCGGGGTCCCCATCAAAGTCCTGCACGAGGCGGAAGGCCACATCGTCACATGCGAGACGAAAACCGGCGAGATCTACCGGGGGAAGCTCATCGAGGCCGAGGACAACATGAACTGCCAGATGACGGGGATTACTGTCACGTACAGAGACGGCCGTGTCGCTTCGTTAGAGAACGTTTTCATTCGCGGATCGAAAATCAGGTTCCTCATACTGCCCGACATGCTGAAGAACGCCCCTATGTTCAAGAAACAAGGGGCCAAAGGGAACGCCGGGGGTGCCGGACGTGGGAAGTCCGCCATCCTCAGAGCCCAAGGTGAGTACGATGGAATTTTGAATTTCTGATACGACGAAACTCCAAGTTGTAGGATGTCGTCTCTGTAAGATAAACATCCGCAGGAGTTTATGTATGTGGTTTTGTGGTAGTTGCGTTACTACTACGATTACATCGAGGGTCTAACGGCAACTTCCCACATCGTCACTTTTGGCCAAAATGAGTTACCTACCTATGCATTCGAAGCGTCTTCTCCCGGCGGATCGATCTAAGTATAAGTTAGGTAACACTAAATCTCATGATTTATTTGATCGAAATCTAATTTTATTGCTTTTTCGTTGCGCAACATCTCTGTTCCTATTTTAAACACCATTAAATGTCATGATCTGTCTGGCTGCACCATGATTAACTGCAGTTGTCCAAGTATTAGGCAGGTTGCACGCACAAAGTATTTGGGGTTGACTGTGGATCAATGTTTGTCCTGGGAATGTCACATTGAAAATATGTGTAACAGGCTCCGCAAAATCATACCTATGTGCTTAGCAGTCAGAAACTTCATGTCACCTACTACTCTTAGAATATTTTTTATAGTGCTGTGGTTCAACCCGTAATTTCATATAGGTAGCATTCTTGTGTGGGGATCTGCTTCTCAAACATATCTAGAGCCGCTGTGTCTTGTTCAAAAGCGGGTTATCAAAATCTTATTACATAAGAAGGCGGGATTCCCGACCTCTCAGGTTTTTAAATTATTTGCGGTTTTGGATGTAGGAAGTATGTATAAGGAAACTGTACTTATATATATGCACCGAAACCAAAATCAATTCCAAAGAGTCTGTGGATTCACTAGATTTGCTGAGAGTTTGAATTATAAACTACCGTTGCGGCTTACAGCAAAGGGGCAAAAGTTCTTTTCATACAACGGAATCAAATTATTCAATAACCTACCCAATAATTTTAAGATGATGAACAATTTGAAAAGTTATAAAAAATATACCAAAAAATTTATACTGGAGGAATTCCTGCGAGTTTGTGAAGGAAAATTTATTTTAAGAGAATACCTACGTACCTACTGTTCCGTGCATTACTACTCGTGTCATTACCATTATTAGTTTGTGTATACATGATTTTTACAAGTTGATTTATTTTTAATAACTATTTTAGTTACAAGTTGATTTATTTTAATAATTATTTTAGTTAGCAACTCCGCTCCTCAGCACAAGTGTTTCACTTAAGGAGGGGCGTACGCTATTAATCTGTAATGTATTAATCTTTTTTGTTTCTCAATAAAAAGCGATTATATAAAAAAAAAAAAAAAAAAAAAAATTGGTCAGTAAAAATAGTCATTGGCAGATGCTTTTTTGGCTCTGCTGAAAACTCGCCAAAATGACAATGTGGGAAGTTGCCGTGAGACCCTCGAAATACTATTTAGTGCATTCAACGTTGAATATGAATTCCGATACGCCAATGTTTTCACTCATTGCATGTCACTCGAGGAGAGTAAAAGGGGCACATCTCGAAATCGCTACTTTTGGGAAATCGATTCTAAAGTTTTTTATTTTGTGAAACCAGAGGTAGGGTAAGAGGGCCAGTGATGGACAGTGTTATTAAAAATTAACTCTTATTTGATTCAATTCTGTAATATTCAATCTCTTTCTTCCGTGCTCTCCCGCATCTCCTCTAACCATCAGAGATCAAAAATTTCAAATTGAATGAAAATTAAATTTATGGTAAATTATTTTCGAGCTCAACAGTTTTGGACCAATTATGAACACTTGAAAAAACGGTTTTCTTTGTAATGGACACTCGAGGAACCAGATGTGGACAGTTTAAATACAGAACTTTAAAATGTATTGACGAACGGATTGACAGAATACTGTATAGGTAGGTGAAAATTGAGAAGTAACATTAAACGATACAGTAGCTAGGTATATCACGTCTGAAAATAATTAAGTAATTAGTATTTGTTATTTAGTAAATAATCCAGACTTGATGTATTCCTTTTCTTTTTGGCTGCGGTCTTCCTCATTGCCCTCATTTGCTGAGGTACTTGAATGGTTTCCTTCTTCCATTTTCTCATTCTTCCTCTGGGATTATTCTTTCTTCAATTTCTTTGCTCCTCTTTCTTTGGTTCTCTTTCTCTTCATTTTTTGTATCCTTTCTGTTTAGCTTCTTCTTCTGCAAGCTTTTTATTTTTTGTTGGCTGAAGGCCCTGGTGCTCCTTTATGTTTACCACTGTTGTTCTTCAGATCTTCAACTGGCCAAAACAGAGCTTTCTTGAGTGGACTAGGGAAATTATTCGTAGCAGTCACAATGTCTGGCGTATCAGGAATCATAAGAGAGCTTGTTTCTGGTGGCTCTGCCCTGGAAGGTATTACAGTAGGTACGCTTATCAACTGCGCAAAGAGGCTCAAGGGTTTGAGATAAGGAATTTTCTTGTGAATCTGATGGCCGACTAGCAGCTGCTGATTCATGATGTATGAGGATAGTTGAGGAATTGAATCTTGATCCAAAGATGTCTAGTTCAGGAAATGGTCATCGTTTTTCTACAATAGTGACTGATTCCACATTGCTAAGTTCGCCATCTCTGACAGCCGAGTTACTGGTTTTATGTTCTTGAATGCAGATAGTAGCTGATTTTGTTCCAGACGTTGTAGAGGCTTTGTTTTTCATCTGCAAAATCAGCGTTATAGTTATCGGTATAGTTACCTTCCCATTGGGAAAATAAAATGAAACCATAGAGAAAACCACTAGGACCTAAGTAGGTACTAGGTACCCAATACGTATTTTTGGTGAAAGTCCAGTTATGGACACTTCTTTTGAACAGTGATGGGTACCCCCTGTCCATTACTGGCCCAGATAATCGAATCAATCTGAAACTTGAACCAATCGACTGTACTCGATTTCTACAGCAATACTAGGGTTAAGAATTCATGTTATTGGGTCACACACAGACCGATTAAAATAATAAAATCTGTTACCCCACCTTTTGCAAGGTACGGCCTTTTCAATTGCTCCACCGACTGGACTACTATTCGGGGCCTGGTTTCAATTCACAGGAACAAGTTTTTGGTGTAAAATCATATTCTAAGGTCCAAAACTTCGTTTTTCAAAGCGTTTGCCATTAAATGTTGAACTATGTCGAATATTTAGTTTTTCGTGCTTATAGGTTTGCACTAAATAATTTTCTCTGTTCCAGCGGCAAGAGGGCGAGGGGCCGGCGGCAGGGGCGGTCCCCCAGGAGGTCGACCAGGTTGGCAACCAGGAGGACCCCAGCGAGGAGGCCCTCGCTGATCATCATTCTGATAAACCATCGCAAATGTACGAATTTGTTATTATAAATATACTTAAGGTGAACTTTAATTGTAAGAAAATATTTCTTTTCCATTGCTTTTTATTAAATCAAGTCCTAAGTACAAGTCCACCGACTTGAAACTTTAACTTGAAACTTCACATTCATACATTCAAGACATGTCGGCGTGAAAACCAGTAGTATTTGATACGAAAAACCAGGATTATTAAATTTTATCCGCGAGTCCTGAGGTTTTCATGTTTTAAATCCTGTATGTACCTACCTACTTCTTTAGTTTCCCACCGTGCAGATGGCCGGTACGGTTGAATGTTGCAAACGTACCTCCTGTAGGTGTACAAATTTTCATGTGCGAGTAATTTAGCTGAATGGTTTTCAAACTTTACTGGAGTTGTAATTTATTTTATGTGAATTTTTCGAGAGTGATTAAATGATTTGTACCCACACTTTTTGTCTTATTTCATTTTAATCCAGCGTCAAGTGACTGACTGACTGTTTATTTGTTCAACTGATACATTTTTGGGCCTGTTTCGGCCTACTCTTACAAATCGCACCTCAAGAATAGGACAAGTCGAAAAATTCGATTGACAGATCTTGACAAGCCCTACAAGAATATGATATAAAAAACCAATAAAATGAGAGGTCACTTGTCAGAATGTTTCATTTTGGGAATTTATGGGTAATTTTCCCCCCAAAACCCCTAGAGTGGCCCGATTCTGCCCATTTACGAACTTAGCCTTTCGATTGCCAAGACGGATTTTTTGTGCAATTTTGAACTTATTATCTCAATACTATCGAGAGTTATCTATATATAATAATTGCCTGCATTGCTTGTGTTGGTGTTTTGCAAATTTGCGAGTTGGAACGTCCAAAAAAGGGTAAACAATCAGGGAAAATCATTGGAAATGAATATAAAAAATCCAAGATAGCAATGTAAACACTCAGAACTTTTTCTCACTTTATCCAACAAAATTATCCAGAATTTTTTTTCAAGTCGCTAGCTAAGGCTATTCAAGACGTAAGAAGTGGAGTAAGCATCAAGGAGGCAGCCAAAAACAACGATGTTCCTAGAACCACTCTACTTGGCCACTACTTTCAAGGCCAAAGGAGAAGATTCTCAGCTGTGTTTTGTGGAAGATGTTACAGATAAATTCAACCCTGTATTGATTGGGGAAGACAACGATGAGGATAGGAGATACATTTTGCTAAGTTCTTCCAAGTGATTTTGTTCATTTTGCAATAATAAGTTACCAACTTGTGATTATTTATCTTGTGATTTTATTTATTTCGTAATTTGATTAATTAATAGTCCACAGCTAGTGTGTAATGAATCATACAAAGTATTTCTCTAGTACTTGACAATATTTTTCTTGAAATTAAAACTGTGCTCTACATTTTGACATTTTGTCTTTACTATGGCACATAACTCAAAAAGTGTGACATTACGGTGTGACGAAGAAAGCGTTATGAAAAATTTCTAATGATTTTCACGTACAACCTACGGAACTTTGACTTCGCCAGTTATCATCGTACAAAAATCGTTCACCACTTGTTGGATAGCTCTCGATTTACCTAACCATATTACGTTAACCACTGCGGAGTGCGTGGCCGAAAAGCTGCGGTATGAGCGTGATTGTTTAAATATTTGTTTACACACAGGTGATCATTCTCAATAATTTATATAACAATTTAAAAAAAAAAAAAAAAATGAAGTACGTGGTGTGGGAGGGGGCGCAGAGACATAAAATGTCCCTCGTGGTTGCGTATTTGTACGAAAGCTGTACATTTTATGTACAGTTTCTTCGAAAATTCGCTCTTATAGTCATGCTGCATGACTGGGGACTTTTTATCTCAGTTTGATAACCCCGAAACAGAAACACTGTACTGAGAGTGAGAGTTACACCGATAACCCGCACACAGATGGATGCCAATGCATAAGGGATCTACTAACATTTTCTGGTATACTCAATCTTTATGTTGCTTATGTGTCCCAACCGTTGTATAACGCTATTTACTGTAGTTTTTTCCTCAATAAATGATTTATTAGATGTCGATAGGCAGACTGACCAAATTGGGTGGACAAAAATCTGAAACTCGGAGATCCTTTAGGAAATTTCACGGTGATCACGAAAGTAGTGAGGAAGAAATGGGGGTTTCAGATATCTGCCTCCCTTTGGCCACTCTGACGTCATCGCCACCTCCCTTCGCTACCACTCGACCACCTAGCCAGCCAGCACTCTGACGTCATAGGCTCTTACGGCATAGGCTTTGACGTACTAGTTAACCTCCTGCCAGCCGTCTGACGTCATACGCTTGTGCGTCATAGGCTCTGACGTACTAGTTGGCCTCCTGCCAGCCGTCTGACGTCATACGCTCGTGTGTCATAGGCTCTGACGTACTAGTTAACCTCCTGGCAGCCGTCTGACGTCATAGGCTCTGACGTACAAGTTGGCCTCCTGCCAGCCGTCTGACGTCATAGGCTCTTACGGCATAAGCTTTGACGTACTAGTTGTCCTCCTGCCAGCCGTCTGACGTCATAGTCTCGTGCGTCATAGGCTCTGACGTAGTGGCCCGCCGGTCGCTTGTGTTCTGACGTGATCTGAGGGAAAGGGTGAATCAAGGGAACAAATTTTTCCCGTTTCAGTTTATGTGCCAAAGCAAAGACATGAAAATGTCAAAAACTATGTAAATAGGTACCTAAGCCCAACTTTAATGTCAATTTTCTGACAATGAGTTTTTGACTATAGTTTTCATACCTTTTTACTTAAGTACTTATTGCAATTTGAGACTGATAATGAGCGGTTCGCAAATAAAAAGTCTGATAACTACTATCTTAAAGCCATCTTAATAATCTATTTTCAAGTTCCGATTCACAGTTGAATGTATTTTATTTAGATGGAAGTCGAAAAAAGTGAAAACGATGGAATGACGAAACCTGTCGACTACTGACTCAAGAGATACTGTCGACTTCTAACACATGTAGGTCGACTACTAGTGCAAAACCATGTCGACTACTGAAGAAAATGTTGGTCACTGGTGTCGACTACTAGAGCATTGGGATTTTTTACAAAACTTGTTTTTCCCTTTTCAAACCATGTTGAATAATATTTCCCGCTGCCAGGTCTTTTAGGGAAGGATCTTGGGTACACAATGAACAGGTTTGCAATGAGAAAAAAGTATTTCCCTACGTGAAAGGTAAGCTCAAAGTTCAAACTTCCTTTAACGTGTCGACTTCTGACGCATTACCTCAGTAACATCTCAATTTTTCATAAGTTTTTCTTTATTTATTTTTTTGAAATTTCCGTCTTTATTTTCAACATCTCTTCATTGTACATAGTCAAGGACTGCACTACAAATGATTGACTGATATATTCAGATCGATGAAGGTTATGACGAATCTATTTCGATGCCTTTTAGTAGCAGAGTGTACATCTTCACTACCTCATTGCTGTTGTAAAATTCTCACTCAAGTACGCAGGGATAAGATCTTAAATTTTAAAGTAACAACGTTTAATTGCCGTCCTGGCTCAATTTTTAACCACTCTAATTTTTTGAAAAAGGGGGTCACATAATCATCTAAGCTAGATCAAAAATAAATCTAATTGAGGTATTGAAAGCTATCTGTAGGCTAGAGTTGCCCTTTTCTAACGTATCCGTGAATAGGAACGTACAATTCTCAAAGTATGGGACTTCCAGTGCCTGGATAAGCTACACTTTCCTATATTTAGGAAAATTATTAGCAAATTTCTTTAATCAATGAAGGGCCTTAGAAAGAAGTGCAATTTCGAAGGCTGGTAATCGGTCCCGTAAAAATAAACTCGAAAAAGGTTGAGTTTGAATCGAATTGTGGATGAAATCGACCTTCTGCAACACGAATGTTCGACTCAGAAACGTCGAAAATTTTTTATAATCGATTTGGATAAAGCAAGAATTGTGAGGTAGACTGACCCATCGGAATTTCCAAAATTCGACTCATAAACTCGAAAGATGTTGAGTATGAATCGAATGGAGGGGTTAATTTAAGATGAAATCGACCAAAAACTACTGGAAAACGTCGAATTGTTTTAAATGATTCTGATTAAGAAACGAAATTGAGTTTGATTGACCCATCGAAATTCGACTCGAAAACGTCTCAAAAATGGTTGAATTTGAATCGAATTGTGGGGTTCATATTGGGAACGAATCGACCAAAAACGACTCGAAAAATCGTCGGATCTGATTAAAATTGAGTTGGATTGAATCATCAGAATTTTCGAAATTTGACTCGAAAAAGGGTGAATTTGAATCGAATTGAGGGGTGACAGTTCATTTCAAAGGTTTTTTTTTTTTGCCCAACTCGATAGTAAAATCAGAATTGCGATACCTTATTCCGTTCTCAAATTGGAGCCCTTTGAAGACGAAGAAACTTGGTTGATACTTGACGTGTTCTTTACGGTTCATCTGCTCTAATCTGATGAAGGAATGAGATATCGCAATTCTGACTTCTCCATTGAACAATCTTTAACAATTTTTAAAATTATAAAACCCGTATAATGGAGACATTGTACATAAACCAGTTTTTCCTCGAAAATTTGCTCTTACAGCCATGCTGCATGACTGCATTATATTCCTTTTTGGGCTATAAACTGGAATGTCGTACGTACTCACTGACAAATTTTGAACAAAATTGACCTACCTAATCCCTACCGAGAAATTAATAGTTGTAACTCGCCAAATACCTAGCCTCTATCTCAGTAGTTACCTGCTACCTACCCTCAAGATAACATCTGACCTTGAAGTAACTCTATTTTCTTTAGTTGGTAACGGGAAAAGGCCACTCAAATAAACCAAACAACAGATACTTAAACATACATGATATATTTCATTGTTCACCAAAACAATAATAAAATATGAATGATTATTATTAACAAGTAATTTCTAGTGGACAACGTCATGGTGTGCTATTTAAACAATTTCCTCAATTTTAAATGAGTTCAACACAAGTCACAATTACCTATTTCTTTTCCATTTTCTGGCATAAGTAATTTCTTACTGAATAACCAATACATTTTTTCTTGTTCAATATTCAATAATTAAATACTTTTCTCAATCAGATTGTATGAGTACATAGTCAAAAATAAATTTGAGATCGACTTTACTTACAATTGAATCTCAAGATGTAAATGCACAGTCCTCAAGTTGACTTAAATAGTAAAAATGTATCAATTTTTAGCCAAGCAATTTGAGCATTTTCAGGATCTGAAGGTATATTTTAAAACTATTTACAGGTTTATATTATTTTTATATAAATTACACTGAGCGCAAGCTTATACAATAAGAAAATGCATCTACTTGCAGCTTTGCCCGATAAAATATTTTAATACTGTGGTTTTTTCGCAATCTACTGTTACCACTCAGTGGAGTGAACAGAACTAGGCAAATCAATGCAAGCATGGATAGATTAATGAGGTAAAATTTGGGTTTGGTTGGTTGAAACTGAAATAACAGTACTTGGCGTTAGACAGAGAGTTGTACTTGGGAATTGACTAGTTGAGGTAACCCAAGAAGCAGTGGCGGCTCCTGCCCTGAAACTCACGGGGTGGACATGACTTAGATCAGGTGGGGCTTTCGTGAAGGAGACGGGGGGGGGGGGGGGTGATTTTCTCAGCTAAATACAAATCTTGTTAGCTTTCTTGTTAGCTAAATACAAATCTTGTTAGCTATTTAATCTTGTTAGCTTTCTCATATTCAAATTACAAACGCGACTAAATACATACCCGTACAACAGACATGAAAAATGTTCTCTAATGGAAAACGAAATTCTGAATGGGGTCTGCGCATGATTTTTTAACGAATTTTTATTGATAGAGAATCACTTCAAAAACGTAAAAATGGGAACCATTCGTCAAAATTAGTTTACTCTTATTTTTGATGGGTAGAGAAACATAATCTTGTTCATAAAAACCGCGCGATGACGTCAGAACGTCTGAATGACGTCTGATTGGTCGGGGTGCACCTGTAACACGCGAGATGGACGAGGGGGCCCGAGCCCCTTACGTCCGAGTTTCAAATCAATCAGATTTCAACTGTGATTATCCATCTCTGTGGTGTTCTTTTTTACGTAGAAACTGGTGTTTACGTGCAATAGCAACTCAGTTAACATAATGAATCGGTTTTATTCAATTTTCATTTCTCATGCGCATACCCCATTAATCATTAAAGGAGTAAACCCAAAAAATGTATGTTATTGTTAAAGATTAAATGTAAATGTAAATCTGCCCCGTAAGAGCCGACGTGGAGGTGAGAGCAACAGCATTCATTCGTGTTTTTCGGTTTTTTTTTTCTTTCTAGATCACTTATGTCATTTGTAACTCAAGCCGCACCATCGGACGACACCACAAAAACGAAAGAACGAAAGAAAACAGATGATAAAGCACGAAGAAAGATAAAAATGAAAAAGAATGCATAGCAGCGGAGCAACAAGGCTTGACAAGAATTTGTACTATTTTTACATTCTCTTGCGAAAGCGTACTTGATTTTGAAAACTCTTATCCTGCATTTCTTTGTGATTCCTATTATTCAATAAGTATGTACATACATACATTTAGTTCCTCTTTTCAAAGTGTTTTTGTACTTTTGAGATTGTTCAAATTTGAATTTTTCACTTCACCATACATTTATCCATCTTTTAATGTTACAATTTTTTGTACATTCAAATTTTGAAGAGCCCCACAAAACGTTGTGGTTTTACTGAGTTCAAATAAATGTCACTAATGGTGGCTCAACGTAAGACTGAAAAAATACTGTGTTTGCATCTCTTGATACTTTGGGGAAGAAAATAGTTGTAAGCGTTAACAATTCAACTGTAATGGGATTTTCAACGGCGGTATGGTTTTAAAACATTCCACATTTTCTTGTAAAACTCAGAAAAAAATTTAGAAATAAAAATTTTCAGACTGAAATTGTACCAAAATTGTGAATTTACCCAATTATTTATAACAATTAAAAACTGGCTTTGAGAATGTGAGGTGAGTAACAAAGCCTGTCTTTTTGTACAAGTTCGTAATATTCAGAGTTGAACTTACAACACGAAACGAGAATAGTAACTAATGACTTTCTATCAACTGTTGAGTTTGATGAACTCTAATGAATTATTCATCTTTGTAAAACTAAAAAGGATGACTAGACAAGAAAACAACGGACGACACCACAAAAACGAAAGTACCAACGAATACCGGCTGATTTGAGAAAAAAGATGATAAAGCACGAAGAAAGATCAAAATGAAAAATAATGCATAGCGCATGCATAATGCATGCTTGTTGCTCCCCTGACAGCGGAGCAACAAGTTATTGATGGACGAGAAGTTTTGCGCTCGCTGATTGGTCAAGCCACATTCAAACCGGAAATTTTCAAGCGGAAGTCATAAGGAAATACATGTATGAGACAAGGAAGGGGGACGTGAGCACCGAGGCCCTGTCAGGAGCGTCGATTCAAACAGTTAAATCCTATTTTCTGTCAATATCCAACTTACTTTTCAAATGGGATGGGCGAATTTGGTTATTATTTGGTTTATTGGCTGGGGGTGAGCATGCTCCTATCACAGCCGCCACTGCCTAGAAGGTACCGAAGTGCCAAGCATTCTACTCGTACGTTGAACTGGAGCCAAATCGCTAGTTTACCGACAGAAACTGATACTTGAGTTTCACGGTCAACCTGCTCCGGTGACTGGTAACTTCCTCTTCACATGTACTGCCGTACAATTCTCACAACTGGCCTTTGTAAATATGTCGATTAGTTGACTAGTTGAATCCAACGTACTAGCTAAGTGGTATTTCGACAGCTCTGGTCAATGGCAGGATTTGACATTGTTACAACGGGGCTTTGCGAAATAATATTGTTCTATTTGATTATCTCTGATCACATCGGGTGTACGATGCAGCAGTCTACCTTAAATTATTGCCTATGTCTTGAGCATCCCTACGCAACTATTCACGATGGCGTCCTAACGTCTGAAGCAAATCATGCACACGGCCTCGTCACAGTAACATGGGCCAACTACTCTAGCGGTTCCACACTTTTTGATGCTTTTACTACACAACTCTACAGGCGGGTAAACTTACATAATACTCCGTGACCTCTTTGGTATTAATTATTTCTTAACCTCAAGACCTTTAGTGGGTTAACCCGACAAATCCTCGACAGGGAACTGGCTCAGGTCTACCAACAAATAGGGACATCCGATACTCGTTCATCGATACAATACTCGTACCAGTTCTTGAATGAAATATTCGGTACTATTCAGTTCTCAATAGATGAAAACCAAGGAAATCTTCAATGTGAACCTTCAAATCGTTTAGGGAGTTTCAATTCTGACTGGTGCCTAACAAACTGCTGGTGCTCAACTGATGGAGTCAGTAGGTATTTGAGAATATCTGATCGACGTTCCTAAAACTCACTCCAAGTACTCATGAGGAAGCCGAGAGTAATCAGCAAAATATAATGACTATTTTACGTAGATTCAAATGCAGTAGGTACTTTTGAATGGTTGGCATCAGTGCACATACTCAATTGTAAGTATCGCCATTTCACTATTACCGATGCGTTGAGGACGTTCCTACCAACAGAAAACCGTATCAATAGAACAAAAGCAGTAAAACTCCGTTAGTACGCCCACCCTTCCTACAGAGTTTTTGGTTTCTTGAACCTCTAGGGCTTGTAACATCCCTGTTAAGACGCTCCCTGAGCCGTTCACTTGAGTTCCCTCTGAGTCACCAAATAAATTTGTATTTCTGTCATTTTATTTGTTGATAATTCTCTCACCCTGAAAAAAAACAAAAAAAAAAACGCTCTTGCAAACTTGTGAGTTTCCCACCAAACGCCGCGAGCAAGCTGGATCC
Source organism: Stenodema calcarata (assembly GCA_963920205.1). Classification (NCBI taxonomy): domain Eukaryota; kingdom Metazoa; phylum Arthropoda; class Insecta; order Hemiptera; family Miridae; genus Stenodema; species Stenodema calcarata. The sequence goes on along the minus strand of OY986056.1, from coordinate 2,609,565 downwards.
TACTGATCAGGGTTTGATCAAATTTTTAAATAAACCAAAAAAGTACCGTAAGCGCTCGTTGCAACGGTATTCAGCTTGATTTGTGTTACAAATGAAGGTTTTCAAAGTTCTTTTTCGAAGTTTAGCAGTAAATTTTCTTTAGTCCCGGGGAATTTACACTATGCCATTAATGACTAGCAGTATACCTACTAACTAAATTACACAAGCTGACACTCCAACTTCAAATGATAAAACCACCATCAATTTTTAGATTAGCACTCATTAATTCATCTGCTTGCTCAATTACTAAAATTGTGGATTTTAAAAATTGATTCTTCGAGATTGCTGAAGTATAATATGCGTGACAAGACACTGTTACTCAGGGCAGTAACTACCGGATGGGTACCTAGTTCTATGAAATGATCTCAGGTGTGCTCATTAGTTATTCTTTTGGTTAAACTATTAGTAAGAAAATTAGGTTTAGAGAACAAAGTTAAAAATTACTCTTGTATTATATACACATGAACATTTCCAAAATCTATTTTAGCCTCGTATAGTTATTTTATAATGATTGTTGTGCTTGCCAATAATAAAATACTATGTTCGATCACAGAATATATTCCTAAATTCAAATGAAATTCGTTTCAATACATTTGAGGGGCCTGTTGAAACTTAAGTATTGAAGAGGCAAATGTTTGTGAATAATTATCCCGACGGAATTTTGACTTGAATGGACGAGAGGTGACATACTGAGCACATTATAAACACTATAGAACCATTTTCCGTAAAACTAGATCAAGGAATAGAGCAGATGAAACTGTATAGTATACAAATTATCTGATATTGCAGATTGTCATTTCGAATGATGCATTCACCAAATTCTTCCTTCTTAATTTATTAACGAAATGCTCATTTCTCGTAGGTACTCGAGACGAAACAGTTGGTGTGTATTGTTCCGTACGTACATTTTCGGTTGGAAGACCATCTTAATGTCGAGAAGGGGGGAAGAAAATAATTTGTTGAAACCTCACCATTTACAATTTGTAGACAACATATGCCTGCAGTACACTCGCATCGAGGCACGAGAGTATACTGGTGCGCGGTCGCTTGGTTCGTCTCAGCTCAGGACGTGAGTCTAAGGACCCGAGGCACGGTGAGCATGTAGGTACTCCGCCTATTTTTCTGATTTCGGGTCTACTTTTTGTGTATAATTTGACATTTACCTATATTTCGTTACCATGACGGCTGAATGAGATGGTTATGCAGAAGCTCTTAAAAGTTCTGAGCTACACCAAGTTGAACCAATGATTTGGGACACTACCCACACACAGCTCAAGGACAAAAAAGTTCATACATACTGTATGGTGTGGAGGTGTGGGCTGGAGGGCTCCAAATTGAAAAGTATAGAGATCACCTGTGCAGAGCCTTGCAAATGGCATGTGCTTATTGTACGGCCTCCTTCCCTGATGTAGGGGACGACATTTCTGACACTATTCCGATCTACCTCCTAGCAATGAAGAGGAAGCGGATATACCTCTAGCGACCCTAAGAAGAGTCACTATCCCATATCAGGAAAGAGGAGAGAGAGACAGCATTGTGGGAATCTGATGTCAGGGGGGCCTGGACCCACTTGCCCATCCCACAGGTGCGCCCATGGCTCGACAGGAGGCACGGGGAAGTGGACTTCTACACTACAATGTTCCAGTCGGGCCATGGATACTTCTAGTCCTACCTACACTGAGGAACGTTAGCAGACACCGCTAGATCTGCACGTTCTTCCACTGCACTAGATGGACAAATAAAAGAGAAATCCTGGAAGAAGAGGTGGGCGAAATTACAGCTGCTAAAATGATCTGGAAGATGATCTCCAACCAGCAAACTTGGGAGAGGATTGTGTCCCACATAGTCCGAATCCTCAAGACAAAAAAGCTGGATGCTTCGTTCCTCAGGGGAAAACAAACTGGAAGGCGCGTGATATCGCCCTGTGATCGAGCCCACTCCGATGTAATTCTGAATAAGGGATTCCGGGGTGAATTAGGTCAGGAGGATAAGGATTAGTGGGTTTTAAGTGAGTGAAACCTCACACGGCTGCGGAGTGTGTAAGCCCTCCGTGGTTCAAGATTTTCCCACAATTACCCCACCAATCATCAAAACCTACCAATTGAAATCACAAAAACTATTTCCCTCAACACAACCCTGAGCTCCTACTCTGTCTCGCCGACGAGCACCTCGACGAGAGTGTACTGCCGGTATTCGACTGTTAGTTTCCAACAACATGTATCAATTATTCGGTACCAATACTACAAACAATACCCGTAACAACGGTGTGTACGATTCCCTTATCACTAACTAAATTAATGGAATTCCATGTTGGCTTAATAAATATTTAAATTTATTAGCGAGTAGTAAATAACTAGGTACATTGAAACAAATCACTCGGGAGGCGTTAGGACCCACCAGCTGCCGATGTTGTGATCTACTTCTTAATTATCACCAAAACGTAATTTTGATGCTGAATTCTGTAGAGTGCGAGCTGAACGTGTTTTGCAATTTTCAGCAATAATTGCGCAAAATTATTTTCAAAATCAGGGCTTTGACGATGGCTCGCGTCGACATTGAAATGTTCAAGGACCTTTTGAGCCAAAATCGCCACTAAGAACGCCTTATTCCATAAATATAATACTTTAGTGAATTACTCGTAATCATTTTATATTAAGATTTTCAACACACATTTAATAATTACAAGCACTAACATGTAATTTTAGTTACAATTTTATTTATGTAGTTAATGATTCCAAGTTTCAGATAAACCGGGTATCTTATTTAGTTTAGTTCAGTATGAATGAAGCTAAAAAAAGGAAACCACGCACATTTTGGAAAGACTTGTTATTTTCATCGCATAATTTATTATATTGGGCATTTGGACTAATCGCAGATCTGTTGGTTTAGGACGGTACTTTTAAACATTTCTCTTCCTTACAATATTTTTTATTTTGCACTTCTTAATGCATCCCAGGTGGTGTCAAGCGCACACAAGGACGGACTTATTTTTATAAACATTTTTCACTTGAAGATTTGGTTTTGCCGCGGAATAAGGCGGACAAAACACTCACTTTATCGGAAGATCGTGAACTCTTTGAATGAATCATTTGGAAAGAAAAAAAGCCTCAAAGGAAAATCGTGAGTAGAATTTTTGTTATAAATTCTACCGAACTGGTTTACAAATTATTCTTTTTTAAACATTGTAGGGAAAGTGACTGACTAAATTTCTAGACTTTTTCAGATCGCGTTAGGACATTGAGATGTAACGAATTGGACCATTTCGAACCAAAACTCAACATTTTTGGGTTACGGAGAATAAGGATGAATTCCCCACTTGTTTTGGCCCAAAAGAGGTACAATTAGTCGATCTTACTAAATCCTGCTAAGATGACGACCGCGATTACGCAGCACGCTAAAATACTCCGGGAAATGTATAGTTTTTTTGTTCTCTAAATCTTTGTTTAAACTTGCATTTCTTGTAAACGTGTGAACATATACGAGATCGTGGTCTTCATTCCATCTACTGATATCCACGAAATGGCACCTATGAAAATTCATTCACTCCAACTTCACCAACCTTAGAAAGAATGAGTTAAGTGCTAGAGGAACAACAAAAAAGTGTTGACGTAAGTTGGTTATCATTTAAATTTAGGAGTATATTCTATAATTTGTTTCTAATAATGCTAAAATCTTCATACTGGTAAAATTAATTTTACAGCTCGCCAAGGCGCGGTGAATAAAAAAATTTACTGGTTTATCCAGCGATAACACCAATGTTTTGGCAAGTGCTCGTTAACCTATTTAAGATTAAGTCTCTGAATATACCAAAATATCTTAAGTCTATACGCATATTTAAATATTGCTTTTCGAAATTGACCAAAACTGAAAAAATCTGGGTGAAGCGAGGTTGGAAGTGAGGGTGAATCCATTGGTTAGTGTAAAAATAGGTAAATATGGAAGTACGGGATCTCGCATTGCGCTCAATGAGAGTTTCAAAGACGGACAAGTCTTTGATTTTTCGTTACACTCACAGAATTCCGAGGGGGGGGGGGGGGGGATTTTTAGCCTCCGAGTGCTCTGGTATCTTTCAGGACGCTGGAGGTTTTGACTTTGGCGAGTTTAGCGGTTTCGAAGGGCCGTAAAAGAGCTGCAAGGAACGAATTAGATTGGGGGCCTTTAGGTTTCATTACGATTTCCGTATTGACGGCTTCCTGCCCTTTGCGGATGTCCAACTGTGGTTTCTTCGATGGCGTTTCCTTCTGATTGTGGACTGTGAGCTCTGGTGGGAGGTCAGTGGACTTGGTGGCCAAATGCCGTTTTGAGGTCTCCAATACGGGAATAGTTGTGATGGACGAACCAGGTTGTTTGCCGGAGGTCATTATGTGTGTTGGTGTTTCCGTTTGGATACTCACGGTATCTGATGTTTTCGTGAAAATGGTAGTTCCACTTTTTTCGTCGTGTTCTTTGACCTCGGGGTGAGAGTGAACTCCAATTGATGCCACAGTCGAGCGAGCCTCGTCAACCTAGAACAACCGTGATGAATAAAATAGGTAATACAAACAAGAAATCACATACAATAGGGAATGCTCGGCCCCTAAACATCATAAGTGTAAATATCTCTTCTTACACAATAGTACAGTCAATCAATTGGATTGAGGAAGGAACATCATCAAGGATGGTTGAGGACTACTCAAGAGTGGCTTTTGTCTGTTTAAAATGACTATAGGCGCCTGGTGAGGCCCTGAGATGCTCAAGAAAGGCTTGGAATGATGAAGGATGACTGAGGATGGTTAAGGACTGCTCAAGGGTGCCTTTGGTCCGTTTCAAATTACTAGGGAGCTCCTGGTGAGGCAGAAGAAGGGCTCGGATGCTTAAGAAAGACTTGCAATGGTGAACGGTGATTGGTGGTACCTTTGGGCTGTCTAAATGGCCTAGGGGCGCCTGGTGAGGCCTTGAGATGCTCAAGAAAGGCTTGGAATGATGAAGGATGACTGGGGGTGGTGAAGGACTGCTCAAGGGTGCCTTTGGTCCGTTTCAAATTACTAGGGAGCTCCTGGTGAGGCAGAAGAAGGGCTCGGATGCTTAAGAAAGACTTGCAATGGTAAACGGCGACTGGAGGTACCTTTGGGCTGTCTAAATGGCCTAGGGGCGCCTGGTGAGGCCTTGAGATGCTCAAGAAAGGCTTGGAATGATGAAGGATGACTGGGGGTGGTGAAGGACTGCTCAAGGGTGCCTTTGGTCCGTTTCAAATTACTAGGGAGCTCCTGGTAAGGCAGAAGAGGGGCTCGGATGCTTAAGAAAGACTTGCAATGGTGAACGGTGATTGGTGACTGAAGGTACCTTTGGGCTGTCTAAATGGCCTAGGAGCGCCTGGTGAGACTGAAGAGGCCTTGAGATGTTCAAAAAAGGATTGGAATCATCTAAAGGCAGCATAGTGGCGTATGGATACGTCACAAATTATCCACAGGTATCTCTGGATAGTTAAGGAAGGCTGGGGTCTCGACCTCAGGGTTCTTACTCACCAAAACTTCAATCGTACAAGTGTTCATCTTATCTCACGATAGACACTGAATGTCCAGCTTAAATACGTCATGAACGGAAACGGTAGCGATGACTCGGATTATGTTTTTCACTTTGAAGAATCTAGTTCAAACGACTCTTGTTTTTGGGTTGATTGTGTGTGTGTGCGTGTGGGGGAGGGGAGTGGATTTTAATTTCCTAATTGATTCGGGATCAATATGATCACAGACAAAACTTGGGAATTTGAGAAACGCCAGAAAATTCAAGTTTCTTATCAATCCCCAGGCGGCTTTTTCCCTATGGAGATCCTGGGAGTGTTTGAGGCTATGATACAGCCGTTAATAAAACAATTCTCTCAACAGTTCAGGTTTGACAAAAAATGGTACTATTGGTACTATTGGTACAAAAAATGGTACTATTGGTACTAAAAGGGCCAACCCAACGGATTCCTGAAATTTCCGTCAAAATCAGTTCAATACATTGGGAGTCCGCTTCAAAATATGGTCTCATACGCCAATGACGCTTTGTTTTACTTCCCTCTTGTTGGTTAGATTAGTTGTAAAACAGAGTCTAGGCGAGAGCCACAATGCACCGTTCTCTAGTCACTTTTGGCCAGGCAGCATCCAATTCGCTTGCTCTAAATCGAAGGTACCTTAGAGGGTGACTGGCTGCATGAATTCTAGACATGTTCTATAGGAGTTCGAACATTATTAATACACCTCACTGCCAACGGAAATCAGTAGGTAACTAATTCTAAGCGAGATTTCGGTAGTTTTTTTTAATACCTGTTTGTCCGGAAGAAATTTAGTTGCATCATGTGTGCTCCTGCCACCAGCCTTCAAGTCTTCCATGAGGCCTTCGATACCCCCAAAGTCCGACTGAGTCGTCGAAAGGTCTTCCTGAAGGTCGGAGAAAACAATGATGTCTGTAAAGTCATTAATTTGGTAGGGCTGCTTGTCCTCATCGTTGGGTGAGCTCGTCGATCCTTGTGGCGACAAGAGTATCGACGATGTGCAAGGAGAGCCACACATACAGGTATCAGCAAACACCGTCCCGTCTTGTTCATCGTCTGAAAGCAAACGTCACTCAAGAAATGGCTTTCATGTCTCTTTTGATTTCTTATCAAAGTAAAAACGCAATATGCAGCTGTGAGGACCAATTTCTGTGATGAAGTATGGTCGGTACCCACTATTTAAACGTTTCATTCCAAGGAGGAAGGTACTATCTAAATTTTTGGTTCAGTAAATTGGAGGAAGGTTTTGAGATAGCGTGAAGGAAGATCTGTGTTACCGAGGGTATTAGGCCCCGCACTCTAGCTCTCAGGTAAAGGTACTAGGTATATAACAAGACTTAGTGTTATCAGGTATGGATATCTGCACACCTTGTTATATATAAACTTGGCTAACGTTGGGGAAAGGATTTTGGGTTGAATGAGAATGCTTGAATATGAGTAAGGTCGTACCGAGGGCTTTTATCAGACTGTCATAGTTGCTTGTGACTGGTCGATGTTAACATTATATATAATTATATAGGGACTCCCTTTCCTACCATCCTCCCTTACAAAGAGAATGACCGTGTAAAGGGGTAGTTGACCTGTCTTGGGAAAACCCGGGACAGGGAGTTCTCGACAGTTGGTGTGCTGCTCTTGGTAGATATTTATTGTGATAATTCTATATGGAATAATATTATATAGTGGTTTCCCACAGCAGCTTTACAGCCCAGAACAGGCTTTGGCTTCCATATTGTACAATGTCTTTATTCACTTATAGTCCAGTCCATCTAGCATGAAAATGGGCAAATAGAGGAAATAAAAATACTAGTTCCAATTTTTTCAGGAATGAGCGAGAAGAAATAAGAAATGAACAAGAAAAAAAATAAAGTCCCTCCAAATCTCGGTGCTGCGGGGAGCTTTACTTGAGAGTTCCATTTTTTCGACTTCCCCCTATAACTCGAAGATGGTACGTTGCAGTGAAAAGCTGCTACAGTTCTAAATAAAAGCTTATTGTATTGAAAAACTGGACCGTTTTCGTGCTACCGACTCCGGAAAGGTGGTAATTTAACCACCGCATTTGTTGCAGCCAGTAGCACAACGGCAGATAATTGCATTTAAATTGTGGTCTGGCGCCGGAGGTTCGGACGACTTGATGGGGGGTGATGATATTCATCCCTAACCCAACCCCATGTTTGAGCGTCGGTGATAGTGTTACCAAGACCAATTCGGGTTTGAAGGAACACCCTATGAGCGAGCTGGGCATCAGCTGCTGTCTTTGGTGGCAGAGAAGCCAAATTGGCTTTCACCTTTGTTAATGATCAAAGGAAGCAGCTGTAACAGCGTCAATTTAAATTTTTTTTGGTTTGGTGGGGTTACCTGTTTCATTAAACCAGGCAGACCTTTCAAAAACTGCCAGATGAGAACGAGGCAATAGCGGAGGTATTCCATCTTCATCCACCAATCAGCAACATTTCATGGTCCAAGCAAAGCCATGTTTCTCATCCTCTACAACGCCCTGAAACCGTTGTCTATATTCCGATTTTGACTGGACTATTACAGTACCCACGTTTTGCTGGTGTCCTTGATCCGATAGCTCGACTACGATCCCAGTCACTTTAATATTGCCTATTATCCCTACCCCCTCCCTACTACTCTTTTTAGTTGTCACGCTGTCTCAGTCTTGTTTACTTATGACTCACTGGTAATCTCACCTTCATTGTTAGGAGTTCCAAACCAGGTGATGAAATCGTCTTCCGAGGTCCCAGCTAGCAGTGGTGAACCTCGATGAGCATGGAAGAAGACTTCAGAAACAAGATCTGGCCTCCCAGAGGGGTACGCACGAGCTAACCCAGGCCGTAGACGGTTGATAATGAATTCGCTCCTTGTGGTGAAGTCTACACAAACTGCACAGTTTGAACTTACCTGCAAAAACCACACCATTTCCAATCATGGGACACAGTTACAGTGAAACGGTGAATTAGATAGCCAAAGGTTTGAGCATATTCGGGGACCTGAATCTGCTAGCGGAAATTAGTAGTATAACTCACGTTATTGACAGCGAACCAAATCTGATTACTGGAAGACCCATAGTCCATGGAAACGGGATTGGGAAGAACATCAACCAGTTCGAAACCGGAAAATAGATGGATTTCTACTCGAATTATTCCAGGCAATCGACTGCCTTTCCACCTGTTGACAAAAGATCATACGATGTACATGTACATGTCATGTTAACCCGCTAAGGACGACCTTACATTTGGTTCAGGACTGCGTTAATGGCGTTGCAGGTTGACGCTTCATCTGTTGCTTCACAGTACCAGAAGGGTTCGGTTGATCACTTCAACAGCCACATTGTGTAAAGGTCTCTATGTATTATATTCCTCCTTTGGATTATCATCTTCAATATTGAACCATTGGAATTGCCCAAGAGAAACAGAAAAATTACCTAAGTATCCGATGAGAGTTTACGTTTCAAGATACGTAGATTTGAAAGGTCAAATTGAAAAAAAAAAAAAAAAAAAAAAAAAAACACCGACCGCGCCACTTTGTCCAATTGGCGTTGTGCTAAAATTACGAAATTTGGTTTACAGGTTTGGAATGATCCTAGGAACATTTCATAACCCTAGGTTCCGTGGATCACCGTGATCTACACGTGGAAGATAATAAACCGTTGTGTCAAGAATTTGCAGGGTTTTTCACACGACTTGGTGGTTTAACATAACGCAAAGTTAGGTCACAAAATAGTTTCCGAAAATGTGAAGGTGACGGCTTTTGACGTACCTGAAGCATGATCTAAGCCTTAGCAACGGCAGCTTCCCTTCCAGTTCTTGTATGGAATTCCTTTTTGGCATCACTTCGTCCATCACGCCGGCCCACAGATCTAAAAGTGAGCTGCTCTTTGTCGTTGAGTACGTTGCATAACTGATCCTTCCCTGAAAATCAATGGCAACTCCAAACATGAGAATAAAATTAATATAAATTAATGTCACATTTAAGCAACATAAAATACCTAGAGCGTCACCTAATGCCTAGTGACAAATATCATACCTCCTCCATGTTCACGTACCAACTCTATGTTTTACAGGCATAACCGTTCAAGGCTCAACGTGAAACGAAAATGATATGTTACAAGTCTTCGACAGTTCGTTACCTAAAGACAACAGATTTCCCTGACTTCGCCAGATAGCAAGCAGTTGAGATCAACATAAACTGTGGAATATTTATCAAATATGTGAATGTTTTCATTTCCGTGAATCCCTGCTTTTAATTCACATCAATATGTCAATCAATTTTGGTTTATTATCTTCGATAATGAACCATTGGAATCGCCCAAAGAAAAAAAAATTTTAAACCCCCCTCAAAATTTGTTGGTTTACGTTTCAAGACACGTAGATTCAGAAAATCGAATAAAAAAAAATCCGTCCGTCCGCCGTCCCCCGTCCGCGCCACTTTGCCCAGTTAGCGTTGAGTTAAAATTACGAAATTCGGTTTCTGGGTTTGGACCAGCCCCACAATGGTCCTCGAAACTTTTCATAACCCTAGGTCAAGGGGAAGGGGTTCAAAACGAAATTTAAAATTTCGACAATGTCATATCTCAAAATATTTAACTGAAACGTGTAATGTTCAGTTCACTTTTGAATGACCTGAAAAATTACGAATCTTTTAAGACCAATTGGATTTTTGTGCGACCAGCCGTTCGTTCACAGTGAGCGCGCAAAGGTTTAGGAAAAACACTAATCTTTCGCGTCGAAAACGGCCGTTATGTGACCCAAAGCTCAGACGCCCAGAATAAAACTACCTTTTGTCATCTTCCCGGTAAACTACAGTCTAGAAATTTTAACCGTGAGTCGGGGATAGACCACATTGCAATAATTACTCGGTTTCTCATCTGTAAAATTGTTTAAATAATACCTTTTTGTAATAATACAAATTAAATTTTGATGATGAGCTGTTGACTTGAAATTTTACAAATAGGTCAGAACTGGATCACAGAACTGGATTCACTCGGTTTCTTGTCTGTAAAATTGTTTAAATAATACCTATTTGTTTAAACAAATTAAATTTTGATGATGAGCTAGATACTTGAAATTTTAAATATAGGTCAGAAATGGATGACATTTCAATATTCACTCGGTTTGTATGACATGGTATGAGTATGGTATGGTATATTATTGTATGTATGATTTGGTATATTACAGTATGGTATGATAGGAAAGAAATTCGTATGGTATGGTATGAGTACGGTGAGAATATGGTATGGTGCCGATTTGCAATACAGTCAGGTATAGACAGAAGGGTGATCTGCACAAGGAAGATAATAAACCGTTGTGTCAAGAATTTGCAGAGTTTTTCATATTCAGTTCGTTGTTCCCTGAAATCAGCCTCACCAAGGACCATAAGCTCATAGTGAGGTTAGTGGGCCCTGTATAAAAAGATGTTTCCTGGATATATTGTTAAGATAATAGCTTTAAAATTGGAAACTGACAAGCTCTATTAATGAAGAGAAGAGAGATGAATCGTCATATGAAGATGGCATGGATTTGGCGGGGCAGGATTGTGGTCCTCGCCTCTCTGAGGAATGGCAAGGCTACATCTCTGGTGGCCGGGGATGGATAAGGAAATTAAGAGATTTTAGGAAACCTGCCAGGTTTGCTAGGTCTAATCTTGGAATGTTCCTGCCGATGTATGGACCACGATACGCGTGGACTTCAGAGAGGCAGCAGAAGGCCACAGTAGGCTGATTGAGGTATGCGCTACTTGTAAATGGCGAGAACATTCCGATGAAGCAGCACACCGCAGGAAAAACAATAGAAGCCTTGGAAGAAATATAATATATTATGCGAGATTTGGTGAACCCAGATTAATTGTCTCATACATTTGGCCTCCAATTCGTAGCACAAGAGTTCAAGGAATTCTGTAAGCACAGCAACATAGAACATGTGACGACGACTCCTTACGACCCTCGGACAAACGGGCCAGCTGTAAAAGCTGTGCAGACGTTCAAGCAGAGGTTCGCAGTGGCCCAAGGGCATGGACGCCTGAAAGAAAGATTAACTAAATACTTGCCCTCATACGGAAGACCTGTTGCGATGATGGATGATGATGTTGGGCTAGGAACCAAGATCTCGCTTGTCATTGCTGAAGCCTAAGTGCAACATAATATGTTGCACTTGGGCTTCAGCAATGACAACCATATTATGGTTGACAACAGGTTTGGTAACGGATGTTGAAAGGAAGGTGGAAATTTGTGAATTTGTTACAGTACTCAGTCGGTTGACGAGTAGAGGCTGTCTTACCTGAACAGTAGCGCAGCCTCCACCTGTAGCGTATATGAAGACTTTGGTTGGAAGCGAAGGCAAATTGAGCAGTTGTGGTGTAGAAGATGCTTTCAGCTCTAATGTGTCAGTCAATTCCATCCCAGAAGTGGCTAGTGATACCGTTAACCACCTGTTTTCGTCCAGTGCAAGTCGCGCAAAGTCCGAAAAGGCTTTCACAGCTAGATTGATCAACTGGAAATTAAATTATTACAGAATTGCGTTAGGCTCATCCAGGCAGATTCATAGCATGATGATGGAAGTTTTGAATGAGGAGTGTGATGGTGGAGATGTGAAAGTTTACGATGAGGTCCAAACTTACTAGCAGGGAAGGATTTGCGAACTTAAGGCTAATGATCAATAATAATTATTGCGTTTTTTAACAAGTGCGAGTACAACTTGAAAATTGGAATAAATCCCATTAAAAAAATGTGTAATACACTGTAACATCTCTCATTTGACTGACCCTCGACATCTCCCCATCATTATTATACATTTGAAAACAAATGAAAAAAAAAAAAAAAAAAATGGAGGAAGTGAATAAGCGTGAAGAATAAAATTATTTGGACGAACTGCACTAAGTACAATGATTTAGAGCCTAATTTGTTAATTTCCTCTTCTACCCACTTCAGTAGAAGAATGCGTACAACGAGAGAAATGAATAGCGAGTGCACGATGTTCAATAAGGAAATTCAAGTAGATCCACAATGATCTTGCTATACTACGGAATTTCACCATGGTTGCTGTATGAAATTTCTTAAAGGCAAACAGTGCAGATCAATACTTACTTCTGTATGGATGTCGAGTAGATTCGAACGGTAAAACAGATATCTCGCTACTGGTTCAGCTGATTTCAAGTCATTCAACACGGTGTATGTCATGAGAGTGTAGAGAGACGCTTTAAACTCCCTTAGATGACCTGAAATTAACCAAAACACGCAATGAAGAAGGACAATTTGAAACAAGACTTGAATCTGAAGGATCAATAGGCGGACATTATGGGCATTGTGGATTTTATTGGAGTATTATGGACTCTTGGGGAAAAACCTCCTTATGGTGTACGTTTTGAATTTAAAGGAGGCGGCGGTACTGTTTTTCCACAATTCTAGCGCTCTTCATTGTTTAAACTTGAAACCGATCAATTCAATGCAACGAGTGGTTAACGACGAACCCAGGGAAGACTGATGAGATGTCACAGTCTGGTTGAGGTAGCGAATTGAAAACGTGGACAATCACTTTGTGCAAGTGTACCAGTCTCCCCAGTGTACCAGTTATCACCACTCCCGAATTCGAGTACAAAACCACTGCCGGACTTTTGTACTGTTGGTGGTTTTCATGTGTTGAGCATTGTTTTCCCTACACAATCAAATATGAGAGAAATGTCAAGAGAAACGACGACTTGCGACACCAGAACACCAAAAAGCTGCTCTGTCCATTTATCACCAGAGGTGTGGAGTAACTGGTCCAGAGGGTAAATTACTGGGTCCAGTAATCGCCACTATTCCCCATTAGTTCATTAGATGGTTCCTTCAGTTTATTAAGTAAAGTACGTTAGGTAAGTAAGTACCTATCTTCCTAGCGGGGGATGGTAATACAATTCTTACTACTCATTTATAGGGTTAGAAAATGGTGGCAAAGAAAAGAAAATTGATGGTGAGGAAGAAGCCTGATGTGAATAAGACAAGAAAACTTCTCTATCCTCAAGGATCAATGCTTACAGCTTTTAATGATGTAAATTAGGAAATGCCAATTGCTACTGCAGCTAAAAAGCATAATGTCCCACGCGCCACTCTCAGGGATAAGGTTAAAGGTTAATAAGGTTAATGTTTGTCGCCTGTTGTTTGTCTTCTGTACTAATGTATAAGCATAACGAGTAGAAGGAGAAGTGAGAAAACTCCTGCAGTTGCAGTGGAACTGCCGCTAGTCTGCGCCACTGTTGCTAAGCGCTGGTATTGCCCAGGTCTTGGCATGCCCTAAAGAGGACTTTTTACACGATGAACCCGAATTATTTCGTTCCTCCCATCGAAATAATAATTACACAGTTGCAGCTTAAACCTGCAAATAGAAAGAAGATACGAGGGTGCTTATTGTCAACGGAATTTCTATGCAAAAACTCGTTTTATTTCCATGAAACCACTTTTTTTTAAAGAGTAAATAACTTATGTCTAGGTACTTACAATATCGTTTTTTAAAGCACTCTATCTAACTCGAAATTGCAACAATATTGTACTTGTACGTATCTACTGATATACATGGGTTGTATCACAATCATATTCCATATCAGGTAAGGTAACTGATCATCACACAAATTCCTTTACTTATCCCAACTCTTTAAACATGACACTTTCCTAGTTGATTTAGCTCCACTTTTATTTTTCAAAATTTGTTGGCTGTTTTGTTTAAGATGAAATGTAAAACGGCATCTTAAGTAGAAGAACAAGATTGCAGGAATATACTTCATTATAATATAATGAAGTATATTCCTGCAATCTTGTTCTTCTACTTAAGATGCCGTTTTACATTTCATCTTAAACAAAACAGCCAACAAATTTTGAAAAATAAAAGTGGAGCTAAATCAACTATAGCATATTATGCTCTTCAGAGCAGCACAAGTCGTGTGGGACATTTACGTTTTGCAAATCATGAATAGCTTCAATAAACACGTTCTTGTCTAGGTCGTTCTCAACTTTCCTCTTGATTTGGAGTTCCAATGAACGAATCAGTTCGAAGAAATGGAGCGATGGATGTAACAGGAAGGATGATCCATGTTTTCCGAAATCCCTGGCTGCAGTTAGAGTGGCGAATTCAGGGAGGGGCTCGCAGGATTTGAACAGGGTCAGGCATTCTTGACATCCAATCAGTTTTTTACTTTTCCGAATTACGTAACCACACAGATAATAAATTATGAAATTCTTGGGGACATTCTGCTCATTTTCTAAATCTTCCTCCAAATGAGCTTCATTTACAATTGCCAATTTGTCCGTCAAAGATCTGTGGAGTCTTTCCTTGAGCAACTTGTTGTCAAGTTCTTTGGTCTTCCCCAGATGGCGCAACTTGTTTATCATAGTATTCGATGGTACATCAGCATCAGGAGAAACATTCATGCTCTTTGAAATGGCCGATTTTGTGGGAACGTATACAGCTTGTAGCAAATGCAAGTGAAGGAAGTCTATTGTGGAGGGGTGTATATCACCACTAAGGGACCGCAGAATTCCGAAGTGTCTCTCGAGTGGATCCTGGTTTAATTTGGCCGTCAAACAGTATGTGTACCCCTTTGAAAATAGAAATTCCGATATTTCAATAGTGCTTCGGATGGTCACTCGAAGTGACTCCATTGTTCTCTCTGAGGCAATTTCATTCAGGGTTGGAGAACAAGAAATCTTTCCAAGAAATGAAATCAAGAAGTCTAAGTCGGGTGAATGTCTTCTCAGACCGTGCTTGGGGATTTTTGAATTTAAAATGTCCCCAATCAGTTTTTTACTTGTTGGCGGTTTTTTCTGAGCCTTCGAATTTTACGGGTTCAGCTGATCGGTAAACGGTTATTCCCTCTGCGACTGATCTGCTGAAGAGTTGAAATACGAGACGAGCATTCATTTTTTGGAAGGAGTTGGGAATCAGATGAGTTGCAGTTAGCTTGGGGCAGACTTTCAGGCCATTGTTGCGTTCAGCAGGACTGCTTCTAAGATGAAATTATCGGAGTACCTCATCCCGCGTGCGCTAGAAACTTTATGTTTTTGCTCAAACGTTTTAATTATCTCCTGTTCCACTTCTGAGGATCTGGATACGTCTACAAGTTGTTTCGATTTTTTCAAGCGTTCCTCAAGTTCAGAAATGTTTTTTTGGTACTTGGACAGCTGCTGCTTGCTTTGAAACAACTTTTTATTCAGATGTTTCACTTTCTTCTTGAGGATAATGTTCTCACGGTTCAAACGTTAAAAAATCTCTCCTTCTGGATGAGCCAGTGGTTTCGAACCCTGGTTGTCGTTACCATTCCCCAAAGGCTCATAACTGCCACGAATCCTCGCATTCGGTTCGATAATCGATGGTCCGGAATTTTCTTTTTCAGCAGAGGACGGATTTATTGGTGTAAGATACCTTCTAGCTGGAGGTTTTCGAGACCTCGCCGTTTTTTGATAAATAACTAGGCAAGTTAGGAAATAATTCGGAACAGCTTCATCCTTCAATGACCAGCGCAAACGAGGAATGGAAACGGTCTCTCCTTTTATAAGGAATACGTCTTCCTTTATTATGGACTCGTCCAAAAAATGTCGGGAACATACACGATGTTTCTCTGAAAGGACAAAATCCCTTGGAATTGCCCGATTACACGCAGATAACAATTTTTCGGGTGGCTTGAAAAAACGTATACTTTCTTCTGGTTTAGCCTTTTCATAACCAGCCTTACAGCCAGGAACACAACAAGACGGCATGGTTTTTATATTATATGTGACTAGGTAGTAACATCACAGGTCGGTACCTTAGTTTATGACTAGAAAATACACGAAAAACACTTTTTAAGATCTCATGTTAGTCATTCTATCACAGAAAGGGCGTGTGCGATCGAGTAAGGCATGAGAACTAAAGGAAAATGACCAGCTCTTAGCGACACTAGCGCCGAAGCTTCACCTGTCCGCCGCAGTGAGGGCGGGCGGGGGGGGAGTTTTCTCACTTCTCCTTCTACTCGTTATGGTATAAGGAAGACGTGGGTCTTCTCCAATGGATTGGGTTGATGGCAGCAAGAGGTTTTCCAATCACAGCTGCACAGCTAGCTACGTCAGTAGAGCATTTGGTTAATTAGGTGAGCAGGCCAAATACATTCAAAGATGGCAGAACAAGGAGGAAATGGCTTAAGGCATTTCTAAGGAGGAACCCTATCGTTTCTGTGGGACAGCTCCATAGAGAAATACTTCATCAGATGAATACTTCGAATTGATATCATTCTGAGAAAAATGGGCGAGTATTTTGTTTGTAAGTATCTAATAATATATTGGCGAAGTACTCTTGATCAAGATACATTGGCGAAGTACTCTTGATCAAGATACATTGGCGAAGTACTCTTGGAGGTGATAACTGGTACACTTACCCTAGGTAGGGTGAGATTATGTGAAATCAAATTACTTAGAATTGGCTGCTTCTTCTGTTCGACTCCCTCCTCGTAGAGCCAGTCGGAGTTTTCCCTCTGGTGAGGCCAACCGAACTCCCCTTCGTCGTTGGTCGACACGTTTCGTAACCTGTCAATTATTGCCGAAACTTTGTCGCTCCTGGATTTGACAAGGGAGTAGCTCAGCGCTGCGAGAGTGACACTGTCGAACTGACCACCTGAAGCCAATTGATCTTCGAGGTATTTCCGAGCCTTTATCACCGTTTCGGAATCCTTCTGTAACACAAAGAGTATTCTGACGATATCGTGCTGGACTTTCTGGCCACCTCCAGCCGTATTTTTTTACGACTTAAAAACCCTACATTTCGTGGTTCCATAGTTGGGAACTAGCTCACAAACGGGTTCATAGCCATAATCCATGGATCCGTGACAGTCCACTTGAAATCCGTGGATCTAACATAGACCATCAGTAATCCATGGTTTATTCCAGACTTCAAACTTCATTACAACATATTGAAGTCTTACCTCATTTTCCAAGCCAATATTCACAAGGCAAATGAGCGTTAAAGCAGTGGTCGAAATGGTCCGTGAAGGTTCGTCAATCCAAGTCAAATTATCTGGGAAAACGTCCGTTGGCGAATCTTTGAAACTGCCATCCGCCTGTTGTCTGCTCTGAATCCACTTTTTGGCTGAGGTCAGAACTCGGGTGTCGATACTTACGACGCTCTGCGCCCGACTCAGCAGGTCAAGAACCTCTACAGTGCTCCTGAAAGTTATATGATAATAATATAGAGACGGAGCGGCTTAGTGCTTGTTTGTATCCTAGCTTTACTATGATATAAAACGGATATAGTCATTTGAAGGGGACCATGTAAGGCTATGGTTACTATGCATGCGTTTTCTGAAAAGTTCTGACGAAATCCTCGTCAGAACAAGAGTGGTTCCACTGCACGCGTTTCCTGGTATTCTGATCGTCAGTACGTTTCTGCGACTCGCCAAATATGGACGAACTTGATGAGTTATATCTGCTTTAAAATCCGTTGTTGAAGTTATTACTTTTAAATAGTGAAAAGTCGGAGCACGTGAGCCAGGTATTTGACTGTAGAGACGAGTAAGGAGAGTTCAATTTGTTATTTGAAGAATTAAGGGACCAACCATTAAAGTTCTTCGAGTATTTCAGGATGACACCAGAAACATTCGAATACATACTGATGGGAGTAGAAAAAAAGATCGAAAAGCCCTCAAATTTATGCGACTGTATTTCGCCAAAACACGAGGAAAAACCAACTACAGGTTGCCAAAGGTTTGGCCGATTCGGAAGAATTCTGATGAAAATTCCAAACTAGTTTGACCGCTCAAATCGTGCTGACGACGACCTGCATATTCTGACGATGCTGCCCCTCCCATAGTAACCACTTTCAACGGAAAGCAGGCGTTTGTTTGTTCAAGCGAATTCGTCAGAACACGCATCCATAGTAACTGTAGCCTAAAAACTCAAGATTGGCCCAACACACACCTCGAATATTCTTTAGTCTTATTCATTATTGTTATGAGATGCTCACCAATGGCTGGTAGCTTTGGAGTGATCACTGAATGACCCATCTTTTCTTCTGTACAACATGAGGTTCTGAAGGCTGGTTTTGATCTCTCCATAGGAATCCTGATCAACGTTCGTCTTTAGACTCAACAAGTTACTGCTTAGCAGTGACGCGATGGTAGACACGACAGTTGACAAACTGAAAAATACATAAACTTGTAGAAACTCGAAATTTTTCGGAGATGAAGTTTCTAACAAAGAGTAGTTACGTGGATGATGACTTTGGAAATTTACCTGCTGAATTCAGAAAGCGAAGGGCGAACTTTACTTGCTAAATATGGCAGATGGAGTCCTCCAGCGACAAGGAGGGTTCCAGTTTCAGAGCCAGGAAGCAGTGAGTGAGGAATGTCCAGATGGATAACTTGTGAGTAGCCAGCTTCATCATTAAAATTCCATATCCTGTAAGACACTGGACATTTAGTTTATGTGACAATCACTGAGCAGATAGACAAAAGAATGAGATGGTTCATTTTCATGTTTGGCTTGTTTTTAAACATTGACCCTCAGAAAACGTATACAGTCATCACTAAGTACAATAACCTGAATTCCGCTGGTTGTCCCCAAGTGGTGGCAAACCCTATGTATTCGATTTTCATGGTCTTGTCCATTTTCCATTTGAGGATCCTCTTCTCGTGAACCGCTGAGCCGCTGCCGAGGGAGATCGCGCCCCGATCCCAACTCAGCCAAAAGGTTTTTGACCGGTCTGACGTCAGAATCCCAGGAGTTGATGCCGAAGTTAAATGGACTGAATAACCTGAAAATAGTCAGGTATGGAACGACAATTGGTGGATATTACGCAAGGTGCATTGACGCACGTTGCATGCAGTCAAACATCACATTATTTGTAGACGAGTATTACTACAAGCAGCAGAGCGCAACATGAGAGATGGTATATGTACAAGGCTGGCGAATTGAAATTGATTTTTTAAAAGTATATCGAGCAAGTGACTGAAGATTGCTAATAGCCAGCATAATATGGCAAACACCGATGTCCCCTACCGCTCCAGGATCTTTGAAGGTGATTTAATCTTTGGCAGAGATGACAACGTGCTCAATCTAATCACTTACCATGCTTCCCTCTTCCCAGCCAGGACACTGTGTTTTCCTGGTCGCCGATGACGATCTGGTACATCTTCTGTGACAGATCCTGCTCCTCAGAGAGTGCGATGTGCACACCTTTTCCTGCTCGAACTTCGAAAACGACGCCTTCCCGGTTCCTTGGGGCTGGTATCAACTCGTACCTGAAGTCCTCTGGAGTGGAGATTACCATTTGTTCTGCGGATTAAACATCGGATCATTATACAGTTCACTATCAGTATGATTTTAATGTGTCACTGCACCTTTCTAACATACAAGGTTCGGGATACGATCGACGTTATACATTATAAATCAGTCACAAATATGAAAAATCCACAGTCATGCAGCATGGGTAAAAGGGCAAATTTTCAAAGTAATGACTGGTTTTATGTATAATGTCTCCATTGAAGGACTTGATGTCCATGAAGAACATCTCAACAATCAACCACGTTTCTTCATCTTCAAAGTGCTCCAGTTTGAGAGCGGAATAAGATATCGCAATTCAGATTTCACCATCGTGTTCATCGCAAACAAACCTTTAAAATGAGGTGTCACTTGTCAGACTGTTTCACTTAGGGAATTCATGGTTAATTCCCCCCATCAGGTGCCCATCAGTAGCCTGGGTTTGTGCAATGTTTAGTCATCCTTCCTCCTTCTGAGCCAATGCTCGTTAATATGCACCGAGTTGATTCGTAGGGTTTTATACAGCTCTATCTGCCCTAGACATTAACATCCAACTATATTTCAAGAGAAATAGCTTTCAAGAAGAGTACCCAACACAATGCTGTCTACATGTCCTCAATTACCAACATATGAGCCAAAACATCGTCTGTAGGACATCTTTGATAGTTGAAGAATTGTAAACACATATCATACGCTTTATCTTTTGACACACCGTCGAATAACCTACGAAGTTTCAGCCGTACTTCGTATGTACTTGTAAACCGCATCACTTTCTCAAATGTCTCTTCACTCATATTCGTCGTTAACGCTTTAAAGAACTTTTCTAGTTTCGAGTTGTATTGTGTGGTTTGCTCAGCATCTACACCACTTTCAAGCAATGGTGCTTTCAGCTGGCCTTCTACCAAGTCCATTCTATTTGCGATTCCCCTTAGCACAGCACTTGCTGTATACTTCCACGTCCCCCAGTTAGATTTCCCTTCCAAGAAACCAAATCGCAAACGATAGTTATACATTATGCAATAGAAATCCTCTACTGCTCGAGGACAGGAAATATTTAGCTCGTTAGCGAGCTGCGCCCATAACCTAATGAAATTAACTTAATAGGAGACCTTATATTCTACGATGAATGATGAACCGAGACTTCTCAAGGAACACACGAGAACAGTTCTCTAGTTACTAGAGAATTTTATTATGTTATAAACGCTTAACCAAATTGATTTATTTTTCACATTTAATATCACTATGTTTCATTAACAATAGTAGTGCCTCGACATCCAAGAAACGCTTCCTATTGATGCACTTCAATATCTAAATATAAGGGAAATATCGTCATTGTTTTGTCTAAAACTACTTGATTTCAATAGAATCCTCACGACTGGCCAACTCCATTGTCAACAATAGGAACAGCGTTGAGAGTCTCCACTTGACATAAGTAAACATTAAAGGGCGAATACTCAATCAATTATATGATAATGATATGCATTTCGAGTAACAAGCGTGAATATATTCGTCGCCTTGGGAAGGGAAATTAGCAAATCAAATTTACGTGAAACAGATAAACAAAAGTGTACCACCACAGGAGTAGATACTTCCCGGCCAATACCCAGTTGAAGAATCCTAAACGTAAATGAATAAAACCATCCACAAACTCAACACAAAAACTGGATCACCACAGGGACGTAGCCAGCGGTCGGATAAGGGGGTCCAACCCCCTCCCCCTCCTCCTGATTTTTTCGCCATACCTTGGGGGAGTATGGTTGAGGACTGCTCAAGGGAGCCCGGACCGTTTCAAATGACTAGCGAACTCCTGGTGAGGCAGAAGAGGGGCTGGGATGCTTAAGAAAGGCTTGGAATGGTGGAAGGTGACTGGGGTTGGATGAGCACTGCTCAAGGATGCCTTTGGGCTGTCCTAATAGACTAGGGGGCGCCTGGTGAGGCTGAAGAGGCCTTGGGATGCTCAAGGAAGGGTTAGAACCATATAAAGGCAGCATAGTGGCGTATGGATACGAAACCAATTATCCACAGGTATTTCTGGATAGTTAAGAAGGACTGGGGTCAGCTAGGAAGGTATAGGGAGGGCTTGAGGATGGGGTGTTCTATATTGTCTGGGCAGAGCTTGAAATGGTCCAGAACGGCTTGGAAAGGTTATGAATGGACTGGGGCAGGGACGTTGCCAGGGTTTTAGGGGACCCTTCTGGTTTTTTCCATACCTTTGGGGAAGTATTCCATACCTATCGCAGTTGGCCCCAGTTCCCCCCACCACCACTACCGAAATTCTGTCTATGTCACTGATCACCTCATTGAAATCTGTTGAGCCCACGTGACATATTTACTATTCCATAGAGGCCGAAATATCTGCGTATTTACATAAAGACAGAACCGGAAATTAATGCATACCGTTGGCGCAGAAGTAAGCACTTTCGATGTGAGTTTTGACGAGTCCTTCTGGGTTGACTGTGATCCCTTGGTACTTCATGATGGTCGTCACGAGAGAGTGATTGACAACGGCATCGGCGGCAACGCTCTGACATGTCTCACTGTGATACGCTGACACCTCCACTATTGACATACACAATAAATAAGATAGACTTATTGATGGAACATAGAAAACATCGGAATAACGACAAGTTGTGCAGGTTGAGTGGAAAATACAGGTTGAGGAATTCTTGGACGCACAGTGGTTTTCAATCGCTTGGATAGATGTCAAGCACAGCAACTAAAAGATTGGATGTCTAACCTGTCATGTTTTTCTGACCAGGAGTAGATGCGACTACACGTACAACTAAGGAAGTGGCACCATGAGGACCCAGACGCAATTTCTCAGCAACAAAGGGTTGACTGCTCCCCTGGAAGTGCGCTCCTTCAGTCAAGGTGAGGAGTGCACTCACCTATTCAATTAGATCATTGCATAAGTACAATGTTAGACACAATTGCTATGTATTTTGGTCCTCCAAGTTGTTGTCAAGAACCCAAGGTATTGCTCATTCTCGACAAATCCCTCTTGCAATTTCGCTTCGTCTGGTTTCTAAGACCTTCAGAAACCGTAAAAAACTGATCTAGAGATAACATGAGGCTCACAGACGTAGAGGTCCCCCACTTGATAATGCCCAAATCCAATAACTCAAGTTATCCAATATAAATTCACTCACATCGACGCAAGTGTTGAGATTGTTGCCGATTTTTATATCCACCTCCAAACTTTCACTGACTCTGATGGAAGGCGGGAGTTTGAAGTCGACGTCCAACTGCCTGAAGACCTGAACCAGAACAGGTGCCGAGTATCGAAGACCGAGGGCTGGAGAGATCGAAAGGGCCATCAAAGTCCATTTTCCAGGATCAGAAGGGGCGTTAATTTTCAACCCAGTTAGCCCAATGTAAGACCTACAATACCAAACACAATGAGCATAAAAAGCGCACAATGCATTTCCAAAATTTAAATAGGAATTGAGTAGGTACAGGACCTTATCCTGGGACACAAGAGAGCAAAAGGCAATATTAGAATCACTAGGAAAAAATAGTAGCGATGTTGAACCTATCAATGCTAATAAAACTGCAACATCAACAGGGTGTGTTTGGGCACAGGGCAGAAGTTGCTCAAAATCAGTTTGTAATTCCTTGTATTGGTTTAAATACTCAAATACTGAAGGAGGTTATGTGAGCAGCACAATTTGTTTGTTTGAGTGGTTTACTACAGCTTATTTTATTATTATTACTATTTTTTAATAGATAGTACTAATCTGTATGGTGAAAGAAGGTGATATGAGCTTGAGCTGAATAATATTTACTTACGAATAATTAAAACATTGCCAAAGCCACAATTGTTCTAGTTCGATTTCGGATGAAATACTGCGATGGAAGTTGGATTTGGTGCTTTCCAGGGATTTAATCGTTCCTTCGTAGCTCCACTGGTGAAATCCAACTCCGGCTTCTGTGAAGTCCAACTCAACACCCCCAGATCTTGAAGTTCACACCAAATCATCATACACATAGAGAGCGTTTGGTCACTAAACTCAGACATCAGACATAAGACTCGTTCCAGCGCGTAAAAGTTCATGAACAAGTGGCGCAGTCACTCCGTTTCCGTTTGTTCCCTGTTTTTTGAATACCTAAGTTTAGGTAAGGTTAATGATTTTAATCAATTTTGTGAATGAAATGAAAAGCCTTTTTCAGAGAAGTTGAATTTGGCGTTCCAGGATCTCTCCCTCACTCATCCCCACCACTTTCACTTCTACTCTGTTCACTGAACTGATGCATGAACTCTAGGCTGAGCTGGAACGAACCTTCAATCTATAAGCTACGACTCACTTGGCTAAAGAATGAAGTTCACCTCTTCTACCTCCCATTAGACAAACGTAGGAATCATAGTCAGTAGAAAGTTGTACATCTATGACGTCATCAGGATTCCAAAAGTTCTTCTGCTTCAAACGAAGAGTTACCTGTAATAAGTGCAAACAATGTGTAATGAAAGATTAACGTAGACATAAAATAATAGATAGCTCGAACTGACTATTCATAGATAATTCCCTTCAAAATTCACAATTAATATTACGGCTATTAACCTGATTTTGGAGCATTTTGACGTTGAAGGAAATGACGTCACTGATCGGTTCGCCTGCTTCTGTGACGTAATACACGAGAAGATGACTAACGGGGGCCATGGCGGCTTCTACTTTGAACCTGGTGGAGAAATGTTTCATGTAAAGAGGTACTTATTTTCAACCGTTCCATTCTATTGACCTACATATTTACAACCACAGCTGTCAACGTCATTTACCTACACATCAAAACGATTTTTCTCTTTGAAATTTGTTTATAACTGTTCAAAATCATGGGGAAATTACTTTCATTACGTTCATTCCTTTTATTGGTAGCTTTCTCGTCAGTTCCAAATTCTAACCACACTGAAAATAATGCATTTCGAGATGTACATAGGCTTTATATTTTTACGGGGTGATTCTATGAGTACTGGTCATGGGATGTATACACTCAATAGCAGCTCCAATCAGATACCACTATTTCAAGTTAGGACCATATAATGTAGGTAGGTTATATGCAGATTTCAGACAAATCATACCCCATCTTCATAACATACACATGGCTAATGAAGGTAGGTAGTTATGTTATGTTATTGGATATCATTTCCAATAGTTATGTTATTTTATGTTATTGGATATCATTTCTAATGGCCTATCTCAAAAAATGGATCCTGAGCAAGGACGATTCAGGATTTTCATGTAGGGGGGGATTCTTAACCAAGGGCGGTTTTCTGGATCTGCCCCTGGTTCTGAGCTAAAAATGTATTCAATAATGTTCTTTCATTCCCCGTACGTTGGTACGCATTTTGTTGTCGCTGCTACAAAACGTCCAAATTATCAGTCTTTGACAACAGCGTAGGTAGGTACCTATCTACGTAGTTTCATTTGTTCTGTTACTGATTATGGCCTATCTCATCACTCCCCTGCTTTTCACTAGGTAGTTCCTTTATGTTGCTGTGTTACAAAAACATTAATCAATAATGTTGGAGTTATACATAGTTATTTAGTTCTACCTACGGGAACAATTAAAATAATAAAAAGTATTGTTTTCATTTATTTCACTCATGTTTTTCCAATTGGTAGTTGAGCATAATATTTTCTCAGGAGATAGCCCATAATAATTCAATAATACCTACCTATCTTACCATGCAATCCAAAATTATTAAGGCCTAACTCTACGATTTTTCTATAGTAACTACTTTAGTGAAATTTGTGAAAGAGGCCATTACTGTTCTTAAGCGACAACATGGGGTAATTACAGTAGTAACGTAAAATTGTGTCGTACGTAATGTTGAAGCGACAGAGCGACGGTTTTCCGATTTCCATTCGTGGAGGGAGGTCGTAGGAGGGAACGGCTCCGCTGTCCCAAAACGTCAGGTGGCCCTCAGTAGTGACAATGTAGTGAAGGTGACTGTCACAGGGGCAGGACGAGAGCACTGTGGGATGTGCAGTGTCTCCAGGCTGAACAAAATCGAAACAATAAAGTAGAATACGGTATAAGAGATTCGAATTAGCGGGATTCCAGCGTAGTAAGTAGTGATATGAATTATATTATGCAGAGATAGCTAACTGCAATCCTCGTTTAGGTGCATTCTGCGTGATTGAAATTGTAGTTCAACAAAAATAAGCGGATTTAACTAATGAAACAAACACAACACATGCAGGTACATTCAAGTATTATACATGGATAAGATTTAGGTACATGTTCAGGTCTGGTTGGACTTCTGATGTAAAACCAGTGGTGGACTGATTTCCAGTGATAATTCTTGGAATGTGTTAGTTCACAAAATTGTCACAGTTTTGATCATTCGACCCCAATGCGAAGTAATGCTGAATAATTGGATTAGGTCAAGAGGATGAGGGTTTGTGGGTTTATAGTGAGTGAAACCTCACACAGCTGTGGAGTGCGGTCCTTCCAAATCGTCTTTTAGCTTCATGCTATTGTTCACGGGCCAAAATTTTAAACTCGTATTTCCGAAAACAGGGGAGATTACCCATAAATTCCCAAAATGAAACATTCTGACAAGGTTTTTTTTTTAAAATGCTGAACACGATGGTGACTCCCGATTTGCGATATCTTATTCCGTTCACAAACTGCAGCACTTTGAAGATGAAGAAACGAGGTTGTTACTTGAGATGTTCTTCATGGCTAGTCTTCTTTAATCTTATAACGGAATGAGATAACGCAATTCTGACTTCACCATCGTGAACACTGTTACCATCGAAAGAGAAAAAAACTGTTTTGATCATAATGTGTTTTTAAGCAAAAATGTGCGATCTTTCACAATTCATAAATTCAACCTATTTGGATTACCACTATGATACATACCCACCTAACAATTTACAGGCTAATGCCCCAAGTAGGTACCGTTCAAATTGAATTTTTCGAGACGGTTTCAAAATTTCAAAACTCGTTTTGAACCCCTTGAAGTCCATTTGTTGTCTGAGCATTGCGGACACATTGGTTCCCATCAAAAACAAATTCGTAACTTGAACTTTTTCACGTATGACGTTTCACTCACTAAAAACCCACAAACACTCATCCTCTTGACCTAATCCAATTATTCAGCATTACTTCAGATTGTGGTCGAATGATCAAAACTGTAACAAGTTTGTGAACTGACACATTCCAAGAATTAGCACTGGAAATCAGTCTACCACTGGTTTTACATAAAAGTACCTACTTAAGAACAGTGCTCTAGACAGAGAAGTGATCTGTAGGTAAAGAAGAACCAGTGTCCAAGAATTGGCTGAGTTTTTCTCGCACGTGTGCTTTTCCCAATGGATATACTTTTATTTATATAGTTTTATACACATAGACTTTTCGCAATGAATATAAAATGAATATACTCGAATCCATCTCTTGTCTCATGGTTAATCCTCTACACTTTGCCCAAATTGTATTCTCGGAAGTCCTACCAATTTATAAAGTTCATTACCAAAATTATTGTCAAAATTGAAGATGATTTTACTAAATAACAACGAATGTTAAACAAAAATTAAAAAAAAACTATTTATTTTTCAATTTTTTTGCAATTTATTTTAATGTAATAAATGATTCATGGCTATGGCGAAAGCTAATGCCAAATGAAGGAAAAAAATACTTTAAATTTTGTTTCGTTCATTTTTGCCTAGTTTCCGAGTAATACAACTACTTAAGAAAATAAATGGATGAGAAAACTGACAACCAAGCGGTGTCAAGGTTTGGTATGTTTTTATGTTTCTGGGTTACCAACCTTCAATGTTTCATCAAGTTCTTCCACAAGAAGGTAGCAGGATGAACTGGAATTCCACTTGTAGATTGGTTCTCGAGCTAAGACATAGTGAGAGTCGATTTCTTTACCCTCTACAGAAACCAGCTCAGCCTGTATTGGACAAAATGAAACATTACATTTTGCATTGAAGAATAGGGGAGTTTTTTTCTTAAATGCTCTTTAGATGAAGTTGAACAGTTGAAATGTTTACAAATGTTGTAAGGTAGGTACTTTTCTGCAGAACAGTCAAGTTAGTAGAATGATTGTCCACAAGTGGCAAACCTGTAACGTGATGAGTTCACTATCAGAAAGGACTGCTGGCACGAGGAAACTCCCTACGCCTCCTGCCATTTCAATGTCCTGGCTGTATATGGACGTCATATTGTCTAGAACCTTGACTCGAACTCGGACAGCCTTCTCTGAACTGACGGCTTCAACCTTAACAAAGAGACAGAATGTACAAATACACGTACTACCTATGGTAGGGTTGCCATATCAGATATGGCTATTCTATATATAGTCTAAACAATATACTACTATAGCAGAATATATTCTATACAATATTTTTGAAAATAGGTAACATAATATGAACCATCGAAGAAAAGTAGGTACTTATGTACATAGGAAGAGGTCGTTGAAGTTGAAAAGACCTGCAAGAATGAATCAAGGCCAGTGTAAGGGGGTTAAAAAAATTCTCAAACGGGGGGCGAACTCAACTTTTCAGCTGACGAAAATCGGCTTGATTGCGTGAAAGTGTTCACTGTGTTTATATTCTACGCCTTGTGCTTGATTTTTTTTTATACCGACACCATTCTTCAGAACAAAATAGATGACAGGGTTGTTTGTCAGTGGACAGGACGTGAAGAAAAGTACTTACTCCAAACAGCTTTTTTCATCTCTGGCAAGGTTTTATCCGCGTTCCGACGAATCGCTAGACCATAATAGAGTTTTTGAAAAGCTTTGGTGTTCTAGGCATTGTAATAGAAAAAACACTCGCAAATAATACCGACGAAAATGACTCGCAAAGGAGGACGGAACGACTAATAAATAAGATAATATCTGCCATGTATCTTATATTATAAGATACATGGCAGATATAATACGACCAAAACAAACATCTGTAACCTGTCGAATTATAACCTACTTGTTGTTTTGTCTTCTTCTTCTTCGTCGTCAAAGCCTCCCATCACCCTCAAACCCTCAAGAGTTCAGAAGCTTTCAGACGTCACGTCAAGCAGAGATAGGCGAATCCATATTCATAGTTATGAATACGAATACAGATATGAATAACCAGAAATTCACATTTTTTTGTGTGACGTTTTCTAAAATTTACTGTATTTTTAGTGAATGTTACTCAAATTTTCCTATTGTACAATGAATTTTACTGAAATTCGTGTTTTTCTACAAGAAAATCTAAAAAAATTCACATTTTTGTTGTAAATTTCCCGTTGTTCACATTTATTTTATGTATTTTCTCACAATTCACATTTTTGTGTGAATTTTATAAAAAGTGTTGCCACCTTTCTCCTTTTTACTATAAATTTGAATCAAATTCCAATTTTTACATCAATTTTGCTCAAATTTACTGTATTTGGTGTGCATGTTACTCTAATGGGATGACGTGTGTGGCTATTGTATAGGTACTTATAACGTATTTTCGAAATGACCCCATGGTTTCGTACAGGGGAATTTCTCTTATGGAATTTCTCTGAGGGGAAGAATCTTGGAAGCAACCGCTACAATGCAACAAGGTCTCACGTACAGTTACGAATGTTACGATTAGATCCACGAGAAAAAGAGCCAGGGTCTAGTTGATCGGCCGTGGGCCCGTAAAAGTGGCAAAAATTCCAAAAAATTCAAAAATTTCAACAAAAAAAGTTTTTGTTTCAAAAATTTAGATGGGTTGAGATAATGGGTTAAATCTTTTAAAAAGCTCTATCTCAAGCTGAAACGAAGCTCTGCGCAAAAATTTCATGTCAATCGATGAACATCGACAAGGTGAGGGCGAAAAACCGGGTGTTTGAAGTTGCATATCTCGGCTTCCTTTAGACCTAGCGACATGAAACTTTCAGGGCTTTCTATTATCCACACAAGAAGACCCACACTAAATGTTAAGTTGATCGGTCTAATAGGAGCCGAGATATGGATAACTGGAAAACGAGTTTCGTGAAGTCCAGTACAACATTTACTCGGTAGGTACCGTTCGTTCTATTCAACTAGTTTGCTTGGCCTACAATTCAAGACTCGCCAGAAGGGGAATCCATATGTGACCGTCCACAGGAAAACGTAACTTAGCTTCCGGATTTTGAGATCGGTTTTATTGTCATTCCTGAGAGACGAGAAGCTTCTGAGCCGTTTTCAGATTTCTCTATTAATCCGTTGAAAAGTTATCATTTTTTCAACCTCTGAATTGCAAAAAAGCTGTTTTTGAGAAAAATGCAATAAAAGTTTTAGAAAGTGTTTTGATGTTTTCTCACCTTTTTGACTTGGTTCTGTTTTTCTTGTTAGGAATGTATTAGAGTAGGTTTCCATCTAAAAGATGGATTTTTTTGACACTGGGACAATCGTAGAAATTTGTGTTGAATATTACCTACCACAGTCGTTATGACTTCTTTTTATTTAATTTTGAATTGTTTTACTACATTCCTAGTTTGTAGCGAACATAATAATGAAACCAGAATGTAGTGGGTGGAGGGGGGGGGGGGCAACAAAATATTTCTTTTATCGAGACTTACTTAAAATTTTATTTAAAGAGAACAATTTTTTGTTAAACAAGAGTGCAAAACAAACAATGAAAGAAAAAGGTTAGGTAATAATTTTCTTTTTGAAGGAATATTGAATAAATGTTTCTTTCCGCGTCTGTTGTACCTCCTTTTTCTTCTTCTTCAAGAGATGAGGTGATGGCCCTGGGAAGCTAAGGTAGGTACATTATTCATCGCCTTGGTTTTTGCGATGTATCGTTGATTTCCAGTGATCAATTCGTAAAACGGCTACAGATTCAGATAGTAGGTTAGATTTCCTATACGAATGATAATACCTAACCCAAGATGTCGATTTTTCGACCCTAATTTCTTTTCTTCGTTCTGGAAAATTTGCTTCTGGAAGGTAAGGTACGCTTTCCTGTGGACGGTCACATAATAAATTATATAATATAAATTATATTATTATATTATATAAAATAATAAATAAATATATATATAATAATAAATCTTGTAAATTTACAAGACACTTTGGCAGATGTAAGAAGTTTGAGATTATTTTTCATCAATTCTCAAGAGGTAAAAGCTCGCATCTCTTAAGGTTTGTAGATTTTTACCGCAATTCGACCTGTTACAGTAACGGTTGGATACAGAAAGGAGAAATACTTACGCCGCATCTGGGGCTCGGAATCGACTCCCCCCACTCCTTCAAGTATCGACTTATAAAAAGACGAGTGGTTGATTACTTTTACGGTTACTTATTCACTCTTATCAACTGTGTGATCCGTGTTTGGGAAATGGTCGTGCAAACTCCCTATCGATCTCAGATCGATCTGCTGAACCAAATACGGACGTTCCCTAAACCCCCGAGCAAAGAGAGAGAAAAAAAAAGAATTATCGGATGCTGCGCGAGCCGTTTACCTACCCCCAGGTAGTCCGATCCGCAAACACAATTTTAAAGTCCCCAATCCCCATCCCCGCCCAACGAAAAAGAGGGTTGTAGCTGAATCAATCTGTATCGTATAAACATGGGATAAACCTTCTGAGGTAAAGGTAATTCTGGGGTTTAGCAAGTTATTGTGGCCGGGTGACAGCTTTGATAGGCGAGGCGTAAGTGATGTGTAAGGTGAGGGAAGGGAGCAACGTTGCCGACTAGAGAGGGAGACGTCGGCTTCAATCACTAGCATCCCTCATCCTGCAACTCGCGAGAGCTTCATTCCACCCACTTTATCATCGTTACACATAGAAGTTGAAGGTTGTTGAAAAACTCTCCTCTCGCAACTTTATTTTCTCTCATTTTGAGATGGAAATGTCACTGGATGCCTTTTTTCAGATTCATACATCAGAGTTGGGGAAAAAAGCATGAGAGTTCCATTATCGTCTGTATGGCTCTTGAAATTCATTTTTCTTCATTTTATATCTATTTATTAAAGACAATTTTAATATAAGAATAGCACAAAAACTTCGAGGTCGAGAAATGATGAATGTAATGAAATTGTTACTGTTCATCCCGTCACCATATCTCATTCCTGAAGAAGATTTTTTTCTTCACCCCAACTCGCAGCATAATGGCCAAAATTCCATACAATAAATATTATTTCTTACGTTCTTCTCATCCATGGATGACTATGACATTCGGTAAGGGTAACCAAATATCTACAGGTACCCACTTATTCGTAAGTACCACATTCAAGACCTCAGAATACTCTCATTTTCTGACAGGAGTCCTATTGAAGGGCAAACTACTGTGCACAATGCTCTGGAGGTGCTTAATACTGTTGAGAGCACAAGACGCGTTGAAAAATCGCAGAACCTCAACCAATCGACGAAAAATGTTAATTCTGAAGGAGTGGCCACATTGTGGTAACCTCGGTTGAAAGCATAACGTGCGCTCATGGGGACAATTTGAGTACAACTAGCACACATGACTAACCTATAGCGAAAGCTGAAGAACGTATCATCATTAAATTGAGAAACGAGTGGGACCAATTTTCCAAGTGGAGGGTTAGAGGACGACGTTGGATAGTAGGTACAGAACCACTTCTTCTTGTAAAATGAAGTAGAAAGGTTAATAATGTCACAATACCTGCCCGTATTCCCTACTATCCGCCAGAAATACTGAATATAATTATATGCTCGGCTCCCTTCTCTTCGAAAGGCTTCTTGAGAATGTTAATTATCACACTTCCATCTTACTCCTGTGAATCTTACTGCACAATTTTGTAAGAAAATAACTTCTTACCGTGGAAAAGTAACTCGAAGTGGATGAAACAAAACTGCTGGGAACATCAACAACGCCTAATGCTCCATCGATTTCACCATTAGTGACGCAAAATTACACTTTTTGTTTCAACTTGGCCCTTCCTTGCATCACCATGGAAGGGATCATTTCAAACCATATCAATTGAAAATAATAAACCAAAAGGAATGAAAATCACCCGACTTATCATAGGGTAACTTCCCCTTCTACCACAAACATCAGGGTCCAACGATTACAAACTTGAAGTGTGAGGTTATGTGATTCTTGTTTCACTTTTGGAACATCAACAAGCCACGATGCTGTTGATATTTTCATCTTTCCCGCATTGCTGACTAGAGACGTGAGGGAGAAGATTGCAGACTTTCATCAAACTGCAATTTGCCTTACTGTACTGAGGAGTGGGGATAATTGATACAAGAACAACTTTTCCCCATGAATCAGTCACCATTAGGTTAAGTGTTTAGCGAACTCACGTGAGTAGGGGGCAGTCTGACAAGTTGCTAGTGTAGTCCAGGAGCCATGTACATTCTACCTGGACTCAATTTCAAAGGTAACGAAAATTTGATGGATTGTTTGGGGAAGGTAGAAGGTATGTTTGACGAGTTTTCCAGTTTTCTAAAAGCGAAAATCCATTTAAGGCGAAAACGCATTAAATTTACTTTTAAATCTATTATTATTCAAAAGTGTTTTTGGGCCCAACAATAACCAAGATACACAGATACCAAGGTAAAATTTCTCACACAGACAAAATCCTGAAAAATACAGGTTTTGGGATAGTAAAATAATTTTACTATCCCAAAACCTGAATTTTTATTATATTATTTATTATATTATCTTATAATACATAGAAAATTTATCTAAGTATTAGTTCACACTAGCTGTCGGTCCCGTCGCTGACGGGCAGAACTCGGGGTGTGTCCATCTACCTCTGTTACCTGTCCCGGACGGGCAGAATTCAGGACGGATCCATCTGCCACTCTTACCTGTCGCTTTACGGATTATACCCCCTATATGTCCCTTTACAAACCCTTATAATCTTAATATTTCGGCTTCCCTATAAACCCTCACCCCTATGCATCGGATCCGGAAGTGAACCCCCCTACGTCCTTCCCCGATCACGGAAACATTTGAATACGGGAGAAAGGTTCGATCCATTGAGCCGTTTTTGCGTGATTGAAGGACAAACAAACAGAGATACAGACACCAAATTCAAGATCGGCTTAGTTCGACTCCATACGATACCTGTAGTGAAATGTTTCGAAAATACCCAAGAAACACGAAAATCGTCTCCAAATTTAGTTATACATAATAATTTAGTTATACATAATCTATATTATAGACATTATGCATACCCCCTCACTTCCACCCTCAATACCTTTATTCCCCCCTAAAACCACCCCCTGGCTACGTCCCCGATGAAAAATCGAAATTTGATGAGGCACCGCATCAGGGTCCTTGAAAATGGAAAGCCAAGGGAATTTTCAAGTACTTGCAGGGAGTTCTTTGTCCAATGCTAAAAAGAGCTGAGGCGGCCACGCATCCGGTCATTGCATGCAGGAAAAGGATGTCCTTGCAATCAAATTTGAAAGAATGCGACGAATATAAGACCCTTTGGAGGTTGTCTCTCCCACTTGTCTCGAAATAGATGTGATTTTTGGAAGAATCCAATGCACCCAGCAAAACCATCAAGTCAATATCTTCTCCAGTGGGTGCAGTTTGTGAAGCTGTTCCTGCAAAAACAGGCCTTTTTTGAATGGCATCCATGTGCAAGAACTGTGCTGGGACTGGCTGTGAGAACTCCCTAAAAATTTCGTTAACTTTAGAATTGAGTTCAGCACATCCCGATTATGTTTTACAAGCCTCCCGGACTATATTTGGTTTCGAACAATATTTCGAACAATATTTGGTTCATTCTTCAAAATTCATTATTTTCTGTAATGAACCATTGGAATTTACTAACAAAAACAATTTGTCAACCTCCCCTCAAAATGTTCAATGGCTGTTATAATATTCGTTGTTTACAATTGAATCAGTCGTTTCAGAAACCCGACTAGTCCACAAAACCCAAGTTACCAGGAAACGCGAAAAACTGCTGACGTCGCCCATCTGATGTAGATTTGAGATTTACCAATACACGTGGTTTTATGTGGCATCCATGTAATAGAAATGCATAAGTGAGCAATTAAAAAAAAAAAAAAAACTTGCATGTGTAGCTCTACCTAAAAGTATGCAGAATCGATCAAAAAACGAAAATCGATTTTTTTTGGACTAGCCGGGTTTTTGAAACGACTGATTCAATTAGATTGCGGATTTGTATATTTTGTCTAGTTGGGGGAAATAATTCAAATTCAAACCTCGCATTGCTTCATGAAAAACTAACTAAGGTGAATGCAAATAGAGTATGATGAATGATTCGGGGTCAAAGATGGTATGGTGTCCACAGTTTACTTACCTACTTGGGTTTATGAATATTTTCCCATTTCATCTTTCTAAATCCGAAGAGTGAATGAGAGGAGGGCTCCATTGAGGTGAGCCATTTCCATAACTAATAACGTTCAAGAATTAGTTCCTAAACTCGCTCCATTCAAACTCACTCCCGTTACAAAGCGATTATATACCGGTAGAGATATCTTTCCTTTTGTCATGGATGTCATCCAGATCATACGATGAAGAGAAATGAACAGCAATTACGCCTCCTCGTAAAGCGTTGGCGGTTCGTCCTGTTTGGTGAAAAATTGAGTGACTTGAAAAGATCGAGTTATGGGATACCAACCTATTCTTTAGAATGACATCAGCCCACCAACTAAGCACCTAAATGACCAGCCTGATTAACTCTACAATAATCGCTGAAAAGAGGTCGACATCCAAGAGGCTTTGGAGGAAGTTTCGCTGCCAAAACCCTCCTAATGACTATTGAATTTTACGCAAGTAGTGGCAGTCTAAAATGGGGGATCGAGAACACTCATGTTGGGCCTTTTGCCCATTTCTAATGACAGGAAATGCATGAAATTTGTGTAGAATCTGATACATACGGTAGTTCTTAACTAGGTACTTATAATATAATATAGAAATATATATATTATATAAACAAATTTACCAAAAACCGACCCCAAAAATCGTTACGAAATTTTTATAATTATTTCCGATTACAACCAAACCGTTGATCGTACAAAAGACGTTCACCTTGCCAGTGCTTGTCAGAAGTGTATGGAGCGTAGCGTGGCTCTGGGCCAGGGGGTACCGCAGTCAATTCAGGGTTCGTGCCGATTTTCAATTTTCAATTTCCCTGACTTTTCCCTGATTTCCAGACCAAAAATTTCGATTTTTCCCTGACTTTTCACAACGTTTCAGGATCCTTTAAACAGTAACGTTTTGCATGAATCGAAAATTTTAGATGCGCAAATGAAGAAAAACAATATAAGGAACAAGTTTTTTTATTCATAAAAAAACGAAGTTTAGGTACTTAAAACAAAGTAAGAGATAGAATCACAAGATAAAACACATAAAAGTTTTGAGTACGTGGTTTACATAAACCATACCTTACAAAGGTACTTTACAGTTTTTTTAAAGCAGGAATTAAGTACTAAATATATTAGGAACAATACCGTTCATAAAAGAACCTAGCCCTTTGGTTGTCACTTCAAACAAACAGGCCGAATCACAATAACAAAACATAACTTAAAAGTCTTATTCCTAGACAGCCAGACGGCCAGCGCTGGCGGCGAAGCAAATGAAGCACCGGACGGTACCGAGCCTTTGCGAGGACGAGAACGCGGCGCGAAAATTCAACTGGTAAAGGGGTTTTCGACGCGTATCATGGATTTTTCGCAATTCTGCACCCGATTTGAGATTTTTCCCTGACCAAAATCCAATATCCCTGACTTTTCCATGACTTCCAGTGCCCATTTATATTTCCCTGACTTTTCCATGACTTCCCTGACTTCCCTGACCGGCACGAACCCTGCAATTCACCCCCCCCCCCCACCTCACACACACTTCCTAACCCCCTCACCTTAGAAATTAAGCAGTTCTTAGCAAGCTGTCTATTCACAGGATATGTATGATATCATTTATTTTCTAAAATTATTTCGCTACCTATCGATCTTATCTCTATAATTCACATCATCGGTTTTCCATTGATCGGAGTTTTCAACAATACGATTGAAATAATCAACAAACAATCCACGTTGCTCTTCTACCACGAAAATCAGACTTGAAGCGAAATTTCAAAGAAGGAAGCTTTTCTTCAATAAAATGACGTAAAAGGTTTTGCCTTGCTGTGGAATGTGAGACAACACAAATCAATCCATTTCAAGTTTGAAAAAAACTTGACTCTCTTTAACATAACTGGTACATAGTTTGTCGTAACACCAAGTTTAAAGAGTGAGCGTAACAGTGGACAAACAAAGCTTTAGGATATTGTACTACAGCTCTTGACTGTAATCCTGTCAAATGATCTGACATCACCGCTGCTCCGTCATACGTTTGGCCTACCAATTTATTTTCAAGAGAAAAAGAATTTCCAATAGTGCACACATTATAACGAACTAAAACCCTACCTACTGAACTATTGAACAGTTTTTGCAGCAACTATCCATTTCAGGAGGATAAAAACTAAACGAACAACTGAAAACTATGAACAATCAAACAAAAATAGGTAACATCCAAAGAAGAAATAAGTTTTCAAACCCTAAATGGACAACTAGGATTTCTGAATGTTGATCCATATCGAATCGGTGGGTCCCTAGCGATCCTCTGCGTTCCATCTATCTACGCCTGGGCAATACATTTGGCCTGCCCTAAGGTAACACAGTCAGGAGACAAACTCACATGCGCGCGCCAGAATACACACAGACTGACGCATACGCTGTACGGGTGACGTCAAGGCCCCCCGCTAAAATCTAGCGATTCCCCTGTGGCCTCAACTGGTCGGTGGCCTCACTGCAATGAGATATTTGTAATTCTTCTTCTTCACAATATATTAGATCCTTATCAATCGGCATATCGAACTGGCTTCAGTACGGAAACAGCCCTGATAAAGTTACTTGATGACCTCCGCAGAAGTATGGACCACAGGCAGGTTACAATTATGGTTATGGTTGATTTCTCATCCGCTTTTGATCTGATAATGCATGATACATTATTGTGCATCCTGCGATCAATTGGAATCGAAGGTCGTTCCCTTAATTGGTTTGAGTCCTACTTGTCTGGACGGGAGCAAAGAGTCGGGGGTCCTGGGGGTGACTGCTCGACATGGAGGAGAGTGGAAGTAGGGTGTCCTCAGGGTTCCGTGCTGTCGGCACTCATGTTCATAATTTATATCAAAACTTTGTCGGGCATTTTCTCGCAGGGTACCCGTCATATTATGTATGCGGATGACTTGCAGCTCTACCGGTCCTGCCCAGTAGAGGCGATCTGTGGAGCGGTGAGTCGCCTGAGTGGGGACCTTGGAAATCTTTGGAGGTGGTGCTCAAGACATGGTATGAAAATAAATGAAAATAAAACTAAAGTAATGGTATCGGGGTACCCAAAGATCTTGGCCAAAATCGATTTTTTGACAATTCCTAAAGTCATATGTGGCAAAACCCCTTTAGACTACGTGGACATTGTGAAGAACCTAGGAATCATGATGCAGAGCAACTTCTCGTGGAATAGTCAAGTCACGGCAATGTGTAAATCGGTTTTTAAAAGCATATACCAACTTCGGAGATTGGCAAGTGATTTCCCAATGCATGTACGAAAGCAGCTAGCACAATCACTTATCCTACCTATTTTTGACTATGCACCTGTAGCAACCTGTGACTTCAACAGTGAGGATATTGCTAGACTGCAAAAAGCGCAAAATGCACTGGTGAGATTCGTGTTACGGCTTAAATTAGACGAACACGTTACCCAACACTACAAATCTCTAGGCTGGCTTAAGATTAAGGAAAGAAAACGCCTACATATTGCAGTATTGGTTTTCAAAATCCTTAAATTTAAAAGACCTCAGTACCTTTATGAAGAATTTTCATTTATGGCCCAGGTGCACTCAAAAGACACCCGGAATAGAGAGAAACTGTTGCATCCCGAAGCACAGGACAAACCTCCCGAAGGACAAATCCCGTCTCCACAGGACAAATCCCGAAGCACAGGACAAACCTTTTTAATAGATCTTTTATCGTTCAAGGAACTAAAATATATAATGAACTAGTTGGCAATTTCAATCCTAACGGAAAAACTGAAATATTTAGAGAAAAACTGAAAAAACAATTATTAGAAACTTATTAGAAGAATGTATTTATTTATTTACCATATTTTTATGTTTGAAGTTCATTTGACTTAAAAGCAGTTGCAACTTTATTAAGGAAAACCATTGTAAATTTATTTGATTATATATATATAATTGTTATACATATAAGTACATATTTCGTTTTTTTTTTGTTTTCTTTTTAAGATTTATGTATCAAGTATATCATAGAATTATGATCGTAAGAGGATTTTTGTAATCTTTCATCCAGGGATGGTGGAAGAGAGGGCCTCAAGGCCCTAACCTTCCCTGGTTAATAAATAAAACATTCAATCAATCAATCAATCCATCTTCCTCTTCTTCTGACCTGGCTTCGGCTATGCCAGGCATTATCATTGGATTCGTGATTCAAAGCAACCATCAAAGGTAGCTGTAAGTAACTATGGCATTATGAGCGGCGATTCAAATTTTCAATTGAATATTTCACTGTATTCTCAATAAATGTTTTCATCGTTCAAATTCTACCTTTATTCTTCATTTCTTGTGGGGAAGCTTCCACTGACACTACGCCCCTGCTCCATACACTCCTGAGCTTGAGATGAGCACATCTTTTAGATAAATCAAGAGCTTTCCAACGAGTGGTGATTTTTGTACGATCTGAAATGGCGAAGATGAAAATTTCCGTAGCAACGGTTTAATTGTAAAATTTCGTTACGATTTCAGTGGTCGGCGTTTGCCTGATAAGTCCCGGTAAAAGCGTGTTCCACGATAAAATTGGTGGTTCATTAAAATGTGAAAACCTAGTAGGTGTAAGATATTTAATATTGATGATACCTTGCCGACAAAGGGAAGGCTGGGCTTGTACCTCCGACGCATCTCTCTAGAGAAACGGAGCTCTACGAAATGTTCTTCGGCGATGGGAAGCTCCGGCATGACGGGATCGCCGCATCCTCGGACGTTCGACACGTTCAGATTCGACGAGAAGACGTTCTCTTCGATCCGCACGTCAATCCGCCAGATCCCGATGGACGTCCTCTTCGACAGTGGGATCCTGAACCTCTTCGTTTCTGCCAAAAACAAACGAGATACTATTGAAAAGATCATTCTACGGGATTCGCATGAGGGCTCAGTAAAATGGCCCAGTAAAATTAGACCTGAAGGGGTACCTACCTCGAAGTGGGCTGGGAAAAGCTGAGAATCGTTCTAAAGCCTTAAGATAGTCTAGAAAAAGAGTAATAGGAGTTTTTACCCTTCCAGGCGTTGAACTTAATTTTTGGTGCCCTGAAAACTTCTACATTCTCGAACTTTTTCAGTTTTTCGTTTATAAGTCGTAAACAACGCATCCTATCCAAACCCTTTCCATGAGATAAATTGACGACCATCGAATTCTGGGTCGATTGACTTTCCAACTTCAAAATTGGACCGATTTATAAAGTAGTAATCGATAGCTGAAAAACGAACATTTTTCCCATACTGGCTAATATGTAGGGGAAAGTCGGGAGGGTCGGGGCAGGGGAAAGTTGGGACAGTTGAAGGTTAGAAGCTATGAAGCATTTTTCATATACCATTATTGGTTATTTAGAAGTGGTATAGCCGAATATTAACCTACATCGTGTTTCCCGCCTTCTCCGCGTTCCTATCCGCCATCACCAGCCATTTCGTAATTTTGACCCACCTATGTGTGATTTTTTGGCAACTTTTGAGGTTTTTGAAGACGTTGCTACAGTGTTTTTTCCACCCAAATCGGGTCAATCTTCAACAACAACATCAACAACAAGTAAGTAACTCCAGTTTGATTTCCTCCATGAAATTACTTTGATGATGAGTAAACTAACTTTCTTGTTTATTCATGTTTGGGGGAGGCTTGGGACACTCAGATGAGGGAGGTTTGGGACAAGTCCCAATGCTCCCCCAATTGTCCTTTCTGGTCTGATTGGGCTTCTGATCTCTAAAATTCTTCGTTTGAAGTTCAATCAAGTTTAGTTTATAATTTTCCATCTCGAAGCTTTGAAATCTCTAATTATTTTGAAATGTTAATTAGCTATTGACGATTGGACCTCTGATCTCACCACTTCTTTGTTTCAAGTTCAATGCATTTTAGTTTATAATTTTCTATCTGTAAGCTTTGAAATTCTGGTCATAATTCCTATGCTGGCGACTAACTCATTACATTTCTAGCAACTACCTATAAGTGAGATTCTGATATTATGAATGGCTAATTTAAATGAAGTTCCTATCCCTTGTCACATTTAAATGAAAGGCTCCTATTTATCTTTATATGTGCATTTCATTTTCTGTTTCTTGCTAATTTAAAGTGACTTTTCAATTTCTTGCCATGAACTTATGTAAATTGCAATTCCAATTTCTTGCTCATTTTCAGTGAATTCGCACGCATCAAAAGTCTGATTACATGTTACATACATTTATAAGTTCATAAGTAAACATACTGTATGAGTCATACATAGTTATTTATTTATTTATTTCACAACACAGGCAATGCCCAATGAACAAAAGTATGAAATTAAACAAATAAGTTGACCAAGCTGAGCTCCCGCCTTTCCCCTACCATTTGACGACTTTCTGTCATCTGTAGCATCAAAAGTACTCGTCCTATCAAATGTTTAGTCATAGAGAATTTAGCGGCAAGTTAAAAAAAACACTTAAATTTTAAAATGACTAATTCCTGTCCGCGTATGTTTGCGTATTATCGTAAATGTATGTAACGTTTTATCATTGTGCATTACTTTTTTGCGTTTGCGTTAAAATTATATGATGAAAGGACAATAAGGCGATGGCCATGACTGTTGAACTCGGTTCAATAACAGACCGGTCATGTCATGAAAGCTTAATAATATTGAGCTCAGTGCGGGTTCCTGCCAGCTGACATATCCCTTATTCAGTGAGATTATTAAATGATTATGAAAAGGAGGGACTCCGGTCGAGACGTGTAGTAATATTACCCATAGTACTTACACCTGCACTGAGTGGGTTAATAATATTAAGCATAATAATAATTTCAGATAAAATTCGAATCATAAGCTTTATATTATAAACTGAAAATATACTACTAAATAAACATATTCGCGCATATTTATTGAAAATATACCACTTACTAATTACAAGAAATAATGGCCAGGAAG
Organism: Stenodema calcarata; assembly: GCA_963920205.1. Lineage (NCBI taxonomy): Eukaryota > Metazoa > Arthropoda > Insecta > Hemiptera > Miridae > Stenodema > Stenodema calcarata. Next base: position 2,567,643 of record OY986056.1, on the reverse strand, counting down.
CAAGATGAACTATTCTGAAGATGAGATATTCTTCTGTTCTTTGAATTTGGTAGGTATATATAAGTGTGGTTCAAATTGGTCAATTTTTAAAATTTGGGTGTTTCTTGAACTTACCGATACATTGTCCACAACTTTGACCGCAAAAGCGTTTTGATAGAACCAGTACGTTTGATGCTACAAACGACAGAAAGTCGTCAAATGGTACATTTTAGCAATTATGGGAAAAATTGTACTTTTTATACCTACCCTATAAATTGGTTGAATTTTGAAGTCGAGGGAACATGTAATGTTCTTCAATTTATCTCGCAGTAGGTAACATTTCTGCTAGGATGCGATGTTTAGGAGTTATAAGCGAAAAACTGAAGAATGTCCAAAAATCTCGACGTTTTTCGGGTAGGTACCAAAAATGTAAGCTCAACCCCTGGAGGAGTTCAAACTCAGATTACTCGATTTCAAGAGTATCTTGAGGTTTTAGAATGATTTCCAGCTTTCCCCAGGCCACTTCGAGGTCCTTTACTTATTTTGCTGCACTCAAGTTCCCGGTTCCATTTGGTTTGTCATTCAATTACGATATGTTGAATAGTCGACTATAAGACACAATTTAGTCAACATCCTATAGAAACCCAGGAGAACTGCCGTTTTAACTGTTACTCCGGATGTTCTTTGTATGAGCTTTTGATTGCTTGTAAATCTGTTAATTTCCCAGCAATGGGTCAATTTGACTAGCGTTTTGATAACCACACTTTTTTACACAAAAGGGGTGATTTATACAACAGTTCCTCACGTTCCTCGAGAGAATCGAGTATTTATTGTCACACCGTGCGAAAAAGGAGGTTCAGAGGTTTCCACAGCGTCAAATCCACGGAGCCAAAAGTGAGGACACAGAGGTCCCCAAAACTTCGTTTTAACAGCAGTATGTACGAAATTTATAGAATATCAACGATAACCTAGATATTCGAAAAAAATTGTGACCTCATTCGTTCATGACCTCATCCCGCATTAATTATGTAGTTCAGTAGAACCGTTCATATTAAAATTAATTCCATGGTTGAAACTGAACTTTCCGGACTCTGTCTGATTTATATATGATGAGTTTATAGGTAGGTATATGATAAGTTTAGTTCTACTGAACTGCATAATTAATGCGGGATGAGGTCATGAATGAATTCCACATTCACCTAGCTCATCCTACAAACCGACTGACTATCTTTCTTCTCACAAAGTAAAGAAAGGAGCAACTAAACTCATTTTATAGCCAAAAGAGGAAGAAGATCCCTTGAAATAATTTACCTACCGGGAAATAATTAAAACAAGATAGTGAATAATTAATTAAGGGGCAGTGATTGCCTTTTTTACTATCTCGAAATAATATCGTTACCTATTAACAGTTTCATTGAGTTATATCACAGTTGTTAAGACATTTTTTTTAAACAGATCCTGAGCTAAGAATCTGTTTACTTGGGCGCTAGATAGAAATTTCAAGAAAGACCTTCGAGAAACGTGAATAATCCATAATTCTCAAGTGTTTTGCCTCTAGCCTTCCTAGTGTAATAAGTAAAGAGAGCTAATGGTGGATGATAGAATACTCAACCATTACCGAACAAAGTAGGTGAGATAAAAAAATAAAAAAATGTTTGAAAGATTTTTCAAAATATTAATTGTTAGCCTCATTTGTATTAAATACAAATTTTATTCTCTGAGAATAAACTATTTTTCACTTAAATTTAAAAAAAATGTTGAACGGTTGCCGAAACGAGATTTGAAATTGGGCGAATGCACTGCCATCTCTTATCGTAGAAATACTACAGTAGTATTTTTTTTACTTTTTTTTTCAGACATTGTTGAACATTTTGTTCGATATTAGTCTCTGGGTGAGTCTGATATAAAAACCTCGCACTCTGCTGCAATTTACATTGAAGCACTACCAATGGCCCCAAGAACTGGGAGTTTTGGTTTCAAACTCCAGTCTCCCACTTGGACTAGACTAGTTGTGGAATCCGTAGATGAAGTAGTTCATTCTTTATCTGATTCACCCTGTATAATATGACACATTGTGCTCCGCAGAAATTAAGATAATTTCACATCATAATGCATTTCTAGAGTTTCACTTTCATGTTATTGTTTATTTGAAAAACGATTTCCATCAACATGAAAGTAAAATTTCATCACGAAAAAGTAGTCATTGAAAAAAATTTTATTAGGTAGGTAATTGAAAAAATAAATAAATAAATAAACCTACAGTCATGCAGCATGGCTATAAGGGCGAATTTCGGAAGAAATAACTGATTTTATGTAAAATGTCACCATTTTACTGGTTTCCTATCAAATTTTGCCGAGTAGCACTTCAGTTCATAGATTTTTCAATGCTGAACACGATGGTGAAGTCAGAGTTGCGATATCGCATCCCGTTATAAGATCAGAGCAGATGATCCGTGAAGAACATCTCAAGTAACAACTCGTTTTTGTCATTTTGGGAACTTATGGGTAATTTTTCCCCCCTGAAACTCCACAAAATCTCCCTTGGTATGGCACGATGCTGCCCATCAACAAACTTAGACTTTCGATTGCCAGGACGGAGTTTTGTGCAAATTTGAAATTTTTATCTCAATTCGTGAATGACGCATACGTAAATATATAGGTACGTACATATGATTTTTGGTGTCTTTTGGCAGTGAATTCAGGATGGTCTGAAACGGATTTTGGAATACCAATTTTTCGGACATTCGAAATTGTGAACCGAGAACAATAGCTCCTTTTTCTTAGAAAATTCGCCAAAACAATTTATATCAGTATGTTGCAGTTTTGATGTCCCAAAAGTGTTTTCCTATTTCCCAAAATTGCGAAAATAGACTTATCCCCTTCTTAAGAATTTCCAATATAGGATTTCCTTATCCTTATCCAATATAAGATTTCAAGATCTTGCTGCAAGCCCTTCAATTGTGAAATCTTATATTGGGATAGAACTTAAGTAAGTGGATAGGAATGTCTCGCAAAGTAGTTTTAGTACAAATAGAATGAAAAATAGTTGGGTGAGGCGACCAAAGGCGATGCCGTAGGGAGCCACCAACGCTGAGATGGTGTCGATTATACGAGCTACAATATGATAGTAACTCCAGCCATCAATTGTGCGACCCCGGAGACTGCAAGGGCTGCGGTAGGGATGAGATCGTACAGTTGGAAGGACCAGAGACTATAAGGATGAAGTCGGGGGGTGGGGGAAATTGCTCTCTGGAGGCCCACAGAGTCCGGTGGGTACAGATGGGTAATACGCCGCTCCGCCTGCTCGCCACTTAACCACCACCGTTTTCCGTGGCCTTTTGAAAGGGCTGTGACCTTCTCCGAAAGGTTCGCTCTCGCCGAATATAAGCGAATTCTCAACGACGACGACAAAGTGTACTTGGAGCGGATTATTACTGAAATGTCAGTTCAATAGGACGACATAAACGGTGGGCGTATCTCACTTTTGCAATCCCCTACGCGCAATATGATGTAAGCGAAAGTCCTTATGTGGTGAATGAAAGCCAATGAGTGAACCTGACGCTACTCATGTATAAAATCATCATTAAACATGATCAAAATGGTGTGCAATTTTTAATGAACTCTCACTTTTTAAAAGCGATTCAACCACAAAGATTCAACCTCTTTTGAGTGTTGAACCAAGGTAAAAATTGTTCACTTTTTCCTAGTACTCCATTCCATTTTTACAGGAAAATTTTCCTTAATACGGGAGGGGGGAGGGGAGTAGGGGGTGGGGTTACCTCGAAGTGGCCTGGGGAAAGCTGGAAACCGTTCTAAAAAGCTAAGATAGTCTTGAAAACGAGTAATCTGAGTTTGTACTCCTCCAGAGGTCGAGCTTAACTTTTGGTGCCCCGAAAACGTCGAAATTTTCTAATGTATTCAGTTTTTCGCTTATAACTCTTGAACACCAAAACACCTTTTCAAGAGACAAATTGAAGAGCATTAAATTGACTTAAATAATCAATTGTCGATTGACTTCGCAACTTCAAAATTGGACCACTCTATAGGGTAGAACCTAATCGACGGCAGAAACTCGAAAGTTTTGGTACCGTTTGACTTCCATCGTCCTATCAAAACGCTCTTGGATTCGAAGAGGTAGAGAATTTAACGGCATGAGCCTTATATGCCAAATTCCAGTCATTTTGGAGTATCCTACTTCTTCCTTCCTGACCATTATTTCTTGTATTAGTTAGTGCATTTTCAGTAGATATTCGTGATTATTTCTATTTAGTCGAACCATAATTATGTCGAATCCAGTCGAATAGTCGAATGAGAAAATAGTCGAAAAATAGCTCAAGCTGTATAAATTGTCACAGCTCTAATCTCCCCTCATTTTGTTTATTGTGATTGTACTTTTTCCTACTCTCTCAGCTCCAAATGCTCACAAAAACTTGAAGTACTGCACAATGCCGGCGTCAGATATATATATAACATAATCTGAAACTTTTTGTCTCTCTCTTCCAAACTATGATATTCTCCGCCACCTTCTATTAATATTTAAAATCTTGAAAAGATTAGCCCCCCCAATCACAGCGCTCTGATGTTTTGGGGGGTGATTCAGCATACGTCAAAGATGTTTGCTAATTCGTTCGGTGTGAGTGGGGAGTGATTTGTCCCTCTCCCTCAGGTCCCTCCCCGCCAATGGAAGATTCAAAGACAGGAGTTGTAGAATTCTTTAAAGTGCTTTCTCAAAGAATGACGTATGTTTATAGATTGGCTTTATACGTGCATAAGTCCCTCGGCGTATTCGAGAAGAAAAGTGATGTGAGACCTACCAGGTTGAACGCACAAAGTATTTTATCAATAGCACGCCCAATCAATAACTTCTACACTAGGCAGTTGCCTTGGCTAGCCCCCTCGGTTTTCGAAAATTTGTCATTAGCAATAAAAACAACTAACTCTGTATCTGTATTCAAAAAGCTGCTTTCAACACCTGATGAATCAAATAAAAGCAAAATCCATCATCCTTAAATTTAAATTTTGAAACAAATTTCTTCCCTTATCCGCCCTAAAAATTACTATACATGCATTCGTGTACTCTATTCTGTGCTACTTTTCGATCATTTGAGGAGGCAATAAAGTCATATGCGACTTATATTTAGATATGGATATCGAAGCCCTAGCAGCCTTTGTTTTTAAAATATGTAATTCTTACCCCTCAACTTACTTATGCGCCAAATTTACTCCAATTGATGTTTTCCTATTTACTTTACCTTACGAATCCTTTACTCTAGGACTTGATTTCATTTTTTGATCATTAATGTAAGTTTTATGAACTATTATTTCGTCATATTATCGATAGGTACTACATTGCATATATCTTTAGGTAATTTTCCAACAATTTTCTGGTAGGTACGTTTTATAGGGGTGACCTCTCCGGAAAGAATCGCCACCCACCACCCCCCGGCCAAGGCCAATCAGCGGGCAGAACGCCATTCTGGATTGCCAGACAGCCGGATTGCCGCACGCCTGTGAACCCTGTCTCGCCTGTCTAGCAATCCAGAATTACATTCTGCCCGCTGATTGGCCGGCGCCGGGGGGTGGTGGGTGGCGATATTTTCCGGAGAGGCACTTTTGAGATCGGCTGTACTGTACAGCCGATCTCAAAAGAGCTTCTCTGATGTGCAACACATCAGAACACTCCGCAAAATTCTTGACACAAAGGTTTATTTGTCTTAGAATAATTATTGTACGAGTAGTATACCCTCCTCCGTTATTCCGTTATTCGCGCCAGCTTGACATGACCGGTCGCTTGTTGAACTGAGTTCACCAGCTGCAATTTCGATGAATTATTAACGATTGTTTGTGTTCTTTTATTACATTTTATTTACAGTAAGATGTCAGTCAAATGGTAGGTACGTTTAAGTCAATATGAAGAAATTGTTGTTTTCAGCCGTCGATGACTCCCCTTTTATTTGGTTCAATTTCAAAGATGGAGGAAATCAATAGATGCAGAATTTATTGCTCTTTCATTTGTTTCTCGGTAATGTTTTTGCTACGATTGTCTAGGAGTTACATCTAAGCGAAAAACGGAATAAAGTCCGAAATGTTCGACGTTTGCGGGGCACCAAAAGTTATACTCAACCCCTGTAGGAGTACAAACTCAGATTACTCTTTTTCAAGACTATCTTAACGTTTTACAACGATTTCCTGCTTTCTTAAAATCACTTCAAGGAAACTAGTTCAAGTTTGTAATATCTAAGTGGATATCCGCCCCAAATTGGGGAACCCCAACACAAATAGCTATTTGCACCAAACTGCAAATTCGGCTGCCAACTCTCTGCAGCTATTCGCCCAAACCAGGCAATATAATATAATATAACCTATAATATAATATACCTAACCTATAATATAATCTACTTATCTTCGTCGTCAACTAATCTATATGGTACTAATCGTCCCAAGTGTTCATTTGCGTTCTTTTTGGTGCGAATAGTAGGTTCTCCTTACGGTGCCCCAAGTTGGGGCCAATATAATCAATGTTGTAATATTACAACAAGTCTCATTACAACAAGCGGTTGGTCGATTTTTTTGTTTCTACAAATTATTTGAAACATTAATAGTGTTCACTAGTTTCCACGACCCAAAAGTGTTAAAATTGTTGCCTTGTTTCACACTTAATCTGCTAAAAATTCATAAATCCGTGTTATTACAAAGTACCTAATAGGATTAAAAGTTGATTGGCAGAGACTTACTTGTTACATTTTTCTCGTCTACAAGTAAGTACCTAGGTGAATCACGTACCTTGATCCAGGCTGACCTGTTCCCACATTGCGGCTTTGGTATTGCTCGGATCAACGAGGTAGATGCTGGCGGTGATGTCTGAGGCGATTCTAAGATCATGATCTACGGCCAACACCCAGAACTCAACTGAAAACAGGATAGATTCCATTAGGCCATATATCCTTTATAATTCCAACTTTCAACTTACTTCACCTTACATGTATTGGATGAAAAGTAAATTTGATATGTTATTCAATATTATTCAATTCTGTTGTAGTGATTGTTGGGCCAGAGTGAGAGTGAATTTCATCGCCTTTCCATCGACTATACAAGAGTAACAATATTCACGATAATATCATATTATGATAGACAGGGTGTTTCAGATAATGATCGAACTACATGCGGAACTAATTAGGGATGCTACGACTAGGATATTAGTTTTGAATCCGTAGACGAAGTAGTTCATTCTTTATCTGATACACCCTGTATAATATGTAATCTGCAGAAATTAAGATAATTTCACATCATAATGCATTTCTAGAGTTTCCATTTTATGTTAATGTTCATTCCAAAAACGATTTCCATAAACATGAAAGAGAAATTTCATCATAGCCATTGAAAAACATTTCATTAATTGGTAAAACAAAAAAATTCAGTCATGCAGCATGGCTATAAGAGCGAATTTCCGAAGAAATAACTGGTTTTATGGAAAATGTCACCATTTTACTGGTTGGATAAAACATTTTGCCGAATAACATCTGAACACGATGGTGAAGTCAGAATTGTTGTATCTCATTCCGTTATTTAATTAGAGCTATTGATCCGTGAAGAACGTCTCAAGTAACAACCACGTTTCTTCATCTTCAAAGTGCTCCAGTTTGAGAACTAAATAAGCTATTCTGATTTCACCATCGTGTTCAGCGTAAAAAAAACCTTCAAAATGTGGTGTCACTTGTCAGACTGTTTCATTTTGGGAACTTATGGGGAACCCCCCACCCTAAAAGTCCCCAAAATCCCCCTTAGAGTGGCCCGATTCTGCCCATCTACGTACCTACTTCGATGTCAAGACAGATTTTTTTGTGCAAACTTGAACTTTTAATCTCAATTCGTAATTTTTATTGGCAATTATTGGTATCTTTGTAATCAACAACGCCCAGCAATGTCATGCGGAGGTGTAAGTACATCCAATTTACACCAGTATTGAACACATTTGGTTGACCTCAACCGGTGCATTGTATCCCCTAAGATGGATTCGCGATCTAGGATCCCTCCATCAACTCCAAAGCTCCAGAGGATTAGACTAAATTACTGTATTGAAATCCTACCTGTATTAATTAGGTCGAATTGATTCGGATTGGAACGCTTCACTTGGCGGTTGCCGGGTCCACCCATATTAGTCAAAACGCTTATTCAGACCATGCCTCAATGGTACTACATACCTACCTACTACAATCGGTGAATTTTCGTGATACTATCGTGTCAATGAAAGATACCGCCAAACTTTAGTGTCAGTTGTGACTTGCAGCTTGTAAAACGCAGTATACAAGGTGTTTCATTTCGTGACGGTCACAGGCTAGGAATCGATTCTACAGCTAATTTCTGGTCGAAAATGTCCTGTAGCATTTTGGTTTATTATCTTCGATAATGAACCATTGGAATCGCCCAAAGAAAAATTTTTTTTAACCCCCCCTCAAAATTTGTTGGTTTACGTTTCAAGATACGTAGATTCAGAAAATCGAATAAAAAAAAACTCTGCAAATTCTTGACACAACGGTTCATTATCTTCTTTGTACAGATCACCCTTCTGTCTAGATCACTAGGTCTAAATGTCTAGATCCTAAATGTTAGATTAATTATCATTATCAATTTTATCAAGTACCTAGTGAAAATTATTATAATTTATTGTTAGGTATTAATAATTCGTATTTATTATTAATAATAATTATTATTAATTATGATTAATTAATACGATATAATTCTGGGGTTTTTAATACTACGTCGGTAACAATTTTTTTTATAAAAGAAGTACCTACCAACAAACATTCGAAATTACCTTCATTTCCGTAGCACGAAACGCACCTCAGAACAACAAACTCGACATCACTTAAGCCATATGATGTTCCAAAGAGCTTGTTAGTATGAAAATGGACCTGTATTTCAACAGTTTGATTCACGATCGGGTTGTGAGGCACAATCTTTGAGCCCTCATTGTGAACGAACGGCTGGTCGTACAAAGCTGCGGATGGTCTTAAAAAATTCTACGGAACAAACTCTATCTAAATATGAAATAAAAAACATACCGTTCGATGGGAATTTTTCGAGATATGGAATTTTCAAAATTGTGGGGCTGGTCCAAACCCAGAAACCAAATTTCGTAATTTTAACTCAACGCTAACTGGGCAAAGTGGCGCGGACGGCGGACGGCGTACGGACGGATTTTTTTTTATTCGATTTTCTGAATCTACGTATCTTGAAACGTAAACCAACAAATTTTGAGGGGGGGTTAAAATTTTTTTTTCTTTGGGCGATTCCAATGGTTCATTATCGAAGATAATTTACCAAAACTCTGCAAATTCTTGACACAACGGTTTATTATCTTCCTTGTGCAGATCACCCTTCTGTCTATACTAGACTGTGTTGCAAATCGGCACCATACCATATTCTCACCGTACTCATACCATACCATACCATACGAATTTCTTTCCTATCATGTATGATATACCATACTGTACTATACCAAATCAAACATACAATATTATACCATACTCATACCATGTCATACAAACCGAGTGAATATTGAAATGTCATCCATTTCTGACCTATATTTAAAATTTCAAGTATCTAGCTCATCATCAAAATTTAATTTGTTTAAACAATTAGGTATTATTTAAACAATTGTACAGACAAGAAACCGAGTGAATATTGCAATGTGGTCTATCCCCGACTCATGGTTAAAATGTCTAGACTGTAGTTTACCGGGAGGATGAAAAAAGGTAGTTTTATTCTGGTCGTCTGGGGGTTCACCCACCTTAAGGGCGTTTTCGACGCGAAGTTTAGTGTTTTTCCTAAATCTTTGCGCGCTCACTGTGAACGAACGGCTGGTCGCACAAAAATCCAATTGGTCTTAAAAGATTCGTAATTTTTCAGGTCATTCAAAAGTGAACTAAACATTGCACGGTTCACTTAAATATTTTGAGATATGACATTGTCGAAATTTTAAATTTCATTTTGAACCCCTTCCCCTTGACCTAGGGTTATGAAAAGTTTCGAGGACCATTGTGGGGTTGGTCGGAACCCATAAAAAAAATTTCGTAATTTTAACTCAAACGCTAACTGGGCAAAGTGGCGCGGACGGCGGACGGGGGACGGCGTACGGGGGACGGCGTACGGCGGACGGACGGATTTTTTTTTTTATTCGATTTTCTGAATCTACGTATCTTGAAACGTAAACCAACAAATTTTGAGGGGGGGTTAAAAAATTTTTTTCTTTGGGCGATTCCAATGGTTCATTATCGAAGATAATAAACCAAAATCCGTCCGTCCGCCGTCCGCGCCACTTTGCTCAGTTGGCGTTGAGTTAAAATTACGAAATTTGGTTTCTGGGTTTGGACCAGCCCCACAATGATCCTCGAAACTTTTCATAACCCTAGGTCAAGAGGAAGGGGTTCAAAGCGAATTTTGAAATTTTGAAAATTCCATATCTCGAAAAATTCCCATCAAACGGTATGTTTTTGGTTTATTATCTTCGATAATGAACCATTGGAATCGCCCAAAGAAAAAAATTTTTTAACCCCCCCTCAAAATTTGTTGGTTTCCGTTTCAAGATACGTAGATTCAGAAAATCGAATAAAAAAAAATCCGTCCGTCCGCCGTACGCCGTCCGCCGTCCCCCGTCCGCCGTCCCCCGTCCGCCGTCCGCCGTCCGTGGCACTTTGCCCAGTTAGCGTTGAGCTAAAATTACGAAATTTGGTTTCTGGGTTTGGACCAGCCTCACAATGATCCTCGAAACTTTTCATAACCCTAGGTCAAGGGGAAGGGGTTCAAAACGAAATTTAAAATTTCGACGATGTCTTATCTCCGAATATTTAACTGAACCGTGTGAAGTTTAGTTCACCTTTGAATGACCTGAAAAATTACGAATCTTTTAAGACCAATTGGATTTTTGTGCGACCAGCTGTTCGTTCACAGTAACCGCGCAAAGTTTTAGGAAAAACACTAAACTTTCGCGTCGAAAACGGCCGTTATGTGACCTAACCCCCAGACGCCCAGAATAAAACTACCTTTTTACATCTTCCCGGTAAACTACAATCTAGAAATTTTAACCGTGAGTCGGGGATAGACCACATTGCAATATTCACTCGGTTTCTCATCTGTAAAATTGTTTAAATAATACCTTTTTGTAATAATACAAATTAAATTTTGATGATGAGCTATTGACTTGAAATTTTAAAAATAGGTCAGAACTGGATCACAGAACTGGATTCACTCGGTTTCTTGTCTGTAAAATTGTTTAAATAATACCTATTTGTTTAAACAAATTAAATTTTGATGATGAGCTAGATACTTGAAATTTTAAATATAGGTCAGAAATGGATGACATTTCAATATTCACTCGGTTTGTATGACATGGTATGAGTATGGTATGGTATATTATTGTATGTATGATTTGGTATAATACAGTATGGTAAGATAGGAAAGAAATTCGTATGGTATGGTATGAGTACGGTGAGAATATGGTATGGTGCCGATTTGCAACACAGTCTGGTATAGACAGAAGGGTGATCTGTACAAGGAAGATAATAAACCGTTGTGTCAAGAATTTGCAGAGTTTTATTTCATATTTAGATAGAGTTTGTTCCGTAGAATTTTCCAAGACCATCCGCAGCTTTGTACGACCAGCCGTTCGTTCACAATGACGGCTCAAAGATTGTGCCTCACAACACGATCATGAATCAAACTTTTGAAATACAGGTCCATTTTCATACTAACAAGCTCTTTGGAACATCATATGGCTTAAGTGATGTCGAGTTTGTTGTTCTGAGGTGCGTTTCGTGCTACGGAAATGAAGGTAATTTTGAATGTTTGTTGGTAGGTACTTCTTTTATAGAAAAATTATTACCGACGTAGTATTAAAAACCCCAGAATTATATAGTATTAATTAATCATAATTAATAATAATTATTATTAATAATAAATAGAAATTATTAATACCTAACAATAAATTATAATAATTTTCACTAGGTACTTGATAAAATTGTTAATAATTAGTGATAATTGATAATAATAATTAATCTAACATTTAGGATCTAGACATTTAGACCTAGTGATCTAGACAGAAGGGTGATCTGTACAAAGAAGATAATGAACCGTTGTGTCAAGAATTTGCAGAGTTTTTTTTACTCAGTTAAAGAATGGAGTTTTTCCAATTTTAAGATTTTTTCGTGTTTTCGACTTTATCACACTAAAATTACCAAAGTTGACAAACTTGCATCGCTCATTGACGGAAGCGGGTCACAGTTCAAAGACAAATGGACATTTCGAACACCTACAATAAGAATTTTGATACTAAAAAAGATTTTACTAGAAGAATAACATGAAATCCGATTTCAAACTCATTTTTTAAGTCACGAGTCAATGATAGGTGAAAACCCGGACTTTCCTCAGATAAACCACGTTTTTCTTCATTCAAACGTGATTTTCTCCCTCAAATTTGGATGGCAAAATTTGGTTGCTTATACCATTGGAAAGCTGATGTTGGGTGCAACTTTTAGGACTACTAAATTCTCTAGGGTCTATGAGCCTATGAGCGTTTGAAAAAAGTGGAAATATCTACGATTTGACAAATTTTCCTTTTCAGGTTCATTTTTCACCCGCTTTGGTGACTTAAAAAAAGTGTTTTTCATCAGAGGGGTAGAAAATTTTGTGTTCTTTCCAGTGGTGTAACCAGATTTGATGTTTCATGTAAATTAAGGGAGTTATGGCTATTTTAGTGAGATAAAGTCGAAAACACAAATAAATCTTAAATTGAAAAAACTCTTTTTTTAACTGAGTAAAAAAATGCTACGGGACATTTTTGACCAGAAATTAGCTGTAGAATCGATTCCTAGCCTGTGACCGTAACGAAAAGAAACACCTTGGATATTACAATCTTCTATTAGTAAAATTGAGTTATCGTCGACATAGAACCCTCATGATACATCAAATATATATTTTTAGTGTAATGTTCTTTATAATGAAAATCTCTCTAACCAATAGATTCAGTACGGCCCTCCTTAGAATCGACTAAACCTCCAAAATTCCAATCCTCTCCAACAACAATCTGAACGATGATGACCTTCTTGATATTTCGGCCATTTCAACGATGTGGTCAAATTTCTCCCAGCGTCGACCAGTCCTCGAATAATAATATTCCCCTACTATCTAGGAACGCGGTAGCGTTCCGCCCCGCCAAGCAAAGAAGTTGAGAAAACGAACGGTGCCGAGTGCATGTTTACCGGACGTCACGAAACGCGTTTTCGAGGTATCAATATCTCGGCTCCTATTTGGCCGATCAACTTGAAAATTGGTGTGGGTCTTCTTTGAGTGTATATTAGAAAGCCCTGAAAGTTTCAAATCGATAGATCTAAAGGGAGCCGAGCTACATAACTTCAAAAACCCGGTTTTTCGGCCTTAGATTGTTCTTCTCCTTCTCCTTCTTCTCCTTGTTCAGACAGGCAATGCTGGAGCCTCTCCACGTTAATCGATTGACTTGAAATTTTGCACAGAGCTTCATTTAACCTTGAGACAGAGCCTTATATAAGATATAACCCATTATCTCAACCCAAAAAAGTTTTAGAAACAAAAGAACAGAAACCTTAGGAAAATTCTGTCCACTTTGACGAGTCTACAGCCTGGGTAAAAGGACCAATCGACTTGAATTTTTTTACATATCTTCTTTATAGCATGGCTCAGTGCCATTTGAACGAAATAAGCAATTATCTCAACCCAAAAAAAAATTAGGGACCAAAAAACTGAAATTTAGGGTAATTAAGGCTAATTATGGCCATATCTCGGCTCCTAGTTGACCGATCAACTTGAAATTTGGTATGGATCTTTTTGGTGTGGATAATAGAAAGCCCTGAAAGTTTCAAGTCGCTAGGTCTAAAGGGAGCCGAGTTATATAACCTCAAAAACCAATTACCATGTTTTTCTACTTTTTTCAGTCGGTCAAGGCTACAGCCTCTCCACCTTCGCCGATTGACTTGAAATTTTGCACGGAGCTTCGTTTCAAGTGTAGCAAGTGCCTTTTGAAAGATTCAAGTCGATATCTTTAAAGGGAGCCGAGTTATATAACTTCAAAAACCCGGTTTTTCACCCTTACCTGTTCTTCTTCTCCTTAATCAGTTAGGCATTTCCACCTTCACGGATTGACTTGAAATTTTGCACAGAGCTTCGTTTCAACATCAGACAGTGCCTTTTGAAAGGTTTAACCCATTATCTCAACCCAAAAACTTTTAGAAACAAAAAACTGAAATTTAGGCTAATTTTGGCAACTTTGACGAGTCAACAGCCTGGGTAACCGGACCAATCGACTTGAAATTTTGCATAGACCTTCTTTATAAAATGACCCACTTCAACAACAAAAAGATGTGATATCCCACCAAAACACACTCCGTGTAAAAATCACCCCGCCTCGCAAATATCATTCTTCAGAGGCCGGAAAAAGTTATGATATCCACTTTCCCCGCCCGCCCTTTTCCTCATTAAGGAGCTAAGTATAATGAAAAGCTTAACCATTTCACAAGCCCGTACCCCTTTCGAAATCTCCCCTTGGCGCTATTGCGAGACGTTTTATTACTTCCAGAAGCAACTAATACTTGTATAAAAAGTTTGTATTTGTAGTATTTTTATTACTTTCACTACAAACCTGATCCTCCTTCCCCTAACCACCACCACCAAGTATTAGTTGCTTGTGGAAGTAATAAAAACGTCTCGCAATAGCGCCAAGGGGAGATTTCGAAAGGGGTACGGTGCTTGTGAAGTGGTTAAGCTTTTCATTATACTTAGCTCCTTAATGAGGAAAAGGGCGGGCGGGGAAAGTGGATATCATAACTTTTCCCGGCCTCTGAAGAATGATATTTGCGAGGCGGGGTGATTTTTACACGGAGTGTTTTTTGGGGGGATATTATATACAGTGGGGCAAGTGCGGAAAAAAATTCGATGTTTCGAAATTTTTGATATTGGTTATCTGATCATAATTCCTTTTATCAAAGTACAAGTCTAGTTCCAAGACAAGTTCCTCATGATGTACTGCCGTGAAAATCTCCCAACTCGATCAATAAAGAGAAAAACTGAAAGTACCAGAGAGAGGAAGAAGGTGATTCGATGCTACGTCAAAACCCGACTCCAAGAAGATCAAGAAGAATGTCCCAATTTTTCAAAAACACACTGGATCTCAGCACCTACCGGATACAAATCCTCTGCAGAAATCGAACGGACCCTGTCGAATATTATTGATGGCTACTAAACAACTATCAACACCCAACACCCCATGCGACTCAACAGTAAAGGGTCTTGATGACAGTAAATATTGGTATGGCCCCAGAAAGATAAGAAACACTTGGGGTTGGGACCTAACGAGAAGAAAAAAAGTATCTTTCACACGCTTGCTTTATACTTTTCTTACATCTTCTCGTAAAAGTCACGAGAAATAGCGGTTTTGTGGTTGTATCCCTGGAAATATAACCAGTAGTTAAAAATATCAACGACCCTCCTTATTCGTGCCATATTATTTATGTGTATATAATCAACAGTATTCGCTTTTATACGACTACTTTGGACCTTCCATATTAGATAATAAGTGCAACATTACACTTCTATAACATAGACTAAGTGTAAGCAAAAGCCAATAGGTGGTAAGGGTTGGTGGGGTATCAACTTTACTATGTTCATAGTATCGGGACTTTGTATAAAACTTTTGGTAAGTGGCCTGAGGAAAGCTGGAAATCATTCTAAAACCTTAAGATTGTCTTGAAAACGAATAATCTGAGTTTGTACCCTCTCCAGGGGTTGAGCACATCATCGACGAATTAAAGAGCATTAAATTCTAAGTCTATTGGCCCTCCAAACTTTATAATTGGACCAAATTATAGGGTACTAATCGACGGCTGAAAAACGTCAATCTTTCCCATATCGGCTAAAGTTACCATTTGATGACTTTCTGTGTCATCAGGAGCAAAATGTTGGATATTCCAAAATGCTTATAGTCAAATGGTACATTTTAGCTAATATGGAAAAATGACCGTTTTTCAGCATTAAATTCTAAGTCTATTGGCCCTCCAAACTTTATAATTGGACCAAATTATAGGGTACTAATCGACGGCTGAAAAACGTCAATCTTTCCCATATCGGCTAAAGTTACCATTTGATGACTTTCTGTGTCATCAGGAGCAAAATGTTGGATATTCCAAAATGCTTATAGTCAAATGGTACATTTTAGCTAATATGAAAAATGACCGTTTTTCAGCCGTCGATTACTACCCTTTCACTTGGTCCAATTCAAACGTTGGGGAATCAATCGTCGCAGAATTCAATGCTCTTCAACTCCCTCTCGGCAAGATTTTCATTAGTATGCGGTGTTTAGGTGTTATATTGGAAAGACTGAAGAATGTCCGAAAATGTCGTTTTTCGGCCCCAAAAGTCAAGCTCAACTCCTGGAGGGGTAAAAACTCAGATTACTCGTTTTCAAGACTATCTTAAGATTTTATAACGATTTCCAGGTTTCCCCAGGTCACTTCGAGGTACTCTCGTTGCACAGTGGGCAAAATCGCTAATTTAGCTTGACAAAACCTCAAAATATAATTTCCTTATAAATACGAAACTCCTATAGTAGTGTACCGACTCGAAAGGCGGACCAACCTGCCGAGAGGATAAGGATGGCAGCACTGCGCGGGTGGCACCACTGCGCGGATCCGCACCGGCCAGCTGACGATTCGAGGTTTTGATATGAGATACCAACACGATGATTTTCCGGTGCTGACGGTACATTGGTATGTCACGGTTGCAACACCCGTGACCTATTTCCGGGGGCTGGACGGCGATTTTACGTGGAACTGCAGTCATTCGATTCCCCGATTCCGATTTGAGAATACCTAGCGAGACGTGTGCTTGGCGAGTTAGGTTTCTTTACATATATGTTATATTCTTGAGGAATCAATTAGTTCTCATTCCTTACTACCGAGAGTACACCGTTAGTCGGTAGTGTGGTATTTACGTCCTTTCTCCCCTTCGGGGAGAAAGCGCGTAAATACCACACGGTAGTGAAGTAGGTACTAACACGTGAAAAAGTGTAGTATTTGTGTGCTATCTCCTGCACATGAATACTACACAAGTCAGTACATTAATGGTGGCAGCGGTGGGATAATATAATAATAATAATATTTTTCGATCGTACGTTTCCAAAAATAATATTTTTCCGATCATACGTTTCCAAACAGTAGATAATATATAATATAATATTATTATTATATTTCAGATCAGTTTCAAGAATTTAGAGAGTTTAGAGAGTTTCAAAAAAAAAAAAAAAAAAAAAAATTTCTTTCTCAAGTGTTTTTCCGCTTGTTTGTTTCTCAAAACCGTTTTCGTGTTCGTGAGTTGAATTGACAGTAAATCTTTTGGAGTCGGATTAATTCAGTTCATCAATTGTAGTTAGGTCGTTTGTCTTTCGTCGTCTATTTATCGGCTCTAGATCCGTTTCGCCGTCCAATGTATGTACCACCTTGTGGTATCCGTGTCTCCTCTGTGAGGGTTTAGACCTATATATTGTATCACTTGGTAGGTATCGGAGGCTCCTCTGTGAGGATTTAGTCGTTTTAATGTACCCTTTGAGGTATCGGTGTCTCCGCTGTGACGGTTAGGCCATCTAATGCACCACTTTGTGGTATTGGTGTCTCCGCTGTGAGGAATTTAGCCGTGTAATGTTCCACTTTATGGTTTCGGTGCCTTCAGTGTGAGGGGATTTCAGAGTAGGTTTATAGATGCAGTAATGATTGAGCGACTAATCGCTACGGAACGTATACTTAACAGGTTACCGACGGCCGCTTGTGGGTTAATCTCACGAAGTTGGCTTTGTTGCAGTCGGGAACCCTTATACGGCACGTTTCTACTTTTCTGGTTTGTTTCCTTTACTTTGGTAGGCTCGTGCTTCGTCAATTACGATATATTATATTACATTTCACACAGTACATATAATATTACGATATTATAACTTTACTCATTGAGTTTGTACATGATACGTTTTTAAATAATATTGTTAAACTAGGTTCAGTACTATGCTGACGATTATAATGCCTAGACAATATAAATACAACAGTACCAATAATTGTTCATATAGTAACAATTAATAAGTAACAATTATTGGTAACAGTAATAGACATGCCCCCCCTGGGATGCCCCTCTGGGAAGAAATTATCTAATAATTCAAATAACATAGTATATACACTTATATAGGCATTGCCCAAGAGTGTTTATCTATCTATGTATTTATTGATAATAACGGCGGTTATTCATTTATTATATTCTACTTTTGTCCAATTTTTAATTAGTGACATATTGACAATAACGGCGGTTATTTATTTATTATATTCTACTTTTGTTCACTTTTAAATTAGTGACATATTGCCTTCGAACGTTTTAAATACTTTGTAGCCTTTTTTTTTTTTTTTTAAATGAATCCGTTTTCCGATCAGTTCTGCTATGCACCGATAGGCAAGAGCCAAGGGAAATTAGTAGGATTTCTGCAGATTGTTTTACGACAGCGGGCATTTACTATAAACGAAGGTTTTTTTTTTCGTCTAGACTGATTTTGATGTTATGTGCCTCATCTTGTCATCTTTGATTTCTCTCTTTGTGCCTTACACTATTGGCTGTTGAGCTAAATTTTCAAATCAGAATTTATTTCTTTCTTTCTACTAAGTACTTTATCTGAATTTAAAGAAATTTGTATTTCATTTATTAGTATTAGTAGTTTATTTCCATGTATGTGAACTCTTGTGGAAACTTGTTTTTAACACAATCTAGCATCAATCAATCAGTCAAGTTAGTGACATATTGACAATAACGGCGGTTGTTTATTTATTATATTACGTTTTTGTCCAATTTTTAATTAATGTCATCGAAGGAAAAAAAACAGAAAAAATAATAATACTAATAATAATAATAAAAAAAATAAAATAAAATAAAATAAAATAACAATAAATAAACCAATGATAATGATAGAGAAAAATGATAATATAGAAACAGAATAAACGAAGCAATTTAGGAAAATGAGAGTATAGAAACAGAATAAAAAGAAACAATTGAGAAAAATGATAATATAGAAACAGAATAAAGCAATTAAGAAAAATGATAATATAGAAACAATAAAAGATGAATAACATTCATAAATAAGGAAAAAAAAATAATAAGAAATAAAAAAAAAAACAATATAACTGGATACTATAGTACCAGAATAAAAGAAATGGAAAACAACTGCGCAGAACAACTGCCCCTGGATTATATCAAGCAACATAGTGGTAAACCCCATCCTATATCAGTCCAGACTAACAGTTCTCTGCTTTCAGGTTACCTTACTTGCTGTTTCCCTTCTAATTGTGTCTCCCATACCTTCCATGGCAAGCGAACACACAGCTGAACACTGGCACGGAAGTCCTGACTACACGGCTCCGGCAAGTGGCAGTCACAGGCTCGAGGTAGCATGGTGAGATTCACTAAAGCCCTCAGAGTTACTCCGAACTGCGAGACAGCTACAAATGACGTTGCGAGCCTGGAGCCGCACGTGAACTCTACCCAGCAAATAAAGGCTTTCCTTTAATCAAGGCAAGAGGTAAGATGGGAAGTAAGTAGACTAGCTACCAATCCACGGCACTATAGCCCACTGTGGCCTCATCCAGGACCAGGCCAACTGCACACTAGTAGGGCCCGACTTTGTGCTAGTTGGTCAGCCCACGGTGCAGACCAAAGACTTTGGGGGAGCAACGGATGTCATCACTCCACTTGGACCTGCTGCAGGCAATTGCCCAGCTGAATCCATCCTACGAAGACGTCCGGATGAGGCGTCATCATTATAAGGTGTTCCACTGGACTGCAGGAACTGTTTGTGCAGGGGTTGCAGTAGTTATGGTTACCCCACAGCTCTAGTTCTCTAGAATCTACTAATGGCTCTGGCCAAAAATAATAGTTTCCTGTGTACCCCATATTGATCGTAGTTTTTTTTGCAGACTAATAGCGACCTTCATTTCTAATTAACGGAATGACTCGACCAACTGGGAGGAAGGAACGACAGTACACGGCGGGAAACCTGACACATGACGGTATGGTGACCGCGTAAGGACAAGTGATGGTACAGACTCAGAGTACAACAGTAAGACGTAAATCTATAGTCACGAACCACGTAAGTATCATAGTTAAGCCATAACAGTTACCATAGTTGTTAGCTATACGACTCATCACAGCAAAGCGAGCCTCCACAAATGAGTAGGGGTGTTAGATAGTTCGACAGTCCTATCAATTGATCGATAGCAGTTTCCTATCAATAGCCCTACAAATGAGTGCTTCCATAGCATTTACCATAGTTGTTAGCTATACAACTCATCACAGTAAAGCGAGCCTCCACAAATGAGTAGGGGTGTTAGATAGTTCGACAGTCCTATCAATTGATCGATAGCAGTTTCCTATCAATAGCCCTACAAATGAGTGCTTTCACCTAGAGTGCCGCAGAGTTGAGAGCGAGCGAGAGCGTTGAGAATGAGGGGCAGGGGCGGAAGTATAGCACCACCTGGAAGTGGTCTATTCGCGAGGGGGGAGGGAGAGTGGCTGACGTACAAGGCCTACTTCTCTTTATGCATGCCAATGGTTTCTAACCTACATGTTCTTCCCTTTGTGTGTATAAAGGCTAACCATGTGCATTCCTTAACCCCACTCCTTTCATCTGCTTAAAGGGTACTTTTAATACTGGTACACGAGCTCGTTATCTATACCTTGTAGGCTGTTCTTGTATTGCTATTTATATTCTTTCTGGTTTGTTACAATTATTACTCTTACTACGATAATCACTCTGTATTCATCTTGTCTGCTATGTCTTTATCTGCTCTGGATCCGTTTAGCCGGCTAATGTATGTACCACTTTGTGGTATCTGTGTCTCCTCTGTGAGGGTTTAGACATATATATTGTATCACTTGGTAGGTATCGGAGACTCCTCCGTGAGGATTTAGCCGTTTAATGTACCCTTTGAGGTATCGGTGTCTCCGCTGTGACGGTTAAGCCATCTAATGCACCACTTTGTGGTATTGGTGTCTCCACTGGGAGGGGTTTTAGCCATGTAATGTGCCCTTTGAGGTATCGGTGCCTCCAGTGTGAGGGGATTTCAGAGTAGGTTTATACTCGTAGATGCAGAAATGATTGAGCGCCTAATCGCTACAGAACGTACAGCAATTACTCTGTATTCATCTTGTCCGCTGTGTCTTTATCACTTAAGCTGTAGCATCTATCATTTTTCTGCCTCTTTTTACCTACTCTATTTATCTTGTTTCTGTATTCAGTTACAATTATTACTCTTACGACTATAATCACTCTGTATTATCCTGTTTCTACCATTTATCTTGTCTGCAGTGTCTTTATCACTTAAGC
This sequence comes from Stenodema calcarata, assembly GCA_963920205.1. Classification (NCBI taxonomy): domain Eukaryota; kingdom Metazoa; phylum Arthropoda; class Insecta; order Hemiptera; family Miridae; genus Stenodema; species Stenodema calcarata. The sequence goes on along the minus strand of OY986056.1, from coordinate 2,546,237 downwards.
TGTAGCATCTATCATTTTTCTGTCTCTATTTACCTTCGCTATTTATCATGTTTCTGTATTCAATTTGTATGTTTTGGCCAAGCCTCGTCTCATTTGAGTCCCATATTAGAAAACATGTAACAATCAACATTACTACCTCCCCTTCCCCAGCAACCACCACCGGACAACCTCCCTGGCTTCGACAGAGCACGAGGACAATGGAATTGACGCGTCTTACCTAAGGCCACGGGAAACAAGGGTTGGTATCTCTATCTGCTACCGCGATAACGTCATGCTATATGGCCTGCCTATGGAAGGAACTGCCTTGGCAAAAGGAGCCAGGTCAATTAGTCCCAGTCTACCCTGGCGTACCCCGGCTGCCCGCATGAGGACATGCTCAATCTTACCCCGGGAGTGATGTACCGACTCGAAAGGCGGACCAACCTGCCGAGAGGATAAGGATGGCAGCACTGCGCGGGTGGCACCACTGCGCGGATCCGCACCGGCCAGCTGACGATTCGAGGTTTTGATATGAGATACCAACACGATGATTTTCCGGTGCTGACGGTACATTGGTATGTCACGGTTGCAACACCCGTGACCTATTTCCGGGGGCTGGACGGCGATTTTACGTGGAACTGCAGTCATTCGATTCCCCGATTCCGATTTGAGAATACCTAGCGAGACGTGTGCTTGGCGAGTTAGGTTTCTTTACATATATGTTATATTCTTGAGGAATCAATTAGTTCTCATTCCTTACTACCGAGAGTACACCGTTAGTCGGTAGTGTGGTATTTACGTCCTTTCTCCCCTTCGGGGAGAAAGCGCGTAAATACCACACGGTAGTGAAGTAGGTACTAACACGTGAAAAAGTGTAGTATTTGTGTGCTATCTCCTGCACATGAATACTACACAAGTCAGTACAGTAGGTAAATCAAAGTGCAGTTGTATACAAAACATACAAAATGCAGGTGTATCAAAGTGCAGGTGCAGAGCCCCCCCTCGAACTTAGGAGAGATTTGCTCGCTAATCGTTATTTGGTATCGATTTCCAGTAGGAACGAATCCATGTTGAGCAATATCAGATCACTAGCCATCGACACGCTGACTGAACGCTACTGGATGAAGAAAGAAACGCCACTCCTTTGCAGGAGTTTTCTTATGTGGGCCAATGAAATACCTTGGATTTCAAAACAAAATAAACCACTATGTTACTCAGGGTTCGTGCCGATTTTCAATTTTCAATTTCCCTGACTTTTCCCTGATTTCCAGACCAAAAATTTCGATTTTTCCCTGACTTTTCACAACGTTTCAGGATCCTTTAAACAGTAACGTTTTGCATGAATCGAAAATTTTAGATGCACAAATGAAGAAAAACAATATGAGGAACAAGTTTTTTTATTCATAAAAAAACGAAGTTTACTTAAAACAAAGTAAGAGATAGAATCACAAGATAAAACACATAAAAGTTTTGAGTACGTGGTTTACATAAACCATACCTTACAAAGGTACTTTACAGTTTTTTTAAAGCAGGAATTAAGTACTAAATATATTAGGAACAATACCGTTCATAAAAGAACCTAGCCTATCTCGTTAAAACGCCGCGTTTGCGTCATCGGGGGCGCTATCTGCTCAGTCCGGCTTTTCTTTCAGCCAATTATTCCAGCACCATAGGCCTTTGGTTGTCACTTCAAACAAACAGGTCGAATCACAAAAACAAAACATAACTTAAAAGTCTTATGAATAAGACTTTTAGGAAATCCTAGACAGCTACTCAACATACACTGTACCGTACACAGGTAATAAACAGGTTTAAAAGGAATTTGTACTAAAAAGATTGGCAACCATAATGTTGAAAGAAATAAAACAAAGCACAGTTCATGTAAGAATCTAGCCTAACTTGCTCAAAATCGACGCTATTTCGTCATCGAGGGCGCCTAGCTGCGCAGTCTTTTCCGACGCTAGTTTGGCTCTTTTGGCTTTTAACTCAGCCAGTTCTTGCGCCATAGACCTTTTGGCAGCGGCCTTCTCCCTTTCTTCATTGTTTTCTTCATTTCTCTTCCGTAGTGCTTCTTTTTGATTTCTTCGGGCCAAGCGATGGGCAGCAATTAGTTTCTTGGAAATTTCGAAACCCTTCAATCCATCAGCTGCCTTGATAGCGTCATACACTTTTCCCTGACCAAAATCCAATATCCCTGACTTTTCCATGACTTCCAGTGCCCATTTATATTTCCCTGACTTTTCCATGACTTCCCTGACCGGCACGAACCCTGATTACTGCATGCCGTACTCACCAAAGCTCCACAATCTCAGCATAATCCATCTTCCTCAGACCAATGAACCCAATGTTTCCCAGACTGCCTTCGTAGAATCATATATCTCCCAAAAATGGCCAGACGCCACCGTTATTTATACCGATTATTTATTCGGTAATGAATAAACGAACAGGTTGTGCATTTTATGACAGCTCCAACCACTTCACTAGAAGTTTCCGCCTCTGGAATCGATCCTCAATCTATTCCGCGGAAACGTTTGCACAACAGATGGACATTACAGTTGGGCTTAGGTACCTATTTACATAGTTTTTGACATTTTCATGTCTTTGCTTTGACACATAAACTGAAACGGGAAAAATTTGTTCCCTTGATTCACCCTTTCCCTCAGATCACGTCAGAACACAAGCGACCGGCAGGCCACTACGTCAGAACCTATGACGCACGAGCGTATGACGTCAGACGGCTGGCAGAAGGCCAACTATTACGTCAAAGCCTATGCCGTAAGAACCTATGACGTCAGAGTGCTGGCAGGAGCCCAACTAATACGTCAAAGCTTATGACGCACGAGCCTATGACGTCAGAGGGCTGTCAGGATGCCAACTAGTACGTCAAAGCCTATGGCGCACAAGCCTATGACGTCAGAGGGCTGGCAGGAGGCTAACTAGTACGTCAAAACCTATCCCGTAAGAGCCTATGACGTCAGACGGCTCCCAATGAAAAGGAGAGATTTTTTCGAATTTTTGAGGAGTCGCGACTTCGTTGAAGGTATTCAGTGACTGAATTTCAGTCCATGTATAATTTGGTTAGCAAAATTTTATTTAAAAAAAAATAAATAAATAAATAAATAGAAATGAGTTTTTACAGGTACTTTTCATGTTTTGGCCGTTTTCCTCACTAATTGCTCAATGAATTTTGATTGAACTAACAGGAGCCATTCTTCATGTTTTCTTATTTTTCAGTGAGAATAACTATCTTAAGTATAGAAAAATATGGTATGTTCGTAATCAGCTCAAAATTTCTTATAAAAACGTCCCACCAATCATAAAAAGTTTTCATAGTTATAAAATTGTTAAAATGGTTAATTGAAAAGGCGCTTATTAGCCCATGCTGCATGACTGGTTTTTCATCTCATTCTGCAACAAACTCGTCGTATACCACCCCAAATACCATCACAAACGCTTTTGAGTCCGGTTTACACACATTTCGAAGGAATTGTAGGTTTTGTCCAGCTAAATAAGCGATTTTGCCTACTGTGCGTTGTTGGCCTAGTTTTACTGGTTTGTTACAGGCATTCATAGTACGACCTGGTGTGGGGAAGCACGTTTTGAAGGTGACTATTGGACATTATATTAATTTGAAGCATGAACCCTTATCTGTGTATAGGAAAATGTTCTACAAGAATATACTGCATTTTATTAGTTGCTCGTCACGACTGTCGATAACTGCTTGTTAGCCAGAGTGACACTTGTTGGGGTATCATGCAGATCTGAAAGGCCGACGACTCACCTGTTTCTCCAGGCTTGTAATATTTGCTCTTCGGACGGATGATGACATCCCTTACGGGGCCTACAAGGCGGAGGTAACAGGTGACCTGAGGGTGACATGATCTCTTATCGAAATCACAATCCGCGAACGTCTCGAGGCTCACTTCCCCTTGCGCGTGGCTCGGCACTGGGACACCGATCGTTCCTTCTCCTAAAACGAAGAGAAACAATCACGATAAAACACGAAAAACATGAAAATATCAATAGGATGCCTGCTTATTAGTGTTTCAATAGTAAGCTCTTTCATATCCAATCAAATCAAAGCATTTTATTGTAGAAAATCATATCATGATTGTTACTATTATAAAAAGTTAGCATTCTATAATACACAGGGGAATAGACGTGGCCAGGGACCCCCTTCTGGTGTGGTTTAATAATGACTAATAAGTGTATGTGATGTGTTGACCGTCAGTAAGAATAATGATGGGGAGATGTCGAGCATCTTCCTGAGATTCTATTAAGCCTTGTTTCAAAGAAAACTATGACAATTTCCACCACAGAAATGTAGAAATAGAAAAATTAAACCGCTTCTATGACAAACATATTTTTGATATAGTTGGAAACGCAGAATGGTTTGTTAATATATCAAGCACAAATATTATAGCATAAAAAAAAGCCCTCGACATCTCCTCATCATTATAATTATTAATAATAATTACTCGGTATTAATCACTACCAATAATAAATTACACTACGTGATAATAATAATTGATATTAATGATAACTCATAATAATAACTAATCTATCGTTTAGTGATCTAGAAGTGTATATAGAAGACAGATAGAAGTGTAGATAGATGACACTATGACACCCAATGAGCGACATGTTCCAATGTTTATCTTGAATAGATTTACAAAAAAAAAGTAAATGCAACCATTTTTGGGGGGGCCTTTATTTACATAGCAGCTGATCACTCAGCCACTGGGCATTCCCCTGGGGTGTGAGCTGGTTCTTTCTGTGCATCTTCTGCTAGGCTTAGTAGGAAAAAGCCCAAGGTCCCAAATATTACAGCGCCAGTAGTTGCTCCGAGCGGCAGAGTCAAGTGAACGGCATTATGATGTCCATAAAAACGGTTTCAAGTGGCAGACCTGGTATTACTGCCCAAAGCACCGAGTTGGAGTATGCCCGAGCTGCAATTCCTTTGGGTGGGGCGCTGCAGATCGCTTAAGCGGCTCCCTGACGTGTTTTACGGGTTGTGCCTCCCAAAGAGCTGCAGATAGATAGTTCATGCTGACCACCTGACGAAGGGGGGGATGGTGTAGAGAATCCCTGAATCTATGGTTGGTTACCAACACATCTTTCGATGTTTGTTGTTAGTTTTGTAGTGTAGTTGTTGTTAGCGTTTTGATTTCGACTCAGTTTTGTCGACCAGAGCAACGCACTGAGCGTAACGATTGGATCACTATAACTTGACTATCTACCCTTATAACTTACAACAACTAGGAGAGAATCGGACAAGCAATTCTCCACATACCTGCTGAAGATCGGTTCAATTTCAACTTACCAGCGATTCTGACGGTGTTGTAGGCCAGAAGGTCCCGCGACATGAAAGTGGACGAAGAGATGGAAACGAGCCTGAGGGTGACGTTGATTTGATCCCGTTGGTGCAGCGAAACGAGGACAGCAGTGCTTTGTCCAGGCACCGCCTCCTCGGGGCAGACTACGGAAACCCTGCAAACACAACGGATTGGTCTACATCAGAATCATCTCTCATACATACTAATATGGGGAATATATGTACATAGATGGGGAATATTCACTGAAGACTACGTTACACGCAGTGATGTGGCGCTCTCTTCTCAAATGGCAATTTCGACCATATTGTTTGGCCAATATCAAAATGTACTTTTCATCACTGTTGGTATATCATTGTCAATAATGAACCATTGGAATCGGTCAAAAAGAAATCCCCCTCAAAATTTGTGGGTTTACGTTTAAAGATAAGTAGAAGAAGAAAATCGAACAATAATTTTTTTCAAATCCGATCATTTTACCCAGTTAAAACTGTCTAAAAATGAGAAACTCGGGTTGTAGGCATATTAACAAAAAATTTGGGCTCAGAAGAATGTTTTACTGCAGTTTTGATTTCTCACCCTTCGTGTTTTTTGGGTCGCTGAACATGAATTAGAAGTTCGCGGGAACTTTTTGGCACCGTATAAATAATATAAATTGTATAATATAATAAATTGTTACAAGCGTTAAGTATCAGAGCAAAGTCGATTTCTGCGTAAACGGTGCATGTCACTAGATAGGGGAGACCGAGGCTAGAAGTCCACGGGGTAAGAAGTCCCAGTAGTGATAAATGGATAAATGGGGGGTTTAGGGGAAGGTTGATTGACTGAATGTCACCTTGGCAGTCCATAGGTGAGTTTCCTCGAGTTCTTCCTTCCCGTTGCTTCATTTTAAATTTTTGCGAGCTTGAAAAATACTATTAAATAGTAGATAAATTAATTGTACTCTTTCTTCTCGCATCTTATACTTTCTTAGTGATGGTTCTAAATTATCGGGAGTAATTTTATCCGATACCATTTCGATACCTCTGCGCAAAAAGGGCGAATCTGCAATCGAGATACAGTTAGAAACACAGTGCTCGATTGCAGATTCGCCCTTTTTGCGCAGAGGTATCGATTTATTCAATGTTCAATTTCCTCCAAAGAAATAATTCAATAGAACTATGACGTCATATCTGTTAAGCTGCCAAATTTGCTAAAATCCTCTGTAATCTCCTAAGAACTTGAAAACTTGATAAGTGGCAATAATTACTTATGCAAATCGACATTATTCTAAATAAAACAAATATATCTGAATTGTGCCACCTAGCCAGGATTAAAATATTTCATAGTTATTTTTGTTTTATTAACAATAAAGTCGATTTGCATAAGTAATCATTTCCATAGACAAGTTTTCAAGTTCTTAGGTGATTACAGAGGATTTTAGCAAATTTGGTAGCTTAACAAATATGACGTCATAATTCTATTGAATTAATTTGAGGGGAAAATTTACCCTTTCAATCGTAACGTATTCAGTCCATCCATTGTCACAGATCGTTCTAATCCTGCTGATCAAGAGCCTTCAAACCTCACTAGTATGGCTGAAATAGATATTCCGACTTAACAATCGTGTTCAGCGTTGAAGAATCTATAAACTGAGGTGTTAATCGGCAAAAAATGGTTGAATGAGATGTTCCAAACATCCCATTTCACCTAAAATCAATTATTTCTTCGACAATTTGCTCTTATATCCACGCTGCTTGACTGGAGTTTTCAAATAGTTCTTTAATTTAGTCATGTAACGTATAAAGATTTATAGATATCTGTGATCAATGTTTTAAATACAATAAAAAAAGTATAGGTACATTGAAAAAAGTACCTACATTTAAAAAAAGTATGTATAAAGAACTAAATTCTTTATAGATACTTTTTTTGTAATGTATTTATTATAATGGATAATATTATTATGCACGGTGCGTAGCTAGAGATATTGAGTAACTGATCATATCGTTAATGTGTTACACTATCAACCTGTCAGCTGTCAATTATACACCAAAATTTATATGAACTGCTAATTTATATACTAGGGTTATGTAACTTCACCAAATAATTTTATGGTTCTGCTAGTTTATTGTATGGCGTACAAGTGAGTGAGGGGGAGAATAACACAGTAGGCTCACGAAGTCCCTTGTGCTTAACCTAAACATAACATGAGACCTAGCGGTGCGTAAAAGGGAAAGTTGTTAACCTGACCCGGGCCTTCCATAACGTATACGACCGTTGTAATATTCTAGAATGAACATAGTAAAACAAAGGGATGCTGCATTGGCCAGAAGAAAGTATTCATAAACTCGAAAATACACAAACGGTGTCTCGGTAGTGCGTCTACTTGGGTACCACTTGGTTCGGAAAAAGTTGTAAAACTGCAAATTATTCCAAATTGGTAGGTACTATAAGTACACAGCGACCAGGAAGCCTGAGGAAAGGCCCAACGTGGTTGTTACATGAGATGTTCTTCACATTTCGTCTGCTTGAATCATATAACGGAATGAGAAATCGCAATTCTGACTTCACTATCGTGTTCACCGTTGAAAAATCTTCTATGAACTGAGATGTTACTCGGCAAAATTTGTTATCAAACCAGTAAAATGGTGACATTTTACATAAAACCAGTTATTTCTTCTGAACTTTGCTCTTATAGCCATGCTGCATGACTGCGGTTTTTTTTTTTTTAGCATGGAATAGCCTTGGACTAACTAGCCGAAAAATGTCACGAAAAATTGGTCACAAAAAATGGGTGACGAAATTTTTTAATGAAACTTCTTTAGTTTTCATCGGACAAAAATCGTTCTCCATTCGTTGGAAAGCTCTCGATTTATCACGCATTTATGTCGCAGTTTTATATTTATCTACGAGATATTAATCCAACAATGCGATATTATAAATGGTTAGTAAACAATCTTATGTGCGAGGGTCGAAGCTTCATTACCAGGGAAGCTAATTAGAAAACATACATCGTATCCATTGCCGTCATGACAAACAAACAGAGAAAGAAGACATAGCTAAAGCATGTTCCATGTTTCTCGATTTTTAGCCGCAGGCTCCAAACGGTAATCATGCGGGGGGTCCAGGGGGGCTTGCCCCCCTGGCGAGGCGCGAAGCGCCGAGTTTTTTCAATTAATGAAATGTTTTTCATCGGACATTTTTCTTTCATGTTGATGGAAATCGTTTTTGGAATGAACATTAACATGAAAGTGAAACTCTAGAAATGCATTATGATGTGAAATTATCTTAATTTCTACGGAGCACATAATAATATTATCTGATAATATTACCTGTATGATAATAATATTATTATTATATAGGGTGTATCAGATAAAGAACGAACTAAGTCGTCTACGGATTCCTCAACTAATATCTGAGTCGTAGCAATTGAGACAATATTTGTTGTAGAACCAGTAAAATGGAGATATTTTACATAAAATCAGGCATTTCTTCGAAAATTCGCTCATATAACCATGCTGCATCACAGTGGATTTTCTTCGCCCTTTGTGCAGGTCTATGTCTGACAGTTTTGGCGATTCCCCTAATTTTTTTTATTGGTTGACCCAATTCATACCACAACTGACCAATTTATTGCACTTTTTGGTGATTTTGGCCTTTCAGCGAATTTCGGCCTTTGCTACGGAAAGAAGGTAATTTCGAATGTTTGTTGGTAGGTACTTTTTTTCTCTTTTTTTCAGAATTTTTCAAGACCATTCGCAGCTTTGTACGACCAGCCGTTCGTTCACAATGAGGGCTCAAAGTTGGAGCAGATCAAAAGTCATCAACATGAGGGTTAATCCTGAGACAGCCTGTCGGTTCAAACATTCATACTGGCCCAGCTGATTTCGCTTGTTTTTAAGATATCATGTCAATTAATAAAAAATTAGTAATCATTATTAAGAACTACCTTCTAACCATAATAAATAATACTTAACAGTACCTACTTCATGATATTAATGATAATCTACCATTTAGTGATATAGACAGAAGGGTGATCTGCACGGAGAAGACAATAAACAGGTGTGTAAACAATTTTTCACTTAAAGCCAATCAGAAGCTGCTTCCTTTCACTTGGTGGCAACCAATCCCATTACCCTTCACTTTGTAGCCCCGCCCCTACACCTCAAGAGCCAAAAGCAATATGTTTCTCCTTTCACTTGTTCCAGCCAATCCTATTCGACCTTCCACTTTTGGGGTCCCTCTGTAAGTTCACCTCTCTGTAATGCACCTTCAGTAATGTTTTGTTACTGACGGTGGTTTAAACACAGAAACCGGTCGAACAGTGTACCTACTCATGTTTCAGTGGAAATGGACGACTTTTCAAATACTCTTGTTTTTCGCTTTTGAGTGTCTGAAATAACGCGCATCTATCACGGATAGGTAACCATTTCAAACCATAATCAGCGGTTACAAAAAAATAATTCACCATTTTGGCCAATAATTTCAATAATACCGCAATATTTCTTCTTCAAGTAAAAAATTAATCAGTCGATAATTATAGATTTAAACATTTAAACTTGTCTTTTCTCTCTCTTGTTCGTTTGTCAAAAAACACAAATACTAGAAGTGAGGTTTTAGCTTTACCTAATCAACGGCAATGGTCAGAAGAGAACTTCTTTCCCTATCGCAGTTTTCCAGTCACGTTTAAACTAAATTCGTTACCTAGTGGTGAGAGTCAAAGGGTTACAGGAGGCTGAAATCAAACTTTCGGTTAATTCTCTGGCTGATCCTACTGAACAACTACTCGGGTAAATAAAGCCGTAGAGTTGAACGGGTTAATTGTGAGTTTGAATGGGAAAATCGGAGAGGAAGAGACGGTGGAAGGGTCGGAGTCGCGGGTAGCTGGCCGTGTGTCAAAAGTTTCGGTTTATTGATATGAATAGCCCCCTGCAAGCCCGTTGTTTGTTAATGAACCGCCACGATATTACCAACCCCTCTTGATTAGAAACGCCTCCCGCACTTTTGCCCCTCCTGATGGAAATGTATGTTCGCCCATACAACCTCCATACAACGAAACAAGTGAAACCCACCAACAACACGGTGAGAGGGTGAGCATGAAGGAATGATAAATCGTTCTAGTCCCCCCTTTATGTGTAATGGTCTCCGCATAAATATGACGGATAAAATGTGGCTTGGCGTTTATGATTTATACGTTCGAACGTTGTATCAGGAAGGTTTGAGGCGGGAAAGGGGTCGAGAAATCTATAACGGTGTATCCATTCGAGATCAAGCGAGACGTGAGTCGAAATAAAGTGACGATATATTCAGGGGGAATGTCGGCGAGGGGGATTCTTTTCGAAGAGAAAATTAGGTACTTTGTCAAAAGAAAGAGTCTTCCCCTTCCGCACGAAGTTGAAATAATTTTGCGTGGGTTTGACTTTAGAGAAATCGCTATTTTGCCGTTGAATGCAGAAGCGTCAAAACCAGAGGCGTAGCGTCAGGGGGAGCGCAGGAAGCGGTGCTTCCCCACAAGAAATGAAGAATGTCGGTAGAAGTTGAATGATGAAAAAAATTATTGAAAATAACAAAATATTCAATTTACTTGATCAACAGTAAAACATTCAATTGAAAATTTTAATTGCCCGCTCATTATGGCACAGTTACCTACCGCTACCTACCTTTGATGGTTGCTTTGAATCACGAATCCGATTACTATGACAAGCCAAGTCTTCTAAGAAGAGGAAGAAGAAAAAGTTCAGGCCAGTTGAGGTCTCCGGGGAACCGCAAGATTCTAGCGGTTGTCTTAAGGTTCGTTCGTCAGAACGGTTCAGAACTGACCACGCACCCTTTGGGGCGTTCGTTTAGTCACAGAACCCGTCCAGTATCAACAGTCCGCTGTTGAACGGGCTAAATACTACAAATTTCAAGTCTCTACCACCACTGGAATTGCGCCAAAAAAATTCACCTTTTTTTTGTATCACCCAAAATTGTATCACGCAAATTTTAGAATGACCCCCAGCTATAAGACATATCCATGTCAAAAGAGGGCAATAGAGAGGGGAATCACCACAATTATCGGAGATGAATTAAAGTTCAATTGGTTTCAAGAGAAAGATAACCTCGCTTGTAGAAGGTAGTTTGTTTCCACGGAACACAAACTCTAATGTTTTCACTGAAACCAAAAGTTCCCTTATCTAATCGTACCTAGTCACACACCCTATTAATACGGACGAGAGTATAGGTGCTTGAAGGAAGTTTCAAGCTCTTTTCATAATCTTCAATTCAAATATCAAGAAAGGGAAGGGCCGGCTTAATTAAAAGTCAAGTACCTATGCAAATTGTTCTGAAACTAATCCTAATTCCACTTTTAGAGGCTTTCCCTCAAGGATTTTCGACTCTACTCAAAATCTACGTATTCTGTGGTGTTGTTGAAGGAGATATTTAAAATATTTAGATGGTTTTGTAGTGTAAGTTCATTTTCTATGCGTTACACTGAAATTGTGTTTGCGTTTAAGAACTCTTTAATCCCAACTTTTTGATTTAAAATGCGAGTTCCAACGAATTTCCCTTTGAAACAGAATTATTTCAACCTAAATGTGTGAATTTAATCTCAATTTTATTCAACTTTATAGACAAATTTTCAATTATTAATGGACTTCTGAGGCGAATAGTCGACTTTATCTTACCCTTGATACAATATCAAAAACCTATTTAGTTTTGATTTGCGAAAAGTTTATTTTAAATTCGTTGTACACTACTTATGTGTGTAAATGTAATTTCACAATCCTACATTTTTCTGCATTTTTTTTCACATTTAGAGAAATTTTACTTTTTGGTTTATTATCTTCGATAATGAACCATTGGAATTTAAAACCAATAACAATCCCTCAAATTTTCGTTAACTTTAGAATTGATTTTCGTTGACTTGAAATTACTTCCTTGGCTATAAGAAGTAAGGTAAGTATATATTTCCACTTTTCTGGTCAAATTTCAAGTTCATTATCGATTTCTGAGGTTGGTGTTGATATCCTATAAAAGGGGGGTTAAAAAATTGTTTTTCTCTTGGTCGATTTCAATGGTTCATTAGGTTGAAGATAATAAACTGAAATTAATTCTCTACAACATACAGTTGTACAGTTAGTTGTACGAGTACTGTTGTAGTTGTACTCGTACATCATACAGATCACAACACAGTGTTAAAAGATCAACACTGAAGAATTCGTTATAAGGGAAATTCACCTAAAATGTGCAGATATAAATGAGGAGCTTGTCTCCAAAAGGTACTATATCCATTTGGTCAAATGCGAGGAATTCACGGAAAACCATTACAAGCTGAAAACTTGCCCCATGTCAAAAAACTTTGTTTAAATGTATTCTACATTTTAATATTAAAATTAAAGGGGAAAAGCAATTTTTTTTTTTTTTTAGAATCAAACGTGGCCTCGTCACAGTCTTTACCACCTTCAGTCCACTCGTCAGGTTTAGTCTGAAGCCGAGAGCTCGGAGACAACGTTCCTTCTTTTTTCTCACCGAACCTCCCTCCTACAACCCTCAAAATAAAAAAACTCTGCAAATTCTTGACACACCTGTTTATTATCTTCTCCGTGCAGATCAACCTTCGGTCTAGATCACTAAATGGTAGATTATGAATAATCAATAATTATTCCGCCTCGTCCACCCTCTTCCTCCTCACACCTTCTTCTCCCTCCTCCACCCTCTTCCTCCTCCCTCCCCCTTCTCCCTCTCACTCCCCCCTCCCCCTCCTCATCCACCCTCCTCCCTCCACAGACCACCATTGACAACAGCTATGAAAGATCGCTAACTGACACTAAGTACCTACGTATAAGTCGATTCATCAGTTATATCCTTCGGGTATTTATTAAAATATCAAAGTTTGTTGTGTGTTATGATTGTTCGCGGATCTTCTGCGTTTATTACAACTTATAATTCTTGAAATACCGTTTTATTATCTTCTTTGTACAGAAACTAAATGACAGAGATGATGAATTAATTACAAAATTTGTAATTAATTCATCATCTCTGTCATTTAGTTTCTATACAAAGAAGATAATAAAACGGTATTTCAAGAATTATAAGTTGTAATAAACGCAGTTGTAAATAAAGTTGTAATAAAATGTACCGATATAATTCTGGGGTTTTTAATTCCACCTATCTGCGTCGGCAATCATTTTTTTTATAAAAAAAAGTACCTACCAACGAACATTCGAAATTGCCTTCTTTCCGTAGGACGAAAAGTACCTCATAAATGTGTGTCCTTAGGAGTTACACTGTAAGCAGAATAGGCCCAGGATCAGCTGAGGGCCTCCTAAAGCTAACAGACATATCCAAATAGATTTGATGTTTTTCCCAGTAACGGATAAATTAAGTACCTAGGTATTTCTTCAGAAAAATTCGGTATTATAATATAGTATTATGAAGCTTGAATTTGGAATGCAATCCACGAAGTAATCATTCAACTGTTAAATAAAAACGCCTCAAGTCCAATGTTTACGAAAAGGGGGTTTTTACGGAACTCCCCTATTTTGGACCTGGCCATTTCGATGGTGAAATCCAAATTTAAAAATTTTAACTGGAAGTTTCTGACCATAATCATTAGAAAATTGGTCAATGTTAGAGTAAAACGCCTCAACGACACGCTGTTAAGGTAAAACGCCTCAACTCTAGGATGAAAATGCCTCAAAACTTATTTATTTTTTCGCTAGTGTTTCCTAATCCGCTTGATTGAGTTGTTTGCGTTAAGGTGACTGCCTCACGTGGAAGTTGTGGCATTTCACCTAAACAAACAATCCCAAAACGGAAGCTGGAAAATTTAAAATCTCAATTAAGCGATTATAAATTGATTAATTTGTGAGTTTTTTTTCTTTTTTTTCACCGTTGAATTGGTTGACGTCATATCGATATCTCACCAAAAAATGGGATTTTTATAATGAGATGCAGTCAACTTTCATCAGAGGTTTCAGTGAAAAACTTTGAGGCGGATTTCTGCAATGTTTTGAATTTTGAGTTGAGGCGTACCTTAACAGGGCAGAGTAGTATAATAAATAATTGATGTGTTCAATTTCGAATATAAGAAGGGTTGCGCATGATGACATAACTAACGTTTGAACCCACCCTCGAAATTCACCAAACGGTTAGTCTTACGAAAAAAAAACCTTATGCATGAGAGAAATATAGGACAGAATTGTGGAAAAAACTTTCTCTCTGAGATAATGGCCAAAAACTAGAAAATTGCCAAAATTTGGTCAGAAAGTGCCCCAAAAAACAAAGTTTCAGGTAAGATTTTTCCCGCAAACTTCAAATTCGTGTTCAGACATTCGTAACGGCCGAACGGTTAGGTGTTACAAAAACCCGTTTTGCATGAGAAATGTAGGAAATTGTGTTTACTTTAACCCTCCAATTCCCATAACTCCAGTGGGAATTTTTTTCTCAAACTTTTTGCTTTTTGGTTTATTATCTTCGATAATGAACCATTGGAATCGCCCAAAGAAAAAATTTTTTTAACCCCCCCTCAAAATTTGTTGGTTTACGTTTCAAGACACGTAGATTCAGAAAATCGAATAAAAGAAAATCCGTCCGTCCGCCGTCCCCCGTCCGCGCCACTTTGCCCAGTTAGCGTTGAGCTAAAATTACGAAATTTGGTTTCTGGGTTTGGACCAGCCCCACAATGATCCTCGAAACTTTTCATAACCCTAGGTCGAGGGGAAGGGGTTCAAAACGAACTTTGAAATTTCGACAATGTCATATCTCTAAAAGTTCTCAAGAAACGGTGTAATTTTTACGTGGGTCAACCTCCAGACGCCCAGAATAAAACTACCTTTTTTCATCTTCCCGGTAAGCTACAGTCTAGAAATTTTAACCGTGAGTCGGGGATAGACCCCATTGCAATATTCACCCGGTTCCTCATCTGTAAAATTGTAAAATAATACCTATTTGTTTAAACAAATTAAATTTTGATGATGAGCTAGATACTTGAAATTTTAAATATAGGTCAGAAATGGATCACAATGCAATATTCACTCGGTTTCTTGTCTGTAAAATTGTTTAAATAATACCTATTTGTTTAAACAAATTAAATTTTGATGATGAGCTAGATACTTGAAATTTTAAATATAGGTCAGAAATGGATGACATTTCAATATTCACTCGGTTTGTATGACATGGTATGAGTATGGTAAGGTATATTATTGTATGTATGATTTGGTACAGTATGGTAAGATAGAAAAGAATTTCGTATGGTATGGTATGAGTACGGTGAGAATATGGTATGGTGCCGATTTGCAACACAGTCTGGTATAGACAGAAGGGTGATCTGCACAAGGAAGATAATAAACCGTTGTGTCAAGAATTTGCAGAGTTTTTGTACTCTAGGTGTCTTAGAAAGACTAATTATTCTGAATTGAATGGGTTAGGCGAAAAAACGCTCTATTCTTGAAATATAGGCCAAAAACTGCAAAAAAGTTCCAAAATTTGGTCAGAAAGTGTTCAAAAAACCAAATTCCGGGCATAATGTTTGCTCGCAAACTACAAATTGTGTTCGGCGACCCAAAAACACAGAGTGAGAGGAAATCAAAACCACAGCAAAACTTTTGTCTGAGCCCAAATTTTTTCGCTAATATGCCTCGCCTAAGGTTGATCTATAGAACTTTTGTATCTGTCAGGGTCTGCAGAGGGTAGTAAAACGAAGGGAAAAAAAGGGGGAACAGAAGCCGCGACAAGTAAAAACCGCCACGTTTTATGGACTCGAACGGTAGAGAGGATTAAGGAGCGTGTTGGGTTTGGGGTTTGGTCCGGGTGTTAATTCCGTAGCTATCGAGCTCCCCTGGCATCGTAACCGTTGTGAAGGATATTTTAAACAATTCGGGGATTAAGAAAAGAGGTTTTAGGAAATGGAACAAATTAGCGACGGAGAGCCAACTCTTGTGGCCCCCACACTTCCTCGTTCTTTAAAGTCGGAAATGAAGTGGTCGACCCGGAACTTTTATTTTGCACGAGACTCCTCCTCCCTTTCCGACAGTCATATGTACGTAATGTACTTCATGGTTCTTGGCACAGAACAACGATGTGAATTCACATTTTCCCTCCTGAAATAAAATGACGGCATTATTCGCACTACAAAC
Organism: Stenodema calcarata; assembly: GCA_963920205.1. NCBI lineage: Eukaryota > Metazoa > Arthropoda > Insecta > Hemiptera > Miridae > Stenodema > Stenodema calcarata. The sequence continues at coordinate 2,529,826 of OY986056.1, read as the reverse complement.
AAATTTTTTAGAACTATCTTCCTAAATGTAGAAATAATTATTTCTAAATTTAGGAAGATAGTTCTAAAAAATTATAATGATTCCACGGTATGTCAATATTATAATGATTCCACGGTATGTCAATATTAACGACCCTCATATCCACCCCTTAACCTGGCAAAGTACCTATCACCGGTGATACATCTTCTCTTTCCCACCCTCGAGCGACATCTATGGAAGACATCTGTGAAATTGTTTAGGTAGTGATTTGTTATCACCGGTTTGGTCAGAATGTGAAAATCGCCTGTCACGTCGGTAGCAGAAGATGGCACCAACAAAATCTACGTAAGTTTTGCTTTGGCACATTAAAATAAAAAACTGTAACGAAAAAGTGTCCTCGAAAAGCGTTTACCTACATTTTACAATAATTTTCACGCACAACCAAGCCGTTGCAAGGGAAATGAAACTTCTGTAGTTTTCATCGGACCAAAATCGTTCTCCATTCAATCGAAAGTTCTCGAATTATAACGGATTTCTTGCGTATTTGTTCTTGGTATTTATGTCAGACATATATATATTTTTATGCTATAAATAGATGTAGTGAACACTACCGCTTGTTTTGTGATCAATTGCTTGACATAATATTGACATAAAATGTCCCAATGTGTTGCAGACCCGTATGCAAGCATTTATTATAAGAAAGTTTGTTTCTTTGTATTTGTGTAATCATGTTTCCTGCCAGAGTGGTAGAGAGGGACTTATGGCACTAATTTCTGTGCAGGTCAACAAAATAAACAGTCAAACAGTCTCAACCCTCTCCATCCACAACCTCGCCACTACTGCTTAAATTTAAATTGTGGGGAATGTGAATGTGGGAGTGGGTGAGAAAGAGGAAAGCGGGCAGATGTGGATGGTTGGTGAGGCGATGAGATTCATGACGGGGGGGGGAGGTGTTTTATGAGGGGGAGGCGGGAGTTGTCTCCCTTATGCTCTCCCTCTCCACCCCTCGCCGCAACTCCACACTCCCCCCCCCCCACCACCACAATTGCTTAAATTTAAATTGTGGGTAAACGTGGAAGTGGGTGAGAAAGAGGAAAGCTGGCAGATGTGGGTGGTTGGTGAGGTGATGAGATTCGTGACGGGGGGGAGAGGTGTTTGATGAGGGGGAGGCGGGAGTTGTCTTTCTTATGCTCTCCCTCTCCACCCCTCGCCACAACTCCACCCCCCCCCCACCACAATTGCTTAAATTTAAATTGTGGGTAAACGTGGAAGTGGGTGAGAAAGAGGAAAGCTGGCAGATGTGGGTGGTTGGTGAGGTGATGAGATTCGAGACGGGGGGGAGAGGTGTTTGATGAGGGGAAGGCGGGAGTTGTCTTCCTTATGCTCTCCCTCTCCCCCCCTCATCACAACAGCCCCCACCACCCCCCTCGCCACAACTGCACCCGCCTCGCCACAACGGGGGGGGGGGGGGGGTGGTGTTTCATCTTTTTCTCTTGTTTTGTGAAATCATTATCAACACTAGCTGTTAGCTTTTAGAGATAAACGTCACAAATATGTCACAGATTGCGAAGATGTGTGGGTTTCCACAATTCTTTGGTTTGGTGCGTGGGAATTTCAGAAAATATAAACGTATCACAGGTGTTACGTTGCCAGATTTCGGTAACCGCAACGACCCTCACACATAAAACATTCTTCACCTTGTTTTAGGGACGATTTATGAAATTTAATTAATAGTTATACACATTCAGAACACTTTAGGAAATAGAAAATAGAAACCTATAGAAAATATGATGATTATAAATTATTTGTTTGTGTTCTAGCATTACTTCAAGACCAGATCAGAAATGATTTTGGCCCTGGTCCCCAGGATTCGCTCAGATTCCCTCGGAAAGAGACGGAAGATGGGGAGGAATTCGTGACGGAATCCAAACTGGGATCCAAACCAAGAATCGGGAATATTTTATGTTGGCACATTCTTTCTCATTTTTTCTGGAATAATATCTAACATCTAAGTTTGTCGTGAATATATTATATTATATATTGGGAGAAGTAAGACTGTTTACGATAGATTTTGACTATTTCTACGAAATTTGAGATCGCCTAGATTCTGTCTAATTTTGTCGTATTATATAAGTAATTTATTCACGACAAAATTATACAGAATCTAGGCGGTCTCAAATTTCGTAGAAATAGTCCAAATCTATCGTAAACGGTCTTACTTCTCCCACCTAATGACTGTAGACTAACACAACTGCAAGAAAAAATAAGCCCTACTGAAAAATATTCAGAAATTTTCATCTATATAACTAAATATGAAGACAATTTTCGTGTTCCTCGGGTATTTTCGAAAAATTTCTTAACAGTTATTCGTTTCGCGAGCAATGAAGTCGAACCATGCCGATTGTGAATTTGGTGACTGTCTGTTTGTCTGTCCTTCAATCACGCAAAAACGGCTCAATGGATCGAACCCTTCTCCCGTATTTAAATGTTTCCGTGATCGGGGAAGGGCATAGGGGGGTTCACTTCCGGATCCGATTAAGGTCATTCCGTCTAATTGAAAGCCAAAGGAGATGGAAAAAACAAAAACGGTTGAAAAAACTCGAAAATCTGGACCTCTGCCAGTTTAAGGGTCATTTTCGGAAGTGGGTGGTGCGACTACAAACAAACTGTACCTACTCGTAGTCATCACAGAAAACCCTACTATACTACGTAATCATCGCGGTAATCATCGCGGTCATACGTGGGAAGTTGTGAGCCATTAAACCAATGCGTGAGCAATTAAACGTATTGTGAGCAATGCAGCCAGATCCACCTCCCGCTTACTCAGTTGAAATATCTTTATATATTAGACGAAATGCCCAGTACGGACAACATGATCCCATAACGGAATTTGTTAAACCAATTCTCGGCTAACACAGCACAATTTTGGATTTATAATTTTCAGTAATGAACCCATGTAATCGACCAGGAAAGAAATTCTAATCCATCGAAAAAACTGTGATAACTAAAAAGTCGAGGTAGAATTCGCACGCTGTTTATGTTTATTGTATAAAACTCGTAATAATGAAAATATCTTCAATACCTAATGAACCATGGGAATAGACCACGAAAAATATTTTTTGATCCCCCACTCAGAATTTGCTGGTTTACGTTTCAAGATAAGTAGATTCAGAAAATCGAATGAAAAAAAAACTCTGCGAATTCTTGACACAACGGTTTATTATCTTCTTTGTACGAGTATAAATCCCCCTTCTGTACAGATCACTAAATGATTAATTATTATTAAGAATTATTGTTAATTATCAATAATTATTATCGAGTACTTAGTATAAATTATTATTAATTGTAGTTAATGATAATAATTATTGCAAGTTAATAATAATTTTTAATGATTAATAATAATAATTAATTATTATTAATTAACTTGATACATGAAACCATGTACTGTTCGAATTACCTGGGCCACTATGAACGTTGACCCGTCAGGCTGCCGCATGATTCACCATCATGTTGAACTGTGTTCATTTTCGATTTGCTCCAACTTTGAGCCCTCATTGTGAACGAACGGCTGGTCGTACAAAGCTCCCCATGGTCTTAAAAAAAAATTAAACTCTATTTAAATGTGGACTGAAAACAATAACGATTCATTTGGATTTTTCGAGATTTGAATTTTTCAAATTTTCAAAATCGGTTTCGAACCACTTCCCATTGACGTAGGGTTATAAAAAGTTTCAAGGATCATTGTGGAGTTGGACACTAACTGGGCAAACTGCCGTGGACGGCGGATGGAGGGATTTTTTTTAAAACCGATTTTCTGAATCTACGTATCTTGAAAGGAAACCAGCGAATTTTGAGGAGGGTTATTTTTGTTTCTTGGGCGATTCTAATTGTTTATTATTGAAGATAATAAACCATGATCTGTACGCCCTCAACGTCGCTGTTTTCTGTAAGAAAACATTCAGCTGCCGCAGGATTCACCCTTATGTGGACGACTTTTGATCTGATCCAACTTTGAGCTCTCATTGTGAGCAATCGGCTGGCCGTACAAAGCTGCAGATGGTTTCAAAAAAATTCTAAAAAACGTCTGTACTAGAAAAAAGGTCTAATGCGCACTTTCTATTGCAAATTAGTAACTAAACTTAAATCCGAAGGAATTCAGGAATCAATTCTCAACTCTCGCACTCTCTCTTTGAAACACCACAGGAACCGAATATGTATTTTTGATCTACGGTTTTACTCGTAATATTGACACTGTTGATCCTCCAATTCGTGCGGTGTTGCAAAGATGATAATTCCCCGTTGAATTGAATGCTATGGAAACGGATTCGAGATACCTGCTCCCTCTCTTGTAGGTGAACAATTAACTTTAAGTGCTCAAGGCGGATTTACATAAATGAATGCGCCCAGTGAAACATCCTGCATCGGTATTTCGCTGGTCGTTTGTATCATAAATGCGGTAATCCACTCAACGGCAATGATCCCGCCCTGGAACATTTAGATTTAATCCGTAACCCCCGTCGTCGCCGATTATGTTGGGGAGAGGGTTTCGGGACCTCCTGGCGGGTGAGAGTAATCTGTAAAAGACATTTTTCACTGTAGACGGATCGCTTTTCCTATTTTTTCTCTTTTGGTTTATAGTCTTTGCTAGTGAACCGTAGTAAACAAACATGACTCACATGATAATATCAATCGGTTTATCTTAAACCCATTCAACAGCTTATCATCATCTACTCACTTTTCTGTCAGAAAGTAGGTAGGTATATTTCAAAACGTCTCTGAAAGGTTCAAAAAAACTTTGATGGCTTATAATATGAGCCCTCATTCGAATACCACGTATCAGAAAATATCCAACTTTTCAGGAGAGCAAAAAAACGTTCAAGTCCGGGTTAATGTTGTATTTCTGAATGTTTTTAAATCGAGTTGTGCCTTGGTAACCCTCTCCAACAATTAGATGGCTGTGTGAACATGCCAACCCTCATACGTGGTATTGGAAACCAAAATTAACACTGATAAGTGGTATCGTCAGCACAAAAATGGTGCGATTAGAGACTAATGTTGCAATGTGAAATTGTTGCAACGAAATTCAAATGAAAAAATGTTTATTTTGAAATTACTCTATTACTGAAGTAATTAATCTATTACCGAATCACCACCGTAAAATAATAGTGGTACACTTACAATGTAAATAAAATGAAAAATTCCACTGAAACTGAAAAGTCTGAGTAAATTGAAACCGAACTTGATGACAGTGTGCCCTGTGGTACACTTCTTTCTTCATTATTTTCTCCCCTCTCTCTTTTCCTAAGTCTTTGTCTTAGACTTCGTCTCATCTGTTGTAGTGCAGCTATGGAAACTGATACATGTTATTCGAACGCCAAAATGATCTTAATTCTGTTACGAGGTATTGGATACCTTAACGGGAGGTCTGATACGAGGTATTGGAAGCAGTAAACAAACAAAACTGGTACGAGTTATTAGAAAACTGGCTATTTCTCCTATAAGCAATTTTTCTAGAGACTTGGCGACAGCACCATTCGATCGGCGTCCATTAAAAACGGAATTTGGCCAAAATTGATGATACGTGGGATTAGAATGAGAGTACTTATCGAATATCTTATTCCAAACTTAGAATAATATTCTCACTAAGTTTAGAATAGGATATGAGGGTAAATATTATATTCCCTAAGTTTAGAATAGGATATGAAGATATATATTACATGTTGGCATAATATAATATATTACATGTTGGTTGTACTTCTGTGTTTGGGGAAGATTTTATGCTAAAGCCTTGACCTAATTTCAAACCGGCTGAAACCCTCCCTTTGGACGAAATCAAGAATTAAAAGACCCTGGTAGTTTATAGTGAGCTTGCTCTGTTGAAATTGTCGGAGAAACGGCTGGGGCAAACTGCCGCCCTGACGTTACGACGCTGCGGCCGACCATTATTAATATTAATTATGCACTGGGCCGTATAATGTAGTAATTAGCGACCAAGGGTGTTCTCACGGCTACAACACATGCGGATGTTCGCAACCTGTCATCAATCACGTTTGAGCGATTACAAATTAATGTACCTACATTTTGGTGTTTAAGTAAATTCTCCAGAACTACTCGAGTACCTACGTACGTGTCTATATCTCATCTGTAGTATGATCTACTCCTTACGGATATTACGGACCATCGGGATATTGAGAGACGAATGGGATATTGCAGTACTTTCCAGGAAATCTATGATCTTGGTGGTTCGATTCAACCGAAACTGTGTGGGATAACTACACCGTAAATATCTTGACTTTACTTGAGAACCATCGGGATTATGATAATGCAACCCGTAGCGAAGGCGAATGTGGGCAGCTGCTTCTGAATGTGAGGCAATGCACCGGAATGCATGTTTTCAACTTATGTCATACGTACAAATTATCCAGCTATACTGATATATATATGAATGATATATATATATATATATATGAATCTAGGGCCCATTTCTATACCTAGAGTCATCAACTGAAATGTTCAAGAATTCAAAACTTCCAAACCTCCTCTACACAATGGAAGCTGCTCCACTCGCCGCATTGAGAATTTGCAGAGTTGCCTAAAGTTTTGTTTAAACCCCTTGTTTTTGTGTTAAATACATTTAAGGTATTACCAAAAACGAATGCTCGATGATTATTGAATTATGGGTTAATGGCAGAAATAATATACTTCTTCAAGTGCCTTCTCCACTTTTTGTTTCTTGGAGGTCATCAACAGCTCGCGAGTTAATGAATTTTGCTGCAGGATATAGTCAGCCAATGGAATCTTCAGTATACACCGGATCAGCCAAGTCTCAAAGGCCTCCATCCTATTGACATCCCTAGCCTTAAGAGTCCATGTTTCCACTGCTTAAAGCAGGATCGACCAGATATAAAATTTTACGATTCGCCAGCGGAGTGAATAACTGATGTCCCGGCTGCATAAAATTGTCCGCATATTATTAAACGCTCCCCTTGCAACTTCGTCTAGACTCCTTAAGTCACTTTCCAGTTACCATGTTTCCGTCACTGGCCCAAGTACTTCCAACGATGAACCTGCACAATGCTCTGGTTATCTAAAACTAACGGGTGTTTATATTTCCTGTTCCTGGTTTGGTTGTTTTGAATTCGTCTTGGAGATGTTAAACAACAGGCCATCATCTCTGCAGACTTGAGCAAGATGAGCTCGATCTCAGTATGGGCCAACAGGACAGTGTCATCCGAATAACTCAAGTTCGACACAGGTACCTCATTAACAATAACGCCGATCTGGCAGTTATCCAGAGCGTATTTGAATACCTGTTCCGAACAAATGTTAAACAGCAGCGATGACAGCATACACCCCTACCTCACGCCCTTGGCGATACTGAACCGCTCAGATAGATATCCGCCAACAAGAACTGGCACTGTCTGCCCCCAGTATGGAAATAATAATATAATCTACTAAAACATGGGGTTCTACTTTTGTGGGTTCTTGAAACCACAAGAGTTGACGCAGGACGTCATAGAATACGGCGACAGTACTGCATTTTTCACTGGATTTTTTGTTGTTTCATTTTCATCGACCCGCCTCGACACTTTTTCTTCGGCGAAGAGGAACAAAAAAAAAACCTCCTAAGCGTTGAAATGTTACTGTGATCTTTCAGAGCCCGCGTGATGGCACCTCGTGAAAGGACGGTCGTCAGATTGATGGTCCGCCGGTCAAGTGTTTCTTAATGGGACGGCAGCCGAGAAAGATGACTGAGAGCGTTCAGAGAGCATGCGCCGGAAAAAAAGAACGTTCTGTAGCTAATGGAAGGTGTTATGTATTTCAAGAGACCACTCTTTGACTGAAGCAAAGAAAAGCCCTCTGGGTGGGTTCGTACGAGGAAGATTTACGTTGGAGCTTCCGCCCAGATAAATGGACAATTAATGCGGGGAGGGCTGTATAAAACGAAACAGCTCAAAAGTGTACTATATCGCTTCACATTTACCCTCCATTCAGCTCTCCCGTGGTCGAAAGGACCTTTTTAGGCCCCAAGATACACACAAGGGCGCGAATATAGGACTACCATCCGTTTTCATAACCCTCCATACTACGGATTCCCAGCTCTCTCATTTGTTCTGGGCCCTCTCTCGTTGTCATTATATTAAACCTTAAAATAACTACTTGAAAAATACCAATCTAATTATTGAAACAATGCAGCCCGAATTATATTAATATGAAGAAGACCCGCTACGCTATATTGACGTTTGGCAGGAAAACATCAAGTTAGGTCCTCCAAAATCAATGTTTTCCCTGGTGGTACGCAAATTACAATAAATAGTCGCAACGAATTAACTTATGAAGAATTGATATCGATTAAAATTTCGATGGTTACGTAATTAAGACCCCTAAGATACAAACAAATCGAATTAAGCTGTAACCCCTTCAAACCCTGACCCAGCCTAGAAAAATTGCGAAATCACGGCTGGAACCCTAGTTACTGAAAAACATCTAGAGAACAACACCAAGTTGCGCCACCAAACGCATCTGTCATCTCAATTGTTCCCCAAGTCAGCAGATGAGCCGTGAGGAACATCTCAAGCAACAACCAGGTTTCTTCATCTGCAAAGTGCTACAGTTTGAGAACGGAATAAGATACCGCAATTCTGACTTCACTATCGTGTTCAGCGTAAAAAATCATTAAAATGTGTATTTGTCATTTTTGGAATTTATGGTTAATTGATTCCCCTTGAAATGCCCCTAAACACCCGTTACAGTGGCCCGATTCTGCCCATATACGAACTTAGCCTTTCGATTGCCAGGACAGATCTTTTGTGCAAATTTGAACTTTTCATCTCAATTCTATAGAGTTTTCGTGTGGAACGACACATACGTGGATATAAATACTGTCATATGTGTCTATATCTACTTATATATAAAATCATAAATGGTGTGTAACGCGTATTTGGTGTCGGTTTTAGAGTTTGTGTGACGGAGTAAAAACATGAAAATGTTAAAAGGCCTTTGAATTGATCCTACGCTTGAAGAACTCTATAAAGCGCAGGTCTAACAGTAGACTATCTGAAATTCGTCTTATTGTTTTTCACAGCGGTATTGATTTCACGACTTTTTACCGTGGGTATACAACCAAAGGGAAATTTATTGTCGCCTCGTGTATCTCTTCGCCTGCCCTTTAAAACCACAGATCCCGCAATCCGATCCTTCCTTGAAACCCCCGTTGTATCGATCGACCAACCGTTTCTCCATGTTCTTCAAAAATTGAGCTTAAAAGTTGGTGTTGAATAGCAGAAGGCTCAGGTTTATTAGGGATGGTCTTCTTTAATCCTTAATATTATAGATCAGGAATGGCGGGAGGAGTCTGCTGCTGCAGAGGAGGCCAACAAAAACCATAATATCCTTACTACGTCGTTGCTAACACAAAAGGAGTTGAGATCACGGTTTGTTGGAAATTAGGTGTCGAATATTATATTTTGTATCAAGTATCAACACTCGAGGGTTATAATAACCCTAGAGTGTTGATACTTGATACAAAACGTATACATATCTCTTTTAAATAGTATTTCACGTTCTCACATTTTATTGATACGTTTTCTCCCGGAATTTGGCTTTTGTCAGATTATTCACATATTGAGTGAGTTGAATCGAGATCGTCAAAAATGAATCTTCGGATGAAATGAACCTTCGAGAAGACTTCGAAAACCTCGAAAAAACTAGAAAAATGTGATACCAGTATGTGTAAAAGTAACTCAATAGAAAAAAACTCAGCAAAGTCTTGACACATCGGTTTATCATCTTCTTTGTGCAGATCGCCCTTCTGCCTAGATCACTAAATGGTAGATTGATTATTATTACGCAAATGTAGTACGCATCGTCAACAACTTTCATTTACCTAGTCCGCAGATTATAATCGTAAAATCAAGATAGGAGGTTTACCCCTGGGTTAAAAAAACATCAATTTTTCAAATCTCCTCGTCAATAGCTTTCATTTGAACCCATAGCTTATAATCGGAATATCTGCCCTCCCTCCCCCCCCCCCCTCCCAACCACACCACTCTGCGAGGTACCCCCGGGTGCAAAGAACAAAGTTAATTCCGATAACTGAAACCCATGCGCTGTTCGAATCAGCTGGGGCAGTATGAACATTGACCCGACAGGCTGCCGCACCCTCAGCTTTTGATATGCTTTTGATATGATTTTAGTCTTTAAAAATTCTAAAAATAATTTCTATCTAAATCTAGAACTAAAAACTATACCGTTCCATTTGAATTTTTCGAGTTTTGACATTTTCAAAATGTCAAAATTCGTTTAGATCTCCTCCCCCTTGACCTAGGGTTATGAAAAGTTCCGAGGATCATTGCGGGGTCATTATCGAAGATAATAAACCGATAACAATACGGCTCATTTTTGGTATATTAAAATGAACCATTGGAATCGACCAAAGAAACAAAATTGTTAACTCCCTATTCAAGAGTCTCAGAAATTTCCTGAGTTGAACTCTACTATAAACTTTTCCCTGTACAAGTTTCCTTAAAGGGGGCCGTAGCGTTTAATAGATATTACGTTGTAGTATCAGATAAATTAATAAATAAATTCTATTAATGTAGTGTAATATGTTTTGTCTACATGTCATGTAAGTAACCAAACTGAGTGTGAAGTTTTCATAATATCTTGAGTTTTATTCCCATGTGTCAGTGTACTAATATTTCAACAAGGTAATCACATAAATAATGTGATTTGTCTCTCTAAAAAAAAAGGGAGCAGTCCAAAATATCGATTTATTCGTTGTTCAAATCGATTTTAGTGTATTCTGGTTCTTCGAGGTGATTGAGACCGTTTTCTTCGACAAGTCGATTAAAATACGGCTACTACCCATAAGCGCCGATTTGATTTTCTAGGTGCCCGAAAGCGGCTGAGTGGGTTCTCTCATCAGAGGCAGAACTCAAAGAAGGTATCTAAGAAGGGGTGAAGGTATCTACGTTATGTTCTTTGGTTTATTTCATCGTTAACGATAATTAACGACATATAATTATATGGGGAACCCTGCATCTTCGACTACGAACTATCTAGTTGCAAGTAATGCTTTTACGAAAAACTTCCCAGTGTCCAACGTCAGCTATTGTAATTTTCAATTTGGAAAAGTATTGTTTCGAAAAATCCACGAGACACTGGGAGCTGTTAGTTCAATTTTCTATCGGTTCACAACTCCAGCGCTCTAATCGCCGTCAACAGTTCTCTCTGTCCAAATAATCACAGTTGGAGGTGGAAGTACAACGCCATATCAAGAGGATATTGGATATTGAGATATCAAGGGACGAGATCTCAAGCGAATAACCTGATCACAAGCAAATACCGAGAGAGAGAGAGATAGAGATCTCAAGCAAATACCGAGAGATAGAGATCTCAAGCAATTGAAGGAGGATTCCGACTTTTTAATTGGAGGAAAACGTGATGGTTGGGGAGGGGGGGGGGGGGTTTATTTGGGTCCCTACAGAGCAGTGAATATTGGCGAGACAGAATTGTCGGAATGTTGTGGTATTAATGTATCGTATTATTTATTGTCGGAATGTTGTGGTATTAATGAATGCATCGTATTAATTGTCTGTGAATGAGAAAGGAAGGGGGTGGTAATCGGACGTGGAGACGAAAGAAGAGAGAGGGGAATGATGAAGGGAGGTTATGTGATGAGGGGGAGAGGGAGGAGGAGTAGGTGTTGACCATGGTGAAAGGAACCATGGTGTTCCTTTCACCATGGTGTTGACTGGTCGGAAGGGGGCGGAGGGTGGTCCGTGACTCGTTGGAGTCGGGTGACGAGGCCTGTGTGGCCACAACTGCCCAAGGGGCTCCTTACGCTCTCCGCAGCCACATGGCCCCTTCTTTGGCAAGGGGCCCGCCTAACCTACCCTAAAGTTGTTTCAAAGTGAAGAAACGAGGGTTTTTATGAAAAAAACGCGGTTTTCTGAAGAAAAAACTGTGATTTGATTTTTTGGAGTTATTATAAAAGATATACCTTTCCAAGTGAACCAAAATTTGGAGATTTTTTCTGAATATGGTTTTTAAATTGATAAAATTTTAAAGCAGAATCGAATCAGAATTTTGCTAAGATGCGTTGTTTAGGAGTTGAAAGCGAAAAGCTGAAGAAGTCCGAAAATTTCGACGTTTTCGGCGCACCAAAATTTGAACTCTGGAGGGGTACAAACACAGATTACTGTTTTCATGAGTATCTTAAGGTTTTAGAACGATTTCTTGCTTCCCCCAGGCCACTTCGAGGTCCCCCCCTCACTTTCAGTTCTATTTTTACTGGAAATGTCAAACAAATTCAAATAGGTAAGTACGCTAGTTTGTAAATGTAATTTTCGGAGCCACTGTGGAACATTCCGAACTTGGAACAACAAGTCTTTTTTGCGCACAAAGAAATTTCTAAAACTTACTTTATGGAAAACATCTAGGGACGCGGGAGCGTCCCGCCCGCCAAGAAAACCGAAGCCCTGCAAACCGAAGCGACTGAGACACTGATTACGCGACGGAACAAGTTGGGGTTTTCACCCTACCATAGCTCGGTCCCCTGAGTGTCTCGAGAGTTGATTTTTTGTACATCAACTCTCCAGGGGCACGTGAGGACGTAAAACAAATTTCAGCTCTTGGGAACATCAGGTGTCGGGGGTATAACAATTTTAAAACCACTATTTTTCACGTTTTTCGTGTTCTTCTTCTTCTTGTTGTTGTTGTTGTTGTTCATTGACGGGGCTACAGCCCAGCAGACAAATCGGATCGAGCTGAAATTTTGCACACACGTTTGTTATGCTCCAAGGGAGTGCCTTTTGACCATTTTTTCTCCCTCCCCCCCATTTCCCCCCCAATTAGGGGGGAAATAGTAATTTTTAGGAATTTCAAATGGTCATAACTCCTTCAGAATTGAAGCTTTTTCAGATTTTCTTTTTTATTTGTATTCAGCTTTTAAAACTGTTTAATTTGAGATCAAAATGAGCTTTCTAAGGGGTAAAATAAAGGAGTTATGATGATTTGTATGAAACCGAGGGTGACTATGGGTGAGAGGGGGTTGTGGGAAGGAGACAGGGAACAGGAAAACATTGACGGTGGAGGTTAGGGGTAGGAGGATCAGGTTTCTATATGCACACTCAACAGCGAGGTGCGAAGCACCGAGCATCCTATATATGTGGCTGGCGGGCGAAATGGATATCATTCCTTTTTGCGGCTGAAGTTTTTTGGCGGGCCAGTTTTTACAACGGAGTTGTTTTTGGGGGGATACACATTACGTCACTTTCACTATGTTAAATTCTACTCAATCGTGGTTGAAATACAGGTTGTAGTACGTACCTTGACAAATCTGATCTAACCAATGCTGGCAAGAACAGAATTGTGATGAACCCCAACATGGCAGCTTCAGCCGTTAATCATGTTTCCTGGAAACAAAACAGTGTATCATTTAAATGTTAATGAGGATGAATACATGTCGTCAAAGATGGTGACGGAGGTTTGGATTCAGGAAGGTTTGAAGTTGATTTGATTATAATCCATGAATACGAAATAATCGGTAGCTATACATAAATTAAAATTAATCGATTAATCGGGGTCCAATGATCGATTATCCGATAATCGATTTTCATCCCTAGTCCTTAACAGCAATTGGAATGAATCATATTCATTGCCCCCTGAGCATCATTTTAACTGGAATGAATAATGTATCACAGCAATCCCATTGAACATACCTTATGATGAAAAAGAGACAGAGAGCAGGACTGTTTTGGAATTGTAAAACTAACCATCAAAGGTAGAAAAAGGTGATGCTTGAAGCAAAAATGGGGTTTGGAGGGCAAATTGCCTTTTTGAAGTTCCTTGAAAAATGAAAATATAAATGTCCCTTCGACGTCCGTTAGTCGAGTGAGCAGGCAGGTAAGTAGCTCCCCTGGAATCGAGGGGCCGAGCGAAGAGGAGTCAGTTGAATTGGACGCAATTTCCTCCCACTTTTCCTGTTTCCTCTCAACCGTTGGTTCAGTGACGGGTCTCGTGATTGGGTTGAAAATCCTGCAGGAGAATTTCAACCTTTCAGAGGCTCCCGTGGAAATCGGAAACCCGTAATAAAAGCCCATCTCATAGTTGAACCGTATTCAAATCGAGTTGTTCCAGAGGTTGTATCGTAGAGGGAAATAACAGGAAATTGGTTTGTCTTGATCGGCTGGCGTTGTCATTAATGGTCTGAACTCATCCAAGAAACCTACTTCTCCCACTGATTGATGAGTTGGAATCCAATATGGATGTATAGGACAGCTTGTCACACCTTTTATCTGATTGATTTTTCATCCCCAGAAAAAGTTCAAACCTCATGAACTCATGAACATACACACTTGTTCAGACATTCAGTGTGAAAGGAATGTTAGCGCCCAAGTGTACTTTGTTTCATTTTTGATGTTTGTGTTGTGCCCAAGAAAAATCTTTAGAATGATACATCGTAAATTATCCTTTCCCCTCTCATGACGTCACAATCCACGTTTTCGTGCCAGCAGTCTCTCTTCAGCCCTTCGCCATACCATTATATGCTAACATCTCTGCATTAGTGTCATCAGAATCCCACCGGATATACTCCTCAATTTACCATCTTGACTGACGACGTAAGTACCTACGTACTGCGAGCTCCTCTGTACATGCCCATGGTGCACTACCATACTTATGGATTGCCCTCATGTCCTCCATCATAGACTTTCCGGGTAGCCAGTATCATCTTTTCGTCTCATATCTTTGCATCAACTCTTCACATCATTCCATCGCCAGCAGGTGTCGTCGTTTTCACGCATCCGCAACGTGGACACGCGCGTGAAGCTTTCCCAAAACCGGTCAGACCTTATAATTTACTAGTTATTCGAGCCCAGCAGAAGAGGTACTCAAGGAAATTTATTCAATTATTTATTTATTTCAATCTTTTGTATATATTTTGTAAATAGTTAGCAAGGAGCTCCTTAATCCATTTTATTTTCATTCATTCATTTTCAGTACCAGCTTGAACCGCAATAAAAGTTTTGTTGCCTTGGGTAATAACGAATCATTGAGCATACCCCACCCTTGTGCAATCCAAAACAAGGAATGTTCAGTGGCTATTTAGGGGATAAGTGGAATCCAGTCTATTCCACGATTTCTCCCGCACCTGTCTGATTTTGCTCGAGTATGACTGAAATATAGGTACCTAATTATTATCATCTTATAATTTTACGGTTGTACCTCAGTCTATTCTTATTTAGGTACATTAATGCAAACGACTCCACCACACCACCTTGTGTGTTATGAAAATTACTGCTCTTAACTTCATTGTCTCGTATTTCCAATTGTTTATACTCCTTCCTTGTTATTTCTTCTACCTTCCATAGGGACGTAGTTTTGACCTCGCAATATCTGTTGTTGCCTAACAAGCTCTTCCAAAAGTCTTTCTCCCAAAAACCGCTCCGTGTAAAAAAGTCCTCGCAAATATCATTCATCTAACGGAAAGGCACTTCAGGGTGAAAAACGAAGAAGAATATTCCCAATTGCGAGACATAAAAGCAGGAGTACCTCAAGGTAGCGTCCTCCCAAAACCAACAGAAGCTGTGACAGTGACGTTCGCAGATGAAACAGCAAACCTGGCGGTTGGTCCCACAGTTCGTGGTCCGTGAACAGTATCCATCAATGGACCAAAGAATGGCGAATAAAACTCAACGAAGCAAAGTCAACACATATTAGGAAAGTGAGCCCAATACCTATAGAAATAAACTCCCGAATCGTCCCATATGCTGATACTGCTAAGTATCTTGGAATGACTCTGGACGCAAAGCTCCGCTCGAAGGAGCACGTAAAGAAGAAGAAGGAAGAAATCAACCTAAAATTCAAGAAGACGTACTGGCTCATTGGTAGAAAATCCCAACTACCTATACATAACAAAATGCTACTGTACGAGGAAGTGATCAAACCACTTTGGGCTTACGGGCTTTGCCAGTTATGGGGCTGCAATAACAGGAGCAACTTGTAAATAATCCAAATAACGCCAAACAAAATTCTCAGGAGCATAGTTAATGCCCCCTGGTATGTTCCAACGAATGATCTCCAACGCGACCTTAAAGTAGAGTTGGTGAACGAACTTGCTAAAAGTCGAGCAATGGACCAGGAAAACCGTCTCCACAAGCACAGGAATGTTGAAGTACTGAACCTCCTGGACAACAGCCGCGATGTACGAAGGTTGAAAAGGACCAAACCCCTGGACCTGGTCTTAGGAGAAGATTTTTTTTTTTTTTTTTTTTACAAGTTATCATTTATTGTAATTATGAAAATTGGCTTCATGTGATACTATGATTAATAAATGCATTTAACAAACAAACGAAACAACCCTAGTTACATCTCACTGAAGTGATGTGATGAGTGGTAGTAGGGAGTGATCTATGAACCACAATACGTTAAAATTAACTAACATAGTCTAGATGTATAATATACAGTTGTAACAGTAAAGATGTTTTAAAAAAAAGTTTTGATCCAGGAACTTTGAATGCATCATTTGGGAGATTCAGATCTCTCACCAGATCGTTCAGTTCACCTCGTGTAAATAGTGTTGGAGATTGTCCTCGTCAGGTTCAAATGCAGCATTATGATCAACATCACTTATCGGCAAACGCTCAGGAGACGATTTCGGTGAGGCCGAGGCTCGTTTTGATTTCCTCTTCGATTACATTTGGGATTGCAAGTATCACAGTGAACCTTTTAAACGAAATGTCTCTAATTGCCGAAATGTGCTAAGCATATTGAAGTTTTGAAATAATGCAGACACATCCTCCTCCATCGATATAAAAAATTGGGTTGAATATTATTCTATACATGTGTCATGCATTGTTTCGACCGCATTTCTCGTGTCTCCAAAATTGTGGTCCCTGATTTATCGGCAGGTTCAACTTTTGCAATCACACTGAAAGTTCAGTCAAGGCCCTTTTTAGGATTATGCTAATGCATTCTCGAAATAGCCTCACAAATTGGGCCCTTCGAAATATCGGGAGTTGGAAGGGTTGACTGTCACTCACACAACTCATAAACCTGGTCTTTTAGTATGGGGACGGTCCCTTACGGCTCCCAATCATTCAACATTAGAGGCGCGTCAGAGATGTGAGTTCATTGGAGACCTCCGATCAATAGACGTTTTACGTCTGAAATCACAACAATTTCACGTTTGGAATTCCCTTTCAGTGAAATCGAGGCCCTCAGCAAGTGTATTGCACTATTGGCTTTCATAACCTCCCAGTTAGTATACGTTGGTGCAGATATTGCCTGGAGGGGAAACAATGGCTTGTATACGTAGGTACATGCATACCGAGGCACTCCTGACCTATTTTAACATTAGTTACCATTTGTATTAAACTTATTTTTCTTCGTGTTTCGAAGAGGGCATCGTTGGGTGCATCAAAAAGGAATAATCATATTATGATTCTCTCTGCTTCTTTCCCCTCCAGGCAATATCTGGTACACCTCCATATTGACAATTATGGATATTTCCACTATTGTTTGTATCAGACTATAATATATTTACTTATCTTAGGTATATATTATATAAGATAAGTAAATCAATCTACCCAGTAAGGTTCATTTGAAATTCAAGAAAATTGTCCAAAATTGATAAGATCAAACGTCTGATTAAAAAAAATGACTGGTGGGGGACACCCTTGGACCTCCGGATTATTTCTGTTTAGATTAAGGAATTATGGAACCTGTTAGATTAGTTAAATTAGACCTGAAGAGGGGACACCTCGAAGTGGCCTGGGCAAATCTGAAAATCGATCTAAAACCTTACAATAGTCTCGTAAACGAGTAATCTGAGTTTGTTTAACCAGTTAAGCTTAACTTTTGGTACTCCAAAAACGTCGAACATTTTGGACTTTCTTCAGTATTCAACTCCATTCATCGTTTTTAACTCCTAAACAACGCATCGTAGCGAAAAACTTAAACGTCTTGAAAACGAATAATCTGAGTTTGTACCCTCTCCAGGGGTTGAGCACATCATCGACGAATTAAAGAGCATTAAATTCTGCTTCGATTGACTTCCAACTTCAAAATTGTACCAATTCATAGGGTAGTAATAGACGGCTGAAAAAATACATTTTTTCCCATATTGGCTAAAATGTACCATTTTAAGACTTCATGTCGTCTGTAGTATCAAAAGTACTGGTCTTATTCTCGCGTGAGGATTCATGTGAGGAAATGGGAAAGTAGGATCATTGTTTAGCGTGGTGACAGTACCTCTGGGAATAAGCTTAATCAATTATTGATGACGCAATAGTAGTGTCCCTTCAAAGTAGTTCACTCTGAAGGTGTACCTTCCATTCCACGGTATGGCAGAGAATGGGAAAGTAAATTTTCGATTTTGTCTCATTTGTTTGCTCGATTCTGTAGAGCAGTGCTTCCCAAACTTCTTAACTAGCGGACCCCTTTCACGGAAAAATTTCAAGTGCGGACCCCTGTCATTCAAGTTGGTGTTAGATCAGGCACTTACCTGAATATGGATAGGGGGAAAAAATCAATTTCATCAATTAGCCAACTGTTCCAAATATTAGTTGGTGGAGAAAGGGATAACATCATGAAAATAAGCATTAGGTAAAACGTACCTACTCAACTTTATTTACGTACTTTTTATTTACAAAATGTGCAAAGTAAGAAACAAAAAACTCTGCAAATTCTTGACACAACGGTTCATTATCTTCTTTGTACAGATCACCCTTCTGTCCAGATCACTAGGTCTAAATGTCTAGATCCTAAATGTTAGATTAATTATTATTATCAATTATCACTAATTATTAACAATTTTATCAAGTACCTAGTGAAAATTATTATAATTTATTGTTAGGTATTAATAATTCGTATTTATTATTAATAATAATTATTATTAATTATGATTAATTAATACGATATAATTCTGGGGTTTTTAATACTACGTCGGTAATAATTGTTCTATAAAATAAGTACCTACCAACAAACATTCGAAATTACCTTCATTTCCGTAGCACGAAACGCAGCTCAGAACAACAAACTCGACATCACTTAAGCCATATGATGTTCCAAAGAGCTTGTTAGTATGAAAATGGACCTGTATTTCAACAGTATTTCAACGGCTGGTCGTACAAAGCTGCGGATGGTCTTAAAAAATTCTACGGAACAAACTCTATCTAAATATGAAATAAAAAAAATTTTCAAAATTTCAAAATTCGTTTTGAACCCCTTCCCCTTGACCTAGGGTTATGAAAAGTTTCGTGGATCATTGTGGGGCTGGTCCAAACCCAGAAACCAAATTTCGTAATTTTAACTCAACGCTAACTGGGCAAAGTGCCGCGGACGGCGTACGGCGGACGGACGGATTTTTTTTTATTCGAATTTCTGAATCTACGTATCTTGAAACGTAAACCAACAAATTTTGAGGGGGGGTTAAAATTTTTTTTTCTTTGGGCGATTCCAATGGTTCATTATCGAAGATAATAAACCAAAATTGAATTGAGCAAAATGGTAAAGTTGAGTCAGATGAACTAATGGGAAGAGTGTGGTTGTTTCAGCTGGCACAATTTTGAAAAGTCGGGTTCAATTTTGCATAGCTGGAGGCGGATGTCAAGTTCAGCATCAAGGCAGCTTCGGTATTTGGATTTGGTAGCAGCATAGATAGAAAACCCGGATTCGCACAAGTAGGTTGAGGCAAATGGAAGAAGAGCACATTTGGCTTTCTCTACGAGGGGTTGAAATTTTATATTTTCCATGCGGAGCCAAAAATGGGGGTAGGTATCATTATTGAATGCAGATTTCATGGTCGAGTCTGAAGTGAGGTCTATCAAACATTCATATTCAACTGATGATAGACTGTTTGGCTTTTTCGAAACTGAAAACGGATCAACGACCGGAATTCTCGGAAGTCCAACAGCGCAGGACTACCGAGATTATGCTGTAGGTATAATTTGCTTCAAAATTTACATTTGCTGCGGACCCCTCACTTAGGGTTGGCGGACCACAGTTTGGGAAGGCCTGCTGTAGAGTATCACCTTAGTTTATAGATTTTTCAACACTGAACACGATGGTGAAGCCAGAATTGCAATATCTCATTTCGTTATCAGATTAGAGTAGATGAAGCATTTTGATTTTCATTGTCGAAAGACACAAAAAATTATATAAATCAAATATGTGTCATTCCAGACGATAATTTGCGCAAAAAATCTGTAATAGCAAACGAAATGCTAAGTTCGTAGATGGGCAGAATCGGGCCACTCGAAGGGGGATTCGGGGAGTTTTGAGGGTGGAGGGGGGGGGGGGGGGAATTACGTATTAATTCCAGGAATGAGACAGTCTCAAGTCTTGAGATGTCTTCACGGTTCATCTTCTCTAATCTGATACCGGAATGAGGTGATATCTGACTTCACCATCGTGTTCAGCGATGAAAAATCTATAAAGTGAGGTGTTTTGGTTTAATGATAACGAACCATTATTATTAATTATTGATCAATAATAGATAGATAATTCAAAACCAGTGTACTTGAATAAAATAAATGATGCAAATAGGTATACCTAACTCAGGCTGTACAGAATGGGATGAATATTCGCCTTTGTAATCGATTAAAAAAGTAATCGATTAACGTCCTACTCTGAGAGCAGTGAATATTGGCAAAATAGTGCAAATCCTGGCGGCCAATAAATTGTCCACCGTCTACCCTCCTCCCACCTCCAAACCCCTTCTACTCCCACCCACCGCCCTCCTCCCACCGCCCACCACTCTCCTCCCCTGATTAAGAAGCCCAGACGTCTCCCACCCCTTTTCCACCTATCACCACTAACTGCATAGGTACTCCCCCTCCCTTCCCCGCCCGCCTCTTTCACCATCACGTCCCATTTCCCCCCCAAGAATAGCTAGGTAGCTGATTTTTTCGGCGGATCAGCGTACCAGATCCGCCGAAATTCTAACTGATCCCATCCGCCGATCTCATGTCCATGAGATCGACGCATCCGTCGGCAGATCTGATTTGTTCGTGTGTGGAGTAAACAGGCGGATATCCCTCAGAAGAGGATCCGCAGATCACGATCTGTCGAGCATGCCGGCGGATTTACCACTCAGTGGCGTCGACTAAGTACACAGCGTTGGCTTAGTGAAGTTGGGATGTTTTGAATATTTCAAATTTCTATTTCCTTTTCAGCGAATTTTCGAATAAAAGGATGTTCTCGGTCCAAAATGTTTAAAACTCGAATTTCCGAAACATTTTCACACCAAATTCCGTTCCAGACCATCATGAATTCACTGCCAATAGACACATAAAATCATAATATGATTTTATGATATTATGTACACTGTACATTGTACAGTGAAACCTATCTTTAGTGGAATCTCGAGGGACCATAAATTTTTTTCACATTAAACAGTTTTTCCACATTTCCCAGGTTCCAATTTACGAGTAATCGAATGGGGGAAGGTTAGCAATGCAATGAAAAAGATTAATACGTATGTGTCCATTTAACATATTGTGTACCTACTATGTACACGTACTTAGGTACATACCGTTCAAAACGGGTTCATAAATTCATTAAATCTTAGAAAATGATTAATTTAAAATAATCTTTGATATATTTTTGCTTCTTATTGTTCTGGGATTTGTACTGAATTACCGCCTTCTCATATGCATCTCTGAACTTGATGACTTGTTCGCGAAAGGAATGCATCCTTTTTGTTTCGATCAGCAACTGGAAACCCTCATACAAGTCAGTTACACGTGATTCAACCTCTCCTTCATGGTCTTCTTCGTCATCATCTGGTTGGTCTCGAATCTTCACAAACTGCTACGTTTTCATCGAACTGAACATACTATATTATTACGTGTCATAGGGATCTACATACCTGCCTGAACTGAGGTCACCAAGCCATTACGTGAATGGAATCTTTGATGGGAGGGGATGGTTTCCCCTAAAGGCAGGCAGAGGAACCAAATTTCCACATTAGACAGGTTTTCCATTTCCGCGTTAGACAGGTTTTCCACATTAGACGTACAAATGCACAGGTTTTCTGAGGGGACCAGAATAAAGATAAAGCGAGTAAATTCGGCAGGGGGTTGTGAAAATGAAATTTATGATGAATGGGCAGACATCGTTTGGGGATCTATCGGCAACTCTCTCGTAACAAAACTAATTTTAAAGGCGTTTTTACCCTGAACACGATGGTGAAGTCAGAATTGCGATGTCTCATTCCGTTCTCGAAAATTTAAAGATAAAGATAAAGAAAAAGAAAGATAAAGAAATGTGTTAGTTACTTGAGATGTTCTTCACGGTTCATCTGCTCTAATCTGATAAATGAATGAGGTATCGCTATTCTGACTTCACCATCGTGTTCAGCGTCAAAATGTTCAGCGTTTGAAAAGGACAGGGTTCCAAACCGAATCATGACCGTAAAAACATGTTCCACGTTAAAATGACCAAATTTCCTCGATTCACAAGACTACCGAATCGATTACGAGCAGCAGCAACGCCTCCAAATTTACTTGTTTACAGTTTAGGAAATGGGTAATAGCTCATCCATGATCAAAGACTACGGGTCAGCTTGGTGGTCCCCACACTGTCAAAAGATACAATTTTTTTGTAACAATTTAAAATTCTGTAGATTTGTCCAGATTTCTGTCGATTTGTTTATGATGATCAACAGACTGGGAAAATAACGGCCATTGCAACCAAAGATGAAGAAAAGGACAGTTTCCGTATGGCAAAGCATTCATGAGCTTAAATTGAATCTCCGAATGATTTCTCCTAACCTTCGGGACGAGTATCAATTCCGCAGATTAAAGGAACAATTCGGATTTTACTTTTCTTTGTAGATTTTGATAATTTGAATGTTTTTTATTGATATTTTCCCTCCTTAAGTGAAATAATTTCATTGTGATTCAATTATTGTGCTTATATTTTGTTATAGATGGTCCATTTTTAGACGCAATAAAGCACGTGCCATTCAGTTTTGTGAAACCCTGTCCTAAAACTAATTATCATCATTATCTCTAAATCTGACTACCTGACCAATAAACGAAGAGTAGCACAAAATTTTGTGGTAAAAAAATGAAAATGTGTAAAGGGCGGTTCTTCATTAAATTTGGACAATTCTACAGAACCCAGATTGTTCGTTAAAATTTAAACATACTTACACACTTTGGTACATTTCAAGTGATTGCCTACCCATATAAAATTGAAGTCTAGAAGTTCTAATAAACGTAAAGATGCTGGGCAGTGTTTTGTGGTTTTCCAAATAGATGGAGCTACGGCCCTTCAACATTCAACCATACAGGTACTTAACCTAGGAATAGCTATTCCAACTGTTCCAACAGGAACAAGAACACATTACCAAGCAATCATTAAAATATAAGCAACATAAAAAATAAAAAACACAAAAACAAAATGAGGGATTAAAAAAAAAAAAAATAAATAAAATAAAATAACCTTTTCACCTATAGGTATACTAGACCCGCCAATAGGGAAAAACTTTGAACCTCGGTTGTCTCGAAACCAGATTTTTCGTCGTCGCCCCAGTATTATAGCTGGAAGGCGTTGTATGGATGAAGGGGAGGATTTGCTTTAAAATGAGACGGAATGAAAGATCGAGTAACGACCGCAGCCCCTCGAGGAAAAAAAAATTGGAACAAGGCGAGGGATTTCAAAATATTCCTCTTTTATCGTGAATTTTCTCAGCATCTTCTTTTTTTTACTCTTCCTCATTTCCCGATGATTTCTGAAAGCACTCAGCGTTAAAATTATCTTAGGGTGAAGAGGTTTCCCCCTTGTATTTTTTTTTTTTTTTTTTTTGTCAAAGTCAATGACTGCGTAATAGTAAATTCAAGCAAGCGAAAGCTCAAGAATCAAAGGGAACGCAGTAGGAATCATCACAAACGGCTCTGAGCTCTTTTTGCTTGTTGCTTTGGGAATAACTCGAGTGTTGGATATACAATGAATTATACAAGTCAGGGTTTGTAAACCCATCACCGGATGCTACACCGGAAATGTAGTGCATAATAGTAACATAATATGTTACTATATTATAGTAGTTATGTCGTATTTTGATTAGGTACCTACTGAATTCGATTCTGCAAACAACCTGAGACAATGGCCTCGGATTTTATTGCAACGATGGAACTAGGAATGCAAATAAATAATCGATTAATCGGAAAAATTGTTAGGTGCCAATTATCTTTATTAGTCGATTATTATTAGTGAATAATCGTTATTAATTCTGATTAATCCGTTTTCGAATAGGTACATCAGGATTTGATGCATTCTAATATGCCTAAAAAATGCTTTCAAAAACCAGATGTATTCGAAAACCGATTAATCGATTGATACAAATAAAGACCTATCGTCATTGTTACTACCTTCATGGTACCTATCCTTCAAACATGGAGAAAGAGGTAGGTATCCTTCTTCCATGGAGCTAGTAACAGTAACAACGACGATTTGTTTCCAACCCCGGGGCAACCCCCCACCACTACCCCTGTGGTTTGAAGAGAGGGGGGGGGGGTCTAGATTTTACGATTATAACCTACCTAACGTTTCAAATGAAAGTTGTTGACAATGGGATTTGAAAAATTAATGTTTTTTGAAACATTAACCCATTTCGTGCGGATGTGGTAATATTACCTCAAGTGGTTGTATCCCACTGACGGGTGTGGTAATATTACCTCGAGCCTCACTCGCATGGTGCTCTCCGTTTTTCGGTTCGTAGGAGGGGATACCTCGACTTCTGGGCTCAGTTGGTGTGGAAAGACCTTTTGACTTCGAGGGTCGGCCAGTATAATATTATTTCGTTTTCAGGTAACCCATTCATAGCTCGCGCAAAGCTTGGAAAGAGTGTGCGTCGACGAATTCGCAGTTTTCCGCCTTAGTTAGGCGACCAAGATTGGTGGTTGAATAATTGAATTACGAGAAGATAATTTCCTATGTGAATATGGTTATATTGCTCAGATGCTCCCACTATTATACCGATATTTTGAGGATGGGTAATACTACCTCATCCGTCAGGGGAGGAAAATACAGATTTGTTGCACGTTTGCATGTCCAGTCTCGCTTCCTGACGGATGAGGTAATGTTACCTCATTACTTTTTTTTAGCGACTTCGACTCAAAAGTGGCATCCGTACAGGCGTGTTGCTTGCTAGAAACGTCACGCACGGAATGGGTTAATCCCCCCCCCCCCCCCCGGTGGTATGGGAAAATTCAAATGGAACGGTATAGGTTTCAGTTCACATTTTAGAAGTGTTTAATTTTAGAAATTTTTCTTCTCACCATCCGGAGCTTCGGTCGACCAGGTTTGAGGTTTGATCGAAGGTAATAAACCAAAAGTATGTTGCATCTGTGGCCACGTCAGTCCGCTGACCCACGAGCGGAACCGCTTGAAGGGTGATATCCCTCAAAACTTTCATTTTTACAGGATGTCCCAGAACACTAGTTTTTTAATATAAAATTTTTATCGGAAACATAACCGTCAATTTCTAAATTTCTAATTTAAAAATAAACACTATTTTATGCAATTTTATTCGTTTTGGCATCCCTTCATCTTCGTTAGCCTTGTAATTTAAAAATTGGTCATCACCTATACATAAGGTGACCATAGGTAGGTACTCCTTTTGGGAGTACAGTACAGGTCCTACTTTTTGATTGTGGGTCCTCCCATATTTTTGAACTCATGAAAAGGAAGATATGGTCCTACTTTTTAGAAATGGTACTCCCAAGGTCCTACTTTTAAGTTAATTCATATAAATATATAGATCGATGGCTTTCGTCAACATCGATTCAAGGAACATCTAGATCGATATAATATGAACATCAATATGTTTTCCACTCCATTCATTCTTCTTCCATGCGCTCCATTGTACGAGAGTGAAGTGGAAGAAGAAGCGGAACTTGGGATATCGTTGTCGCTTATCACAGTGATACGACTAATCACCTAGTTTTTGTTCCTTACTTTAAATTTCTGTGACGCGACATTTTTCAAGCCTCGATTTCAAATTTTTGTTTCCAAGATGAAGCGTGTTCGCAGAAAGTGCCATATTAGAATACTTGAAGTCATAATATTATAATATGATATGAATATTTCAATCAATCACTTCCAGCGTTTTTTCGTCGCCGCTGGCTAATTTTAGCCCGGATTGTGGAAGAAACCATCACTGTTGTATCATCTATAGGTACGGTGACCATAGGTACTCACTCCTTTTGGGAGTACAGGTCCTACTTTTTGTTTGAGGGTCCTCCTTTTTTGTTTCAAAATTATGGTCGCCGTACCTTTAGACGAAGAAACCCATCGGAAAGCAAATAATGATGAATTCAAAATAAGTAGGTACTTAAAATCGAATATTTGTTCTCAATTAACCGAATTATTTTATTAATCGATTATTCAATACCGATTAATTGGACACATCGATAATTAGCTTACGATTTATCATTTGATGTTACCTATGGACGATTATTTGGTTCCGATGTTGCATCCCTAGATGGAACCTCGATGTGGTCACCACCGATAAAAGAGTATTGAACGTTTCGAACTAAACATCGGTAAATTTCTATTCCATGTTCGATTTTAACATGGAGCATATTTTTGCGGGAGGTAAGATGTCGCGCCAGCATTCCTGAAATAACCGAGGTTAAAACAAAGCTTATAAATACTTCGACTATTTACTGATAATATACTACTTAATACAAATATTCACGAATGTTTGCTGACAATACACTACTAAATGCAAGAATTGATGATCAGGAAGCAAGAGGGAGGATATTCCCGAAGGACTTTTTTTGGAATGTGGCATATAAGTATGGTTAATATTGAATATTCAAAATTTAACAAATTTTGAAATTTAGTAGGTGTTTTTAGAATTTGCCGTTGAATTTTCTACAACTTTGATTTGAAGAGCGTCTCTACCTCATTAAGCTAAATGGAGTTGGCATATTATAATAATATGCCAACTCCATTTAATTATTACTACTATATTCCCGAACGAATAATTCGTGATTATAGTAGTAATAAGATTTTATAATTAACCCCGCCGACATGAGGGGATTTTGAAGAATCTTTTCTTTCCAAGATGAAAAGTAACTAATAAGAAGACTACCTATTATAAGTACCAATCGATCTTCAGTCAGAGCACCACACCAGGTGCATACCGAATTAACCGAAAAGCTTCATTAAAAAAAATACCTACAATTACCCAATAAGTTTGAAATTTTCCATATTTGAATGACTGGAATATCACATTTTACATAAAACCAGTTATCATTTCGAAGATTCGCTCTTAAAGCCATGCTGCATGGCTGGAACTTGTTTAATTTCGTTTCCCACTAGCTAGATGGCCATACGATGCACAAGGCAACGGAATAATAGTTTATTTAAATGTGTTTATAGTTAAATTTATAGTAGTTTGGAACAACCGCAATTAAAAACATAACAAGTGTACCTACTTGTGAGAAGCGGAGGCAACATGACGAAGACAGGCCTGTTCTTGTTGACACCTTTACCGCTCTTGCTACCGAGCTTATTGATCGCATCATCAGCACCCACTGGCAACTTCAGATGTTTGGCAAGACGAGCTTTTGAACTCAAAATGAGACAAAATTAACCCGCAGGTTAAAGTTAGATGACTTCAAGTTGGAGCAGGATTACAATATCGACCTCCGGGTGCCCTCTGTCGCTATTTCGGTTCGAACTATTCTATGTGGAACTTGACGCTCTATACTTTATATTCATGTAAGACCGTGAAATTTTAATAGGATAGTTCTTATTGAAGTTACGGTGAAATATCGTTACAAACTCGTGAAGAGTAAAATAAGACGACACCGAGGGTTATGAATATTTTCTAGGATGACGGGGAACGTGATTTCGGTTAAAATGTTGCATCAAAACAGTCAAAATTACAGGCTAGTCAAAATCGACGGTTTATTATTTTCTGCATAGGTGACCCTTATTTATTTATTTATATATTAATGATATACGAGGGTGGATCAAATATAAACGGGACTTTATTTTTTTTAAATTTTATTTGTTAGAAAATAAAAAGCGGGTATATGTCACTTTTCTACATAGTCTCCTGCTTTTGTGACACATTTTTCCCAGCGAATAGGAAGTTTTTTAATCCCAGCATCAAAAAACGATGAAGGTTGCGTCTGAAGCCAATTGCGCACGAACCCCTCGACCCCCTCATCATCCTCGAATCGCTGTCCGCCTAGGGCTTCTTTAAGTGGCCCAAACAAGTGAAAATCACAGGGCGATAGGTCAGGGCTGTAGGGAGGATGATCAAGTGGAGTCCAATGCATTTCTTCCAATTTTTGAACAGTTAGAGCTGCAGTATGGGGCCTTGCATTGTCGTGGAGGAGGATGACGTCACGAATTGGTTGATTCCGTCTTTTGCTGCGATATGCAGCCCTCACCTGAGTCAGCAGCTCACAATAGTAGGCAGCATTGATTGTTCTTCGCTCATGCAAAAAATCAATGAGCAAAACGCCTCGATAGTCGAAAAAACAGTTGCAAGGACCTTGCCAGCAGACAGTCGAGTTTTTGCTTTCACTGGGGCTGTCTCCCCCTTCCTCCGCCACTCCATACTGGCTTGCTTCGATTCGGGTGTGTAATGATGGACCCATGTTTCGTCGCAGGTGACGATGCTAGCCAAAAATGCTTCCCCTTCTTCCTCAAACCTTGCAAAAAGCCTCTGACAGACCTCCAAACGTCTCAACTTCTGATCTGCAGTCAAAAGGCGAGGGACCCATCTGGCACACACTTTACGGAATCCTAGGTCCTCTGTAATGATCGTTTGGCAGCTCCCATAACTTACCCCTACCTGCTCAGCGATTTCGGAGACAGTCACACGTCGATCATCTTCAAGAATGTCACGAACCGCTTGAATGTTCTCATCCGTAATGCTGCTCCGGGGACGACGATCGTGTTCCTCATTCTCTACTCGTTCTCTTCCCTCCTGAAACTCTTTGTGCCAGGCAAACACACGGGTCCTAGAGAGGGTTTGGTCCCCGAACTGGGCAGTCAACCTTTGAAAAATTTCCGAAGGTTTGACTCTTTCACGGGTAAGAAATTTTATGATAATTCGTTGCTCAATGGAAACGGGCACCTTTTGTTCAGACATCGCGATAACTACTCATGAAAGGTTGTAAAGGGGGAGACGCCCCCCTCATCCACCTTCTAATGAACCTGTTCAAACAATCTCGAAGTGACGGCCCGCTTCTGTCAACCGTCGGCGCTCAGAGGTCAGAGTCCCGTTTATATTTGATCCACCCTCGTATATAAATTTTATAATATGGGTCGAGCGCAAAACAACATACTTAGTAGTTCAAAACACCTCAAGTAATAGTAACTGCATCGATTGCATCAAAATGGGATATAAGGTCCCTTTAATTATACTTTAATTGTTGGAAATTTAAAAACTCTGAAATTCTTGACACAACGGTTTATTATCTTTTTTGTACAGATCACCTTTCTGTTCAGACTGATCTGCATAAAATATCTCGAATTGGGGGAATGGGCCAACAAATGGTTTGAATAGGCGTCACTAGCTCAGCCATGGTCTATAAATGATTTATATACTTGAATGATGAGTGAAACCTTTATTTTGCGGGCAGATGAGGGGGAGGCGGGAGTTGTCTTCTAATTCTTACGCTCTCCCTCCCCTCTCCACCCCTCGCATCAACTACTTGAATTTAAATTGTGGGTGAATGTGAATGGAGGTGGGTGACAAGGAGGAAAGGGGGCAGATGAGGGGGAGGCGGGAGTTGTCCTTACGCTCTCTCACCCCCTCTCCGCTCCAACGCCTCAACTACTGTAAACGTTACACCCCTCACCGATCCCCCGCCACAACTACTGTAATCGTAACCCTCCCTCTCCACTCCCCCGCCACAACTACTGTAATCGTTACATCCCCAACCACGCGTAGGTACATAAAATTTATATTGTGGGTGGATGTAGAGGTGGCGTAGAAAGAGAACTCCACGACTCCCCCCTCCCTTTTCACCACTCCCACTGCAGTTCCAAGAATATTACGAATCCAACGTAATCTTGAAGATTCTTTCAAAGAGCGCTACAACCCGGTTTTACCGTAAGAGTCGTTAGAAGTATGTAAAAAATTCTTGACACAACGGTTTATTATCTTCTTTGTACAGATCACCCTTCTGTCTAGATTACTGAATGGTAGATTAAATATTATTATGAATTATCATTAATTATTATCAAGAAGTAATATTTATTGTTGGTCATTAATAATTCTTATGCTTCATTTTTAATAATTATTATTAAATTTATTTATTAACTAGATATTTGAAAACCATGTGATGTTTGAATCAGCTGGGCCAGTTTGAAAATGGCTGCCTTTCGATTCACTCTCATGTTGACGATTTTCGATCTGCTCCAACTTTGAGCCGTCATTGTGAACGAACGGCTGGTCGTACAAAGCTGTGGATGGTCTTAAATAATTCTAAGAAATAAACTCTATCTAAATATGAAATAAAAAACATAACGTTTGATGCGAATTTTTCGAGTTTAGAAATGTTCAATATTTCAACATTTGTTTTGAACCCCTTCCCTAGGGTTATGAAAAGTTTGGAGGATCATAAACCAAAATTAGAGATACGCTACAGTTTGTGATTTTAAAGTAGAAATTGTTTTTTTTTTCTTTTTTACCACAAGAGCGATTCTTATAGCAAGGTACAAGCCTTGCACACACCTTGTTTTTTTTTCACTTGAAAACGCCTAAAACCAACGAAAACGTTAATTGAGATCCAAGAAGAGCGATTCATATAGGAAGGTACAAGCCTTGCACACACCTTGTTTTTCCAATTGAATAGCGAAAACGTTATTTGAGATCCAAAAAGAGCGATTCATATAGGAACTCACAGCTAATTTCAGTGAATTGGAAATGGGATAGGTAATTCACTGCCATTGGCTATAGATTTACTAGCTGCACACCACGTTTTTCTCTTCAAGTATTCCAAATATATCCATATTCCATGTAGAAAGGCCACGAAAAGATATTTTATACGTTTTAGTCCGTTTTAAAAACGTGGTAGGTATACCACATTAACGTGGTATATACATATTAAAAACCTTTCTTTATTTAATTTATTATTTTTCAGCATTCTTTATTAATGAATTTGATGAAGGCACAGTATGCTACACCACCATGTGAGAAACCTCGTGCTTGGAGCAGGAGGTGGGTAAATACATGAACCTGCCTTTATAATATAATATATTATATACGTATTCAATTTAAGACAAAATATTCACTCCGAATATTAAACAGCTTATAAGGTAACAAAAAGTAAACACCCAATAACTAGGTACCGCAAGAGACAAGATAGATTAGAACAAGATAATCACAACACTTTACTAGATAATCACAATACTTTTTAACGGCAAGTTTGAATGATTTGAATATCTCCAGGAAGCTCATTATAAATTTTGGCACCCTCATAAAGGTGAGCCTTATGGATAATGAGCCTTCGCCTGCTACAGTTAAATGAAACGGCAGCTTAGCCACGAGTATGGGATTCATCAATTTCATAGTAACCGGTTTTAACACATTCCTAAGTTACGATCAGGTTAACTATTCGGCATGTGTAGAACACATTGTGTACTCAAAATTCGGCACCCGAAAGACATGAAAGAGCTCAGAAGAAGGGAACGGCTTGTGTTTCTTAAGAAGAAGTTCGATTATGCTTTTTTTTTTTGAGCAATTATAAGAGGCGGTTTTATTTACTTCGCCCCATGCGGCCACATTATAATATGTATATATTATGAAAGTACTGAATGCACAAGAGCATGATAAAATTTCTCAAATTAACCATACCTATCTAAAAAACTAAGAACTTCTAAACAAATTCCAGTTAATCTCCTTATTCTCCGACTAAGAACCGAAACGTGATCCCTCCAAGTTAAATACTGGTCTAGGTGTACTCCTAAGTATTTAACTGAGGACACTTGTGCAAGACAAAGAACCGAAACGTGATCCCTCCAAGTTAAATACTGGTCTAGGTGTACTCCTAAGTATTTAACTGAGGACACTTGTGCAAAGACAAAGAATCGAAACGTGATCCCTCCAAGTTAAATACTGGTCGAGGTGTACTCCTAAGTATTTAACTGAGGACACTTGTGCAAAGACAAAGAACCGAAACGTGATCCCTCCAAGTTAAATACTGGTCTAGGTGTACTCCTAAGTATTTAACTGAGGACACTTGTGCAATGACAAAGAACCGAAACGTGATCCCTCCAAGTTAAATACTGGTCTAGGTGTACTCCTAAGTATTTAACTGAGGACACTTGTGCAAAGACAAAGAACCGAAACGTGATCCCTCCAAGTTAAATACTGGTCTAGGTGTACTCCTAAGTATTTAACTGAGGACACTTGTGGAAAGACAAAGAACCGAAACGTGATCCCTCCAAGTTAAATACTGGTCTAGGTGTACTCCCAAGTATTTTACTGAGGACACTTGTGCAATTACACGACAAGGAAACGTAATATCCAAGCACCTTTCCAATTGATGAATATTCAGGGGAGGAACGTTAATAGATCGCGGGGAAAAACAAGTAAAGTGGGTTGAGACGTTCAACTTGAAGCTATAATCGCTTAACCACACGTTTCATGATACACTTCTTCCCATGGTCGTCCATTAAACAATAACAATAACAGTATCGTCTGCAAAATATAACATTTTACCAAATAAAAATTGATATAAGCGAGTAACAGCACAGGAATAGGGTAGAGTATCGAATACTCGACATTTTAAAACATTAGATGTTTTTCTTTTAACATCGATGGTTTTTCCTTTTTCCCAAAATACCTATAACAATCCTATTTTATAAAAATAGGATTGTTATAAGTATTTTGGGAGAAATAACGTAAACGTTTCAGTATGTGGTTGCATTACTTCTGTGCCTTATTACAAACTTAGTTACCTACTAAATTATTTTTTACGTGGCCCTGTTGCCTTTTATTAGTCAGCTGCAATGTTCAGGTTGCATATTTTTCACGTCAGTCTTGGTTGACTCGAGATAAGATATTCGGAATGGAACCGAGACCATATAATCGCTTAACCACACGTTTCATGATACACTTCTTCCCATGGTCGTCCATTGAACAATAACAATAACAGGAATAGGGTAGAGTATCGAATACTCGACATTTTAAAACATTAGATGTTTTTCTTTTAACATCGATGGTTTTTTCCTTTTTCCCAAAATACCTTTTTGGGAGAAATAACGTAAACGTTTCAGTATGTGGTTGCATTACTTCTGTGCCTTATTACAAACTTAGTTACCTACTAAATTATTTTTTACGTGGCCCTGTTGCCTTTTATTAGTCAGCTGCAATGTTCAGGTTGCATATTTTTCACGTCAGTCTTGGTTGACTCGAGATAAGATATTCGGAATGGAACCGAGACCAGCAACAGGTCTAGTGTTAACGTTGACCGCGTTCCCGCGTTGTTTGTATCTTTGCATTTCTGTTCCTGATCTGCAATGAAAAGAGAGAAACGCTCATGATCGACTCATAAACAAAGTATTGTTACAACTGGCGCTGCTCGGTTCGCCGCAATAAAACGAGAATGTCAATCATTATTAAATGAACCAAAAAATATAATTTCTCTGATCATCTGAGTGACATCTCATTCGTTAGGGCGGTCGGGAGTTTTGGCTGAAGCGATCGAATTGCCGCCTGAAATCGCCGGTTCCTCCAACTCACAAGTTCACATTTTTCCTGTTAAGTTGCATGAAAAATACTTTCTTATTCGGCGAGAGGTGAAAATCCCATTTGGCTTTGCAACTTCAGGAAACTGGGGGTGAAAGCACCCGTCAGACCCCCAAGAATAAAATAATATCGCTTAATATCTGAGAAAACTAAAGAGTTTGTAGAATGAGTTAGGGAGGAGAGTTACGCGGACTTGAATCTCCCTGTCGGGTATAATCTATCCAGCCACTTTCGCCCGCAAAACTTCATCTAAAAGTTAAAACTGAAAGTTGTGCCATTGTTCATATTGCGTTGATCCTCTCCGCCGCGGCTCATTATGAATTAGTGCGTCGTTTCAATTTTCGGATGACCAGTTTTGAAAACGGTAACTCGAGCTGGGGAATCATTGTTTTACTCGTAGGAAATTGCGGCTCCGGTATTGTAAGCGTCTCTATTCATGTCAACTAACCTAATAGATACCTACTGCGGACGAGGGTTGAATGGATGGAAGAAGAACTGTATTCCCTCCGAGCACAGACAGAGCCTGTACAATTTATGAGAAGGAATTTCGATTATGAATTTAAATATTAGCCAAGTTAATTTAGGGTTTACGAATTAAGTCAGAAGAGAACTAGATAGAGCACAAATTACAGTAAATAGGTAGAGTTGGATGTATTCGTACGTCATCAAGCCGGATTATACAGTGGTATAGAAACGTCACTCTGGTCGTTAGTTTGCCAACAAAGAATCTGCCTATCTGAGCTTGTAGTATTTTATAACTAAGCAAAAAACCAGACAAATTCAAAATTTTCCCTTGATGTGAAAAACAATAGATCATGGATATGTCTAGTACCTACCTACCGCTTACAAGTACCAACTAATCAACAGTATACCTACCATGTAGTGCCTTCTTTTCACAGTATGGTTCTTTAGTTCATTATGCTTACTTCATTGTGGTTACTTACTTTTCGTCATGCCACATAGAAGATGTACTGAGGCTGAATGAACTCATTTACTTTCTGGTCCAATTTACTTTGATGATATTCTCGTGAACGCTCAGTAGACGTTCTTGTTTGTTTTCCTCTAGGCATTTTATTATTCAATTTATACAGTTGAAAGTTGAGTAAATTCGTAAAGATAAACATACTCGTAGTTACTATGTTTTAGATTTACCTAACTTATAAGCTACATATAGGTATACTTGAGAGGATACCCTGCTGAAGCAGAATTGATGTTGAGGAGTCGTTGTTCTATACTCGGCTGATACTTCTAATTGAATGGGGTTTCTGATACTCTGCTGAGACTTCCAATCGAATTCGTTCACTCTGTAATTTACGTTAATATTGAACAATATAATATTGCAACAATACAATTGTAACTGAGTAGAAAATGTTCCTAGTTTTAACAGCGTCATTCTGTCGTGTTTGAAATCGTTAATAGCCCGATGTCGTTAATCGTTAATAGCGTCATTCAAGTTTCTGCCAAACAGAAATTTTGTTTATAGCCCGATCAAATTAGTTTAGGAACGTAGCCTGATGCGTAAGGAGGGGGAAATTGGTAGCTTTAGTTGCGTACATTTTTCACATAAATCAAGAGCTTTCCAACGAGTGACGAACGATTTCTTCGCGATGAAAATTGCGAAAGTTACCATTTCCCTACCAACGGGTAGGTTGTACGTGAAAATCGACCGAAATAGAACCGTTGCATTTTTTCGTGTTACATTTTCACAGATAGACCCCCACGCTTTAGACATACCCATGTCAAAATACAAAAATTGGTAGGGACGTGTACGAGTAGTTTGCCACACGACTATGGTGTATTGCATTAAGAAAGTAAAGTGCGGATAAATCATCGTCCTTAAAAATCCGAATTTCAGTCAAAATTACCGGCGGTTGTTGGGGATCAGATGAAGTTAGACTCAAGTCAGGGACATGAGGATAGGGAAGAAAAATGTGAAGGGGAGGGTGTTGGGTCAGGTAAAAATTACATAGTTAGCAAGCTTTTTACACGTTGTAAATGAGAATGCTAACAATAATATTATGAAAGTTACAATAAATTGAGCCCCGGCATGATAAGCCAGTATCCAGGACTTGCCAACGAGGAGGCGACTGCAATCAAGTCCTCCCTATCCGCCACTACCAACCAACCGTCTACCCTGAAGTTGTGTACGAATTCATAATCGAAACTTTGCCCCGTTGCCTTTGGATCTCATTTTTCTTGAAATCAGCAAACGGGAATCGATTACGGTGATTAACAGCTCGATAGATGATGTCGCAAAGTTTCAATTTCGGAATTTAATGAAAATTAAGACTTTGCCCAGTTGCCATGGTGTAGGGGAAAAAAATTCTTAATAATTGAGTCGGATTCGGAACGAGTACCTCTAGATAGATGTTCTCTTCGATATTTGTAATTTGTAACATGGCGGTCATTTTCATCAACATTGTGGGAAAATAGGTACCTAGAGTCGCCGCTTTCCTCAACATTGCCCAGTTGTATCAGGGTGAAAAAAAAATTCAATTACTATTAGATTTAATACCTACCTATTCCGATTTGATATTCTACCTATTTTCCCACAGTGTTGATGAATATGACCATGTTACCAATTTCAAAAATCGAAGAGAACATCTATCTAGAGGTACCTAGATCATCTACGGTTCCGAATCTACTAGTAGAACATCTACTTGTTCCGAATCCGACTAAATTATTAAAAAATTTTTTTTTCACACCATGGCAAATGGGCAAGGTCTTAATTTTCATTGAATTCCGAAATGGAAATTTCGAAAATTTGCGACATCATCTATCGAGCTATTGATCACTGTAATTTCATGAAATATGCAAAGGTGTGGCAACGGGGCAAAGGTTCGATTATGTATTCGTACACAAGTTGTGTAGCACAACTTTAGGGTAGTACACACCACCCGACCGTGCAGACAGGTAAGCTGGTTTCACATGGAGCGGAACACGGACGGAACGAGGAACGACGGAACGAGGAAAAACCAGTGGAGGGGATGACGGAATCGGGAAGAGTGTTCACATGGTGGACGGAAATTCCGTCACGGAATCATAACCTTCCTAAATCATAACCTTCATAATCTGAAAGCTCTCTCATCTTGTTTATGGTTTTTTTATTTTCTTCCCAAATTAAAATTTTGTGTGCGTAATTATTTGATGTGCTCGGGTGTTGAAATGATTGATGGCATGAACATACAACAGGCTCTATACTTCTTAAGTAACAGCGAAGTGGAATGGCAGTGGCAACATCTGCCTATATTGCGAGGACCATTGTGAAAATTGAATTCAAAAATAAAAAACATTTGCAAGCTCACACGTTTATTTATTCCAATTATTCAAAACTAGAAGTTATTGAAAAACAGTCAATTATTGTTTAATACTTCCTTAAATAATACGTTAAAACTTCCTGACCTCCTGTGGATTTGGATGACATTCCCGGTTTGACATCCGGACTTTCCGTGTCACTTTCCTCAGAAAATGCCATAATTGCCGGCGAAAATACGTCGGGGTCACCAGATTATAGTGCATCGGTTGCGTGGAAATAAATAAACGAACTATATAAATGAATCACGGTTTATTCCACCGGCAATCGCGAACTTATTTCACTTGAAAAATAACCTTTCTTTTTTATAACCACTTTTTTGTAACTAATTCGAGTTGCTATGAACGCTCAACTACAATTTCTATACTATACAATGTCTATACTAAATAATGACGAAATGATGCTTGAACAAGACGAAATTCAACACTTTGAACGAAGACTTCACAAGACGACGCGAAAATATTGCAACCTCTACTAGCGGTTATCAACATTCCTATCCACTGCGCTTGCGCGGAGCTCGACGGAAAGTGGACTCGACGGAAGGCGGTATGAAAATTTCTTCCGTCGACCACTGTCCGTCCATTCCGCCAACATGGCGGCCACCATGTCCCGTTGGGTGGCCAACAGCCAATCAGATTGCGTCCCATCCTTCCGTCGTTCCTCGTTCCGTCCGTGTTCCGCTCCATGTGAAACCGGCTGTACTTGTACGACATTTCACGAGTATAAATAAAGGGGGCAGGTGTATAATGTTCGTTTTGAGGGGAATTGTATACGTAAACTCTGGTTTACTTATCAAATAGTCGGGAAATCCATTTGACAATAACAAACAACCGAGCACCAAACAACAAAATAGTTGCCATGCACTCTCAACAAATATTTTTGTAAAAAATCACTCTCTGGAAAGCTGGAGGAGATCGTCAAGGAAGTGAGCAAGAAAGACCTGGATCTTGTTGTGCTAACCGAAACAAAATAATTCTTTCATACAGCAAAATCACAACTCTTCCACTTTTCTCAAAACGAAAAACGCAAACGGTGGGTACAGCTTTCGTACAAGTACGCAACCACGAGGGACATTTTATGTCTTTGCGCCCCCTCCCATCAGAAACTTATATGAAGCTTGCATTCGTGTTGACAATATAAATTATTGCTTGCACTTCGCAGTGGTTAACGTAATATGGTTAGGTAAATCGAGAGCTATCCAACGAGTAGTGAACGATTTTTGTACCATGATAACTGGCGAAGATAAAGTTCCGTAGCAACGAATCGGTTGTAAGCGAAAATCATCAGAAACTCCGCGTGACGCTTTTTCATTTATGTGCCATAGTAAAGACATAAAATGTCAACAACAACAAAAAATCCCCCAAACCACAAATATTATTATGTACCTAGTCTATAATATAAAATGTCAACAACAACAAAAAATCCCCCAAACCACAGATATTATTATGTAGGTACCTAGTCTATAATATAGTCTATAATTATATGATATTATCATAGACTATTTCGACACAGAGAACTCGTCATATACATATGTCATAGGTAAGTATACATTTACATGGTAGCTGGTAATGGGCCTCACCCGGTAAGTAAAACAGGATCAGTAGGTAGCATACGCTGGTAGTACGACATCATTCAGATGACGGAGAGGGAGAAATTTATAGCGTCATAATCCGTCAAGAAACGCTGTAGGGCGTTTTTAAACGTCTTTTCCAACTTGCACCGGAAAACCTGCCTGCTTTGTCCGTGATTGCGACGTGCATGTTGTGGAAGAGAGCGTCAATTAGCAAAAACATTTGGACACTTTTCACATAGAACACTGATTAACTGCTATTATCTTATACCTACTGACTGAATTAACTGCAATTATCTTATGACGACATCAACACGCGCAAGAAAAACCTTCGAGATAACACAGAGATAGGGATGGCAATCATACATCGATGTTTTTGAAACATCGATGTTTTCGCGGGACACATCGATGTTTTTCCATCGATGTTTTATGTGTCGATGTTTTTGGAACATCGATGTCGGGGTTTCGATGCATCGGCACATCGATACATCGATGTTTCAATTTTTTTTGCCATAGGCTGCTGAATGTTTTATTCTCACATACCTAGGAATATTATTTCTGCATTTTTATTTCCTTTAAATGAAAATATCGAGGCGTGTTGGCTGAAAAGTATCGATACTTCCAATATTTCGCCTGTGGTAAAGCAGCTAAAACAGGCTCTAATGTCAGGATTTGACTCGAGATTTAAGGGGCGGGAAAGCTGTCACTTGCTGACCCTACCCATGTTTTTGGACCCACGTTTCAAAAATATTCACTTTTCCGATTCCATCGCATCGTCAAAAGCCCTCACTCAAATTAAAAAACTGGTGGCGTCTGTTGATACTTCTAATTCCCCGTCATCTCAGTCATCTTCAGAATCGGACCGTGGAAGTCCCGTTGACATAATATGGGCCCATCATAA
Organism: Stenodema calcarata; assembly: GCA_963920205.1. Taxonomy (NCBI): domain Eukaryota; kingdom Metazoa; phylum Arthropoda; class Insecta; order Hemiptera; family Miridae; genus Stenodema; species Stenodema calcarata. The sequence goes on along the minus strand of OY986056.1, from coordinate 2,490,327 downwards.
ATCGTTGGCGTTCAAAACCAACAAGAAAATATCATCTTCTCAGAGCTTATCGGTGAACTTAGACACGGAGATATCAATGTATATCTCAACTCCAGTAGCATCAAACATTCGTTCTAATCCCCTTGAATTGTGGAGAGATGAAGACAGTCTATCCCAAGCTGTACACGTTATCAAGAGAATACTTGGGGAGGGTAGCCACCTCTGTACCGGCAGAAAGATTATTCTCCAAGGCTGGTGCCACTCTTACGCAGCAGAGAAATCGCCTGGGGGGCAAATTGCTTTCAAAATTACTTTTCTTGAATGGACTACCTGCCAAATACAGGGTGTGAGCCCAGCCTTCGTTTATACGATTTTTTTTCTTGAAACTGAATTATAATGGTAACAAATAAAATAAATTTATAGCTTATAAATTAAATAAAATAAAAAATTGATTGAAAACCATCGATACATCGATGTTTTTTTAAAAACATCGATGTTTTTTTTCCATCGATGTTTTTGGGGTCCGATGTTTTTGGAGCATCGATGCCGGCCTGTCGATGCATCGATGCATCGATACATCGATGTTTTCATTTTTTTTGCCATCCCTACACAGAGATGACAGAGAAACAGACAAGAGGGAGAGGTTGACAGTTTGGCCGCGAGGAGCACCAGTGAACAGGTACAAGCCGTGAAAAGGGCGGAAAACAGCGCTCCAAAGTTTTCACATAGGTGACGAGCATGACCAGCAATGCAAGACTTGGGCAATTTACTCCCCTCTGTTTCTACACTATTCATGACTAAAATCCAACCGTAAGAATGAATTGAAAAAATGTTTTCAATGAATTGTCTCGTAAAAACCAACACCACAAAGTGGTTGGAAACAAATCGTCGTTGTTACTGTTACTAGCTCCATGGAAGAAGGATACCTTCCTCTTTCTTCATGGCTGAAGGATAGGTACCTCTTTCCATGATCCATGGATGTAGTAATAATAACAACGACGGTTTGTCTCAATCCGTGTTGATCGATTAATCGGTTTTCGAATACATATAGATTTGGAAAGCATTTTTAAGCTTATTAGAATGCATCAAATCCTGATGTATTCGAAAACCGATTAATCCCTAATAATATCGATTAATCAGTATTAATAATCAATTAATAAAAATATTTGGCAGCTAAACAACGATTAAAATTAATCGATTAATTCCTGGTTCAGGGTACATTTCTGGCTACCGCCTCAATGATAATTAACTCGATTGAAACATCAAGTACCTATTTAAATATTGGTATAAATAGCCAACAGCAGAAAAGCCACTAAATTTAATTTGATTTGTTAAAGTTTTGTAGATTAGTTGAAGTTTTTTATAATGACTGATTAATATTTTTTATGTTAATTTGTATAAATCATATTCTGTTAAAAAGGTAAAGAGGACTGCAATGTAAATAAACTTATTCAATCAATCAATCTCTCTAACCATCTCCCTCTTCTCAGCTGCGTCTTGGAGTTATAAAGAGTCCCTGTGCCAAGGATATGCGACCCGCAATATTCTACTGTCTTGATGTTTTAGTACCTATACTATTTTGCGTATACTATTTTATATACTACATGAAAAAATAATGAAAAGAAGCGGTTTTTATAACCCAAACAGATAGCGCTACGTTAATTATGCAACCACGTTAATTCCCTGAGGAAATCCCGAAGGTTGATACGCGAGCTACGGCAAGCAGAATCGAACCGCTCTTCAGGGGGATTTGGAAAGACGAAAGAGTGCCAATCAGAGTTGATGAATGGGCTCATCGGGAACATCCAGAAGGAGATATTTAGTACGAACTGGCGAGGCGTGACATTGCTTCCTGTACCGAGTAAAGTACTGAACCAAGGAAGTCCTGAAATGGACAAAGTCATCAGTTGAGCACCTTTTCAGAAAGGAATAGGCCGGTTTTAGGGAGCACCGAAGCTGCATCGATCTTATAAACACTCTGCGGATAATCCTAAGCGCTGAATGGCAGAGCCCCCTGTATTTGAAAAGGCCTTCGACTCAATTAAGCAGGTCATCATGTGGAAGATCCTAGTAAGGTGTGGGCTCCAAAGCAAGTTATTAATCTTACAAGGAGCTAGTGCGATGGAAATCAGGGTCAGATCGTCTATGAGGGAGTGCTCCCGAACCCAATTAAAAAGAGAATGGCGTAAAGTAGGGCTGTGTATTGTCGTCGACCCTGTTCATTGTGGATCCAGTGGGGATTTCTGCAGGGAATTAACGTGGTTGCATAATTAACGTAGCGCTATCTGTTTGGGGTATAAAAACCTATTAAAAAAACTGTTTGGGGATTGTGGGAAAGACTCGAGGACCTGGTCTTTGCCGACGATCTCTACCTCCTGGCTCAGCGGTTCGGTTACTGGCTGAGCAAGATGGGCGCCAAGTTGGTTTCAGTATCAACGTGGGCAAGACAAAAGAGATGAGGACGAGTGAGCGATGTGGGGACCCGCTTGTTCCGTCTGGCCCGACCGTGGGGCTGGTTGGCTCCTTTGTGTATTAGGAAAGTGTGGTTGCAATGGAGGGTGGCACAGTGGAAGATGTGTAAAGTCGTATAAGAAAAGCCAACGGGGTTTTTGCACTGTTCAACTCCAACGTGAAATGGACCACTTGCTCTGTAGCAGTGAAACTTGGAAAGTCACGGAAACAACCACCGGCCCGCTCCAGACCTTCGTTCACCGTTGCTTGCGTAGAATACTGGGGATCTGGTAGCCGGTACGAATATCAAATGAAGACTTACAGAAAGCCATCAACCAACTCCCGAATCGACTAGTGATAAGACGAGGAAAATGGAATCGGATAGGGCTCCTTCAGGAAACCAGATGATGCCATAGAGAAAGCTGCCTTACAATGAAATCCCCAGGGACAAAGAAGAAAAGCTAGACCCAGAGTGACGTGGCGAAGATCTGTAGAGAAGGGATTGGGCCTGGCTGGCAAAACTTGGCAGGAGGCAAGGAGAATTGCTGCAGGACGGAACGAATGGAATTCAATAGGAGTCAGCGGAAGTAAATCAAGTCAACCAAGTCATCACAGAAACAAGTCATATATTTTCTTTGGCCAGTATATACTCCGATATATACGAATATCCAATATCCAATACAACCCAGTTCCGATTACCATTTCCATTACAGCCAAATTGTCCTTGAAAAATGACATGTATACATCTATGTGTCCATGTACATGGCCATTAGGAAAGTCCAAATTGTTGTAGCTCAATCAAAGTACATTAAATTCTCTTTAAAAGCCGATAACGTAGATCAAACTTAAGCTTATTTATAACTTCTTGAGCATTCTTCTAGGCTGGTGAGTCTGATTGAAAAGTAAATTGCAGTGGCATTTAAACATGTTTTGCTCGGGGTTTCTTCAGGTTTATTGGGTATTCTGTTGCCAAGTCAAAATCGTAATAATATTTGTATATAAAGTATATGGTGTCACGGGATACTCTTAATGTAAGTAAGTATTGTGATTAAAAAGTCAAACTTCAAGGGAGTAAAATATCTTGGTAGTTGTCGAGATTTTCAACTACATAAGTTCCACTGTAACAAAACCCTTCCGAAAATGAGAACGATTTGGCGTAAGTACAACAGGGTTGTTGGTAGGCAGCACCATTGGAGAAGCACATGGGAATAGGTGTGATTTGAAAACTTAGTGATCGCGAAAATGCACAATGGGCCTTCTAACAACATTTCACTCTTCAATATCGAAGTTATCCTGGTTTCATAAGGAATTTTATACACATCCACAATTCATTATCATTCGTCAAAAGAAAACTTCGTACCTACTGAATGGGAAGGTCCACTCATCGATCAAAAACCAAAAGCCGGTCTCCCGGGAAAGTTTTCCGCCGCAGATAAGTTGAAATTGGTCGGCGAAGCGGGCGTTGGAGAGAGCTCGTAAAAAGAAAACGAAAAGGTTGGAATACAGTCGAGTTTTCACTACTCGGTGTTTTCCAATTTCTTCGGGTTCTTTCCGCTTCCGACAAAATGTATTCAACTCGCCAATCGGAACTGTATCGCCCATTCGACCAAATCATGTAAATGTAATTCAAGTCGATGATTGCGATTCCCAGACTTGTATAAAACAGTATATGGAGGGTGAAAATTCATTTTTGATCAACTTTCTTCTTTGTTTTCCTTTGTCCACACTCGCTGTGAATCGAGAATTGCTCTCAATTGCGATGTTTCTCATCGACAATAGGCCCAAAACGTTTATGGATCGGCGCTAATTTTTGATTTTCGAACTGGGGGGGGGGGGGAGGGAATTACCCATGAATTCCAAAAATGAAATAGTCTGACAAGTGACACCTCATTTAAAAATTTTTTGTTTACGCCGAACGTGTTGTTGACTACGCCACTTCAGCTTACTACGATCTCAAGAGCGAAAACCTCCTGAATCTATACTACAGAATGCCCACGCTATGGCTATACAAGGCTATATACGTTATCGCAAAACATAGCTATAAGGTTCGTTGCGAGGCTGAAACTGAGCGATCGTAACACACCTCCGTATCGTAACACTTTTAAGAAGAACTACAAACGAATGTTGCTATTAAGATATTAGGGCACCTTGTATGAGCCGTAGGAGTTATTGTTTATTTTGTATATTAGAAGTTGGTTTTAATGAATATTTGAAGTTATTTTTGTTATTTCGTTATTTTTTCTCTACCTATTTCGCTTATTTTTCGGTAGAGACGGCCCAAAGCCCTAATTCTCCTGGGTGGATAAATAAAAAGCTTTCAATCAATCAATCAAGTACTTATACGCACAGGTGCTTTTCTGTTAATTACTGAAGTTCTAAATGGGATATTGTAACGTTGTTTGCCGAAAAATATGGAGATAGGTAAATTGAACTTTTTTAACGATGTAAAATAACATGAGACTTGACATGAAAAATAAGACATATGGACAGAATTAAGACTTGATTTATCGTGAGCTGCCACTAAGGCAAGTGTCATTCATTCACCTGCAATACTCGTAGTTACAAAACAGTTACAGTTTCAATTTCTACAACCAGAGTGGTAGGTTGGTTGTTAAATACACGTGGTCCTTCCAGCTGCAAGGGACCCCTAGAAACTGTCTCCCTCACGTCACCAAGAATGAAGGAGAGAGGATGTCGATGAGGAAAACAGGTCATGTTGAACACTACGTTGATCAAATTCGCGAAGTGTATACGCACCTTGTGAGCGCCAACGTCTCACTCCATTTACGGGTCAAATTTGACACCAAATGTAGAATTTAAGTCTTAAAATCTTCACTACAATAGAACGTTGACACAATCTTATGACTTACAACGACTATAACATTGAACGACTTCAGTTTTGCCATAACACACCGCTCACATGACAAATGCAAGACAGTTCATGTTTGTTACTGATGATGACCTAATCGTCGAAATCGATTTAACAATAATTGTTAAATCGATAATTGTACTCATTATTTTTCGTGGAAATAGACTCTCTCACTCTATACCTCCGTTTTCTATGGAAATGGGTTTCCACAACCTCGTCGCGAGTGATCTAATTCGTATCTATATAACAAGGTGTGTAGATATCCATGTTTAGTAAAACTTGGTATATAGCACCTTTTCCTACGATATGTAGTGCGGAGGTGGCCACCTTCGGTAACACAGATTATCCTTTTCACCATCTTCTCATTACCTTGTTCCTCTACATAATATGTACATAATATGTACATATATTATATTATATGTAACAAGGCGTGCGGATATACATATCTGGTAACACTTGATACATACCTATTACCTTTACCTAAGATCTGGAGGTAACGCAGATCTTCCTTCACGCTACTTATCTCAAACCATCCTCCACTTCACTGAACCAAACATTTAGCTAGTACCTTCCTCCTTGGAAGGAAAAGTTTAAATAGTGAGGTACCATACTGCATCACAAAAACAGGTCCTCACAGGGCCACTAGGTTGGCCCAAGTTGGCGCCCCTACAAGCATAACGAGCATAATATATTATGTTTGATATAAAACGCTGCCGTACTTGGTAATTCGAAATTTTCATAATTAACTGCCCCTTGTTCGAAAGCTTAGATGGATGGCCTCTCGGAAGATTTCAATAAAAAACTTAATTGCCGCATGAAAATAATGTAACTCGAACTTTTTTTTATTATCCCTCCGATAAGATGTATTTGAAGGGGAATGTTCGGGGTAGCGCGTATCAAAGTTTCCTCGAAAAGTTGTGCCTCCTCGCCAAGCCCTTTCCCATTTGCCGCACGACTTGGCCGGCAAAAAAAAACTCGGCGTTTAGAATCAGTTTAGCGCTTGGCACGTTCAACAGTCCCGTTTCCTCGAGTCACGTTTAGGGCCTTCGCCTGGCGTTGCTTTTCCGGCTGCCTCTTCGTTTAGTCGCTCTTGCGTTGGGCAATCGGGTCCTCGTTTGATATGGAGGTGGATTTCTATTAGAGATGCTCAAAACGAATCCAACGACCCTTGAAATAACCCGGAAACTTGATTCTCCGATTCTATAATGAAGAAGGAGGAATGGTGTTCTTGTTAAGCCCAGGGGACGAAAAGCCTAACACTAAACTTACAGGGTACTAGATAGGTATTAGGTATATGGACTGTAGTTTCATAGGAAAGGCAGTTTCCTAGTTCATTTATAGTTTCCTGTAATTTCCTAGTTTATTAATGGTTTAGTAAGCAGACCTCCCTCCTTAACAGTGGCCACTAAACATGTGATGAGGTATATCACAGACACAGACTTAACAGGTACATATATTTAACATAAAGAATTAGAATTTACCTTCGAGCAAAAGGTAAGTTGTGCCCACACCAATAGTCAAAGTTAGATACTGAAGATTGTAGGTAGAAGAAGCCCGAAAATGAACAATTAAAAAAAAAAAAAAAATCTCACCCAAACTCCCTAGATCCTGTGCTGGGGTCCTCAGGATGGTGCAGCCCTAGGCAGACTGAGTATGGCCAGAGTTTGGATATCACCGGTAGGATATCACCTAGATAGTTTTTCTAGGAGCCACTCACAGTTAACGTTTATAGTACATAGTATCACAGATCTAAATGGAGATAGTAAGAATATGAACTAGTATAGGTAACGTATTAGGTTGGGCTAGAACAATTTGGTGCTCACTATGGCTGCTTGATAACTAGTGAGTCCAGTACTTGCTTCAGATGGTCAGTGTTGCTTCTAGCCAGATGAGGTGAAGGTAACTACACTCTTTCACTTGTATAAAGTGATAATGATGTTATATCTGACAACCTCCAAAATGCCAAGACGTGTTGTTGAATTTTTTTCGAGTGGAGAGTTCAAAATTTGGCGTCTTGGCATTTTGGAGGTTGTCAGATTTAATGTAGATTTAGCTCATCAGGGATTGACGCGAGCGAAATTCGTTTCTTCATCTGCCACTTCTTGATATCGGCAAATAATAAAGTAATTAATTAATCGGAAAATAGTCGAACGTTAAGTTAACCTAAACGTTGCACGGTTATACTAGACGTGGTTTTGGTTTCATTCCTACTATCTTATCTTGAGTCAGCCATGACTGACATGAAAAATATGTAACCTAAACATTGAAGCTGCTACAACAAAAAAAGGCAAAAGAGTCACTTGAAATAAAAAATAATGTAGTAGGTAAATAAAGTTCCTAACAACGCACAGAATTAATAGAGTTACGCACTGAAACGTAAAATAGGTTTGTAATCATACGTATTTTGGGAGAAAGGAAAAACATCGAATGTGTGATAAACATCGGAAGAAAAACATCGTTTACGAAAATGTTTTTTGTTTTACGGAACCCTCCTATTTTCCTTGCCTTTTTCGATGGTGAAGTCCAAATTTCAAAATTCGGACCGGAAGTGGGGCAAATTCTGGACCATAAACATAAGAAAATTGGTCAATGTTACAAGATAAAACACGGCAATAATTACCTATATAAAAAGAAAGAAAAAATGTATACTTGTGTCCACGGAAGCTTAAATTCTCAGAACTTGTATCCCTCCGTGGAGTTGTACAATGTATCCCTCTTTACCAGTACAATGAAATTAGATAGAACTCTTCTTCACAACGATTAACAAAATAAAAAATGAATTATAGACAACAAGACAAACAAATGAGTTCTCAAGACTACATTTCCCTCAACTTTTCTGTTAGGGTAAAACGCCTCAACGACACGCTGTAAAGGTGAAACGCCTCAACGACACGCTGTAAAGGTGAAACGCCTCAACTCTAGGATGAAGATGTCTCAAAACTTATTTATTTTCGCGCTAGTGTAAAGGTAAAACGCCTGAACTCACCAAAATATTGAGATGAGGCGTTTTACATACAAAAATTTAAATTATTTTGGGCGTTTTCCTAACAAAACATCCGTTTGATTGAGTTGTTTACGTTAAGGTGACTGCCTCACGAGCAAGTTGAGTCATTTTACCAACAACAATCCCAAAACGGAAGCTGAAAAATTAAAATCGCCAATCTGCAATTATTCGATCATAAATCGATTAATTTGCGAGTTTTTTCACCGTTGAATTGGTTTAAGTCCTATCGATATCTCACCAAAAAATTGGGTTTTTATAATGAGTGGCAGTCAACTTGCATCAAAGGTTGCAGTGAAAAACTTCGAGGCGAATTTCTGCTATGTTTTGTGTTGGGGCGTTTATTTAACAGGGCTGTAGTCATCTGTACAGAAAATGATAAACCGTTTTGGAAGAATTTGCTAGGTTTTTGATACTCACGTCTCGATTGGTACAAGCATCGCTTGTATCAGCGAAAGCAGGTTTGGTTGCGGGTAGCGAATTGTGAAATCGTATTTCACTTTGCGCTTGGCTTTTAGGTAGGCGAACGCGCGAGGGCTCAAATTCTACACCGTAACTGTTTTGATGGGACGGGGTCCATTAGCGTCAGGCGGAGATGTTGATAATGCATACAGCGAACGGGAGGTGTAATCGAAGCATCCCAGAAATGCCTCAGCGCCAGGTCAATTCCTGAATTAGTCGACAAAGCCCCGACCGCCAAGTTCTAAGTAGTACTTGCACTAGAGAACACCGGTCTCCCCAATTTATTATGATGAGAATAATGGGACGGGTCCCACCTGGAGAGGGGTCCTATAAATCTTCACTAAAACTCGGCGAATTCAAACAATGAGTGTTCAACTCTCTTATTCATTCAAACACCCAATACCCACAGCTTAGCGAACTAAAAGTTGATAAAAAGTTGGAAGGTTTAAAAATAGGATATTATACTCGTATAACCAATCAAATTGATGCAGTAGTAATTGGATTCTTGTTTACATCCATCAGAAATACGATATTTTCAATTTTCCGCTACATCGTAGAATGTGCAAGTCCAACTCTAATTAAATTAAAAAATAGTAGGTAATTCGATACTTCTTTTCTTCGATCAGAATCACGGTAGTTCCCGTCATAATATAATATTTTATGAAAATACCGGTTACATTATTACACATGGTATATGGATTACATTGTCCGTCTTATTATATAGGTACCATGAATAATTTGGTATATACCTACGTCATTTGGTATACTCGTAATTTGTGTACTCGTAATTTGGTAGCTATTTGGTAACTAACCCATTTCGTCAATCACGCTGTACAAAACCGCATCTAGCACTCTGTACTAAACGGCATAAATGCTATTCTACTTCGACGTTTCTATTTCGAAGGACAGACTTCCTACAAAACCCGCCCGCTCGTTCAAATTCCGATATCACCCCTTATCAGTGCCCTCATGCCCTGAAAAGAGTGATGTTGTGAGTATCGAGGGTTGGTCCAAATAAGGTAATGCGTCAGAAGTCGACACGTTAAAGGAAGTTTGAACTTTGAGCCTACCTTTCACGTAGTGAAATAGTTTTTGGTTTATTATCTTCGATAATGAACCATTGGAATCGCCCAAAGAAAAAAAATTTTAACCCCCCCTCAAAATTTGTTGGTTTACGTTTCAAGATACGTAGATTCAGAAAATCGAATAAAAAAACTCTGCAAATTCTTGACACAACGGTTCATTATCTTCTTTGTACAGATCACCCTTCTGTCAAGATCACTAGGTCTAAATGTCTAGATCCTAAATGTTAGATTAATTATTATCAATTATCACTAATTATTAACAATTTTATCAAGTACCTAGTGAAAATTATTATAATTTATTGTTAGGTATTAATAATTCGTATTTATTATTAATAATAATTATTATTAATTAATACGATATAATTCTGGGGTTTTTAATACTACGTCGGTAATAATTTTTCTATAAAAGAAGTACCTACCAACAAACATTCGAAATTACCTTCATTTCCGTAGCACGAAACGCACCTCAGAACAACAAACTCGACATCACTTAAGCCATATGATGTTCCAAAGAGTTTGTTAGTATGAAAATGGACCTGTATTTCAACAGTTTGAGTCACGATCGTGTTGTGAGGCACAATCTTTGAGCTGTCATTGTGAACGAACGGCTGGTCGTACAAAGCTGCGGATGGTCTTAAAAAATTCTACGGAACAAACTCTATCCAAATATGAAATAAAAAACTCTGCAAATTCTTGACACAACGGTTTATTATCTTCCTTGTGCACATCACCCTTCTGTCTATACCAGACTGTGTTGCAAATCGGCACCATACCATTTTCTCACCGTACTCATACCATACCATACGAATTTCTTTCCTATCATACCATACCTACTGTACTATCCCAAATCATACATACAATAATATACCATACCATACTCATACCATGTCATACAAACCGAGTGAATATTGAAATGTCATCCATTTCTGACCTATATTTAAAATTTCAAGTCAATAGCTCATCATCAAAATTTAATTTGTATTATTACAAAAAGGTATTATTCTTTGTACAGATCACCCTTCTGTCAAGATCACTAGGTCTAAATGTCTAGATCCTAAATGTTAGATTAATTATTATCAATTATCACTAATTATTAACAATTTTATCAAGTACCTAGTGAAAATTATTATAATTTATTGTTAGGTATTAATAATTCGTATTTATTATTAATAATAATTATTATTAATTAATACGATATAATTCTGGGGTTTTTAATACTACGTCGGTAATAATTTTTCTATAAAAGAAGTACCTACCAACAAACATTCGAAATTACCTTCATTTCCGTAGCACGAAACGCACCTCAGAACAACAAACTCGACATCACTTAAGCCATATGATGTTCCAAAGAGTTTGTTAGTATGAAAATGGACCTGTATTTCAACAGTTTGAGTCACGATCGTGTTGTGAGGCACAATCTTTGAGCTGTCATTGTGAACGAACGGCTGGTCGTACAAAGCTGCGGATGGTCTTAAAACATTCTACGGAACAAACTCTATCCAAATATGAAATAAAAAACTCTGCAAATTCTTGACACAACGGTTTATTATCTTCCTTGTGCACATCACCCTTCTGTCTATACCAGACTGTGTTGCAAATCGGCACCATACCATTTTCTCACCGTACTCATACCATACCATACGAATTTCTTTCCTATCATACCATACCTACTGTACTATCCCAAATCATACATACAATAATATACCATACCATACTCATACCATGTCATACAAACCGAGTGAATATTGAAATGTCATCCATTTCTGACCTATATTTAAAATTTCAAGTCAATAGCTCATCATCAAAATTTAATTTGTATTATTACAAAAAGGTATTATTTAAACAATTTTACAGATGAGAAACCGAGTGAATATTGCAATGTGGTCTATCCCCGACTCACGGTTAAAATTTCTAGACTGTAGTTTACCGGGAAGATGAAAAAAGGTAGTTCTATTCTGGGCGTCTGGGGGTTGGGTCATATAACGGCCGTTTTCGACGCGAAAGTTTAGTGTTTTTCCTAAACCTTTGCGCGCTCACTGTGAACGAACGGCTGGTCGCACAAAAATCCAATTGGTCTTAAAAGATTCGTAATTTTTCAGGTCATGCAAAAGTGAACTAAAACTTACATGGTTCAGTTAAATATTTTGAGATATGACATTGTCGAAATTTTAAATTTCGTTTTGAACCCCTTCCCCTAGACCTAGGGTTATGAAAAGTTTCGAGGATCATTGTGGGGCTGGTCCAAACCCAGAAACCAAATTTCGTAATTTTAGCTCAACGTTAACTGGGCAAAGTGGCGCGGACGGCGGACGGCGGACGGGGGACGGCGGACGGCGTACGGCGGACGGACGGATTTTTTTTAATTCGATTTTCTGAATCTACGTATCTTGAAACGTAAACCAACAAATTTTGAGGGGGGGTTAAAAAATTTTTTTCTTTGGGCGATTCCAATGGTTCATTATCGAAGATAATAAACCAAAACATACCGTTCTATATGAATTTTTCGAGATATGGAATTTTCAAAATTTCAAAATTCGTTTTGAACCCCTTCCCCTTGACCTAGGGTTATGAAAAGTTTCGAGGACCATTGTGGGGCTGTTCCAAACCCAGAAACCAAATTTCGTAATTTTAGCTCAACGTTAACTGGGCAAAGTGGCGCGGACGGCGGACGGCGTACGGCGGACGGACGGATTTTTTTTTATTCGATTTTCTGAATCTACGTATCTTGAAACGTAAACCAACAAATTTTGAGGGGGGGTTAAAAAAATTTTTTCTTTGGGCGATTCCAATGGTTCATTATCGAAGATAATAAACCAAAAAACTCTGCAAATTCTTGACACAACGGTTTATTATCTTCCTTGTGCAGATCACCCTTCTGTCTAGATCACTAGGTCCAAATGTCAAGATCGTAAATGTTAGATTAATTATTATTATCAATTATCACTTATTATTAACAATTTTATCAAGTACCTAGTGAAAATTATTATAATTTATTGCTAGGTATTAATAATTAGTATTTATTATTAATAATAATTATTATTAATTATGATTAATTAATACGATATAATTCTGGGGTTTTTAATACTACGTCGGTAATAATTTTTCTATAAAAGAAGTACCTACCAACAAACATTCGAAATTACCTTCATTTCCGTAGCACGAAACGCACCTCAGAACAACAAACTCGACATCACTTTAGCCATATGATGTTCCAAAGAGCTTGTTAGTATGAAAATGGACCTGTATTTCAACAGTTTGAGTCACGATCGTGTTGTGAGGCACAATCTTTAAGCCGTAATTGTGAACGAACGGCTGGTCGTACAAAGCTGCGGATGGTCTTAAAAAATTCTACGGAACAAACTCTATCCAAATATGAAATAAAAAACATACCGTTCTATATGAATTTTTCGAGATATGAAATTTTCAAAATTTCAAAATTCGTTTTGAACCCCTTCCCCTTGACCTAGGGTTATGAAAAGTTTCGAGGACCATTGTGGGGCTGGTCCAAACCCAGAAACCAAATTTCGTAATTTTAACTCAACGCTAACTGGGCAAAGTGGCGCGGACGGCGGACGGCGTACGGCGGACGGACGGATTTTGGTTTATTATCTTCGATAATGAACCATTGGAATCGCCCAAAGAAAAAAAAATTTTAACCCCCCCTCAAAATTTGTTGGTTTACGTTTCAAGATACGTAGATTCAGAAAATCGAATAAAAAAAAATCCGTCCGTCCGCCGTACGCCGTACGCCGTACGCCGTCCGCCGTCCGCCGTCCGCCGTCCGCCGTCCGCCGTCCGCGCCACTTTGCCCAGTTAGCGTTGAGTTAAAATTACGAAATTTTTTTTATGGGTTTCGACCAACCCCACAATGGTCCTCGAAACTTTTCATAACCCTAGGTCAAGGGGAAGGGGTTCAAAACGAATTTTGAAATTTTGAAAATTTCATATCTCGAAAAATTTATATAGAACGGTATGTTTTTTATTTCATATTTAGATAGAGTTTGTTCCGTAGAATTTTTTAAGACCATCCGCAGCTTTGTACGACCAGCCGTTCGTTCACAATGACGGCTCAAAGATTGTGCCTCACAACACGATCTTGACTAAAACTGTTGAAATACAGGTCCATTTTCATACTAACAAGCTCTTTGGAACATCATATGGCTTAAGTGATGTCGAGTTTGTTGTTCTGAGGTGCGTTTCGTGCTACGGAAATGAATGTAATTTCGAATGTTTGTTGGTAGGTACTTCTTTTATAGAAAAATTATTACCGACGTAGTATTAAAAACCCCAGAATTATATCGTATTAATTAATCATAATTAATAATAATTATTATTAATAATAAATACAAATTATTAATACCTAACAATAAATTATAATAATTTTCACTAGGTAAAATTGATAAAATTGACTTGATAAAATTGTTAATAATTAGTGATAATTGATAATAATAATTAATCTAACATTTAGGATCTAGACATTTAGACCTAGTGATCTAGACAGAAGGGTGATCTGTACAAAGAAGATAATGAACCGTTGTGTCAAGAATTTGCAGAGTTTTTTGGTTTATTATCTTCGATAATGAACCATTGGAATTTTTTATTCGATTTTCTGAATCTACGTATCTTGAAACGTAAACCAACAAATTTTGAGGGGGGGTTAAAAACATTTTTTCTTTGGGCGATTCCAATGGTTCATTATCGAAGATAATAAACCAAAATAATAAACTGAAACGGGAAAAATTTGTTCCCTTGATTCACCCTTTCCCACAGATCACGTCAGAACACAAGCGACCGGCGGGCCACTACGTCAGAGCCTTTGACGCACGAGACTATGACGTCAGACTGCTGGCAGGAGGACAACTAGTACGTCAAAGCTTATGCCGTAAGAGCCTATGACGTCAGACGGCTGGCAGGAGGCCTACTAGTGCGTCAGAGCCTATGACGCACGAGCGTATGACGTCAGACGGCTGGCAGGATGCCAACTAGCACGTCAAAGCCTATGCCGTAAGAGCCTATTGCCGCTGGCTAGGTGATCGGGTGGTAGCGAAGGGAGGTGGTGATGACGTCAGAGGGGTCAAAGGGAAGCAGATATCTGAAACTCCCTTTTCTTCCTCACTACTTTCGTGATCACCGTGAAATTTCCTAAAGGATCTCCGAGTTTCAGATTTTTGTCCACCCAAATTGATCAGTCTGCCCATCGACATCTAATAAATCTTTTATTGAGGAAAACACTTCAGTAAATAGCGTTATACAACGGTTGGGATACATAAGCAACATAAAGATTTTATTAC
Organism: Stenodema calcarata; assembly: GCA_963920205.1. Classification (NCBI taxonomy): domain Eukaryota; kingdom Metazoa; phylum Arthropoda; class Insecta; order Hemiptera; family Miridae; genus Stenodema; species Stenodema calcarata. The sequence goes on along the minus strand of OY986056.1, from coordinate 2,475,189 downwards.
ACTAGATTGAGCAAATTACTAGTAAGTTGTTAGCCTTGAGGATTAAATAATAGAGGAAAATAAAAACATGGTGGAAAGTGTGACAATGCCAAGAAAGTGTGTATAACAAGTAAGAAGTTCTCTCTTCACTCTCTAAAATTGATTAAGGTTACAAACAGGAACTTCTTCAAACACTTCCCTTAAGTGTGGACACTTATTAGGCAACTAATGTAGGTATTTACTCTAGACTTTTTGAACTATATTAAAACCAGAAACTGGGGAACTGTCAGTTGTAAGGAACCCCGACCGAGAAACGGGATCGATAAAATGGCTGAGAAGAAGAAGGTGACAGAAAGAAACAAGGATTTCTTCAGACTTGAAACGTTATTGGTAGGTACCTAACTTGGTAAATAGCGTTTTTTACTGGATGCGATTGAGATGGAATCCGTTTGAAAGGTGAGGAGATTAAGATAATTAAGATTAAATAAGAACGAATTTTCGAAGAAATCACTGGTTCCTTATAAAATATCTCCTTTTAATGGTTTTATAAACAAATTTTGTATTTTATAACATATTTTTTCGCCGAGCAATACTTCAGTTTATACCATCGTTTACCATCGTGTCAACGCTGAACACGATGGTAAGGACAGAATTGCCTTATCTCATTCCGTTATTAAATTAGAGCAGATGAACCATGAAGAACATCCCAAGGAACAACCACGTTTCTTCCCCTCCAATGTGCTTCAGTTTGACTCCAGAGTATTGAGCGTAAGAAAACATTTGAAGAAAGGTGTCACTCGTCCATTTTTTGAATTTACGGGTAATTTTCCCCCCTAAAACTCCCCAAAACCCCTCTTATATAAGTATATGATTTTTGTGTCTTTTGGCAGTGAATTCAGGATGGTCTGAAACGAATTGTGTTATACAAATCTTTCGGAAATTAGTGAAATTTTGGACCGAGAACAATAGCTTCCTATTCTTCGGTAATTCGCTGATACAATGACGATTTATTTTTAGACGAGTGTGGTCAACACGATACCACACTCACACTTCAGGATGATTGAAACTCATCGGACTGGAACGTTTTAGATCTGCTCTTGAATAGTATAAATTTTTTTTTTTTTTTTTCCTTTAAAACATTCTTTATTACACCAAGTTTACAACTTATTAGCAATTTAATTTTGATCTTATTTACTACGTGTAGCAATCGAAACAAGATACAGAACTTGTTAATTGTTGAGTCAGATAACTGTTGAACTATTCATTACTTCACATTCACTGTGTTAGTTCGTGAGGCTTCCTTCTTTTCAATCTTCTCAGTAGGTCACTTACATCCAGCAAATGGACAGCTTCGATGTTGACATGACCCCTTAGTCGCTCTTGGTGGGCGATGGCAATTTTCTTGATAGTTTCATCGATAGATTCCACCTCTAGATCATGGTGAAGTCTATCATTCTGAATGTACCAGGGTGCATTAACTATGCTCCTGAGCACACTGTTTTGAAAGAGCTGAATAATTTTCCGATTGCTCTGAGCTGTGCAGCCCCACAGCTGCGCTCCATAAGTCCATACTGGTTTTAGGACTTGGTTGTACAGGGTTAGTTTATTTTGCACAGACAGTTTTGATCGCCTGCCCATTAACCACGACATTTTTCTGAGTTTAAGAGTCAGTTCGGTTTTTTTCTTCTTTACGTGCGATTTCCATCGCAGCTTCGCATCTAACGTCATCCCAAGATATTTCGCTTCGTTAGCGTAAGGGATGACTTTGCCATTGAGGTAAGCGGGCAAGTAGCTGATTTTGCGGTTCGTGAAATTAACGTGGACCGACTTTGCCTCATTCATCCGTATTCTCCATTTAGCAGTCCATTTTTGGATTTGTGTAATAGATTGGTTGAGCTTGCTCATAGAAGCGTCAATGCTCTCCCCCACAGCTAACACTGCGGTATCATCTGCAAAAGTGGCGGTTGTATTACTACTGATTTCAGGTAGGTCACTGGTGAAGAGTAGGTACAGGAGTGGGCCAAGTACACTACCCTGAGGTACACCAGCACCAATTGGTTTAGGTTCGGATTAGGCGTCATCAAGTTTAACGCGGAAGTAGCGGTCAGTAAGGTATGACTCTAACAGCTCGGCATATTGTGATGGTAGTGATTTTCTCAGTTTATACTTTAGGCCATCATGCCACACTTTGTCAAACGCTTGGGTAACGTCGAGAAAGATGGCAGAGCAGACCTTTTTCTCTTCTAGCGCTTGCTCTATTATGCTGGTAATTCTGTGAACTTGGTCTATTGTTGAGTGCTTTTGTCTGAATCCAAACTGGTGGTTAGGTATTAATTGACGTTCTTCAATGAGCGGAATGAGCCTTTTATGAAGCAGTTTTTCAAATAACTTGGACAATACTGGCAACAGGGAAATCGGTCTGTATGATGTGCATTCCACAGGCGGTTTTCCTGGTTTTGGAATCATAATAACCTCGGCTATCTTCCAAAGCTGGGGTACGTATTTCAGGCGAAGCGTAGCATTGATTATTTTTGTAATTTTGATTATGGCTTTTCGGGGTAGTTGGTTTAGGATTTGTCCTGTGATCAGGTCATATCCTGGTGCTTTCTTTGTATTAACTTCAACCTTTATTGTATTTTCCACCTCCTTGATTGTAACTGGTGGAATTGTGATGTAGGGTTCTACTGGAGTTGTGTACTCCAGTTGTTCACCTGATACAGGGGAGTTAGGCTTAAAAATGTTTGATAGATAAGTTGCAAAAACATCAGCCTTGCTCTGGTTGTCTTTAACCCATGATCCGTTCTGGTCCTTGATTGGGGATGCTTGGATGATCGGCCTTTTTAAATATTTTGTTGCTTTCCACAGCGAATAGTCAGTGTGTTGGTCACTGGTGAGTTCACTAAGGTACTGCTCAGTTGATTCATTTTCAATTAGTTGTGTTAAATCTCGTAGTTCTTGGGCGATCGGCTCTTGAATAGTATAAATTACAGAAGAAATAATACTTAAGTTGAAGAAAAAAAGAAGTTAATCAGTGAGTAATCAATAATTGCAGATAAAATATCCGACGTTTTCCGGAAGCCTTGGTTGGCATCAAAATTTGGCTTTTGATCGAAAAACTACCCTTGAGAGTTCTCACCAATTATTGTTTTTTTTGCTTCTCTTGAAAAGTGAAGTTGTTTCGCTTACTAGGTATCACATCTAGGCGGACATTATGTACCATGATTCATATCATCTTTAGCACATTTAAGTCACCTGAGGAGTGTCGCCGAGTTTTAATATTCTTATTGTATGAGATACCTACAATTTTTGAACCAGTCGACCAAAAAGCCTTCAGGAGGGAAGAGAAACTGGGACATTAAAGCAAATTGTCTTCAAAGTGGTTAAAGCGGAAAATGAACATGAAATTTAATGACACGACCATCTGCATACCGAAGGAATTTCGATTTTGTAAATATGGATTGCCGAGTCCAGTCACGCTTAGTTGATGATCCCGTCCCTTAAAAAAAATTAATTAAAACGCCCCCTTGTTTGCGGCCACGTGACTCGCATCACCTGAACGACTGCGCCGAAATGTAATCCTCTGTGCCCTACCTGCACCCCCCAGACCACATTATTATACTGCAGTCGTGGCCGATTACGTGGCAATGATAATAAAAAGGGCGTCGGGCTGGTTGTGGACTCGAACGTTTCCGAAACACAAAGAGAGGGCTAAAAGGGTGAGATAACGCGCCTTGATGAGGGAAAAGAGATACGGGATTTTAGAGAGGAGAATGAAATAAACGGTAGGCAGTTTCACGTAGTTTACTGGCTCCTGATAGTGTGACGTTCCCACACGAGGAGGAGGTAATCGTTATAACTAATAGTGATCGTAAATATAGTTTTATATTCCCGTAGCGACGCAATTCATTATTTCGCGCGTTGCAATTCCACGTACCAATATACTTCATACTATGAAATCGTCGGCTGGAAGGTAAAACTGACCATCTGCATTCCGACGATTTTTCAGGAGAGCAAAGCAAAGTTTTCGTGTTTTGGGTCATCACGAAATAACCCCCCCAAAGGTCTACTTTTCGCTCAATATTCAAAATTTTGACTTTGGACTATAGATGAAGCCTTATTTTAACTAAATCAATCTTCAAACGGAAAAAGGATCAATCTTCAAATAAGAAAAGTTAATTTAAAAAAAATAATGACAGTTGGTCAGTTTTTCCTGACCAACTTGTCAGAAATTTGTGTCGTCAAAATACTTGCAATTTACTTTCTTGGGTGAAAAATTACTATTATTTTGTCATGTCTTTGTCTAAAGGAACACTCGACGCTATCATTTTAGTCATCCAAAATTCGGTATGAAATTCCATACAGCGGTTTAAGAAGCTTCTTAACACTTGGTCATTTTTTCCTCTCTAATTCCCACACTTTCGAGTTTTTCATTAAAATTTGAAAGAATATTATTAAAAACTACTTTAACGCAGTTATTACGCACTTTATTTTTTGAAAATGAACATGAAAAGAGGGTAGAGCAAATAGGAACAAAAACATATGAGGTCAATATGAGAAAGGGGACCAAAAAGAGCACTCATAATCAGTCTGAATCATCATCGGAAACTGATGGTTCTGGTAGTCTGTCAACTTTATTTTTCAATGACGGTATTTCCGCGTACCACTTGTGGTATTCGGATGGGATCGCTCCTGTACAGCAGAGTTTCAGAAGATCTTTCTTCTTTGCTTCTGATATGGGTATTGGTTTCTTGTAGCAATGCGTAAGGGAGGTGGGCAAAGCATGGATCACACGTCCTCCGTTCTTCTTCCACGTCACATCCAACTCTTTATACTCTCCTTTGTACTCATAAGAGAAATAAATTGTGGTTGGAATACCTTTCTGGAACTTGAAGCGTTTTATCTTCAGCCAGTTTATTTTGTTTCCGTCTGAATCTATGTGTCGGTTCTTTAAAAGCTGCGAGGAGAGCTTCTTCAGATCAACAAACTGTGAATAATGCAATTCACTGACATTGTACGGCGTTGCAAGTTTGTTTTTTCTTGTTGATCTTGCCATTCTCATAATAGTGAGCCAGTCTTGTACCGTGTAAACTGGTACATGTTTTTTGGCAGACTCAATGGCGCTATGCATGGAATCTGCCTCCATGTGGGTATGCCCACTTTCAAGGAACTTGTGCTCGATCGTTTCCACATGTAGTTTATTCACGAGGTACAACATTAGGCTTGCCATGTGCTGATTTCGGTTTTGTCCCCCGCAAGTATCAGAGAACAACGTGACATGACGTACGTGAGGTGGGAGGCCATTGATCCAGAGCATTAGTGCAGTGCCGATTTCAATACTTCCTCTTGCCCCATTGATCTCAGTCCATGTGTAGCAGTAGGCATTGTTTGGCTTGGCCCCTTCGTAAACCGTTAGATTGAAGGCATTTAGTTTACGACTGTAGTACATGGCCGATACGTCAGATGAAGGAATCTGTAATACACTCTGCAAATCGAATGTAGCAGTTACGAAATGAGGTTCTTCATTAGCTCTCTTTTTGTCGAAATCTTTGGCATCGTTTGCTTCTGCTTTTCTTTCCAGGTGATTACGGTATTCTTCCTCGAGGTTTTCTTTTTCTTCTGAGGATGCTTTCTTATACGAAGTGCAGCGAAGACATTGGTCCTTTTTAGGCTTGAAGAACGAAAGATTACGCTCCTCGCAGAAAATCCTTCGATACGTTACCTCCGAAACCATCTTGAGAGTAGGTTTTTCGGCCACCTCGTTTTGATTTTCTTCACAATTTTCAATACGGTTTTCTTTCCTTCCATTTTCCTGCATCCACTCCTCCATCATTCTTTCAAAATCATTCATCGCAACAATCTTGAAGAGCTGATACATTTTCGTTATAGAGAGGGTAGGATCCAAGTACTTTCTAGACGACGATTTCCTGCAATAATGACCCTCAGTCGTTGGAAAGCTGTCAATGTGATCTAAAACAAACTCTTTCACATCCTCTCTTGTTTTGTTTCCAGGTTGTTTACGCCCACGACGATCGTCACCATTGAAAACAGGACTTCCTTCATTTTTGTTCCTGAGAGCTGTGTCTATAGGGCCATGGCTAATCGTCAGCGTTTTTGTAAAAAACTGTTTGCAAACCCTCTCTTTCTTGTCCCCAAGTGTGAGAAAATATTTCCTGGCTCCCGACTTTCCTCCTCTTTTAGACGCACTTTTTCTCTCAACCTTGCTCACTTCTACTGATGACAACAAGAAATCTTTCTGCCTTTTGAAATCCATCCCATGATAGGCCTTGCAAAGCTTCGTTCGTTGTTCTTCAGTGAATTTTGAAGAGCACTTAAAATAGCACTTGTTGCAGGAAACTGTTTTCGGTACCTTAGCTTCTTGCGGCTTTCCAGTCTTAGAAATATAGGGGAGACAGGATGCCCGCAACCTCTTTTGTAGTTCGGTTTTCCATTCAGATGGGTTTGCTTTCCTTTTTCTAGTAAGTGGATACTCGATGGGGTGAGCGGGTTGTGTACTAGGTAGAAGGTGTGCGTCTGACTCCCGAAAAGTCGGAACCGCTAGAGAAGTAGAGGCATTCCTAGAAAAATGGGCTTCCTCTTCGACTGAGAATGAAGCTATTTCCCCTACCACCCTGAAACCAGTAACAGGAGACAGTGATCTCAAACTACTAGGGCTGGTGGAAGCAATGGAGGGAGGTATGAAGTCAGGATCGTCGTCGACCTCTAGCGGACTTTCATCTTCAGATGATTCCAAGACAGTGCTACAACCTGCCTGAGAGGTGAGTGATTCTGAATCCCTCAGACATCGTCGGATGGTTTTGTCCAATTCAGTTTTATCAGGTTCGGAATATGTTGGGGCATCTACAGAAAGGACTGCAGAAGAAGCTTTTTCCCCCGTTTTAGGCACCTTAGCTTCTGATTCTGGTTCGAGACCACTAATGTCATAAATTGCGATATTACTCACGTCTTGGTTCGAGAAATCGGTAGTCATAGAAATATTTCCATCTTGAGAGGGGATTAAGGCATCAGGTAGCTTAGACGTCACCAGTAGCTGTCCTTTGAATGGTTCTTCTAAAGCTTTCTTACATCTGGAAGGAGTTTCTTCAGTCTGATCGTGAAACTCGTGCAGAATAGGATGGGGATCCTTCCCAGGAGGGTATTGTTGAGCAGTTGGAACAGCCTCTTCCATAATCTTGAATTGAAATTCCCTCTTCTCGTTCGTAACTGTGGAAGAAGAAAGATAAAGTCAATGAAACCAAAATCGAATTAATCCTCAAACAGTTTGTTTCGTTAAGTATTTTTTAAGATCTTTTCATCATCATTATTTTTTGGCTCCCAAAAGTTGGAATGGTTAGATGGGGCAACACCAAGGACCAAAGTGGAGCAAGGGTTAGAGCAAGTGGCTACTGCTGAACCGCATGCTGTGAATATGTATGGAAACCATCCATGGCCTGACCCGCAGAATCCCCGAAATTTTTTATAAAATCGGATGAAAATTGCCGGAGTAATGCGTGATGCGAGGGTTTGCGGACACACAACACAGGCAAGCAAGAGGCTGTTGGGAACCATCTTAAATGGGAGTACACATTTCAAGTTTGGTGGATTTTTGTTCAAGTTATAGTGACTTACAACTAGGTAGGCTTTCATAACCTTGACTGAATGAGAAGCAAAAAATAAAATAATTAGTGAAGAGTAGGTAGATACTTACCCTTACTTTTGTCATCAGGTTCTTCCCTCTTCAGGCACATGGCTACAATTGCCTCCCCACGGCGACGAAACATTGTTGAAAGTAGAGGAAACTCCAAAAACACTTGAGTACTATCTACCTACGTACTACGCTATCACAAAACGGTACCTACTTAGAATGGCTAGCTACTAACAAAATGGGAATTGAAAAGAATCTAAATGATAGGTACTCGCAAAGGAATCTTGACCAGAAGAAGAACGAAAATGGCTAATAGCGATTTTTCTCGATGAATAACGCGTTATTGTCTTGATCATTTGTCATTTGGTCAGCTGAATTTACTTAATAGACTGGAGTCATAGAGATCAACTGCCAGTTGATCACATTTACTTGAAGCATTTCCAAAGTCAAGCTCCCTCAAAAACCAGTTAGTCATTTTTTCCTGGAAGAAGTTCGACGTTTTCAGATTTGTTTGCCAAAAGTAAAATTGATCAATTAACACTTGGCCAAGTTTACTTGCAACATGATATTTCTGGATAAAGTGCCCAAATGCCACTTGGTCATCACAGGAACCACACGTCTTTCAGGTAAAAATTTATTTTCGCTTTTTCCGGCAAACTTATCCAAAAACTACCAAACTTTATATTTTTAGGTTAAAGATAGCGTCATTACCTATTGGAGTAACCAAAAGTTGGAAAAATGACCAACTGTCACTTGGTCAGTTTTACCTTCCAACCGACGAAATAGGCTGAGACTGCACATAATATTAATGCTAATGAATTCCAAATAATTTATCACTAATGTAAATGTTTCATTTAAGGAAGAATTTATCAAAACGTCGCTTATCCATTTTAGAAAACTTTTCAGGAGTCGCAAAAGTCTCTACCTAGTTGCTACATGGCCTACAATGATGATCTGCCGGAAGCTGAAACAAACAGCATCGCACAACTAAAAAAAAAAAAAAAAAAAAAAAAAAAGAGTGAGGAATTACGTAACATTCAAATCCAGGAAATTATACTGGCTTATGGGACGTCACTCAGTTTTGACAGTTGAGATAAACTTATGCTCTATAAACAAGTTCTCTAGGGCTGTGCAGCCACAAGTAACGTGGAAATTATACAAAAATCTCAGAACAAAGTCAGGAACGTCGTCGATGGAGCCCTGGTACATTTGCAATGATAACATCCACCGAGATCTTGGAGTGGAAATGGTTCAAACCGAAATATGAAGATTTGCATCAGCTCGTCAGCAGAGGCTTCAAAGCCACGTGCATAAAGAGGCTACTCCGTCTACTCGACGTTGATACCCAGACCACGATAACATCATTCAAACCAAACTGGTCAATTTTCGTAAAATAGTGGTGTACATTAAAGAGCTAAAAATCTCTTATTATTTCTGTAAACTGTGATGCTGAAGTGATTTTCAATTTTAAAAAAAATCGATAGTCATGCAGCATGGCTATAAGAGAGCATTTTCGTAGAAACAACTGGTAGGTATAATGTAAAATCTCTCCATTGAAGGACTTGATGACTATGAAGAACATTTAAAGAATCAACCCCGTTTCTTCATCTTCAAAGTGCTTCAGTTTGGAAATTGCAATTCTGATTTCACCATCGTGTTCAGCGTAAAAAAAAACCTTCGTCGAAAATTTGCTAAAAAATGGAGCGACTAAAAGGTCACGGCAACACCCAAGCGGTCTATTCGATCTGCTGCAAAAGGTTCACATGTGCAGATCGAGGGGTAGAAAACCATACGAACTAGTACAGCTCAACAGTTCAGAATTGTCAAAAACAAGTTCTATAGGTATCTTTATATTGCATACAATTTTATTACACTAGATTGAGCAAATTACTAGTAAGTTGTTAGCCTTGAGGATTAAATAATAGAGGAAAATAAAAACATGGTGGAAACTGTGACAATGCCAAGAAAGTGTGTATAACAAATAAGTAGTTCTCTCATCACTCTCTAAAATTGATTAAGGTTACAAACAGGAACTTCTTCAAACACTTCCCTTAAGTGTGCACACTTATTAGGAAACTAATGTAGGTATTTACTCTAGACTTTTTGAACTATATTAAAACCAGAAACTGGGGAACTGTCAGTTGTAAGGAACCCCGACCGAGAAACGGGATCGATAAAATGGCTGAGAAGAAGAAGGTGACAGAAAGAAACAAGGATTTCTTCAGACTTGAAACGTTATTGGTAGGTACCTAACTTGGTAAATAGCGTTTTTTACTGGATGCGATTGAGATGGAATCCGTTTGAAAGGTGAGGAGATTAAGATAATTAAGATTAAATAAGAACGAATTTTCGAAGAAATCACTGGTTCCTTATAAAATATCTCCTTTTAATGGTTTTATAACAAATTTTGTATTTTATAACATATTTTTTCGCCGAGCAATACTTCAGTTTATACCATCGTTTACCATCGTGTCAACGCTGAACACGATGGTAAAGGCAGAATTGCCTTATCTCATTCCGTTATTAAATTAGAGCAGATGAACCATGAAGAACATCCCAAGGAACAACCACGTTTCTTCCCCTCCAATGTGCTTCAGTTTGACTCCAGAGTATTGAGCGTAAGAAAACATTTGAAGAAAGGTGTCACTCGTCCATTTTTTGAATTTACGGGTAATTTTTCCCCCCTAAAACTCCCCAAAACCCCTCTTATATAAGTATAATATACTCATATATTATGATTTTTGTGTCATTTGGCAGTGAATTCAGGATGGTCTGAAACGAATTGTGTTATACAAATCTTTCGGAAATTAGTGAAATTTCGGACCGAGAACAATAGCTTCCTTTTCTTCGGTAATTCGCTGATACAATGACGATGGGAGAGAATCTGTTGATGATGGGGAAGATTGGAATTCTATTCGCATCAACTTTTTTGAGCGTTTTTGAGCATTAATAATTTATAGTCTTATGATTACTAATTTGGTCTTATGATAATGGGCTGAAAACTAGTGTTAAGGTATCCTTTACTGCGTTGTCACCGCTATAGCATACTGGTTGAGGGTTTCATTTTCAGGCAGTGACTGTTATTGTTATTGTTATGTTATTGTTAGGTTGTCCTCATGTGGAATACAATGTTATGATAAATCATTTAGAATTCACACAAATCAAATGTCAAATTGAAATTTAGGAGTGTGTAATTAAGGACAAATAAAGCTTATCAAAATATGATGATTGGTTTCCCATGAAAAAAGGGGATAACGTTGATAACACGGTGTTAGGTACGTGTTCAAACAGAAAGAAACATTAGTGTTCCCTTGGGTTTGTAGTAAATTATGTTGTGTAACGTGTGGAGGTAGTTTTTGGTCAATAACGCGGAACAGCCGAGTTATTTATTCAGTGAGGCCCGTATTCCGAGAACAACACGAGGAACAAACGAGTTTTTTTTTTAGAATTACGTTGTATTCAGAAGAAGATTCATTCATTATGCCCTTCACCTTCCGTGACCTCATGCATATTCCAGTAACGCGTGAAACATCAGTCAGTACCAAAAACCGCCCTGATGTTTTCGTCTGAAAAAATGAGGTTTTCGGGAGGATTTTCGACCACATCGGATGATGAAACGAGAGTGTGAAGGCGGTTGAAACGGCTTTGAAACGAATCGTGAAGGGAATTGAATTTCGGTGAAATACGTACGGGTTGGAAGACCCACCTTAACAATTGAGGTTGACTGGAGAGTGTTTGAAGTGGAAGTTTGGTACTTGGGCAACTGGATACGGAGATCTCCTGGAGAGGTCCAGCGCGGTACTGTCACAGCCTCCTGCCGCCGCCTGCCGCCTCTCATCTGCGCAGGTCGGAGCCGTGCAAAAGAAGATCTTTGGGATCTCTCACCCTCCAACTCATCACATCGTCGACCCTCCGTTATCCACTAGACGAGTGGGGGGTTTGGTTTATTTGTTTCAATAACAAAATGTGTTGGTTTACGTTTCAGAATGCGCCGAATCCAAATTTTATAAAAATAACTGGTTTTATGTAAAATGTTTAAATTTTAGGTACTGGTTTTATAACACATTTTGCCCCCATATTCTGCCGAGTAACACCCCAGTATGTAGATTTTTCAACACCAAACAGAAGGTGAACGATGGTGAAGTCAGAATTGCGATATACCTTTTTTTGAAGTTTTTATTAAATAAAATAAATTTTATGACCGTTATTTTGCATAACATACCATATTGACAGAGGGTAGGCACATTTTAAAATACTACATTAAATGAACTAGATTAACTAGTTCATGAACATGGGAGTTGGAAAAATAAATTAAATAATATTACCTAAATGTGAAATTAAATGATTAGTCTATGTCTGTGAAATTACAGAACATGTAGCGCGGGCGACTTAGTCGCAGCATTGATGGGGATGACGACTTTCCTGCAGACGACTTCATATCGAATCGAGGTTTTTATTGGAATTCGAATGGACCTTCAAGAAGAGCAATTGTAAACTCAAATACGTCGAAACAAACGAAAAATGTCGACATCGTATCGAAACGAGGTGTTTATTTGAGTTCGAATGGACCTTCAAGAAGAGCAATTGTCGACTCAAATATATCGTGGAAACGAAAAATAGTTGACATCATATCGACTCGAGGTGTTTATTCGAGTTCAAATGGACCTTCAAGAAGAGCAATTGTCGACTCAAATACATCGAGAAAACGAAAAAAAGTTGACTTCATATCGACTCGAGGTGTTTATTTGAGTTCAAATGGACCTTCAAGAAGAGCAATTGTCGACTCAAATACATCGTGAAAACGAAAAAAAGTTGACTTCATATCGACTCGAGGCGTTTATTTGAGTTCGAATGGACCTTCAAGAAGAGCAATTGTCGACTCAAACACATCGTGAAAACGAAAAAAAGTTGACATCATATCGACTCGAAGTGTTTATTCGAGTTCAAATGGACCTTCAAGAAGAGCAATTGTCGACTCAAATACATCGAGAAAACGAAAAAAAGTTGACTTCATATCGACTCGAGGTGTTTATTTGAGTTCGAATGGACCTTCAAGAAGAGCAATTGTCGACTCAAACACATCGTGAAAAGGAAAAAAAGTTGACTTCATATCGACTCGAGGCGTTTATTTGAGTTCGAATGGACCTTCAAGAAGAGCAATTGTCGACTCAAACACATCGTGAAAACGAAGAAAAGTTGACTTCATATCGACTCGAGGTGTTTATTTGAGTTCGAATGGACCTTCAAGAAGAGCAATTGTCGACTCAAATACATCGTGAAAACGAAAAAAAGTTGACTTCATATCGACTCGAGGTGTTTATTTGAGTTCGAATGGACCTTCAAGAAGAGCAATTGTCGACTCAAATACATCGTGAAAACGAAAAAAAGGTTGACTTCACATCGACTTGAGGTGTTTATTTGAGTTCGAATGGACCTCCAAGAAGAGCAATTGTCGACTCAAATACATCGAGAAAACGAAAAAAAAGTTGACTTCATATGGACTGGAGGTGTTTATTTGAGTTCGAATGGACCTTCAAGAAGAGCACTTGAAGACTCAAATACATCGTGAAAACGAAAAAAAGTTGACTTCATATCGACTCGAGGCGTTTATTTGAGTTCGAATGGACCTTCAAGAAGAGCAATTGTCGACTCAAAGACATCGTGAAAACGAAAAAAAGTTGACATCATATCGACTCGAGGTGTTAATTTGAGTTCAAATGGACCTTCAAGAAGAGCAATTATCGACTCAAATACATCGTGGAAACGAAAAAAAGTTGACTTCATATCGACTCGAGGCGTTTATTTGAGTTCGAATGGACCTTCAAGAAGAGCAATTGTCGACTCAAACACATCGTGAAAACGAAAAAAAGTTGACTTCATATCGACTCGAGGTGTTTATTTGAGTTCGAATGGACCTTCAAGAAGAGCAATTGTCGACTCAAATATATCGTGGAAACGAAAAATAGTTGACATCATATCGACTCGAAGTGTTTATTCGAGTTCAAATGGACCTTCAAGAAGAGCAATTGTCGACTCAAATACATCGAGAAAACGAAAACAAGTTGACTTCATATCGACTCGAGGTGTTTATTTGAGTTCGAATGGACCTTCAAGAAGAGCAATTGTCGACTCAAACACATCGTGAAAACGAAAAAAAGTTGACTTCATATCGACTCGAGGCGTTTATTTGAGTTCGAATGGACCTTCAAGAAGAGCAATTGTCGACTCAAACACATCGTGAAAACGAAGAAAAGTTGGCTTCATATCGACTCGAGGTGTTCATTCGAGTTCAAATGGACCTTCAAGAAGAGCAATTGTCGACTCAAATACATCGTGAAAACGAAAAAAAGTTGACTTCATATCGACTCGAGGTGTTTATTTGAGTTCGAATGGACCTTCAAGAAGAGCAATTGTCGACTCAAATACATCGTGAAAACGAAAAATAGCTGACTTCATATCGACTCGAGGTGTTTATTTGAGTTCGAATGGACCTTCAAGAAGAGCAATTGTCGACTCAAACACATCGTGAAAACGAAAAAAAGTTGACTTCATATCGACTCGAGGTGTTTATTTGAGTTCGAATGGACCTTCAAGAAGAGCAATTGTCGACTCAAATACATCGAGAAAACGAAAAAAAGTTGACTTCATATCGACTCGAAGTGTTTATTTTAGTTCGAATAGACCTTCAAGAAGAGCAATTGTCGACTCAAATACATCGTGAAAACGGAAAATAGCTGACTTCATATCGACTCGAGGTGTTTATTTGAGTTCGAATGGACCTTCAAGAAGAGTAATTATAGACTCAAATACATCGAGAAAACGAAAAAAAGTTACCTTCATATCGACTCGAGGTGTTTATTTGAGTTCGAATGGACCTCAAGAAGAGCAATTGTCGACTCAAATACATCGTGAAAACGAAAAAAAGTTGACGTCATATCGACTTGAGGTGTTTATTTGAGTTCAAATGGACCTTCAAGAAGTGCAATTGTCGACTCAAATACATCGTGAAAACGAAAAAAAGTAGACTTCATATCGACTCGAGGTTTTTATTTGAGTTCGAATGGACCATCAAGAAGAGCAATTGTCGACTCAAATACATCGTGAAAACGAAAAAAAGTTGACTTCATATCGACTCGAGGTGTTTATTTGAGTTCGAATGGACCTTCAAGAAGAGTAATTGTCGACTCAAATACATCGAGAAAACGAAAAAAAGTTGACTTCATATCGACTCGAGGTGTTTATTTTAGTTCGAATAGACCTTCAAGAAGAGCAATTGTCGACTCAAATACATCGTGAAAACGGAAAATATTAGACTTCATATCGACTCGAGGTGTTTATTTGAGTTCGAATGGACCTTCAAGAAGAGTAATTGTCGACTCAAATACATCGAGAAAACGAAGAAAAGTTGACTTCATATCGACTCGAGGTGTTTATTTGAGTTCGAATGGACCTTCAAGAAGAGCAATTGTCGACTCAAATACATCGTGAAAACGAAAAAAAGTTGACTTCATATCGACTCGAGGTGTTTATTTGAGTTCGAATGGATCTTCAAGAAGAGCAATTGTCGACTCAAATACATCGTAAAATCGAAAAAAAGGGAGACTTCATATCGACTCGAGGTGTTTATTTGAGCTCGAATGGACCTTCAAGAAGAGTAATTGTCGACTCAAATACATCGAGAAAACGAAAAAAAAGTTGACTTCATATCGACTCGAGGTGTTTATTTTAGTTCGAATAGACCTTCAAGAAGAGCAATTGTCGACTCAAATACATCGTGAAAACGGAAAATAGTTGACTTCATATCGACTCGAGGTGTTTATTTTAGTTCGAATAGACCTTCAAGAAGAGCAATTGTCGACTCAAATACATCGTGAAAACGGAAAATATTAGACTTCATATCGACTCGAGGTGTTTATTTGAGTTCGAATGGACCTTCAAGAAGAGTAATTGTCGACTCAAATACATCGAGAAAACGAAGAAAAGTTGACTTCATATCGACTCGAGGTGTTTATTTGAGTTCGAATGGACCTTCAAGAAGAGCAATTGTCGACTCAAATACATCGTGAAAACGAAAAAAAGTTGACTTCATATCGACTCGAGGTGTTTATTTGAGTTCGAATGGATCTTCAAGAAGAGCAATTGTCGACTCAAATACATCGTAAAATCGAAAAAAAGGGAGACTTCATATCGACTCGAGGTGTTTATTTGAGCTCGAATGGACCTTCAAGAAGAGTAATTGTCGACTCAAATACATCGAGAAAACGAAAAAAAAGTTGACTTCATATCGACTCGAGGTGTTTATTTTAGTTCGAATAGACCTTCAAGAAGAGCAATTGTCGACTCAAATACATCGTGAAAACGGAAAATAGTTGACTTCATATCGACTCGAGGTGTTTATTTGAGTTCGAATGGACCTTCAAGAAGAGTAATTGTAGACTCAAATACATCGAGAAAACGAAAAAACGTTACCTTCATATCGACTCGAGGTGTTTATTTGAGTTCGAATGGACCTCAAGAAGAGCAATTGTCGACTCCAATACATCGTGGAAACGAAAAAAAGTTGACGTCATATCGACTTGAGGTGTTTATTTGAGTTCAAATGGACCTTCAAGAAGTGCAATTGTCGACTCAAATACATCGTGAAAACGAAAAAAAGTAGACTTCATATCGACTCGAGGTGTTTATTTGAGTTCGAATGGACCTTCAAGAAGAGCAATTGTCGACTCAAATACATCGTGAAAACGAAAAAAAGTTTACTTCATATCGACTCGAGGTGTTTATTTGAGTTCGAATGGACCTTCAAGAAGAGCAATTGTCGACTCAAATACATCGTGAAAACGGAAAATATTAGACTTCATATCGACTCGAGGTGTTTATTTGAGTTCGAATGGACCTTCAAGAAGAGTAATTGTCGACTCAAATACATCGAGAAAACGAAGAAAAGTTGACTTCATATCGACTCGAGGTGTTTATTTGAATTCGAATGAACCTTCAAGAAGAGCAATTGTCGACTCAAATACATCGTGAAAAAGAAAAAATGTTGACTTCATATCGACTCGAGGTGTTTATTTGAGTTCAAATGGACCTTCAAGAAGAGCAATTGTCGACTCAAATCCATCGTGAAAACGAAAAAAAGTTGACTTCATATCGACTCGAGGTGTTTATTTGAGTTCGAATGGACCTTCAAGAAGAGCAATTGTCGACTCAAATACATCGAGAAAACGAAAAAAAAGTTGACTTCATATCGACTCGAGGTGTTTATTCGAGTTCAAATGGAGTTCGAATGGACCTTCAAGAAGAGCAATTGTCGACTCAAATACACCGAGAAAACGAAAAAAAAGTTGACTTCATATCGACTCGAGGTGTTTATTCGAGTTCGAATGGACCTTCAAGAAGAGCAATTGTCGACTCAAATACATCGTGAAAACGAAAAAAAGTAGACTTCATATCGACTCGAGGTGTTCATTTGAGTTCGAATGGACCTTCAAGAAGAGCAATTGTCGACTCAAATACATCGTGAAAACGAAAAAAAGTAGACTTCATATCGACTCGAGGTGTTTATTTGAGTTCGAATGGACCTTCAAGAAGAGTAATTGTCGACTCAAATACATCGAGAAAACGAAAAAAAGATTACTTCATATCGACTCGAGGTGTTTATTTGAGTTCGAATGGACCTTCAAGATGAGCAATTGTTGACTCAAATACATCGAGAAAACGAAAAAAAGTTGACTTCATATCGACTCGAGGTGTTTATTTGAGTTCGAATGGACCTTCAAGAAGAGCAATTGTCGACTCAAATACATCGTGAAAACGAGAAAAAAATGACTTCATATCGACTCGAGGTGTTTATTTGAGTTCAAATGGACCTTCAAGAAGAGCAATAATTGTAGTCGATATGAAGTCTACTTTTTTTCGTTTTCACGATGTATTTGAGTCGACAATTGCTCTTCTTGAAGGTCCATTCGAACTCGAATAAACACCTCGAGTCGATATGAAGTCAACTTTTTTTTCGTTTTCTCGGTGTATTTGAGTCGACAATTGCTCTTCTTGAAGGTCCATTCGAACTCAAATAAACACCTCGAGTCGATATGAAGTCAACTTTTTATTGTCGACTCAAATACATCGTGAAAACGAAAAAAAGTATACTTCATATCGACTCGAGGTGTTTATTTGAGTTCGAATGGACCTTCAAGAAGAGTAATTGTCGACTCAAATACATCGAGAAAACGAAAAAAAGTTGACTTCATATCGACTCGAGGTGTTTATTCGAGTTCGAATGGACCTTCAAGAAGAGCAATTGTCGACTCAAATACATCGTGAAAACGAAAAAAAGTAGACTTCATATCGACTCGAGGTGTTTATTTTAGTTCGAATAGACCTTCAAGAAGAGCAATTGTCGACTCAAATACATCGAGAAAACGAAAAAAAAGTTGACTTCATATCGACTCGAGGTGTTTATTCGAGTTCGAATGGACCTTCAAGAAGAGCAATGGTCGACTCAAATACATCGTGAAAACGAAAAAAAGTAGACTTCATATCGACTCGAGGTGTTCATTTGAGTTCGAATGGACCTTCAAGAAGAGCAATTGTCGACTCGAATACATCGTGAAAACGAAAAAAAGTTGACTTCATATCGACTCGAGGTGTTCATTTGAGTTCGAATGGACCTTCAAGAAGAGCAATTGTCGACTCAAATACATCGTGAAAACGAAAAAAAGTTGACTTCATATCGACTCGAGGTGTTTATTTGAGTTCGAATGGATCTTCAAGAAGAGCAATTGTCGACTCAAATACATCGTGAAAACGAAAAAAAGTAGACTTCATATCGACGCGAGGTGTTTATTTGAGTTCGAATGGACCTTCAAGAAGAGTAATTGTCGACTCAAATACATCGAGAAAACGAAAAAAACTTTGACTTCATATCGACTCGAAGTGTTTATTTGTGTTCGAATGGACCTTCAAGAAGAGCAATTGTCGACTCAAATACATCGTGAAAACGGAAAATAGTTGACTTCATATCGACTCGAGGTGTTTATTTGAGTTCGAATGGACCTTCAAGAAGAGTAATTGTCGACTCGAACACATCGTGAAAACGAAAAAAAGTTGACTTCACATCGAGTTGAGGTGTTTATTTGAGTTCGAATGGACCTTCAAGAAGAGCAATTGTCGACTCAAATACATCGTGAAAACGAAAAAAAGTAGACTTCATATCGACTCGAGGTGTTCATTTGAGTTCGAAGGGACCTTCAAGAAGAGCTATTGTCGACTCAAATACATCGTGAAAACGAAAAAAAATTGACTTCATATCGACTCGAGGTGTTTATTTGAGTTCGAATGGATCTTCAAGAAGAGCAATTGTCGACTCAAATACATCGTGATTACGAAAAAAAGTAGACTTCATATCGACTCGAGGTGTTTATTCGAGTTCAAATGGACCTTCAAGAATAGTAATTGTAGACTCAAATACATCGTGAAAACGAAAAAAAGTTACCTTCATATCGACTCGAGGTGTTTATTTGAGTTCGAATGGACCTCAAGAAGAGCAATTGTCGACTCAAATACATCGTGAAAACGAAAAAAAGTTGACTTCATATCGACTCGAGGTGTTTATTTGAGTTCGAATGGACCTACAAGAAGAGCAATTGTCGACTCAAATACATCGAGAAAACGAAAAAAATTTGACTTCATATCGACTCGAGGTGTTCATTTGAGTTCGAAGGGACCTTCAAGAAGAGGAATTGTCGACTCAAATACATCGTGAAAACGAAAAAAAGTTGACTTCATATCGAATCGAGGTGTTTATTTGAGTTCGAATGGATCTTCAAGAAGAGCAATTGTCGACTCGAATACATCGTGAAAACGAAAAAAAGTTGACTTCATATCGACTTGAGGTGTTCATTTGAGTTCGAATGGACCTTCAAGAAGAGCAATTGTCGACTCAAATACATCGTGAAAACGAAAAAAAGTTGACTTCATATCGACTCGAGGTGTTTATTTGAGTTCGAATGGATCTTCAAGAAGAGCAATTGTCGACTCAAATACATCGTGAAAACGAAAAAAAGTTGACTTCATATCGACTCGAGGTGTTTATTTGAGTTCGAATGGACCTTCAAGAAGAGCAATTGTCGACTCAAACACATCGTGAAAACGAAAAAAAGTAGACTTCATATCGACTCGAGGTGTTTATTTGAGTTCGAATGGACCTTCAAGAAGAGCAATTGTCGACTCAAATACATCGTGAAAACGAAAAAAAGTTGACTTCATATCGACTCGAGGTGTTTATTTGAGTTCGAATGGATCTTCAAGAAGAGCAATTGTCGACTCAAATACATCGTGAAAACGAAAAAAAGTTGACTTCACATCGACTCGAGGTGTTTATTTGAGTTCGAATGGATCTTCAAGAAGAGCAATTGTCGACTCAAATACATCGTGAAAACGAAAAAAAGTAGACTTCATATCGACTCGAGGTGTTTATTTGAGTTCGAATGGACCTTCAAGAAGAGCAATTGTCGACTCAAATACATCGTGAAAACGAAAAAAAGTTGACTTCATATCGACTCGAAGTGTTTATTTTAGTTCGAATGGACCTCAAGAAGAGCAATTGTCGACTCAAATACATCGTGAAAACGAAAAAAAGTTGACTTCATATCGACTCGAGGTGTTTATTTGAGTTCGAATGGACCTCAAGAAGAGCAATTGTCGACTCAAATACATCGTGAAAACGAAAAAAAGTTGACTTCATATCGACTTGAGGTGTTCATTTGAGTTCGAATGGACCTTCAAGAAGAGCAATTGTCGACTCAAATACATCGTGAAAACGAAAAAAAGTTGACTTCATATCGACTCGAGGTGTTTATTTGAGTTCGAATGGATCTTCAAGAAGAGCAATAATTGTCGACTCAAATACATCGTGAAAACGAAAAAAAGGAGACTTCATATCGACTCGAGGTGTTTATTTGAGTTCGAATGGACCTTCAAGAAGAGTAATTGTCGACTCAAATAAATCGAGAAAACGAAAAAAAGTTGACTTCATATCGACTCGAAGTGTTTATTTTAGTTCGAATGGACCTCAAGAAGAGCAATTGTCGACTCAAATACATCGTGAAAACGAAAAAAAGTTGACTTCATATCGACTCGAGGTGTTTATTTGAGTTCGAATGGATCTTCAAGAAGAGCAATTGTCGACTCAAATACATCGTGAAAACGAAAAAAAGTTGACTTCATATCGACTCGAGGTGTTTATTTGAGTTCGAATGGACCTTCAAGAAGAGCAATTGTCGACTCAAACACATCGTGAAAACGAAAAAAAGTAGACTTCTTATCGACTCGAGGTGTTTATTTGAGTTCGAATGGACCTTCAAGAAGAGCAATTGTCGACTCAAATACATCGTGAAAACGAAAAAAAGTTGACTTCATATCGACTCGAGGTGTTTATTTGAGTTCGAATGGATCTTCAAGAAGAGCAATTGTCGACTCAAATACATCGTGAAAACGAAAAAAAGTTGACTTCACATCGACTCGAGGTGTTTATTTGAGTTCGAATGGATCTTCAAGAAAAGCAATTGTCGACTCAAATACATCGTGAAAACGAAAAAAAGTAGACTTCATATCGACTCGAGGTGTTTATTTGAGTTCGAATGGACCTTCAAGAAGAGCAATTGTCGACTCAAATACATCGTGAAAACGAAAAAAAGTTGACTTCATATCGACTCGAAGTGTTTATTTTAGTTCGAATGGACCTCAAGAAGAGCAATTGTCGACTCAAATACATCGTGAAAACGAAAAAAAGTTGACTTCATATCGACTCGAGGTGTTTATTTGAGTTCGAATGGACCTCAAGAAGAGCAATTGTCGACTCAAATACATCGTGAAAACGAAAAAAAGTTGACTTCATATCGACTTGAGGTGTTCATTTGAGTTCGAATGGACCTTCAAGAAGAGCAATTGTCGACTCAAATACATCGTGAAAACGAAAAAAAGTTGACTTCATATCGACTCGAGGTGTTTATTTGAGTTCGAATGGATCTTCAAGAAGAGCAATTGTCGACTCAAATACATCGTGAAAACGAAAAAAAGGAGACTTCATATCGACTCGAGGTGTTTATTTGAGTTCGAATGGACCTTCAAGAAGAGCAATTGTCGACTCAAATACATCGTGAAAACGAAAAAAAGGAGACTTCATATCGACACGAGGTGTTTATTTGAGTTCGAATGGACCTTCAAGAAGAGTAATTGTCGACTCAAATACATCGAGAAAACGAAAAAAAGTTGACTTCATATCGACTCGAGGTGTTTATTTGAGTTCGAATGGACCTTCAAGAAGAGCAATTGTCGACTCAAATACATCGAAAAAACGAAAAAAAAGTTGACTTCATATCGACTCGAGGTGTTTATTTGAGTTCGAATGGACCTTCAAGAAGAGCAATTGTCGACTCAAATACATCGTGAAAACGAGAAAAAAATGACTTCATATCGACTCGAGGTGTTTATTCGAGTTCAAATGGACCTTCAAGAAGAGCAATTGTCGACTCAAATACATCGTGAAAACGAAAAAAAGTAGACTTCATATCGACTCGAGGTGTTTATTTGAGTTCGAATGGACCTTCAAGAAGAGTAATTGTCGACTCAAATACATCGAGAAAACGAAAAAAAGTTGACTTCATATCGACTCGAGGTGTTTATTCGAGTTCGAATGGACCTTCAAGAAGAGCAATTGTCGACTCAAATACATCGTGAAAACGAAAAAAAGTAGACTTCATATCGACTCGAGGTGTTTATTTTAGTTCGAATAGACCTTGAAGAAGAGCAATTGTCGACTCGAATACATCGTGAAAACGGAAAATAGTTGACTTCATATCGACTCGAGGTGTTTATTTGAGTTCGAATGGACCTTCAAGAAAAGTAATTGTAGACTCAAATACATCGAGAAAACGAAAAAAAGTTACCTGCATATCGACTCGAGGTGTTTATTTGAGTTCGAATGGACCTCAAGAAGAGCAATTGTCGACTCAAATACATCGTGAAAACGAAAAAAAGTTGACTTCATATCGACTCGAGGTGTTTATATGAGTTCAAATGGACCTTCAAGAAGAGCAATTGTCGACTCAAATACATCGTGAAAACGAAAAAAAGTTGACTTCATATCGACTCGAGGTGTTTATTTGAGTTCGAATGGACCTTCAAGAAGAGCAATTGTCGACTCAAATACATCGAGAAAACGAAAAAAAAGTTGACTTCATATCGACTCGAGGTGTTTATTCGAGTTCAAATGGACCTTCAAGAAGAGCAATTGTCGACTCAAATACATCGTGAAAACGAAAAAAAGTTGACTTCATATCGACTCGAGGTGTTTATTTGAGTTCGAATGGACCTTCAAGAAGAGCAATTGTCGACCCCAAATACACCGAGAAAACGAAAAAAAAGTTGACTTCATATCGACTCGAGGTGTTTATTCGAGTTCGAATGGACCTTCAAGAAGAGCAATTGTCGACTCAAATACATCGTGAAAACGAAAAAAAGTCGACTTCATATCGACTCGAGGTGTTCATTTGAGTTCGAATGGACCTTCAAGAAGAGCAATTGTCGACTCAAATACATCGTGAAAACGAAAAAAAGGATACTTCATATCGACTCGAGGTGTTTATTTGAGTTCGAATGGACCTTCAAGAAGAGTAATTGTCGACTCAAATACATCGAGAAAACGAAAAAAAGTTGACTTCATATCGACTCGAGGTGTTTATTTGAGTTCGAATGGACCTTCAAGAAGAGCAATTGTCGACTAAAATACATCGAGAAAACGAAAAAAAAGTTGACTTCATATCGACTCGAGGTGTTTATTTGAGTTCGAATGGACCTTCAAGAAGAGCAATTGTCGACTCAAATACATCGTGAAAACGAAAAAAAGTAGACTTCATATCGACTCGAGGTGTTCATTTGAGTTCGAATTGACCTTCAAGAAAAGCAATTGTCGACTCAAATACATCGTGAAAACGAAAAAAAGTAGACTTCATATCGACACGAGGTGTTTATTTGAGTTCGAATGGACCTTCAAGAAGAGTAATTGTCGACTCAAATACATCGAGAAAACGAAAAAAAGTTGACTTCATATCGACTCGAGGTGTTTATTTGAGTTCGAATGGACCTGCAAGAAGAGCAATTGTCGACTCAAATACATCGAAAAAACGAAAAAAAAGTTGACTTCATATCGACTCGAGGTGTTTATTTGAGTTCGAATGGACCTTCAAGAAGAGCAATTGTCGACTCAAATACATCGTGAAAACGAGAAAAAAATGACTTCATATCGACTCGAGGTGTTTATTCGAGTTCAAATGGACCTTCAAGAAGAGCAATTGTCGACTCAAATACATCGTGAAAACGAAAAAAAGTAGACTTCATATCGACTCGAGGTGTTTATTTGAGTTCGAATGGACCTTCAAGAAGAGTAATTGTCGACTCAAATACATCGAGAAAACGAAAAAAAGTTGACTTCATATCGACTCGAGGTGTTTATTCGAGTTCGAATGGACCTTCAAGAAGAGCAATTGTCGACTCAAATACATCGAGAAAACGAAAAAAAAGTTGACTTCATATCGACTCGAGCAGTTTATTCGAGTTCAAATGGACCTTCAAGAAGAGCAATTGTCGACTCAAATACATCGAGAAAACGAAAAAAAAGTTGACTTCATATCGACTCGAGGTGTTTATTCGAGTTCAAATGGACCTTCAAGAAGAGCAATTGTCGACTCAAATACATCGTGAAAACGAAAAAAAGTTGACTTCATATCGACTCGAGGTGTTTATTTGAGTTCGAATGGACCTTCAAGAAGAGCAATTGTCGACCCCAAATACACCGAGAAAACGAAAAAAAAGTTGACTTCATATCGACTCGAGGTGTTTATTCGAGTTCGAATGGACCTTCAAGAAGAGCAATTGTCGACTCAAATACATCGTGAAAACGAAAAAAAGTTGACTTCATATCGACTCGAGGTGTTCATTTGAGTTCGAATGGACCTTCAAGAAGAGCAATTGTCAACTCAAATACATCGTGAAAACGAAAAAAAGGATACTTCATATCGACTCGAGGTGTTTATTTGAGTTCGAATGGACCTTCAAGAAGAGTAATTGTCGACTCAAATACATCGAGAAAACGAAAAAATGTTGACTTCATATCGACTCGAGGTGTTTATTTGAGTTCGAATGGACCTTCAAGATGAGCAATTGTCGACTCAAATACATCGAGAAAACGAAAAAAAAGTTGACTTCATATCGACTCGAGGTGTTTATTTGAGTTCGAATGGACCTTCAAGAAGAGCAATTGTCGACTCAAATACATCGTGAAAACGAAAAAAAGTAGACTTCATATCGACTCGAGGTGTTCATTTGAGTTCGAATTGACCTTCAAGAAGAGCAATTGTCGACTCAAATACATCGTGAAAACGAAAAAAAGTAGTATTCATATCGACTCGAGGTGTTTATTTGAGTTCGAATGGACCTTCAAGAAGAGTAATTGTCGACTCAAATACATCGAGAAAACGAAAAAAAGTTGACTTCATATCGACTCGAGGTGTTTATTTGAGTTCGAATGGACCTTCAAGAAGAGCAATTGTCGACTCAAATACATCGAGAAAACGAAAAAAAAGTTGACTTCATATCGACTTGAGGTGTTCATTTGAGTTCGAATGGACCTTCAAGAAGAGCAATTGTCGACTCAAATACATCGTGAAAACGAGAAAAAAATGACTTCATATCGACTCGAGGTGTTTATTCGAGTTCAAATGGACCTTCAAGAAGAGCAATTGTCGACTCAAATACATCGTGAAAACGAAAAAAAGTAGACTTCATATCGACTCGAGGTGTTTATTTGAGTTCGAATGGACCTTCAAGAAGAGTAATTGTCGACTCAAATACATCGAGAAAACGAAAAAAAGTTGACTTCATATCGACTCGAGGTGTTTATTCGAGTTCGAATGGACCTTCAAGAAGAGCAATTGTCGACTCAAATACATCGAGAAAACGAAAAAAAAGTTGACTTCATATCGACTCGAGCAGTTTATTCGAGTTCAAATGGACCTTCAAGAAGAGCAATTGTCGACTCAAATACATCGAGAAAACGAAAAAAAAGTTGACTTCATATCGACTCGAGGTGTTTATTCGAGTTCAAATGGACCTTCAAGAAGAGCAATTGTCGACTCAAATACATCGTGAAAACGAAAAAAAGTTGACTTCATATCGACTCGAGGTGTTTATTTGAGTTCGAATGGACCTTCAAGAAGAGCAATTGTCGACCCCAAATACACCGAGAAAACGAAAAAAAAGTTGACTTCATATCGACTCGAGGTGTTTATTCGAGTTCGAATGGACCTTCAAGAAGAGCAATTGTCGACTCAAATACATCGTGAAAACGAAAAAAAGTTGACTTCATATCGACTCGAGGTGTTCATTTGAGTTCGAATGGACCTTCAAGAAGAGCAATTGTCAACTCAAATACATCGTGAAAACGAAAAAAAGGATACTTCATATCGACTCGAGGTGTTTATTTGAGTTCGAATGGACCTTCAAGAAGAGTAATTGTCGACTCAAATACATCGAGAAAACGAAAAAAAGTTGACTTCATATCGACTCGAGGTGTTTATTTGAGTTCGAATGGACCTTCAAGATGAGCAATTGTCGACTCAAATACATCGAGAAAACGAAAAAAAAGTTGACTTCATATCGACTCGAGGTGTTTATTTGAGTTCGAATGGACCTTCAAGAAGAGCAATTGTCGACTCAAATACATCGTGAAAACGAAAAAAAGTAGACTTCATATCGACTCGAGGTGTTCATTTGAGTTCGAATTGACCTTCAAGAAGAGCAATTGTCGACTCAAATACATCGTGAAAACGAAAAAAAGTAGTATTCATATCGACTCGAGGTGTTTATTTGAGTTCGAATGGACCTTCAAGAAGAGTAATTGTCGACTCAAATACATCGAGAAAACGAAAAAAAGTTGACTTCATATCGACTCGAGGTGTTTATTTGAGTTCGAATGGACCTTCAAGAAGAGCAATTGTCGACTCAAATACATCGAGAAAACGAAAAAAAAGTTGACTTCATATCGACTTGAGGTGTTCATTTGAGTTCGAATGGACCTTCAAGAAGAGCAATTGTCGACTCAAATACATCGTGAAAACGAGAAAAAAATGACTTCATATCGACTCGAGGTGTTTATTCGAGTTCAAATGGACCTTCAAGAAGAGCAATTGTCGACTCAAATACATCGTGGAAACGAAAAAAAGTAGACTTCATATCGACTCGAGGTGTTTATTTGAGTTCGAATGGACCTTCAAGAAGAGTAATTGTCGACTCAAATACATCGAGAAAACGAAAAAAAGTTGACTTCATATCGACTCGAGGTGTTTATTCGAGTTCGAATGGACCTTCAAGAAGAGCAATTGTCGAATCAAATACATCGTGAAAACGAAAAAAAGTTGACTTCATATCGACTCGAGGTGTTTATTCGAGTTCGAATGGACCTTCAAGAAGAGCAATTGTCGACTCAAATACATCGTGAAAACGAAAAAAAGTAGACTTCATATCGACTCGAGGTGTTTATTTTAGTTCGAATAGACCTTGAAGAAGAGCAATTGTCGACTCGAATACATCGTGAAAACGGAAAATAGTTGACTTCATATCGACTCGAGGTGTTTATTTGAGTTCGAATGGACCTTCAAGAAAAGTAATTGTAGACTCAAATACATCGAGAAAACGAAAAAAAGTTACCTGCATATCGACTCGAGATGTTTATTTGAGTTCGAATGGACCTCAAGAAGAGCATTTGTCGACTCAAATACATCGTGAAAACGAAAAAAAGTTGACGTCATATCGACTTGAGGTGTTTATTTGAGTTCGAATGGACCTTCAAGAAGAGTAATTGTCGACTCAAATACATCGAGAAAACGAAAAAAAGTTGACTTCATATCGACTCGAGGTGTTTATTCGAGTTCGAATGGACCTTCAAGAAGAGCAATTGTCGACTCAAATACATCGTGAAAACGAAAAAAAGTTGACTTCATATCGACTCGAGGTGTTTATTCGAGTTCGAATGGACCTTCAAGAAGAGCAATTGTCGACTCAAATACATCGTGAAAACGAAAAAAAGTAGACTTCATATCGACTCCAGGTGTTTATTTTAGTTCGAATAGACCTTGAAGAAGAGCAATTGTCGACTCGAATACATCGTGAAAACGGAAAATAGTTGACTTCATATCGACTCGAGGTGTTTATTTGAGTTCGAATGGACCTTCAAGAAAAGTAATTGTAGACTCAAATACATCGAGAAAACGAAAAAAAGTTACCTGCATATCGACTCGAGGTGTTTATTTGAGTTCGAATGGACCTCAAGAAGAGCAATTGTCGACTCAAATACATCGTGAAAACGAAAAAAAGTTGACGTCATATCGACTTGAGGTGTTTATTTGAGTTCAAATGGACCTTCAAGAAGAGCAATTGACGACTCGAACACATCGTGAAAACGAAAAAAAGTTGACTTCACATCGAGTTTAGGTGTTTATTTGAGTTCGAATGGACCTTCAAGAAGAGCAATTGTCGACTCAAATACATCGTGAAAACGAAAAAAAGTTGACTTCATATCGACTCGAGGTGTTTATTTGAGTTCGAATGGATCTTCAAGAAGAGCAATTGTCGACTCAAATACATCGTGAAAACGAAAAAAAGGAGACTTCATATCGACTCGAGGTGTTTATTTGAGTTCGAATGGACCTTCAAGAAGAGTAATTGTAGACTCTAATACATCGAGAAAACGAAAAAAAGTTACCTTCATATCGACTCGAGGTGTTTATTTGAGTTCGAATGGACCTCAAGAAGAGCAATTGTCGACTCAAATACATCGTGAAAACGAAAAAAAGTTGACGTCATATCGACTTGAGGTGTTTATTTGAGTTCAAATGGACCTTCAAGAAGTGCAATTGTCGACTCAAATACATCGTGAAAACGAAAAAAAGTAGACTTCATATCGACTCGAGGTGTTTATTTGAGTTCGAATGGACCTTCAAGAAGAGCAATTGTCGACTCAAATACATCGTGAAAACGAAAAAAATTGACTTCATATCGACTCGAGGTGTTTATTTGAGTTCGAATGGACCTTCAAGAAGAGTAATTGTCGACTCAAATACATCGAGAAAACGAAAAAAAGTTGACTTCATATCGACTCGAGGTGTTTATTTGAGTTCGAATGGACCTTCAAGAAGAGTAATTGTCGACTCAAATAAATCGAGAAAACGAAGAAAAGTTGACTTCATATCGACTCGAGGTGTTTATTTGAGTTCGAATGGACCTTCAAGAAGAGCAATTGTCGACTCAAATACATCGTGAAAACGAGAAAAAGTTGACTTCACATCGACTTGAGGTGTTTATTTGAGTTCGAATGGATCTTCAAGAAGAGCAATTGTCTACTCAAATACATCGAGAAAACGAAAAAAAAGTTACCTTCATATCGACTCGAGGTGTTTATTTGAGTTCGAATGTACCTTGAAGAAGAGCAATTGTCGACTCAAATACATCGTGATAACGAGAAAAAGTTGACTTCATATCGACTCGAGGTGTTTATTTCAGTTCGAATGGACCTTCAAGAAAAGTAATTGTAGACTCAAATACATCGAGAAAACGAAAAAAAGTTACCTGCATATCGACTCGAGGTGTTTATATGAGTTCGAATGGACCTCAAGAAGAGCAATTGTCGACTCAAATACATCGTGAAAACGAAAAAAAGTTGACTTCATATCGACTCGAGGTGTTTATTTGAGTTCGAATGGATCTTCAAGAAGAGCAATTGTCGACTCAAATACATCGTGAAAACGAAAAAAAGGAGACTTCATATCGACTCGAGGTGTTTATTTGAGTTCGAATGGACCTTCAAGAAGAGTAATTGTCGACTCAAATACATCGAGAAAACGAAAAAAAGTTGACTTCATATCGACTCGAGGTGTTTATTTCAGTTCGAATGGACCTTCAAGAAAAGTAATTGTAGACTCAAATACATCGAGAAAACGAAAAAAAGTTACCTGCATATCGACTCGAGGTGTTTATTTGAGTTCGAATGGACCTTCAAGAAGAGTAATTGTCGACTCAAATACATCGAGAAAACGAAAAAAAGTTGACTTCATATCGACTCGAAGTGTTTATTTTAGTGCGAATAGACCTTCAAGAAGAGCAATTGTTGACTCAAATACATCGTGAAATTGGAAAATAGTTGACTTCATATCGACTCGAGGTGTTTTTTTGAGTTCGAATGGACCTTCAAGAAGAGTAATTGTAGACTCAAATATATCGAGAAAACGAAAAAAAGTTACCTTCATATCGACTCGAAGTGTTCATTTTAGTTCGAATAGACCTTCAAGAAGAGCAATTGTCGACTCAAATACATCGTGAAAACGAAGAAAAGTTGACTTCATATCGACTCGAGGTGTTTATTTGAGTTCGAATGGACCTTCAAGAAGAGCAATTGTCGACTCAAATACATCGTGAAAACGAAAAAAAGTTGACTTCACATCGACTTGAGGTGTTTATTTGAGTTCGAATGGATCTTCAAGAAGAGCAATTGTCGACTCAAATACATCGTGAAAACGAAAAAAAGTTGACTTCACATCGACTTGAGGTGTTTATTTGAGTTCGAATGGATCTTCAAGAAGAGCAATTGTCTACTCAAATACATCGAGAAAACGAAAAAAAAATTACCTTCATATCGACTCGAGGTGTTTATTTGAGTTCGAATGGACCTTCAAGAAGAGCAATTGTCGACTCAAATACATCGTGAAAACGAGAAAAAGTTGACTTCATATCGACTCGAGGTGTTTATTTGAGTTCAAATGGACCTTCAAGAAGAACAATTGTCGACTCAAATACATCGTGAAAACGAAAAAAAGTTGACTTCATATCGACTCGAGGTGTTTATTTGAGTTCGAATGGACCTTCAAGAAGAGCAATTGTCGACTCAAATACATCGAGAAAACGAAAAAAAAGTTGACTTCATATCGACTCGAGCAGTTTATTCGAGTTCAAATGGACCTTCAAGAAGAGCAATTGTCGACTCAAATACATCGTGAAAACGAAAAAAAGTAGACTTCATATCGACTCGAGGTGTTCATTTGAGTTCGAATGGACCTTCAAGATGAGCAATTGTCGACTCAAATACATCGTGAAAACGAAAAAAAGTAGACTTCATATCGACTCGAGGTGTTTATTTGAGTTCGAATGGACCTTCAAGAAGAGCAATTGTCGACTCAAATACATCGTGAAAACGAAAAAAAGTAGACTTCATATCGACTCGAGGTGTTTATTTGAGTTCGAATGGACCTTCAAGAAGAGTAATTGTAGACTCAAATATATCGAGAAAACGAAAAAAAGTTACCTTCATATCGACTCGAGGTGTTCATTTTAGTTCGAATAGACCTTCAAGAAGAGCAATTGTCGACTCAAATACATCGTGAAAACGAAGAAAAGTTGACTTCATATCGACTCGAGGTGTTTATTTGAGTTCGAATGGACCTTCAAGAAGGGCAATTGTCGACTCAAATACATCGTGAAAACGAAAAAAAGTTGACTTCACATCGACTTGAGGTGTTTATTTGAGTTCGAATGGATCTACAAGAACAGCAATTGTCGACTCAAATACATCGAGAAAACGAAAAAAAAGTTGACTTCATATCGACTCGAGCAGTTTATTCGAGTTCAAATGGACCTTCAAGAAGAGCAATTGTCGACTCAAATACATCGAGAAAACGAAAAAAAAGTTGACTTCATATCGACTCGAGCAGTTTATTCGAGTTCAAATGGACCTTCAAGAAGAGCAATTGTCGACTCAAATACATCGTGAAAACGAAAAAAAGTAGACTTCATATCGACTCGAGGTGTTCATTTGAGTTCGAATGGACCTTCAAGAAGAGCAATTGTCGACTCAAATACATCGAGAAAACGAAAAAAAGTTGACTTCATATCGACTCGAGGTGTTTATTTGAGTTCGAATGGACCTTCAAGAAGAGCAATTGTCGACTCAAATACATCGAGAAAACGAAAAAAAAGTTGACTTCATATCGACTCGAGGTGTTTATTTGAGTTCGAATGGACCTTCAAGAAGAGCAATTGTCGACTCAAATACATCGTGAAAACGAGAAAAAAATGACTTCATATCGACTCGAGGTGTTTATTTGAGTTCAAATGGACCTTCAAGAAGAGCAATTGTCGACTCAAATACATCGTGAAAACGAAAAAAAGTAGACTTCATATCGACTCGAGGTGTTTATTTGAGTTCGAATGGACCTTCAAGAAGAGTAATTGTCGACTCAAATACATCGAGAAAACGAAAAAAAGTTGACTTCATATCGACTCGAGGTGTTCATTTGAGTTCGAATGGACCTTCAAGAAGAGCAAATGTCGACTCAAATACATCGTGAAAACGAAAAAAAGTAGACTTCATATCGACTCGAGGTGTTTATTTGAGTTCGAATGGACCTTCAAGAAGAGTAATTGTCGACTCAAATACATCGAGAAAACGAAAAAAAGTTGACTTCATATCGACTCGAGGTGTTTATTTGAGTTCGAATGGACCTTCAAGAAGAGCAATTGTCGACTCAAATACATCGTGAAAACGAAAAAAAGTAGACTTCATATCGACTCGAGGTGTTTATTTGAGTTCGAATGGACCTTCATGAAGAGTAATTGTCGACTCAAATACATCGAGAAAACGAAAAAAAGTTGACTTCATATCGACTCGAGGTGTTTATTCGAGTTCGAATGGACCTTCAAGAAGAGCAATTGTCGACTCAAATACATCGTGAAAACGAAAAAAAGTAGACTTCATATCGACTCGAGGTGTTTATTTTAGTTCGAATAGACCTTGATCAGACAGGCAAGGCTGGAGCCTCTCCACGTTGACCGATTGACTTGAAATTTTGCACAGAGCTTCATTCAACTTTGAGACAGAGCCTTATATAAGATTTAACCCATTATCTCAACCCAAAAAAGTTTTAGAAACAAAAGAACAGAAACCTTAGGAAAATTCTGTCCACTTTGACGAGTCTACAGCCTGTGTAAAAGGGCCAATCGACTTGAATTTTTTTACATACCTTCTTTATAGCATGGCTCAGTGCCATTTGAACGAAATAAGCAATTATCTCAACTCAAAAAAAATTAGGGACAAAAAAACTGAAATTTAGGGTAATTTAGGCTAATTATGGCCATATCTCGGCTCCTAGTAGACCGATCAACTCGAAATTTGGTATGGATCTTTTTGGTGTGGATAATAGAAAGCCCTGAAAGTTTCAAGTCGCTAGGTCTAAAGGGAGCCGAGTTATATAACTTCAAAAACCAATTACAACCATGTTTTTCTACTTTTTTCAGTCGGTCAAGGCTACAGCCTCTCCACCTTCGCCGATTGACTTGAAATTTTGCACGGAGCTTCGTTTCAAGTGTAGCAAGTGCCTTTTGAAAGATTCAAGTCGATATCTTTAAAGGGAGCCGAGTTATATAACTTCAAAAACCCGGTTTTTCACCCTTACCTGTTCTTCTTCTCCTTAATCAGTTAGGCATTTCCACCTTCACGGATTGACTTGAAATTTTGCACAGAGCTTCGTTTCAACATCAGACAGTGCCTTTTGAAAGGTTTAACCCATTATCTCAACCCAAAAACGTTTAGAAACAAAAAAATGAAATTTAGGCTAATTTTGGCAACTTTGACGAGTGTACAGCCTGGGTAACCGGACCAATTGACTTGAAATTTTGCATAGACCTTCTTTATAAAATGACCCACTTCAACAACAAAAAGATGTGATATCCCCCCCAAAAAACACTCCGTGTTAAAATCACCCCGCCTCGCAAATATCATTCTTCAGAGGCCGGAAAAAGTTATGATATCCACTTTCCCCGCCCGCCCTTTTCCTCATTAAGGAGCTAAGTATAATGAAAAGCTTAACCACTTCACAAGCACCGTACCCCTTTCGAAATCTCCCCTTGGCGCTATTGCGAGACGTTTTTATTACTTCCACAAGCAACTAATACTTGTAAAAAACGTTAACCACCATCAAGTATTAGTTGCTTGTGGAAGTAATAAAAACGTCTCGCAATAGCGCCAAGGGGAGATTTCGAAAGGGGTACGGTGCTTGTGAAGTGGTTAAGCTTTTCATTATACTTAGCTCCTTAATGAGGAAAAGGGCGGGCGGGGAAAGTGGATATCATAACTTTTTCCGGCCTCTGAAAAATGATATTTGCGAGGCGGGGTGATTTTTACACGGAGTGTTTTTTGGGGGGATACCTAATACGATTCTGAGATAGCTCTCACCTTGACTGTCATCCGTACACCCAGCTTGTCATTGGTTCACAACCTTTGGAGTGAACGAATGACTACAATACGCCCGTAATGTATATAAAAAGAAAATATATGAGTGGTTGATAAAAATAAGCATTACGGAGGTAGAAAATATTATTTTTAGTATGTATATATAGAAAATTGATGTTTATTAAGTTATTATTCATGAAGAGAAATGTAAATAATTAAGATTAATTAAGTTTGGCGCAGCTCTTGTGAGGCGACACAGGCTTATGCCTATTGCCCACAATAATGTTGGGAGATTTGTTAATTTGACATTATTTGTGTATAAAGAATATGTAACATAATAAATAAATAAATAAAATGACAAATTCAAAGTTTTTTGAGTTTATTTCTTCCCACTACACTCGTATGAAGAAAAATAATGCATTATTCTAATCAGGGACCAAAATACTATCATGAAGAAGAAAAACTCTGCAAATTCTTGACACAACGGTTTATTATCTTCCTTGTGCAGATCAGGCTTCTGTCTATACCAGACTGTGTTGCAAATCGGCACCATACCATATTCTCACCGTACTCATACCATACCATACGAATTTCTTTCCTATCATACCATACTGTACTATACCAAATCATACATACAATAATATACCATACCATACTCATACCATGTCATACAAACCGAGTGAATATTGAAATGTCATCCATTTCTGACCTATATTTAAAATTTCAAGTACTTATCTAGCTCATCATCAAAATTTAATTTGTTTAAACAAATAGGTATTATTTAAACAATTTTACAGACAAGAAACCGAGTGAATATTGCATTGTGATCCGGTTCTGAACTATTTTTAAAATTTCAAGTCAATAGCTCATCATCAAAATTTAATTTGTATTATTACAAAAAGGTATTATTTAAACAATTTTACAGATGAGAAACCGAGTGAATATTGAAATGTGGTCTATCCCCGACTCACGGTTAAAATTTCTAGACTGTAGTTTACCGGGAAGATGAAAAAAGGTAGTTTTATTCTGAGCGTTGACCCACGTTACGGCCGTTTTCGACGCGAAGCTTAGTGTTTTTCCTAAACCTTTGCACGCTCACTGTGAACGAACGGCTGGTCGCACAAAAATCCAGTTGGTCTTAAAAGATTCGTAATTTTTCAGGTCATTCGAAAGTGAACTAAAACTTACACGGTTCAGTCAAATATTTTGAGATATGACATCGTCGAAATTTTAAATTTCGTTTTGAACCCCTTCCCCTTGACCTAGGGTTATGAAAAGTTTCGAGGATCATTGCGGGGCTGGTCCAAACCCAGAAACCACAAAATTTCGTACCGCGTACCCCAGGTTGGGAACCTATGCTTTATGCCAATAAAATCTTATCAATCAATCAATTAATCAATCAATAAATTCTGGTCTCGAGGTTAAGTACTCGACTCATAATCGAAAGAAACAGGACCGAGTCCAGACACCGACGGGAAAAATTTGTTCCCTTGATTCACCCTTTCCCTCAGATCACGTCAGAACAGAGCCTATGACGCACGAGCCTATGTCGTCAGACGGGTGGCAGGAGGCCAACTAATACGTCAGAGCCTATGACGCACGAGCCTATGAGGTCAGACGACTGGCAGGAGACCAACTAGTACGTCAGAGCCTGTGATGCACGAGCCTATGACATCAGACGACTCGCAGGAGGCCAACTAGTACGTCAGAGCCTGTGACGCACGAGCCTATGAGGTCAGACGGCTGGCAGAAGGCCAACTAGTACGTCAGAGCCTATGACGCACGAGCCTTTGACGTCAGACGGCTGGCAGGAGGCCAACTAGTACGTCAGAGCCTATGACGCACGAGCCTATGACGTGAGACGGCTGGCAGGAGGGTAACTAGTACGTCAGAGCCTATGACGCACGAGCCTATGACGTCAGACGGCTGGCAGGAGGCCAACTTGTACGTCAAAGCCTATGACATGTACAGCTTTCGTACAAGTACGCAACCACGAGGGACATTTCATGTCTTTGCGCCCCCTCCCACACCCACACCACGTTTTTCATTTTTTTTTTAAATTGTTATATAAATTATTGAGAATGATCACTTTTTTGTAAACAATTATTTAAACAATCACGCTCATACCGCAGCTTGTCGGCCACGCACACCGCAGTGGTTAACGTAATATTGTTAGGTAAATCGAGAGCTATCCAACGAGTGGTGATCGATTTTTGTACGATGATAACTGGCGAAGTTAAAGTTCCGTAGCAACGAATCGGTTGTACGTGAAAATCATTAGAAAATTTCTGAAAATATTTAATGTTTCATAACACTTTCTTCGTCACACCGTGATGTCACACTTTTTGAGTTATGTGCCGTAGTAAAGACATAAAATGTCAAAAGTACGTAATGATGTAGGTGACACGTATCACACAACACAACTATGATCAAGGTATCAAGACTGATCCCATTAATCTTCTGTAGCGTAAAAAGCCTGTTGAAGCTCCATGTATTTCAGATTTTGAACAACGGTTCATTATCTTCTTTGTACAGATCACCCTTCTGTCTAGATCACTAGGTCTAAATGTCTAGATCCTAAATGTTAGATTAATTATTATTATCAATTATCACTAATTATTAACAATTTTATCAAGTACCTAGTGAAAATTATTATAATTTATTGTTAGGTATTAATAATTTGTATTTATTAATAATAATAATTATTATTAATTATGATTAATTAATACTATATAATTCTGAGGTTTTTAATACTACGTCGGTAATAACTTTTCTATAAAAGAAGTACCTACCAACAAACATTCGAAATTACCTTCATTTCCGTAGCACGAAACGCACCTCAGAACAACAAACTCGACATCACTTAAGCCATATGATGTTCCAAAGAGCTTGTTAGTATGAAAATGGACCTGTATTTCAACAGTTTGATTCACGATCGTGTTGTGAGGCACAATCTTTGAGCCGACATTGTGAACGAACGGCTGGTCGTACAAAGCTGCGGATGGTCTTAAAAAATTCTACGGAACAAACTCTATCTAAATATGAAATAAAAAACATACCGTTCTATATGAATTTTTCGAGATATGAAATTTTCAAAATTTCAAAATTCGTTTTGAACCCCTTCCCCTTGACCTAGGGTTATGAAAAGTTTCGAGGACCATTGTGGGGTTGGTCGAAACCCATGAAAAAAATTTCGTAATTTTAACTCAACGCTAACTGGGCAAAGTGCCGCGGACGGCGTACGGCGGACGGACGGATTTTTTTTAATTCGATTTTCTGAATCTACGTATCTTGCAACGTACTAAACCAACAAATTTTGAGGGGGGGTTAAAAAAAAATTTCTCTTTGGGCGATTCCAATGGTTCATTATCGAAGATAATAAACCAAAACACGATTCAATAATAAGTGCAAAGTACGGCGGAGGGCGTACGGATTTATTTTGGTTTATTATCTTCGATAATGAACCATTGGAATCGCCCAAAGAAAATTTTTTTTTAACCCCCCCTCAAAATTTGTTGGTTTACGTTTCAAGATACGTAGATTCAGAAAATCGAATAAAAAAAAATCCGTCCGTCCGCCGTACGCCGTACGCCGTACGCCGTACACCGTACGCCGTCCGCGCCACTTTGCCCAGTTAGCGTTGAGTTAAAATTACGAAATTTTTTTTATGGGTTTCGACCAACCCCACAATGGTCCTCGAAACTTTTCAGAACCCTAGGTCAAGGGGAAGGGGTTCAAAACGAATTTTGAAATTTTGAAAATTTCATATCTCGAAAAATTCATGTAGAACGGTATGTTTTTTATTTCATATTAAGATAGAGTTTGTTCCGTAGAATTTTTTAAGACCATCCGCAGCTTTGTACGACCAGCCGTTCGTTCACAATGA
This sequence comes from Stenodema calcarata, assembly GCA_963920205.1. Taxonomy (NCBI): domain Eukaryota; kingdom Metazoa; phylum Arthropoda; class Insecta; order Hemiptera; family Miridae; genus Stenodema; species Stenodema calcarata. The sequence continues at coordinate 2,437,353 of OY986056.1, read as the reverse complement.
GGGCTCAAAGATTGTGCCTCACAACACGACCATGAATCAAACTGTTGAAATACAGTAGGGTTGGGCAATACTGCCTCGATATTTTGAAGTATCGATACTTTTGATTCAATACATCGAATATTTAGTATCGATACTGCTCAAAAGCAATACTAGGGAGTATCGATACTTTTTTAGAAAAATATCGAGTATTGAACACGGGATACTTCTATAATTACTGTGTTGTGTACGATTGAACAAACTCGTACACAACTGCGTGCCTTCCTTGACCGTCCGCCAGTGCCAAGGTCGGCAAACCCTCTAACTGTGTGGGTGAGCATTAAACCGGAGTACCCTGAACTATACAAATTGGCTCGTAGGTACCTTACCATTCTAGCTGTGTCGGTGCCGTCCGAACGCTTGTTTTCCCTGTGTGGCCGAATAATGGATGATTATGGTAACAGGTTGACGCCAACACATTTATCTCAAAGAGTTTTCTTAGCATCTGTTAAAACTAGTCTGTGGGAAAAAAATTCATTTTAGATTATATTTATTTGACTTTGAATAAATGACTTGTAATAATATATGTGTCGGTGCCGTCCGAACTGTTAAAACTAGTCTATGGGGAAAAATCATTTTAGATTTTATTTATTTGACTTATATCATACACATAATATATTATTACATGTGAAATGTATGTATGATAAAATATACATATTAATAAATACATTTTGAATTTAACCCGCGGTTTTTCCATTTTACCTTGTCAGTAAGGGCACCTTTGGGTTACCCGGGAATTCTTCGATTCAATACTTTCAATATTGTTCAGTATCGATATTTTTTAACCAATATATCGATACCTGGTATTGAAACAAAAAACGAGTATCGATACCGTTAGTATCGATACTAGAGTTTGCGGTTCCCATCCCTAAAATACAGGTCCATTTTCATACTAACAAGCTCTTTGGAACATCATATGGCTTTGATGTCGAGTTTGTTGTTCTGAGGTGCGTTTCGTGCTACGGAAATGAAGCTAATTTCGAATGTATGTTGGTAGGTACTTCTTTTATAGAAAAATTATTACCGACGTAGTATTAAAAACCCCAGAATTATATCGTATTAATTAATCATAATTAATAATAATAATTATTAATAATAAATACAAATGATTAATACCTAACAATAAATTATAATAATTTTCACTAGGTACTTGATAAAATTATTAATAATAATTAGTAATAATTTTATCACTAATTATCAGTGATAATTCATAATAATAATTAATCTAACATTTAGGATCTAGACATTTAGACCTAATGATCTAAACAGAAGGGTGATCTGTACAAAGAAGATAATGAACCGTTGTGTCAAGAATTTGCAGAGTTTTTTTATTCGATTTTTCGTATCTTGAAACGTAAACCAAGAAATTTGGAGGGGGGGGGGGGGTAAAAATGTTTTTCTTTGGTCGATTCCAATGGTTCGTTATCGAAAATAATAAACCAAAATTAATCAGGGGGGACAAATATCAATCTAATTCCTCAAATTAAGCTATGGAGAAACTATACTGGCCACTAACTTCGTTGACTCATTCGGAATTCATGCCAATTATAGAACTTTATCTCTATTTTTAACGTTATTAGTCACTAGTATTTGTGTATTCTGGAAGGTTTCTTTATGCTAATTCGATTACGAATACACAATGACTAAGAAAACTGGATACAATCTAACGATGAAAGGACAAAGAAAAACTCTAAAGTCACTCAACCACTGGCAGAGCCAACAGTGACGGCTTCTAGAAATATATTATCACTCTTCCTCAGTAATACGTCGAGTACACCGCGTATTCCCAACGTGAACACATTTCCCGTCAGACGTCTCCCTTGAAAAACTCGCACCTCTCTTGCGTGTTTCCACGCACATCTCATTCACTTATTTGCCTTCCGCCCGTTCACTAGGTTGCTCGATACAACTCCGCATCCAACGACGAACTTAACTTTCCTCGGAGCTCGAAGAAGAGTTTCCACTCTGAGCAAACAACAGCGCGAGCGGGCGGTTCTGATTGGAACACCCAGCATATTACACTATTCATAACGGGTCACAGGCAAGTAAATTGATGCAGAGACCAATTTGAGTCAACGTTAATTTCCATTTAATTATGTTCTTCCAAACAGATCTCTTCATTTGGGATGATAATGCTCTTCCACTCGACTAATATCAGACTCAAACATTAAAGAGGAACAGCAAAAAATGTAGATTGATGACTTAAAGCCCCACGCCTAAAAACCATGGTTGTCCCCCAAAGTAAAAATACTCCAATACCCACTTTCACCAAATCTAACTAAAGGGTGATTAACTTAAAAATAATGGGGAAATTAGCCAAATCGTTAAAAACTTTCACTGTCAACTATCCACATTAACTTAACTGCCCTTTAACTTAAAGCCAGTTCGTGAAGTTAAAGTATGTGTAGACGGATTTTCGACATAACGATGTACATACGAGCCATAAAAACAGTAACAACACACCTACTTCACGAGGAATCGAGGGGGGGCGTGACGTCACGCAGGGATTTATATAACCACCCAGCCTTGTTTATCGGTTTGACGAACTCGCTTTCAGTGATCAATTGTTCACATTTTCCTACCGTGTGTGAACAATCCTCCGGAGCAAGAGCTTCACGAGCTTCAATTCCAGAAATTGAAATTCGAAAATGAGCTCCTCCAGCTCCAAATTATAAATACTAAACAAGAGTTGGGTCTGATTGAAGAAGATTGAATATTAAAGATATGGTTATGAAATGAACACTAAGATACCTACGTAGGTAGATATCGAATGAAGCGATTCAGTGTAATGGACCCAAAAACATGTAACGTTAAATAACGAGAATTTAAGGTGAATAGTAACATTTAGCGCAATCTGGAAAAGTAGTGGTGAATGAGCCATGCTCTACGTGGTGCTCTTCCGTGACCTGCTATCGACGCGTCAACGTTTCCTCTGGATACGGCTATTTCATTTAAATGGAGGACCTCCTTGTGTGTACACGTGGCGTAGAGGAACAACCACTTGTGTATAGGTACATACATGTGGCGCATGTGTTAATTCTTACAAATCTGTTCATTTGAGATGACTAGGCACTTCCCCACGAATATTTGACGCAGAAATGACGAGAAACAGCGGAGCAAGTAGACTTCAATACCAACAGACCAGTTCATTGAGACCAGCGAAATCACGATAAACTTTCTTTCGGCTCATGAATAATTTTTGCTCAAGTTCCAGCAGTCTGGGTCTCGATAAATCTTTGATTTGATGGATGCTCCTAACGCGGAAGGCGGTCAAGACTCCAGCTACTAATACGGATATTATACCTACAACATGGCCGTGATAAGCTCAAAGTTGTCAGGAGCGAGGGAGCTATGAGGGATGAATAATGATGAAACTTCCCGTCAAGCCTGTTTGGGCTCTAACGACGGATTTTCGAGCCACCATCATCTAATTAGTTCTGTCCGTCATTATTTACTAACTTTTAAAGTTAGGGAACTTAGTTTCGTTTACCGCATGCGGGGGGTCGGATTCCTGAATGTGGTTCACCGTTGATGTCAGTCGAGATAACTCTCTGATCTGATTTCGTCCGTGCTGAAACGTCGGCCACGGTCGGAATTTGTCTTATTATAAGCTGTGATCTGGTAAGTGTCAGAGAGGTCAGTATGCATACAAAGATGACTTCCGAGCTTCTGCTCCGTATAGGGTCCAAAGCTTATGGGCTCCAAAGCTGTATTATTCCCACAAGGACCATTACCATTCCAGGAATCACAATCATCAGGTTATGGGAAATTTCTGCTCAAATTTTAATTAGGTACCTATAACTTATTTTCTTTTTCTCGTTTTTCTCGTTCAAAGTCTGATCCCGGATCACCAGTTTGGGTTTCTTGAACAATATTCAACCATTCATCAGATCTATCAGATTACAGACAAATTATTAGAAAACAACAAAGTATGCGCCTGTGTGTTCTTGGATGTTTTGATAAGGTCTGACATGATGGCTTGATGTGCAAACTGCAATGTGATTTGCCTACCAGATACATCGGTACCAGACACTTCAGAGTAATGTACGAAGATGTGTATTCTGGGCTCGAGAATATCTGCGCAGGGGTCCCACAGGGTAGTGTGGTATGATAGACCAAACGTTTATAAAGATGATGAATTAATTACAAATAATTTGCATCAATATGATTTTGGGGTTTTTTGGGGTCGGCAATAATTAATTAATTTATTATTATTTATCACTAAAAAGTATTAATAATAATTGAATTTATTTACTACCTATGTAGTTATAACACATTTTGTCAACACCTCAATTTATAGATTTTTCAACGCTAAAGACAGAATGGCGATATCTCATTTCGTTATCAGATCAGAGCGGATGAACCGTGAAGAACATCTCAAGTAACAAACACGTTTCTTCATCTTCAAATTTGAGAACGGAGTAAGATATCGCGATTCTGACTTCACCATCGTGTTCAGTGTTGAAAAATCTATAAGCTGAGGTGTAATTTCTTCGAAAATTCGCTCTTATAGCAGCCGTGTTGCATGACTGGATTTTCTTAGATATAGGCCGAAAACTGAAAAATCTATCTATTGGTCATTGGAAGAACAAGTGTCTGATAATTACAGAGATTAGTAACTAAGTGTTGAACAACTGTTGTTCTACATCACCATACAAAACCAGTGTTGTGTTCAACCTAAAACACTCTTCAACTTCTCATTGACTGGTTATCTCGAAATAACCGTCGCCGCCTCGAAATTCCTATCATCGGTTAAATCGTTCTTGGTTAGTAGTTGAACTGGCCACCCGAAACACGTCCCGGATATTGAATCCATCGAACCCCGCCCGAGAATTCCCGCTAGACTTATTCGTGATAAAACTATGCATTGCACATAACTGAATATTATCTATCGAAACAACAACGTTTGAATAAATAACGGAGCGCGAGACTGAGTTTCCGATACGCCCGAAGAATTAATTGCTCGTCAGCTCGATTATTGTCGGGGGAATCAAATAAGTTGAGGTTGTTCGAGCTAATAGCGCGAAAATCGTAAAGAGGAAACACGCGTGTGGTGTTAAACGTTTCTACATGTCGAGGATGGCTTCCACCATCACCGATGTCTACATGAATCTATATATTCTTATAATCGTGGTGAATATTTAACATGGATATGTTATGACAAATGTTATATAGCATTTCCAAGTCAAATTCAAGATTTTCAAAACCAAATTCAAGACCAAACGATCGTGATCTTTGTGACGTTGTGATCGTTGATCGTTATCTTCCGATCCTCGATATCTGAACAACCCTATCTTGGGGCCCTTGGCTCAAGTATTGAACAGATGTTTTTGTTGGCATTTCGTGATAAGTAAGAAGTACGGCGAAAGCAACCGGTTGTCTGGCTTGAGTCTGTTGCGTAATTGGACGGTGTTATGCAACAAGGGTCTAAGCGACATTTTTCAAATTTTCGAGGAATTCATAGTAAAGTTTGTGATCAAGTGTCACGTTTCTAGGGCGTTGTGCTTGATTCATGAAGTGGAGGGTGTCACTAATAACTCATTTTGAAGTGCCCAACATGCCTGTTGCTTAAAGCGTCTATGTCACATAGACTCTCGGGCTAACCGTCATTGCCAATTTCGCAACATGGGTCTAAGCGACATTTTGACATTTTATGTCTTTGCTATGGCACACAAACAAAATAATCGTCACGAAAACTGTTGACGAAAACTAACTTCCTCATTTTCCAACCCATGAAAATCGTTCACCACTCGTTGGAAAGCCCTCAATTTATCGAATATTTCCATGCCCTGCACACGACCGTGGATGTACGGAAAGCTGAGTTAAACAGAAGACAATGATACTACAACCGAAACAGTTGTAGTATCACAACATGTGTGTTTAATGTACCATGGTTTATTAGGGTGTATATATAGGAATGCTACGTGAAATTGTAGTTGGGTGTTAGAGGTGTTTTCGAGTTCATTTTGAAGTGAATTTTGAAAGTAAACCTTAATTCACAGGATAACCGAAACAGTTGTAGTATCACAACATGTGTGTACCATGGTTTATTAGGGTGTATATATAGGAATGCTACGTGAAATTGTAGTTGGGTGTTAGAGGTGTTTTATGACTTTCCCTTAATGTGTGATGGTGGTGGGGACTAAAGACATAAAATGTCCCAATGTGTTGCAGACTCGTATGCAAGCGTTTAATTTTGGCATTTAGACTCTTGTTGTTAACGGATGAGACAAAAAACGGGGTCCAACTACTGCAAGAAAAATATCGTATCGAAACGAGTATATAATAGATACTTGGGCGGTATCGCAACGTCCCTAGTGCTGACCCAAATCAAGGCGGGTTGGGCGTCGAGTGTAGCGACGAGCGTGGCGGAGAGGAAAGAGGGATGAGGGAAGCGTGCATGGAAGGGGGAATCGTGCATGGAAGGGGGAAGCGTGCATGGAAGGGGGAAGCGTGCATGAAAGGGGGAAGCGTGCATGGAAGAGGGAAGCGTACAAACCAGTTTGTTTCCATCGCTACCTCTCGCCTCTTGTTGAATTATTTTACGCGACAAACAAGGACACTGATGCCTTCATCAGATCAGCGCTTTCGAAAGAACCTTGGTAATTTCCAATAGGGATTGCTCTCTTATTTATTTTTTTTTTTGTTCTAGTTTACTTGTCACTTTTTTTTCTGTTTTACTTATCTTTCTGTGTCCATTTATCTTTTTTTTTTTCCTTCAGTTACAAGTTTTTTGTGTTCTAAATTTATGCTAAAAATAAATGTTTCAGATTTTGAAATAAATTGTTCAGAGTTGAGTTGCTTTGAACCCTATGTCAAGGTGAAGGGGTTCAAAACGAATTTTGAACTTTTAGTTTAAGTTAGGTCAATGTTATTATTTTTTTAACTTCCTGATGAGCAAGAGCCTTGAAATTTCAAATATAGTTCAGAACTGGATGAAAATTCAATATTCACTCGGTTTCTTGTCTGTAAAATTGTTTCAACTATTCCTATTTGTTTAAACAAAATTAAATTTGGATGTTGAGCAAGAGTCTTGAAATTGTAAATCCATTCCGATGATTATTCCTGTGATGATGTGATGATTTCTGGTAGCAATATGAACAGACAATATGAGTTGACCTTATTGACTTACTGGCCAAAGAATATTTTGCAGCTCATTTTTTTGTTTCCCCGAACTCTACATTACAGTAATGTAGAGCACAGTTACATTACAGTAATGTAGAGCACAGTTACATTACAGTAATGTAGAGCACAGTTACATTACAGTAATGTAGAGCACAGTTACATTACAGTAATGTAGAGCACAGTTACATTACAGTAATGTAGAGCACAGTTACATTACAGTAATGTAGAGCACAGTTACATTACAGTAACTGTGCTACGGTGTTTCCCCAAAATTGTCGTCTTTCTTCCCCAAAGTACCCGTGTTTTTAGTGCGTTTCCCCAAAGTAGGATCCCTCGTCAGTTGCAATCAAAATGTGTCCTACTGTTGCTTTCTTAATTAATGCCACTAGTTTAAAACACTTGAAAAACGTTGACTGATTAGATAAGTAGATACTTAGTTGGAGGTTACTAAGGAAGAAACCCCAGTGCTCTATTTAACCTACTACAGGACTGGTTTTGCCTACAACCACCCCGAGCAACGACTTGGTCAAGAGCTAGATATTTAATAGAGCTATTGATGTACGCACGAGTAAATATTTTTAATGTGCTCTGAGTTGGTTTTGGTTCAATAACTTGCTTAAGGTTATACCTTAACAACCCTTTCACGGAAATTGTATAATTTATGTTTTGCAAGTATCCCAATGATAGGGAATCGTTGCGAGACAGGGATGAAGCTATTCCCGCAAGATTCCTGCACTCAAGAGATTGCAACCAGTTTTATTTTCGATTTGATTTGCCTTATAAAAACTACCATAACCGACTGTCCAAGTTGACGTTCTTCACTCGTTGAACTCCCTAGGTGTAATGAAGGGCCTTGTTTACTATTCAAACAGTGGGCTTGTAATGAAATGGAGGGCAGTGTCAAACAACAAAGGCAGGTGCAAGGGGCCGCCAGCCACTTACTTACCTAATGGACCGAGGACCCTGCTCTTGTTTCACACTGAGGTAAATTCATGATAGCCATAACACTCCAATACACTTATTGTTCCTGACGTTCGCTCTGCAAATATATTCCTTCTAGCTCAATTCAGTAAGCAACTGCAAAACCCAAAAATAATAATGAATGGCCGCGATGTGCGTTTGGTTGGTGGCTACAAACTTTTTCTCAAGTTAAGAATTGAACCATTTATCATCATTCCTTACTCAACTCCACATTGCTCAACTTTCGTCTGGCCTCCATTTTCTTGCACATTACTTACTAGGTGAACGTAAAATACGGATGTTTTTATGAACAAATGAAAGGGTACCTACCTCCTTTGCCTTCCCACCTCTCGCCCATTCTTGCATGAATATGAATCAACCGATCGCAACCGTGCAAAACTAAGAAAATGCGTAAATTTTGTCGTCAAACTTGTTTTTATAAAGAATGTTGGTGTGTACTGCAGGGGTTGTATCAGCCGCACTGCTACTCGTACATCAACTGCACCAGAGCCTCATACAATATCAAGTGCACCGTCGATCTACTGCACGGGTATTGTCAGGTTCATCAATAATAACACGCAATGAAATAATGAAACGGGATTTATAAGAATACTTGTACAAAGTATATGAGTAGAATAAACAGAACATTACCAAGGTAAGTACGTCTTTCCATACTGCCCCGTCCACTTGATCTATATGTCCAACTAATCTATTGATCTATATAACCAACTAATCTATTGATCTATATGTCTGTGATCTGTAGTTTGGGGGATGTTTTTATTCCGCAACCTCGTCCACTTGATGAATATGTCCAACTATTGTCATGGGTCTCTTCCAAAGATGTTGAGTGGGATGGAATTAGCCTCCTTCGTCGTCTACACCACCACTGTCGGATATTTTGATATCTCTGGAAGTGAGTTGATTGTCAATTCAAGAGTTCGGCAGGAGTGCAGATGATATATTATGATCTTCACTACCTGTTCAAGTAAACAAGTGCAGTCGATATGTTTACTAACAACTAATGAGCCCCGAACGGTGCAGTTGATCGCTACCTTTTTTTCAAATTATTCAAATATTTATTCAAGAAAACAGTACACAATACATATAACAAACATTTTTTACATAATGATAGTTCCAAAATTAAGGGGATTTCTGAGCTTAAGGTCCTGTGACCAGTCCAGGCTCGTCTCTTCCCTGCTTTTTAGTAAGATGTACAATTAATGCATCTGAAACGCTTATTTTAATTAATATTACGTGTTCAGTGCAAAAAATATAGGTACGACATTTACCTTGAAGTACTCTAATGATCGTACTTACCCAAAAACTACCTACACTCTCATCATCCTAAATTAAACCTGTCTATTATATTACTTGCATTATTTCCAAGTTTCAAATATTCAAGAACCATTTTTTTAAATTTCCCTATTGATGATTCATTCTTAGTTAAGAGCGCTAACTGTTCAAATAGGGATGGATCCAGCCATTTATCGAGTGAAGAAATCATTCTGAGATTGTGGTATTTGGAGGACATGATTGGCATTTGCTCGCGTCCGATTGCTTGGTAAATAAATTCAGATGTTTATGTACATACAATTAGGGACGTTCGATACTTCCAAAGTATCGATGCCAGTACTCATTTAAGTACTTGGATTGGCATATTCGATACTACTCGAATATCGAATGAAAAGTATCGACATACATGAGTAATGGCAATAACTACTCATTAGAAAAAATTGTGCAAATTCTTGACACAACTGTTTATTATCTTCTTTGTTCAGATCACCCTTCTGTCTAGATCACTAAATGTAGAGGATAGATGACAATGCAGTGTTATTCACTCGGTTTCTTGTTTGTAAAATTGTTTGAACAATACCTATTAAATAGGTAAACAACCGAAACTAATTTTGTTTGAACAAATTAAATTTGGATGATGAGCTAGAGTGTTGAAATTTTAAACAAGGGTCGACCAAAAATTACCTACCCTTCCTCTCCTTCTTCATCAGTAACAACCTACTGCAATACCCTACTGTCCTCAAGGTTCAGACATGAATGACACCAGGAAAAATCGATATAAATTTTTGTATTTTATTGCATTTTTGTTTGTATTTTATCGCATTTTTGTTGGTTTATTGCATTTTTGTTTGTATTTTATTGCATTTTTGTTTGTTTATTGCATTTTTGTTTGCATTTTGAGTAGTTTTGTTTCTTTTCGGTCATTTAATGGAAATTTCTGAATTGCGTATTTCTTTCGATACCAAAGTACGGACCAAAGTATCGATTTAATATCGGTATGACCTATTGATTTGGAATGGATCTACTGCTAATGTGCACAATATTTCAAATTTTCTAGTAACTTCATAGTATTGATACAGGATAAATTCAATTTTTGTCTACAACCCTCGGCAAACGAGGAACGAAGCTGGGTCGATGGGCTGAGGGGCGGCTAAGGATGACTGAGGGGAGAGGAAAGCAATTTTTTTTCTCTCTGGCCCTTCCTACCGCACTCATATACAACTGAAACTAATTTCGTTCGATTCAGGAAGCAAAAACAGTAAGCCCCCGTACGTGGCCCTTCTCTTACGGCGATTGCAAAATCAATATGCGAGCTCCCTCTCCCTCTCGACCGTTAAAAAAGCTGGGAAATGAAACGCAAAGAAAGCTGGTTGCGGGGCGAGTCCCGATTAACAAGGAAACAAAAACTGTCGTCTATAAGAGTCGAGCGACTCAGGTTGAATGGGAAAGCAGATACTTACGAAGCAGTTGCGTTGTTAGCGGAATGAAGGGACCCCAAGTGGGAGTTATGAGATGATCATGAAAATGCTAACATCCGAAGGAAAAAGGTTGCCGTGCCGTGTCCCGCGTTCCGTATTACGTTTGATGGAAAATTTTATTGTAGGAGCCTTTGTCTTGGGAAAGATGTTTTCTGAAGGAGGAAATCTTTTTGTGATGAGTTCTTTTGATGTGGATCGGGACAACTGGCCAAAAATATGGAAATCCTTGTAGGAATACTTCGGACAGGGTTAAGTCACTCTTTTCCAGTGTAGTCGAAACATCCAACTTGAATTCTACAGTAGCGAAATTTTCTCGGAGTTGACATGCGATTTGAGGTTAATGGATAGAGCAGATGAACATTTAAGTGCGTATATATAATATATTATATTCTACCTGCCTACCTCCGGTTGTTTACTACTAGTCCATTAAAACAAGGAAAGGAGCTCGAAGTCGCCTTGGGAAAGCTGGAAATCGTTCTAAAACCTTGAAATAGTCTTGAAAACGAGTAATTTGAGTTCGTACTCCTCCAGGGCTTAAGCTCAACTTTTGATGCTCCGAATATGTCAAAATTTTCGGACTTCTTCCAGTTATTTGCTTATAACTCCTAAATAACGTATCGACACAACGAAAACCTTTCCTCGAGACAAATTAAAGAGCATTAAATCCTGCATCGATTATGTGCATTAAACGCGAACCAATTTATGGGGTAGAAATCGCTTACTACCTAGGTGTCCGTTAAACTGGCCGTTAAATTCTCTACAACTTTGAAAAACCGAGAAGAGGTTTTTTTTTATAGGATAAGTACTACATACGACGGAAAGTCTTCAAATGGTATGGGAAAAATTGTCGTTACTCAGTCGTCTATTACTACCTTATAAATTGGCCCAATTGTTCAGTTGGGAAGGTCAATCGATGCAGAATTTAATGCTCTCTAATTTTGTCTCTTGGTAAGTGAAGCTTTAGTTAAGCAGCGTTCTTTAGGAGTTATAGGCGAAAAACTGAAGGAAGTCCGAAAATGCCGACGCTTTGGGAGCACCAAAAGTTAACCTCAATTCCTTGGATGAGTACAAACTCAGAATTCTCGTTTTGAAGATTATCTTGAAGTTTTAGAATGATTTCCAGCTTTCCCCAGGCCACTTCCTGGTACCTCTCCTTCCAGGCACCCCCACCCTGTACCCTACGATGAATTGCATTGGTGAATCGTTGAAAATTGGAGTATAAGCTATAAACAAAATCGTAATACGCATATACATTGATCTGAAGTACAGATGCCCGGGATTTGAAGACGATTGGCTCCGTCGTAAATTATTATTCATTTTCAGGTCGTGAGTTGTACCAAGGTATTCCTGAATTGGAGCTTTCTATTATCATATTCCTATCTTCATTCAGTGGTATTTATGTCGAACTGAAGAGTTCTTATTAACGTTCTCTACGAGGTCAAGCAGATCCCACCCGACCGACAGCCACTTCCAGTAAACGGGGCAACGCACTTCAAGTACACCGTTTGTTAATTACTTTTGAATATTGCGGCCGTGTTTTATAGGGGAAACCTGCCCAACACCGGGAACCCTCCTAAGTCAATAGGGAATTTGCATATAGAGTGAATTTCGCGGTTTCTACCCCTCGAAATTTCATCACGCGCAGGTAGGTAACCATTCATACGGTATGAGGCGATAATGCGATCAACATTGATAGCAGTGTGTGGTTTTGAGTCGTAAATGTGAACTCTCACCTTCCCTTTGTGTACCTCGTTTAATTTAAGACAGGAAACTGGTCTAGGTTCAGGGGCATCAGATGAAGTGGGGAATGATCTATCAGTCTGAGTACAAGGGACTTATAGTCCACCGGTCTGGGTTGAATGGAGCATTTGTCCGTGGTATAAAGGTCAGTATTGACGTTCAGCTTGACCTAATATCTACCTAATGTTGCCCTTGAGGCACTCAGTGTAGGTGAATCGTCGTCCCAGTCATCGAGTCTAATGCCTTCGAAATTATGGGCGGTATCGTATCACTACGAAGAAATCTATCAAGTAGGTAGTGATGGAGGTGGTAAAGTCGCTGCCCCACTCGGAAGTCGAGAGGAGTCTGACGTTAAATCTCGAGATTCCCCCAGTTTCAACAGAGCCGCCCTCATCTCAAGCTGTTCAACCAAAAACCCCGGAACGATCTGAAGAGCAGTCACAACGCCTTGTGTAACACAATTTGTGTTCATATCAATTCAAGTACCTACAGGTACCTACATACCGGAACACATCCCGAAAAGACAAAAAGTATCTAGTAGGCGTAAAAACTCCAAAATGGCCTCTAAAGTTGGTCAAGTATTACTTGCACGATTGTCCACAGGTCAGGTACTAGAATTGGAGCTTCTTTGAGTCAGGAACAGATTATTGATAATTATTGAAAATTGGAGTTCCTCAAAGTATGGTATTGGGGCCTATATTGTTTCTTTTGTATATCAATGAGCTGATGTATTTTGACATTCATGGGCAAAATTCGGCTTCGCTGATGATACGGCAATTGTGTTTTGGGTCAAGGATTACTCAGATCTGATTGACACCGTCAACTCTGAGATATTTCTAGTTATTGCTGGTTTGACATTAATAAATTAGCTCTTAATTTAGATAAAACCTCCATACTTCGCTTTTCTATTGGTAACAGAGGATACCCGTTCAGTTTTGCTCCAAGTTTTCACTAGTCGTTTTCTCCCTTTAATAGGCAATTGAGTTATAAATGTCCCCCTATTGCATTTAGTAGAGAGAGTAGATATTTATGCATCATAATTGATGAAAATTAAATGTACGCATAAATATCTATGTATTTCGTATAACTTAAAATTCAAATTATACGAAATACATAGGTTTCCTTATTGCTAGGCTGCGTAGGCTGTACCACGTTTTAAGGAACTCCGCTGTTTTCTAAAAGTCAACTTAGAATTGTATATTATGGCCTTGCACGGAATATGGAATTTTGCTTAGGGGTGGTGCTTGTCAAACTTACATTCAAAAAGCTCAGATAATTCAAAATCAATTATTGAGAATTATATTAAGCAAAAGCTCGAGATATTCGACAGCATTTCTCTATAAGCAGTTTCATGCCAATAGAGCTTTAAATTTAAATAAAATTTAATTTGTAGAATTGTTTAAGACCCGGAGCTTTGTACGACCTGCCGTTCGTTCACAATTAATAATGCTTATTAACAATTAACACTTATTAATAATAATGACAAATAATGTATTTTATTTATAATATTAACAATTAATAACAATTATTATTAACTAAGAAACAATTAATAATTAATCAAAATTATTAATAATTAATGATGATTCATTATAATAATTAATCTATCATTTAGTGATCTAGACAGAAGGGTGATCTGTACAAAGAAGATAATAAAGCGTTGTGTCAAGAATTTGCACAATTTTATTTCTAGAACTGTTTTAGGTTGAGATAATGGGTTAAATGACCATCAATCCAGTCAATTGATGTAGATATGGCTTGCTCTTGAGCCACTTTGGCTCCGTACAGAAGTTTCCCCTTTCTTTCTGCCCCCTCCGGCTTTAGTCATGCGAGGCATGTCCAGGAAGGAACACGTGGAGGTGCTGGGTTTTGCAGGGATGTTAGGGGCAGAGGGGTTGAATGCTAATCCACATTCTCATTATTGCTCATCCTCAATACTCCCTGCCTCTTCTTGTATCATGCGTTTCTTCCATCATTGGCGGGCATCATCGAGTTTAATCTCGCTTCACCACGTCGCCCTCGCAACGACCCTCCTTTCCCTATACATTAAACACTGAACACAAATATCACAGCCCGACAATCACAGATTTTATTATCAATAATCACGTCATGAGAAGTTACACTCTTGCCAGTACACACTCATTCGCTCATCACCACACAGCATTCCAGACACAGCAAAGACGAGTAAATCCCGCCTAAATACCGGTCGGTTTGCTGCTCCCCCCACCCCATTCACTCACCTGCCCCATTCATACACATTTACTAACCTAATCATTATCACAGACCTTAATTGAAATATCACGAATTTTCAACTAAATATTAAACTAATATCACAGACTACAGACGAGTACTTTGTTCCTGAAAAGTAATTTTCCACCCGATCCCTTCCTGATGCTAATCTGCCCTAAGCTATACTTATGGATGGCGAGTACTTTGATAAATTATCTTCCCACACTATCTAATTCTAATATCCTAAGCTAAACTAAACTATGGACCCCAAACCATCCCTAATCATCCCAAAACCACCCAAAACCTTCTGAAATCATCTTGAACGTACCAAACAACTCCATTTACAACAATCTATGTCATACGAGTTCATTAATTGCATACTCGGGCGTAGGGGGACCATTAGCTGTCGCGGGCCGTTTTATGGACCTCTAGTTTAGACCTCAGTCGCTTTGACAGGAGCAGGTTTTCAAGGTTCATTTACCACGTTGGAAGGACCGTTTGTAATGCATTGTGGCAAACTTGACACTGAAAATTGCTTGAAATTTAAGCATTTAATGTTTGACGTGTCCTGAATCTAGTACTTTCATCTTCAACTTACCACTTATCCTCTTTCCTAATTATTGCAAAAATGTTTAATAATATGATTGATCGTTTACCTATTGATGTTCTTCAGGACCCATTACTAATATTACGAGCAAACACTCTATCCCAGCAGTTACGAGTCAGCACTACCTAGTCAACTAGATGGATCATCACATACGTGGTGAAGCTACAAAAGCTTTTAAAGACGAGGAATTTTTTCATAATTACGAGGTTTAGTTAAATTGACGGTTCTAAAAACCCAAAAACGCATTTTCGTCACTTACGAGGTACAGTTCAATTTTACCAGCATACGTTTTTTATTTTTTTCTGATAATTCTATGTGCATAAAAACATTAACAGCCAAATATTTTGTCTCGTCACAATAGACACAAATGAACTGATCCGTAATGTAACTACGGAAAATATCTGTTACCGTTTCATAAACTATAAACGGTAGTGAGATTGATCGTTTTAAACAAGCCGTTCGGCAGTAGGTATGTATTTTATTTATCTTATCCACGTTTGTATTGCTACTGTACACACTGAAAATAATACTGTTGAAGATGAAAGAAGCGAGGCAGCACTGCGAGGATACCAGTGATATTGGGAGAGGATTCTGTCCCCATCTGTCTCTGACAAAGTGTTCACGTCCACAACCTCAAACGTCTCTCCATCCGACGTTCCGAAGGAAGTCCTGAGATCCGTTTTCAGGAAGTAAACCCCTTCCGACCTGCAATATTGTATTGTAGCACATAAAAGAATCTTAGTTCTTACTAAGATCCCATCTGTTCTGCATCAAATTACACCCTTAGACAAAGATGTTGGTTCATTATGTTTTGAGGTGTGCTGAACACGAATCGTGAGTCAGAAAATCTCAATCAGGAAACATTTTATCATGAATAATGTTTTTGCGGTGGCCTACCAGAGTTGAAAAGCGTAACGAAGTTTAAGTCACGAAATTATGTCACGAAGATTTTTAATGATTTTCACGTACAACCGAGCCGTTTCTAGGGAAATGAAACTTCTTTAGTTTTCAACGGACAAAAATATTACTGTTTTTCACCGAAAAAAGTTTTAAATAAATATTCAGGACAAATAGTGCTATTTCAGTTCTTGTTTTTTTAACCACCTCCAATCTCTAAACAAAATGGTGCTTGTTGGAATTTATTTACGTTTGATTCGAATTTAGTAGATACATGTAAGAATAAAAGTCACAAAATATCTTCATGGGGGTAAAAAAAAAATAAAAAAATAAATCAAAAATGATTCTAGATATTTTTAATTTCGTTTTTCTCAGATTAAAACGGTGCGTTTGCCATATGGCAATGTAGTGTAACTAAAACTATCATTGGTGCAGTCATCTAGCCAGACGCTAAAAATGACTAGACTCACAGGTGGAAAATCTTCAAAGCAACTCACGTTCTATCAGTGTCGAACCCCATGAAGGCCTTTTCGCGGCTGCGGCACTCTCCGTTCTGATAGTCCTTCCAGGACGGACATTTCTCCGCGATGAACGTCGATCCCGCAATGGATTCAGCCAGGAAGTCACAGGCTACCGCGTGGCTGCATGCAACTGCAACCACCACTGCCCATGCTACACATTATGTCAAACTACCACTCAGAAAACACAAGGTGCCTTATATATTTTTCTGATCTTGAGATTGAGAACTGCTAATATCTTCACCTCACTTTGATACATTATAAATTTTTTGCAACACAAGAATTTAGGAGGTCATAAGACTGAGGATGTACTCGTAGTTCAAAACTGGGTAATTCGCTGAGATCGTATGGTGGAGGTAAGTAGTTAAACTCGATTGCCGAGGGTATTGTTGTTTAATTAAACTGTTGAGTTGTAAACGGTGACACATTAAAGTACTTCAGTTTTTCAGGTTATGAAGAATCCACAATCGTAAATTACAGTGTTCAAGCCCCTCTCCCCCCCCCCCCCCCACCCAAGAAGTACCTAGTCATACGAACTATTATGGAAAACAATTTCAAAATTTTCCAATCTAAAGTGTATTTTCTCAAACTTTCTTATAACGTTCTTTATAGTAGGTATACTTACCAGTTTTTATTGACTTTGGTATTCGGAGTTTGATTACAGAAGGAAAATGTTTGTTTTCAAATGTGGAGTTAGTTTGCTTTTGAGAGCATTTTGAAATGTGCGCTTCCACGAACGCTTCGGCCAACTCCGCGGGTCGGAGTGGTGGGAGTTGGCTTCTTACTTTTTGATCGTCCCTCGTAACCTCTAAATGACCTTGAAATCTCGTTTTTCTGACGTGATGGGGCTCACATGACCTCGGAATCGGATTCAGGACGCAAAAATACCTCGGAATACCATGATCAGGTCAAATAGTCAGGACCTTTTTTTTTCTAAACCAGCGTTATTGTACTTACCATGTTTTTTTTTGTTTTTTTATATAACAATAGGAATCTATAGAGGGTATTAAAAAATGTCTATTTTCCATTTCATTTCAAACCAGTGCAGGCCACTTGAAGTAATTAACTGTTTGAGAAAAGTAATTTGAACAATATTAACACATACGCCTACCTGTGCCAGGAAAATGTCAAGTCAACATGGCCAAAGCCCCGAAAATCTTAAATTAGCATGGCCTACGCCAGGAAAATCTAAAATCAACCTGGCCATGCCCCCAAAAATGTTAAAGCCATGGTTTATGCCATCTTTTTTCTAAGCAGTAGATTTGGGGAAGCGTGTGACTGCCCATCTATTACTCAAGTCAAGGGAACCCGATACTTAGGAGTTCAAATCGAACAGGTTCTTGGCTGGGTACAAAAGTTTCCACTCAGCCGAATTCTCAGAAGCTTTATGACACTCAAATTTAAGAAACAGTTTCACTATGCTCTTGTGCAATCCATTTCGAATTACGCATTATCCATCTGGGGATCGACTCACAAAAATAAGTTACAATCGGTAATCGCTAAAGACTATAGCGGTTAAAACTACTGCGGCTCAGACGTTGTATCTTTGTAACGGGGTCAACTTACCTAAAGAACTGGCAACCTCAGGCATGTCGTTGAACGCTTTCAAGAAAAATTAAAAGCTCATTTTCTTTCGCAAATATAACGGAGTAGGTATGTACGAAGTAGCTGAACATTGACCTTAGTAATAAGTAGTACAAAAGTTCCTGAATTCGTTTATTATAATATCAGTACGAATTTATGTTCCTAAAAACTAAAGAGAGGATTTTATTTTGTTTACATTACCTATAAGACCTATTATCACAAGATGTTCTTAAAGGAAACGGTACTATTTAGCAACTTCAATGCAGAACAGTATATTATTGTAAATGTTTCTAAAATAAATGCGTTAAAAAGAAAAAGAAAGAAAAATCTTAAAGCCTACGCCATGCTTTTTGTATGCATTTGAAAATTGATGGTTTTAAGTATTTGAGAACAATCAGAGGAGTGTCCTGTTAGGAGAGCTCCCCAACTGGCTGTGAGAGCTCATGATTGCTGTTGAAAAGTGGGTCATTTTGACTTAGCCATGTTAGAACTTAATCGACGAAATGTAATTTAAGTAATTGTATGACATACAAACATTGTTTGTAAATCTACTCCTTCCCGTCAAGTGCTGAGCCTTGTTTCTATCAAATTCGATAGTAAATTTAATTCAACATCTCTAAATTTGACGCTCTGTTTTTGCTGATATATTGATGGGAACAGTGAAAAGGGGACAGTTTGGGGCCAAGGTTCTACTAGGATGCTGAAGTCATCTGTCGGGTAACATCCGAACTTGCGGATCTCTCGAATGAAAACCGCGGGAGGCGCTCGCGTCACTCATTTCAAAAGGGACATATTGAACGCTCCGTCCGAGCTATAATCACCCTACTTAACTGTCGGAGTCCCCTCTTTCCGTTTTGCGAGAGAGAGAAAAAAAATATATCGTGATTTATTACCAACTACTGAAGAAAATGACCTGACCTTAGAGGAAGATAGTCGCTCATATAATACTGCTTTCCTAATCTCAATCTATCTAATTCTTACCTAATCTATCTTAATTTGGTACCTACCTCATTTCAAACGATTAAACAGCAAAAATTAAGTAATGCCCACTCAAGAGGCCTACTCATTTCTGCACAGTCCCTACATACGTGATTATTGACCTTCTATAATCCAAAAGTCTACCATCCAAAATCGCATCTTAAAAAATTCAAGTAGGTAGGTACGTCTAAGTTGAACACTACGTAAAGTCTCAAGTGTACCTACCTAAAGTCTTATCAACAATCAATTCTATAGAAATTTCCAGTATTTGTACACTTAGTCCTCAGGTGGTTCCCTCATGACTAGACCCATGTTTAAAATTTCAAGACTAACTCATGATCCAAATTCAATTTTTTTAAACAAATATGTATTGTTTAAACAATTTGACAGACAAGAAACCGAGTGAATATTACATTGGCCTCCATCCCCGATAAAAAGCTCAAATTTTCACAAAAATTTGTCTTGGCAAACGAAAGGCTAAAAATCAAATCTATAAACGCTAAACGGCATAAAATCTATAAACTGAGGTGTTACACGGCATAAAATCGAGATAATAAAATAAAATCTAAGGGCGACTCTAAGGGGGGGAGGGGTTTGGGAGTTGTATGGGGGGGAAATTATCCATACCTTCCCAAAATTACCCATACCCTTCTCAAACTCTAGCACTTTGAAGGGGAAGAAACGTGGTTGTTCCTTGAGATGTTCTTCATGGTTCATCTGCTCTAATCTAATAACGGAATGAGATAATATCTCATTATGGCAATTAATTCTGACTTTACCTTCGTGTTCAGCGTCGACAAATCTATAAACTGAGGTGTTACTCTGCGTAAAATCGAGACAACAACCATCAAAACCCGAAAATGTCAAAAACTGAGATAGCTGGTGTTACCAATTAAGGGGCGATTTATTATATTTCATAGGAACGAAACATAAACTAATTCATAATTAAAAGGCCTTTTTTGGATTCTACCTGTGAGATAGCTGAAGCTTCCGGTAAAATTGACTTAGGACGTCTTCTGTACTTTATACTATTTCCAAAACTTTTTTGCGTTTTTCTCGAAATGGCGTTTTCGGACATGTTCCCATCATGAATTATGGTATCGATGTATGATTTCTTATAGGTTTGGACGTAAAAAGCTATGTGCCTCTTTTTCTACACCTACGTTACACAATTGCCTTCTCCAAGGTGACTTTAATTTTATACGTACGGGACTGCAGATGGTTTCCAAGACATCGTGGTTGTACCTCTTTGCCGCCATTGGGGTAAAAATCCGCGTGGCCGATTGCCTCTTCTATTCCGAGGTATCCTGCGGCAGTGTGAATCACCATGACGTAGGCAGCGTCGGATCTGTCTAATCTGCTTTCTAAGGGACGATTTATAAAGGCAGGCCTCGCTGGATCGAGACCTGTGAATCCACAAACGACAATAAGTACAGTCAAATCAAAGGTAACACCATTCTCTACATACTTCGATATGATTCCGATGTATACATGATCCCTCTCTGTGACGCTATAACTTAAAATTCCTCCGTTGCTACAGCTTACCAACCTACGATTTGTTTCATATATCCAGAACTTTCCCGGATCCGGTAGCCAGCAACGCCGGCGATGTGAGCTCCCAAATCAAACCCAATCAAAGTCGTCGTCGCCAATGAGATACTTCCGTCTTTTTGTGAAGCCAGAAGAAACTCTCCAACGGCATTCCCTATGAAATCGGCATTTCTGGAAAGTGAAGGATGATCTAACTTAATTGGCTTTTTCGTTCGCTTTCGGGTATATAGTACGATGTTGAGGGATGTCGAGGGTCGGTCAAATTACATCCCTCAACATCATTCTTACTGACGGTCAAAAAAAATCTCACACAGGTATATAGTACCATTCAAATGCAGTAAATTCCATCAAAAACCCGTAAATTACATTTGACGGAAATATTCATGAAAATAATAGTTATTGATTAAATAACAAATTTTGTCATTTCGAAGACCCTTGTGATCTAACAACAGTGAAGATGTTCCGTAGTAGTGGCAGTAACCCATCTTGGTTTATCAGCAATGAGAATCAATTTCGACGCAGTAATTCAATAGCTGAGTGGTCCTGGTCGGCCCGCAGTAGCAGAGTCGATCCCCTCACTTATGATGTGATTTGGATTAGCGATGAGGGGAAGTAATGTGATATTGGAGCCCATTCGGATTTAAAGTTATCCCCTGATGTGTTCCCCACCTCGCTAATTGTGATGCTCAGCCAATCACAAATAGTTCGTCATCCTCTACCCTGTCTATCTCGTAAGTAGACCGGTGCAGGGTATCAAACGAAAACTGAAAGGATCTCAAAATTCGCACCAAATTTTGAACGTCCCTAAATTTTGTAGGGCCAATTCTAAATGACGTAGGTTACCCACCGATTCACAGTAACTATGAGCGTAGTTGTACAACAGGTTGTAGAATACAGGTAGTTTTGAGGAGATAAACGCCAGTAACTTACTCTGCAGCCTTTTCGTACTCCGGACCTTCGACTAATGAAGCATAGTCAGCAGTTATGATACTTATAGTTTTTCTGTCTAGCAGACCTGAACAAGGAAAAATACTACATTCAACAACTATTCATGATTCTAATTAGAATCACATCATGATGAAATACGTACCTTCAGCAATTTTCTCGTTACATTCCGAGTCATACGAACTTCCTAAGCCGTGCAGAAGTACCACAGTTGAATCGCATACTTTGCAGAAACCGCGAGTGTCACCTAAAAATCCCCCTACTTTCTCATAATGAAGACTTTCACGTCTGCAAACATTCAAATCACGTAGATTATGAACAAGGAATGTATATATTACCGTCTGATACCACTTGGAATATTGGTTGAGTACATGTGGCCCATCTTCCACAAAATGTGAATCCCACTTTGAAAATCGAAAACGCAACCAACCCTTTCTTCTCAAAGAAACCACCATCCAAAGTAAAGGCTTTTAAGATTCAACAGTACCTCATTCTGAAGTACATACCTACTGGCGAGCTCCTCACTTAAGAGACCTTCAATACGTACGTTCAATACGGACCTTCAAGTACGTCAAAATGTGTATGCCAGGTGTATAACTGCCAAACATTATTGTCAACCAGCATTGAAAATATACAGTCTATGATAGCTAAAACTAGATTACGTGCAAACTGCCAAAACATCAGATTGACCACTGTTTCAAGGGCCCTTGTCCAAAATGTGGAGCAAAACACAATCCCCAAATGCTCAGTGGCTAAACCTCCAATAACGTTGCGTTAGCTACAGCTACCCTGCCCAAGAGCATGAGCCTGTTGTGCATAGTGTTTGTGTCACTCAAAAACGCAAGGCGGCAATCAAGTTGTCAACAGCCACGGTCGTGTTCAAATCGACTCTAGATGCCGATCCCAGTACTTTTGGGTGTTGTTGGACAGTAGGACCCAATCAAATTGCCTCACTGAGGCATATATAACTTCAAAAACCCGATTTTTCACCCTTACCTGTTCTTCTTCTCCTTAATCAGTTAGGCATTTCCACCTTCACGGATTGACTTGAAATTTTGCACAGAGCTTCGTTTCAACATCAGACAGTGCCTTTTGAAAGGTTTAACCCATTATCTCAACCCAAAAACTTTTAGAAACAAAAAACTGAAATTTAGGCTAATTTTGGCAACTTTGACGAGTCTACAGCCTGGGTAACCGGACCAATCGACTTGGAATTTGGCATAGACCTTCTTTATAAAATGACCCACTTCAACAACAAAAAGATGTGATATCCCCCCAAAAAACACTCCGTGTAAAAATCACCCCGCCTCGCAAATATCATTCTTCAGAGGCCGGAAAAAGTTATGATATCCACTTTCCCCGCCCGCCCTTTTCCTCATTAAGGAGCTGAGTATAATGAAAAGCTTAACCACTTCACAAGCACCGTACCCCTTTCGAAATCTCCCCTTGGCGCTATTGCGAGACGTTTTTATTACTTCCACAAGCAACTAATACTTGTATAAAACGTTAACCACCATCAAGTATTAGTTGCTTGATGGTGGTTAACGTTTTATACAAGTATTAGTTGCTTGTGGAAGTAATAAAAACGTCTCGCAATAGCGCCAAGGGGAGATTTCGAAAGGGGTACGGTGCTTGTGAAGTGGTTAAGCTTTTCATTATACTTAGCTCCTTAATGAGGAAAAGGGCGGGCGGGGAAAGTGGATATCATAACTTTTTCCGGCCTCTGAAGAATGATATTTGCGAGGCGGGGTGATTTTTACACGGAGTGTTTTCTGGGGTTTCCATTACATGATTTCACTTCGACTTGTAAAATATCCTTGTCATGGAAGAAGGTTCTGTTTTCTGTGCATGGCGGTTTAGTCTTTGTTGTAATTTTTAGAGGTAGGTAAGTACCTACCACCCTATGAATTCTTTCAGTTTGGGTGACTGAAAAATTCCTTACAGTTTCGAGAAAAAAATCTGTGTATGAGCCAACACATGTGTTGAACACATTGTGTTCCGGCCGGAACGGATTATTTGCACAAGTTGTCACTGTTTCGTTCCGTTCCGGGGGTGATTAAATTACTTGTAAGTGGGTGGCAGGTAAAAACAAAAAACAAAAAAATAGATAAATGGAATCATTGAAGTTGATAAAAAAGATTTGTGCCTACTTTCTACTTTGGAATTATTGACGCTTACGGGTTAACTGCAAAGAAGTTTAATTCTGCATTGACACTTACCGGTTAACCACAAAGAAGTTAACTTCTGCATTGGCACCGAGCAATCCAAAACCTGCACATGGAGAAATGAAATAGAAATAAAAATACTGGACGTTAGGTACAGATTTGGCAAATGGTGGTATTGAAGTTTTATTAAATATTCAGAAGTCCACCAACATCCTGGAAATTAGAATCGAGTAGCTTTCCAAGCGGTAAATCAGCCCAGATTTCCCGCTTAGGTCGAATGCGGTAGATCTATCGCCAATATAGATATCTATATTGGCGGAGCTTTGTTGAATTGAGTGCAACCTTGAACTGGAAAAAAAATGAGAGAGGATGGACTGACGAAGATAACATCTGAACGATGTTCCGGTACCTACGTGGGCCATCATTGATCCTATCGTGCAAACTCAACAACTGTAGTCACAATACTTAACGATGATGTTTCTCTACTCATAAATTAAGTTCTCAAATGAAGAAAAATTTAGAGAGATTGTAATTTCTCTCTCTCGTTCTTGGATTTGTTTCGACGCGCTATTTGCCGAAACTCGTTCGGTGAAAAATCCCTCCTCTCACTTGCTAGTCAGTCTAGGTAGTATCTACACTAAAATGTACAGGTATAATATCCTCCATAAACACATTCTAACCACTAACGCTAATTTATTCATGCTAACATGGCCATCAATCAATCTATTGTTATTATAAAAACGTCTAATATACTCGTATAATTCAATTCTACCCTCTGCCCTCTACCCTCTACTCGTATAATTCAATAAAAACGCTTGAGGCCAATTTTTACGGAAATGGGTTTTTATGGAACCCCCCTATTTCGGACCTGGCCTTTTCGATGGTGAAGTTCAAATTTCAAAATTCAAACAGGAAGTGGGGGAAATACTGACCATAAACATACGAAAACTGGTCAATGTTAGGGTAAAACGCCTCAACGACACGCTGTTAAGGTAAAACGTCTCAAAATATTAAGATGAGGCGTTTTACCTATAAAAATTTACATTATTTTGGGCATTTTCCTAACAAAACATCCGTTTGGTTGAATTGTTTACGTTAAGGTGACTGCCTCACGAGCAAGTTGAGGCGTTTTACCTAAACAAACAATCCCAAAACGGAAGCTGGAAATTTTAAAATCGCCTTAACTGCAATTAATCGATTATTTATAATTACTAATCGATTACTTATAAGTTGATTAATTTGCGAGTTTTTTTCCACCGTTGAATTGGTTGAAGTCATGTCGATAGCTCACCAAAAAACTCTGCAAATTCTTGACACAACGGTTCATTATCTTCTTTGTACAGATCACCCTTCTGTCTAGATCACTAGGTCTAAATGTCTAGATCCTAAATGTTAGATTAATTATTATTATCAATTATCACTAATTATTAACAATTTTATCAAGTACCTACCTAGTGAAAATTATTGTAATTTATTGTTAGGTATTAATAATTCTTATTTACTATTAATAATAATTATTATTAATTATGATTAATTAATACGATATAATTCTGGGGTTTTTAATACTACGTCGGTAATAATTTTTCTATAAAAGAAGTACCTACCAACGAACATTCGAAATTACCTTCATTTCCGTAGCACGAAACGCACCTCAGAACAACAAACTCGACATCACTTAAGCCATATGATGTTCCAAAGAGCTTGTTAGTATGACAATGGACCTGTATTTCAACAGTTTGATTCACGATCGTGTTGTGAGGCACAATCTTTGAGCCGTCATTGTAAACGAACGGCTGGTCGTACAAAGCTGCGGATGGTCTTAAAAAATTCTACGGAACAAACTCTATCTAAATATGAAATAAAAAACATACCGTTCTATATGAATTTTTCGAGATATGAGATTTTCAAATTTGTGCGTCATAGGCTCTGTCGCAATAGTTGGCATCCGGCCAGCCGTCTTACGTCATACGCTCGTGCGTCATGGGCTCTGACGTACTTGTTGGCCTCCTGCCAGCCGTCTTACGTCATATGCTCGTGCGTCATAGGCTCTGACGTACTTGTTGGCCTCCTGCCAGCCGTCTTACGTCATACGCTCGTGCGTCATAGGCTCTGACGTACTTGTTGGCCTCCTGCCAGCCGTCTTACGTCATACGCTCGTGCGTCATAGGCTCTGACGTAATGGCCCGCCGGTCGCTTGTGTTCTGACGTGATCTGAGGGAAAGGGTGAATCAAGGGAACAAATTTTTCCCGTTTCAGTTTATGTGCCAAAGCAAAGACATGAAAATGTCAAAAAATGTGTAAATAGGTACCTAAGCCCAACTGTAATGTCAATTTTCTGACAATGAGTTTTCGACTATAGTTTTCATACCTTTTTACTTAAGTACTTATTGCAATTTGAGACTGATAATGAGCTGTTTGCAAATAAAAAGTTTGATAACTACTTTATTACATCTTATTAATCTATTTTCAAGTTCCGATTCACAGTTGAATGTATTTTATTTAGATGTCGTAAAATTCGAAAACGATGGAATGACGAAACCTGTCGACTACTGACTCAAGTGATACTGTCGACTTCTAACACATGTAGGTCGACTACTAGTGCAAAACCATGTCGACTACTGAAGAAAATGTTGGTCACTGGTATCGACTACTACCTAGAGCATTGGGATTTTTTACAAAACTTGTTTTCCCCTTTTCAAACCATGTTGAATAATATTTCCCGCTGCCAGGTCTTTTAGGGAAGGATCTTGGGAACACAATGAACAGGTTTGCAATGAAAAAAAAACCGAGTGAATATTGAAATGTCATCCATTTCTGACCTATATTTAAAATTTCAAGTATCTAGCTCATCATCAAAATTTAATTTGTTTAAACAAATAGGTATTATTTAAACAATTTTACAGACAAGAAACCGAGTGAATATTGCAATGTGGTCTATCCCCGACTGACGGTTAAAATTTCTAGACTGTAGTTTACCTGGAAGATGAAACACTAGGTCTAAATGTCTAGATCCTAAATGTTAGATTAATTATTATTATCAATTTTATCAAGTACCTAGTGAAAATTATTATAATTTATTGTTAGGTATTAATAATTTGTATTTATTATTAATAATTATTATTATTAATTATGATTAATTAATACGATATAATTCTGGGGTTTTAATTACTACGTCGGTAATAATTTTTCTATAAAAGAAGTACCTACCAACAAACATTCGAAATTACTTTCATTTCCGTAGCACGAAACGCACCTCAGAACAACAAACTCGACATCACTTAAGCCATATGATGTTCCAAAGAGCTTGTTAGTATGAAAATGGACCTGTATTTCAACAGTTTGATTCACGATCGTGTTGTGAGGCACAATCTTTGAGCCGTCATTGTAAACGAACGGCTGGTCGTACAAAGCTGTGGATGGTCTTAAAAAATTCTACGGAACAAACTCTATCTAAATATGAAATAAAAAACATACCGTTCTATATGAATTTTTCGAGATATGAGATTTTCAAATTTTCAAAATTCGTTTTGAACCCCTTCCCCTTGACCTAGGGTTATGAAAAGTTTCGAGGACCATTGTGGGGTTGGTCGAAACCCATAAAAAAAATTTCGTAATTTTAACTCAACGCTAACTGGGCAAAGTGCCGCGGACGGACGGATTTTTAACATGAATAATGTTTTTGCGGTGGCCTACCAGAGTTGAAAAGCGTAACGAAGTTTAAGTCACGAAATTATGTCACGAAGATTTTTAATGATTTTCACGTACAACC
Source organism: Stenodema calcarata (assembly GCA_963920205.1). NCBI lineage: Eukaryota > Metazoa > Arthropoda > Insecta > Hemiptera > Miridae > Stenodema > Stenodema calcarata. The sequence continues at coordinate 2,409,481 of OY986056.1, read as the reverse complement.
GAGCCGTTTCTAGGGAAATGAAACTTCTTTAGTTTTCAACGGACAAAAATCGTTCTCCATTCGTTGGAAAGCGTTGGAAAGTTTTTTATTCGATTTTCTGAATCTACGTATCTTGAAACGTAAACCAACAAATTTTGAGGGGGGGTTAAATTTTTTTTTTCTTTTGGCGATTCCAATGGTTCATTATTAAACCAAAATGGGGTTTTCGTAATAAGTTGCGTTCAACTTACATCGAAGGTTTCAGTGAAAAACTTTGAGGCGAATTTCCGCAATTTTTTGGACTTTGAGTTGAGGCGTTTTACCTTAACGGGGCAGAATAAGTCTTAACTGTAGTATAATAATTATATTAGAATAATAATTATCCCAAATAAGAAGCCTCTTCTAGTTTTAAATCTCAGTCACAAGTAATTTCATTTGAATCAAAGAACTCAGAACATCAGGGAAAAAATCACAATTGGTAAAGCAAGTGAAGCAAAATTTGTATATTAAATATTATTTAATATAGGTACAAATTTTGCTTCATTTGCTTTACCAGTTGTGATTTTTTCCCTGATGTTCTGAGATTCCAATAAAATTACTTGTGACTGGGATTTCGAACTGTAAAGGATTTCATATTTCGAATAATTACATTACAGTGGAGAATTACTGAATTTTACATTACAAGTTTTGATATTATGGCGACCGTGACGTTCCATGTTCCTTGTGATTTTGAAGTAGTTGAACAGACTGAACTATTACACATGATGTTGTCGACCTTTACTTGTAGAATATAGGTATTAAATTTTAATATATTCTACAGGTAAAGGTTGACAACATCATGTGTAATAGTTCAGTCTGTTCAACTACTTCAAAATCACAATGAACGTGTTTAGAAGTTCAGGGGAAAATTTGAATAGCTGGTGAGATGTGTGGCTACATAGAACTAGGTACCTGGAAGATCTATATGATTACAAGTAACAATGAACAATAAGGATCTATGTAGTGTGGGCCAAATATGTGAATTTTTCCGACTCCTCTCCAGTTAGTTGTATTTTTCCGTGTTAAATTAACTTCTTTAGTGTATTTTTCCTACTCATTAATAACTGCCATAAAATACACTCCCCATTAACACCCCAAATTCCCACTAAGTACTACCCAACAGACAATTCAATATACGATTCCAGACTTTTCCCGCTGGCAAAAAAAAAGAGAAAAAAAAGCCCAAGGGGGTAAAAGAGACTTTACTGTATTTTCAAATAAACCGACAGAAGCAAATACTCACACAGATGTACGATGCGAAATAAAAATATTATTCCAAAAGCGTAAAAAGACCGCGTCATACTGTCAAGTTCATTTTTCTTGTCAGAGGCTGGAGATTTACTGGCTGCGCGATTCAGCTTTCGAAGGTGATAACGCCGCCCATCCGTAATGCGTCCTATTCAAACTCAACATCCGGTTCTCACATCCCCGCTCTCGGCTTTCTGTTTCTATTTTCCACGTTGGCTCAAATAAAACCTTCGCCGAGTTATCGGTCTTCGATGGAGTTCGATGTTCCGTCGATGAAGGAGGTTGGAGGGCTGTTGACTCAACCGAAGGTGTCACTCATTTTTTTCCCTTGTCACCAATGACAGAAAAGATTGATAAGCATCAATCGAAAGAATGAGAAGGAAATAAATTAAGAGTTGACATCTTATTTGGAACACAATAACAGTGGCGGCTCGTCCATTAGGCCACCTTGGCCCTCGCCCCGCCCAAAAATTTGCAAAGGAAAACAGAAAAACTCTGCAAATTCTTGACACAACGGTTCATTATCTTCTTTGTACAGATCACCCTTCTGTCTAGATCCCTAGGTCTAAATGTCTAGATCCTAAATGTTAGATTAATTATTATTGTCAATTATCACTAATAATTAGTGATACGAATTATCAATACCTAACAATAAATTATTATAATTTTCAGTAGGTACTTACTTGATAAAATTGTTAATAATTATTATTAACAATTTTATCAAGTAAGTACCTACTGAAAATTATTATAATTTATTGTTAGGTATTGATAATTCGTATTTATTATTAATTATGATTAATTAATACGATATAATTCTGGGGTTTTTAATACTACGTCGGTAATAATTTTTCTATAAAAGAAGTACCTACCAACAAACATTCGAAATTACCTTCATTTCCGTAGCACGAAACGCACCTCAGAACAACAAACTCGACATCACTTAAGCCATATGATGTTCCAAAGAGCTTGTTAGTATGAATATGGACCTGTATTTCAACAGTTTGATTCACGATCGGGTTGTGAGGCACAATCTTTGAGCCGTCATTGTGAACGAACGGCTGGTCGTACAATGCTGCGGATGGTCTTAAAAAATTCTACGGAACAAACTCTATCTAAATATGAAATAAAAAACATACCGTTTGATGGGAATTTTTCGAGATATGGAATTTTCAAAATTTCAAAATTCGTTTTGAACCCCTTCCCCTTGACCTAGGGTTATGAAAAGTTTCGTGGATCATTGTGGGGCTGGTCCAAACCCAGAAACCAAATTTCGTAATTTTAACTCAACGCTAACTGGGCAAAGTGCCTCGGACGGCGGACGGCGGACGGCGGACGGCGGACGGCGTACGGCGTACGGCGGACGGCGTACGGCGTACGGCGTACGGCGGACGGACGGATTTTTTTTTTATTCGATTTTCTGAATCTACGTATCTTGGAACGTAAACCAACAAATTTTGAGGGGGGGTTAAAATTTTTTTTTCTTTGGGCGATTCCAATGGTTCATTATCGAAGATAATAAACCAAAACATAGAACAAGGAGAAAAAAATCTTACCTACTACTACCCACCATGGAAGAAGGGAGATCTCCCTTCTTCCATGACTACCCACTTCCACTGAGCTCTTGCAGGCGGGCGGCTATTTCGTCTGACTTCGATAGAAGTCGTGTCCTCAACGCATTTTGTTTCGATTTATCGATTAAAAAAGTCGATTATCGGATCGACCAGAAGTGCCCCAGTCTCAATGTTGAAGGTATAGGCGCTTCCTGGGGTGGGGGAAGGCACCCTGTGTTCCGCAATAGGAGCCATTCCTGGCGGTGGCCAAAATATCGAATCAAGTTGAACGCCGAAAACAATCGATCGTTGAATCGTTCCTTGTCAAGGAAGAAGGGAGTTTCATTCCTCCATGCTTTCTTCCATGTTCGATAAGAATGATATCAAAACGTTGCCTGACGTTATAATATATTATTTTGAATGCATTGACTGGTGGTTTTTAGCTTCGTATTTACTCATCATAGTAAAAGTGAATTATTGTCTCCATAATATTAATCAACTAAACATTGAAATTTAATATCTCACGTGCAACGCGTGAACGCTTTGCTAGTCGTCAAGACTGAAGTGGATCACTATTCGCCCAAGGGAATCTCATTTGTTGATTTCTACATTCTGTAAGACTTACAGTGTAAGTTAATAACAGTTAATAACCGTTAATAACAGTAATATACATAATATTATTATGTAGCTCAGCCAACCGTTGAGAATACTGTTTTATTTGTTATCCCTGAAACTGATGGTGACTTCGTTGACTCGAGCTTTGTTTGAGCTAACCAACGAACTCTAAAAGCTAGTTGAAATCAATCTTGCTGTTCTGTGATCGTTCAAAATGTTCAGTTCAGTTTTCAACATGTTTTATTTTCATCAACGAATAATAATTCACAACGATAATAAATAAACACAATACGGCTTTAGCTTTTGCTATCCGCCGGAGTCGCGCGTCTTCACCATCAAAACAATTTTTTGAACACCACAAGGACATACGCAAACACACATATGTAGACGTAAATAAACAGATGAGTTGGCGACTTGCAATATATAAACGTCGCTAAATGAGTTGAGATACATGAAACTTTTATCAATTCATATTAATTTCCAATTAATTACTAGGTATTAATTAACTAATTCTTAAGTTACTATTATTCATTCATTACTTCTTATTTATCAATCAATTCCATATTAATCAATTCATTCTTATTGACAAAATCTCCCTTTTATTTTATTTTGCTCTTACGAACTTCCAAAGGCATTTCTGACAGACTCTATCAACTATTGAAGTTATACCTGTCAATCCACTCCTTTCTGTACCTCATCGCAGCGATCACAAACCAACCCAGCTTAATCCAATTCTTTCCATTTAAAAATTCTGTCGCCAACTGATCGGACATAAACCCAGTGCCCAACAGATTCTTTCGTAATCCACTCAAAATAGAACACCTTGCGAGAAAGTGCAGAAGGTCTTCGTCCTCCCCAGAATTGCACATAGCACATGTATAAATCCGATCCTCTATCCACAATTTACAGTTCAAGTCCAGCATTTCACACCTAGTTTTACATATAATTTTTACAACATTAAATGTTAAATGCTCCTGTTTCATATAATTAGGAGGACTCAAATTCTTATACAATACGTGAAACCGTGCGTTACTTGCATCTATCGTACACCCTTCAATGAAAGACTGTCTTAACCTATCTCGCAGCCTTTCCCACTGGGTTAGAATGTCACTCGGGTTGTCGGGATTTATATTGAGAGTCATATCATTTTTTTCAGCTAGCTCAGACAGAACTTTATACCAGGACACTCGCTTTTTCACGACTTCCACTGCGACCACCCGAGTGAATCGTGTTGGGGCACTCCTGAATATTTTGACCAAACTTTTAATAAATGAGTCTAACGTATATATATATAGCTGATCAACTCCAGTTTCCAAATAGATCATATAATCAGGTGTATTCATTGGTAATGACAATAGCTTTTTTATGAAGAATTTCTGTAACTTTTCAACGATTTCGTAATGTTCATATCCCCAACACTGGCAACCATAACAAACTATCGCTCGACTCACTGACTCAAATATTTTATATTTAGCTGACATGGGTACAAGGGAATTCCCAATGAGATTTGACCATACAGTATTAAGTCCAATTTTCGCCTGTTTTAATTTCTTTGCAAGATGAGGTTTCATATTAAGCTCTGGCGTTAGTGCAATCCCCAAGTAGTCATATGTTTTAACAACCTCAATAGAATTACCATTTAGCTTCCAATTTTCTTTTCTGGATAATTTCCCTCCTTTTCTAAATACCATTATTTTAGTCTTGGTTAAATTCACCGTTAAATGCCAACGCTCCATATATTCATGCAGTCGGTTTATCATAACCTGCAGAACACCTGGTTCATCCGCGATCAGCACAAGATCATCTGCGAAATGAAGTACATTGATTCGAGTATTATTAATTATTATTCCTCCTCCGATTTCATCTGAAAGATCATTCAAAAATATGATAAAGAGATACGGAGATAATTTATCACCCTGTCGCACCCCTCTGAACGTACTAAATTCCTTCGATAAGCCACCTTTGTTGCAAACTTTAGCTGTAGTATTCGTGTACAAACTTTCAACTGCTCTAACAAACCTTCCAGATACTCCCATTGAATAGAGTTTGTAATACAATTCAGATCTAACCAAAACATCAAAAGCAGATTTAAGGTCAATGAAACACACATATAATCTTTTTTTCCGTTTAGCTTCCTTCCAACACTTAACAATATTCCAAAGAATGAAAATATTGTCAGTGGTCGATCTTCCTTTTCTAAACCCAGCCTGTCCTTCAAACATTAATTCTTTTCCTTCAACCCAATTTGTAAGTTTGTCCGTCAACATACCAGTGTATATTTTAACTCCAGCGTCCATGAAAGACAAACCTCGATAGCTAGACGGCAACGTAGGATCTCCTTTCTTAAATAGGGGATAGATGATAGATTCCCCGAAATTCAGGGGCACTCTTCCAGTCTCATAATAACCATTGAAAAGCTTCAGGATAACAGACAACAAGTAATCAGAACCATGTTGATAAAATTCGTATGGGATCCCGTCCGGACCGGGTGCTTTTCCCTCTTTCAATGTCCCTAAGACTCGTTTTAAATCGGCCATCTCAAATGGTCTATCCATCTCATTTTCGACTCCTGACCCTACGAAGAGTGTGCACTCGATGCTAGGATCAAGAGCATACATCTTTTGGAAATGCTCAGTCCATTCTTCATTTCCTACATTATTCAATGGGGCTGATCTCGTTTTAAACACAAATTGCTTTACTAACTGCCACCATTCTTTTGAATCTTTTACTTTACCGAGTTCATTGCTCTTCGCTTTCAAGTATTCCTTATTTTTCTCTCTGCACATTTTTTGGTATTTCGAGCGTGCACATATATAATCTGATTTAACTATTTTCGAGGAAGTTCGCTTATATAACTTTAGCAAACGAAACATTTTGTCTCTCTGTCTCCTACAACTGTAATCGAACCACGGCTTGTCATCCCTCGCACCATGCGTCCGATTTTGGTCAGGAACACAATTCCGAATCGCCAGTCGAACACAGCTGAAATCCTGTTCTCCCAATTGCCTCAACTTTTCATCGACATCGCGTTGGTAGATTTTTTTATGTAGTTTTCCCCAGCGCAACCTGATACGCCTATCACAGCTCTCATCGCACACTTCTCCATTCCGTACGTCTTCCAACTCCACCACGATCGGCATATGGTCAGAATAAGACTGCCCATCCACCATAAACGAACTGACAATTCCCGCCAGTGGAGCCGAGACAGCGCACAGGTCAATCACAGAACTTCCGTGCACTCCGAGGTATGTGAAATGGCCCCGCCGGTCCTGCTGAGACCTTCCGTTCATAATCAGTAAACCATAATCTTCGAACAGTTTCAACAATTTCCTCCCTCGTGAATCCGTAATTCTATCCATTGAGACTCGATCCTGTGCTAGTAATTCGTTTCCAAGCTCTATTTCTCTATCAAGACATTGCTGCTCTCCTATTCTCGAATTTAAATCGCCAATTACAATTATGTTCTCAGCTCGCAGATTGCCAATTACATCTTCCAAACGCTGAAAATCTTCATTATATCTGTTGCAATTAACATAAAAAGGTACTATAAATATCCGTTCTCCATTTGCATATAACCTAATTGTATCAATTTCTTCTCTACACACAAAGCTAATATTCCACCTTTTCTCAATTTCTTTTTTAAAACCCAGCAGTAAGCCTCCGCTTGCTCTTCCGAAGATAGCGCGCCGAGAAGCAGCAATCCATTTCAAGTTAAACCCGTCAAAATAGCTACTATACTTGCCGTAATTTTCTTCTTCTATAAACGTTTCGATTAAACAAATTATATCAAATTGTACTATGTAATTCAGAAAATTTGGTTCCTTAATGGACCTACTTAAACCAGATATGTTATAGAATACGATTTTCAGTTTGTGAAAAACTACTTGTTCCTGTAGCTGCTGCTCCACGGTCGGTCCGGACAGTCAGGAGCTCCGTGTGGCTACCAATTGGTGTGGATTTTCTCCTCGGCCATCGGCAACTCCTTCTTGATCGGCAGTGTCCACTGATGACGTTGTTTTCAAAATTAGGTTATTCAAGATCGTTACCATCGCCTGGTTGTTTCCCTCAAGTTTGTTCTTCTTCACATCCCAGTAGTAACGTTCCTGGTTCACCCACATTATGTCGTGATTAACTGCTACTCTCCATTCCTTATTCTTCTGCAAAATGGCCTTCTTTGCGCTGAACAGGTGGCCACGAACTTTCCTTGTTGGCTCCGAATAATCCTGCTGTACTGAGTATTCGGTGCCCTTCAGTCGAAACGACTTCTTGAGGATCGCCGAGACATCTCGGGAGTCCGCAAACTCTGCCAGGATCAAGTTAAACTCCTCTCCCCTGACCAAATATTTCGCGAACACAATGCTGATATTATTATCGCTCATTTGTAACACTTCTCGGCAGAAAGCGAACACGGCCTGACTCGGGTCCGCATCTCGAAGCCTCGTAATATTCTTGAAAATAAGATTACACCTTCTTGTGTTTTGATACGATTGGATAAGAAAACGTATGTGCAATCTGGGCATAAGAGGACATTTTTAGAGGGGGTTTCCAAGGTACCACTCGGCTAGGAAGCAGATGGTCGCGATTGCTAATTTTTAAAAACCCCAGTAATAGAAACTCCAATAATATAATTTTTTGACTACCTTTATAATGTACTCTTTGAATAGTACTCGTACAGTCACAATTTCTCTTTTATTCTTCCTATCATTTTGAAGATAATTATTTGGATGGGTAGGTGGGATTGCCTTGCAGCCACCTCCTCGTCGGTAATCCTGGATACTGGTCAGTAACCTTCCCTCTCCTCAAGAGAACTCTTTGGAGAACGATGTTTCCTGACTTGCTAAGAGCTGCATACCACTAATTATGAAGCAGTTTAGCTGTAAGGGTAGTTTGAGTTTAGTTCCTATAGTGAGTACCTAATAGGTAGTATGCACCTAAATATTGCCCTGGTGCCCCACCAGTTTCTGAGCCCACGAGCCGCCCCAGCAAAATTTCCCAACTTTCAAAAAATGAAAACCAAGAGATTAGTTCCTATATAATAAATTATATTTTTTCTGTATTGTTCATTATCTCCTTTGGTTGAAAAACCTTTGTCTGTTTGGAGGGTTGTAGGAGGCGGTAAGAAAAGAAGAAGTTTTTCCGAGCTTTCGGCTTTAATAAGCCATCTTCAGGGGTAGGTAGGTATTGTTTCCTCAACCCGGTCTCTTTCGTTCAGAATAAACTATTACGTTCAGAATAAATTATATGATATTATAAGAAAATAATAATATTTTTCTTTGATATGTACCTACCTATCAGTTACCTATACACTCGTGAGTGCAATTGGACGGAAGTTCTCTGGGCAGGTTGGAGATTTGCCCTTCTTAGAAATGGGTATTATTTCTGCTTTTCGCCATTCTGCAGGCATTCGATTCAGGAAAATCAACACTGTTTCTTTGGCTTTTTCTGCCATATGAATAAGAAATTCTGGTAGGATCTCATCAGGACCTGCGCTTTTTCCTTTCTTAGATTGCGTGAAGGATGCTCTAAGTTCAGAGATAGTGAAAGGGCTGTTGAAAAGGTCCTGCTCCATGGAGTTCAGTGCTACTGGTTTCAGTGCTACTGTTTTAGGCTAACCACAGGCCATGACTACCTCCAAGGCCACCTGCACAGAATAGGTGTATTTCAGAGCCCGGATTGTGTGCTCTGTGGAGGCGGGTTCATGGATGGTCAGCATCTGGGTAATTGTCCAGAGCTTGAAGACGTCCGTGCATCCTTGGAGGCCGAAAATTGTATTTACCTCAGAAACTCGACGTTATATTGGGCTGCGAGAAGACGAATGGCCAAAGTTGCCGCAAACCGTCGAGGCATAAGATTTAAAAAAAAAAAAAAAAAAAAAAAAAAAAAAAAGTTACCTATACACTAACCTACCTATAGCTCGACCGTGGAATACCACAATACCGGCTTTTCCCTCGAATTTAATTGATAAATAAATAATAGATTTTTCTCTTTCACATTGGTTTTTTGAATTGTAAGTTACTTTGATAAAAAGGAGACAACAATATTATCAACGAATTAAATGTTTTAATTCAATATTCACTATGTTTATCCATTGATTTTTGGTCTCAAAATCATGTTGGTAACACGTAGGCTCCTTTAGCTGGAAAATCTAACATGGGGTGACGAATTTGGGAACTGGAAAGTTCAATCTTTTATTTTTTATTCTTATTATCTTCACGGCCCAAAATTTCCCAACTTTTCCAAGTCGAAAAAGCAGCGAAAAGTTGAGAATTTTGAAAAGTTTTCACTTCACAATTTTGATTAATCCAAGTTGGGATAATACAAGCAGGACTGTTCCCTACTTGGGAGAAATCAAACTTTTCTGAACCCTAATTGGGAGAAATCTCCTTTGAACTTTTCAAAAAACTCAGGATTTCTGAGTATGGGAACTCCAAGTTATGCATATTGGGAAATCCCTACCTTCTCCTGGTTCTTTCCTTTTTCTTATTTCCTATCCCTCTCTTTTCTCTCATTTTTATTTATTTATTTTTCACTACTATACATTTCTATCTTCATGACCCTCGGGTGAGGCTATCTTCAAGCAGGGGGGGGGGGGAGGCTATCTTCAAGCAAGGGGTGGGGGGAGGCTGATGGTTCACCCCCATGTTGACGACTTTTGATGAGCTCAAAGTTTGAGCCCGCATTGTGAACGTACGAACCTCCAGATGGTCTTGAAAAATTCTAAAAATTACATATTCCTAAATGTGAACTGAAAACTATCGAGATATCAATTTTCCGAAATTTCAACGTTTGTTTTGAACCCCTTCCCATTGACCTAGGGTTATGAAAAGTTAGCAAGCTCATTGTGGGGTTGGTCTGAACCCGTAAACCAAATTTGGACCATTTGAGTGACCCAAGATAACACATCTGGATGCTTGTGGACCAGCACGTTCGTTCACAATGGGGGCTCAAAGTTGGAGCAGATCAAAAGTCGTCAACATGAGGGTGAATCACGCGGCAGACTTTTGGATCAATGTTCTCCTGGCCCAGCTGATTGGAGCAGCTCAGGGTCTTCAGATATCGAGTTAGTTAATAATAATTAGTGATCATGATTAATAATTATTAATATTTAATAATGATTACTGATAATAATTATTATTGATAATTTATAATCTACCATTCAGTCATCAAGACAGAAGGGTGATCTGCAAAAAGAAGATAATGAACCGTTGTGTCAAAAATTTGCAGAGTTTTCTTTCTATCTTCGAATTATATCCGACGTGTAGGGACGTATTGTCCCCGGAGTATCGTAACGTTGCAAATAATCGATAAGACCTTCTCCTCACCCCGCGGCTTAGAATTAACTAGATTAAGGAAGACCCTTAGATATCCCAATGTATACGAGGATGGTATTGCAACGGAGTAAGTAAATGCAGTGAATGATTACAGTAGACTGGGAAGAAAATGGAGTAGCCTACCGCTTCCTGTCGTTCCGGTACATAAATCCATATACTGAAGGTGAGTCATATAAGTTTGAAAACGGAACTACCCAGGTATACTTATTTATTTCTCGATAAGGGCAAGTCTTATCACACTTCTGAGTATTCGCATAGTTATCTTTTGAAGGTATCCTAAACAGTGTAGTTTCTTAATTTACTTTAAAACCGTGTAGTTTTTTTTAATTTACTTGTTCAAGTGCAAATTTCTTCTGTTAGGAAGCTGAATAATGTGAACAAGTGGGTGGTTTATTCATTACACATTCGACATGCAAATGTAAAATGTATGTCTATGTTTCATAACTTATAATATAAGTTATAAGTTAAATAACATACTATGTTATTATTTAGACATTCTTTCATAGTAAAGGTGTGTGCTACAACGTGCGATTTTGCTTGGCAGCTTGTCTCTGAACCAACCCTTTCGTGATAAAACTTGTATGTTAGAGGCATTAGTCGGCCGCATTCTGGGTTTAAATGTTGAGATTCAGCTAAAGACAACTATGTAGAAAGATAAACTGAGATTATCTTGGCTCACCTACTGGTTTTATTGTTTGTTAATGTATTCTGTCAATGTATTTTCCACATTTTGGCAACAACCAATGTGAGTGGCTGTGACTAACCGATTTCATGAGGGTGACCCAAGTGGTGGCTTGAAACATCAAATTAAGGTAAAATAACTTTAAAAAATCTGTTGTCTTCAGCTGAATTTCAAATTTTTTACGAACTGCAATATGAGTACAATTTTTGCTGATTATTTGCCTGGCTCATCGATATAGAATGTTCAGTTCTCAATATATCGTTGATACTGCATTCAAACATTTTTCACAGGTGTCATAAAGGCATTCTCAACCATGTGAACTTACATATAAGCATTCTCTACTACCAGGAACACAAGTCACCACCCTCATGGAAGTAATTATTCCCCTATTCCACAAAATCGTGGAACTCGCATACCAGATCTTCAGCTCAGTTTTCTTTCTTCTAAGTAAGTCCTGCTGAATGTTGTTGACGGAGCACGTAACATTTACTATAAAGTAGAAGAACGTTGAAAAGCGTCAGTTCCAATAAATCAGAACTTAAACCGGAAACGGAAATACAATTAGTAATAGGCACTATTGTCGTTATAATTATTATGCAGTGTGATCATAGTCGTAAAATCATAGTTTTGCTTGATAAAACTGGTGTACAAAAAAAAAAAAAGTGTATGCAACCCATAATATGTCTGTAATGTTGGGATCGCCGAATCTGAGATCGGTTGACCTTTACAGGGCCAGGTTTAAGGTCATTTGAAGGTCAATTCGGGGGAAGTGTAAAATTTTTCTTAGATTTTGGTTCATTATCTTTGATAATAAACTATTAGAATCAACCAAGTGAAAAACATTTTAACCCTCCCCTCCCCCCCCCTCCCTCCCCTCAAAATGTGAATTTTTTTAAAGGTATTTTCTCTATTTACATGTACTGCTTCATGGTAGGTGATTTCATCTGTTACTGTCCTGTCCAAGGGTCATCCTGATCTTACCATTAGTAGAAAAGCAGCAGCTCATTATAACTCGAATCAAATCCGATGGTGAAAGCTACAGAGCCAGGATATGAGCGTGTGTTGCTGTTAAGGACGACCCTTGAGCGTTAAAGTTGGTTAACGCAAAGTTATAAATACCCGATAAATCAGGGTTGCGTGCCATTTAATGCTGCTCGCGCTTGGACGGAAACTCCGACGATTATTACAGGGACAACACATGTGCACCGTAAACATAATCTCTGTTGGAAACAGCAGCTGGACCGATTTACGGCTTTTGGTGCCCCTCGACACCGGCCGCCCAGTCAAACGTCTCCTTCAGATGACAAATGGGGAAAATTTCATAACCTAAGAATCGTATCACAGAGGGTGTTACGGAACTCTAGAAAACCCTCTAGACGTTATTTCAATCATCCGAAAAATCTAGCAACGGGTTAGCGTTCCGTCCCGCCAAGCAAACAAGTTGTGAAGAACGAACGGTCCGAGTGCCGTTTTTCAGGTATCCATATATCGGCTCCTATTCCACCGATCAACCTGAAATTTGGTGCGGATCTTCTTGGTGTGGATAAGAGAAAGCCCTGAAAGTTTCAAGTCGCTAGGTTCAAAGGGAGCCGAGTTATACAACTTCTTTGGGTTGTGGTTGAACATGTTCAATATGCATATTTTCTACAATAACTTCAATTTTGTCCACACTTGGTTTTTAGGCCGAAAGAAGCCTTTGTGCAACGAAAAATTAGAAGTTTTAAAATGGGTCACCGAGTCGCATGGTACCGAAATCCGAAGTTTACAACAGCTTTGGGAAATAGGACCGACTGCTCTTGGGAAACACATGGAGCTGTTGAACAACCAAGATGTAACTTGGTGGGCGATGCAAGATTTGGCAAGGGCCACTTTCGCAGTTCCTCAAGTGAGTACCCAAGTACGCATTTTGATATTTTAATTTCATATTTGGTTTATGTGAGTTGTTGTCCTTGAGTTAGTGAATGAGTTGGCTCGATTTATTCATGGATGCAGTCTTGGGGAAACCACCAGATGCAACGAGGTTTGATCTCACCGTTTACTTAACTCTTATTCTACTGATCATGGAATTTTCCAGCAAAGAATTTTTTTTACCTCTAAAATAACTTCATTTGGGTCCAAATAAGGTGTATAAGGCACTAAAAAAATTTCCCCTCATAAATTCAAAATTTTACTACTAGGCATCATATAATATATGATAATCATATTATGATACTCCAGTAGGATAGGGTAAACTAAGAAAAACAAAAAAAAATTCTACATGAAATATTTTTATTGAAAAGTTATGGGAATACACGCAGTACCTTATAATAAATATAATACAAATTAAAAGTAAAAATTAAAACGTCTCAATATTATGTATTAAGTTAAAAAGATAAGGAATATAAACAAAGCATTGTGTTCAGCCTTAGCTTCACAATGTGTCCGGCACTGCTCCTGGCGGCCAGTCAATCGTTATAGTTCCATGAGCTTTATTGTATCCACCTGTTCATATCACTCACTATGATCCATGTTTTTTACTGTATCCATTATTTTTGCTGTTATCGCTTAGTTTTGTGTTGAGTTCAATAATATTGAATCAATATTGTACTTTTTTGATACCGCGTGCTTTGTCTTTCTACGTTCTATCAACTTATATCAGTTCATCAACTTATATCTACGTTCGACAATTATAACAGTTCAGTTCAAATACGTTGTTGTTCTTTTTTCTGCCCGCGGTCATTCACATTGATATGAGGATGGCTGTTACACGCAGATCATCGATGTGCTTGGGTAAAGCAATTTCGTTTTATAGTTAGACACATTCTCAAGTTACATTTCTCACAGAACACATTTGTTTGCCCTGTGTGGCATACATCCGACATTTCCCCCTGCCTGTGAAAACGGGAAGGTGCCTCACCCTATCAAGCATAAGGGTATGTTGCAGGGGTGCACCTACTGGAGTGAGGTGGACGACCTCTTTTTGGTCGCTAGTACTTAACCAGGCTGAAACAACAGAAAAAGTTAAAAACACAACATTTTACTCAGAAAACGGGTATCAAGTAAGGACAAATCTTTATTCATAAAGATTTGTCCTTACTTGATACCCGTTTTCTGAACGACTTTTGCCGCATTTTCCTGGAGTATCATATGTGATACATGCAGAATTTCGCCAGTAAATCAACCAAAACTCAATCAAAACTTATACTGCAAGTTGCATTAGGTTTATATAATATGTTTGTTCATTTAAAAAAAGTTTCACATGAAAATCAGTGATTTATGATATCTAACAAAACTATCAAACTTACCTTCCTCCATTGGGAATCCATTGTGTCACCAAACGTGGAACCTTTCTGCATTGTCCCCGTTTTTTTATGCTTAAAGTCACGGTACACTTAGGAAACTGCTATCACGCTAAACGTCTATGGATACTGAATCGAACAAGACAAAAAACACCTTTCTAGCTCATTTCCTTATTTCCTAAAAAATCCTGAAAGTTGTGGTATCACCAGTGATACTTCAGTAGAATAAGGGTTAACAGAAACCTGTGGAAACAGTAGGCCATGTATTGGTTAGTTTTGGTAATCCTCAACACGCTGAATTCGGATGGGTGGTATGACGATTTTGTGCAGTGCACGAGTAACTGAGAGGACCTTGGTGTAGTGCTAGGAATAATACATATTATGTAGGTATTAGGCTCTCAGGCCTAAGCGGAATTTCGTCATCCTCACAGACGGCACATAACTTATGGAGCTGAATTACGAGCATGAAACTGTAGGGCTGCTTTGATTTCTTGAAACAGCTTATTCTTATGTCTGGTTCGTGGATTATCTTGTCATTTAGCCGTAGATCAGCTTCAGGCTGCTCTGCTAAGGTACCTGCTTGTTTTCACCTTGTGGGCATGTCGGTTTTCACTGCAGGCGACCAATCACTATGCTATTCCCGACTAAGGTGAGAAGTCGCCCGTGTGCCTTTCCGGTGACCACCGGTCCGTTGCCATTTCATCTGCTGACTGCCCAAGTTCACCACAATTCCCTCTCATTGAAACATGGATTCATCAATTAGGATTCAGAAATATACAGACTTGATCCTCTGTTCATAGGTCATGACCAGGGAAGAGGTGGAGTGGCGTCATTTGACTGGACGCACGGAAAAAAAATTTCTCCGCTTGCTGTTGAGGTTGAAAGAAGCCCTGGAAAGAACGTCAAACTCCAATAGCCCTCGCGTTTCAGGGGATTTGTTTGCCAAAGGTGTCGCCCTGTCTGCTGCGTATGTAGGGATAAGAGGAGTCTTCTTCATCTACTCATACAGGAATCAGCTTGAAGGCGTACAGGTAAACCAGACCTTGAATTATTGTGGTTCTCAATCCACTCTAACCTCATTTTCATCACCAAAAGCTGGTTTTCATTTTCTAAAAACTTTCCCCGTATTTCAGATTGAAATGTCAGGTCCAGGGTGCGTGAAGGTGGAAACAAGGCTTAGAAAAGATGGACTGATGGTGGGATACACTGTTGATAGAAGCGGATTGTACGTTTTGGAAATATCTAAAAACAATTGGTTCGTACCTGGTTCACCGTTCCAAGTGAATATTCAAGACCGACCTATCGGGTAAGCCACTACGTTCCTGATCCGTCAGCGTTTCAGTTGCTCAATGTCTTACTATTGATTTTCCACAAGAATGGGACCGGACCATTAGGCCATCTCTTACTATTACAATGTCATAATCTATTAGTCCGTCTCTTGTAGCAATCTTTTATTAGAGCATAATCTATTAAAAAAGGGACTGACGTAATAAACATATGGACTAATTGATTATGTAATAATGAGATACGGACTAATTGATGATATGATAACTAAGCGGTATTTCAGGCAAAAAGCGTACCTGGTGTTTACCATGAATTCACTTTAATAAACAAATAACTGCTGACTTTACCATGGATTTTGTGAAGTATCAAATAAATATATTTGTGTATAATTTGTCTAAGGATAGTTTCTCATTTATTATCCGGGTTTCAGTTACATGGGGAATTTCGGCAGTAATTTGTGGTTTAAACCTGAGACACAAGAATACCAGGTTCTCACGATCCGCGAGCAACCGAGCCAGCCCAGTTCTTTAAGATGGGATGCTGATGATCAGGACCCATCTCTTCAAAACCCCTTTCCTGAGGCATTTCCCGTACGACCGAAAAGAGAAAACAAAATCGTCAAGGTAACTTAGACATAATACTAATTTTTCGTAATAGAACAGGCAAAGTTGTTCTTTAGATTCCAAAAATTGCTCGACAGCAGGAAATCATTTTGATCCCTCTTGGGGGTCATGAATAACGGGTATATGAGTTTGCGACGGCTTATAGGTTGTGCTTCATATTTGAGAGTATAAAAACTGCGAAATGTGCGCCCCTTTTTCAGTTTGGCGCGTGTAATCAACTCATTTCTTCGAATTGAATTCATTGAAATTGGTAGTGCCGTTCAGCCTCAATTGCCCGTCCAAAAACGGGATTTTTACGAACTTCGCTAAAAGGTTGACGGCCCTCAACTTCTAACGCCTGTAGGTTGAAAATGTCTGCTCCGATTGAGAAATTTGTAAGAACCAGAGTTGTAGGAAATGTAATTATAAATGAGATGCTCTTTGAAATTCGAAATTCGCTCACTCCAGTGCTGAGAAATGCATTTTAAACCAAAAAAGGTCGTAGCGCCAAATTTCAACTAAGGCAGCCCAACGAAGGAAACTTCGTCTGAACTCAAAACTTTTCACTTTTTTTCCATTTTTTAAACTAAAATTAAATGTAATCAACTCAGTCACAAACTCATATACCGTTATCCATATACCCGTTATTCAGGGCACCCAAGATGGATTAAAACCATTTCCAGCTCTCGAGCAATTTTTGCGCTAACTTTCCTGGACTTAGCTGGAAAGAGCAATCAAATTAAGGGATAGGTTGCATGGACGATGGAAACAGTCTGGTCTCGTTTCGGATCATGAAGCCTTCAGAGTGCAAAGGAATCAAACCAAGGTTATGGTTAGGAATGCCAAGAAAACCCACATTTCTAAAATTTTGGACCCTAAGCTGCCTCCTAAACAGTTATGGAAAAACGTTAGTAGTCTGGGAATGAGGGTGAAGTCATGCTCTGAAGCTTTAAACTTTCTGACGGATGACATTAATAATCATTTTTGCTGCACTCAACCAACGGTATCCGGATTTAGTCTCGGCTCGACTTTTTTTCATTTCGAAATGTGAGGCCGAGGTAGTGAGTGCGTTTTCATTTATAAAATCTGATGGGATACCTCTGAGCTTTGTTAAACTGTTATTACCTCACATCCTCCCGTTTGTTACGCATCTTTTTAATTTATGTTTCACCTCGTCATCATTCCCCAATAGTTGGAAAAATGCCACTGTAATTCCTTTAAACAAAACTGATAACCCTAAATCTTTAAATGAATTGAGACCAATCTCAATTCTACCAGCTATTTCTAAACCTCTTGAAGTACTATGCAACAATCAAATTCTATCTCATATTGACACAAATAACCTACTCAATCCTTTGCAATCTGGGTTCAGGGAGGGTCACAGTTGTGTGTCTGCACTTGTGAAGGTTACTGAGGACATCCGGGAGGGTTTTGAGCGGGGTGAAGTGACCATTCTTGTTTTGATCGATTTTAGTAATGCATTTGGCTCTTTGGATTTCAGTATACTCTTGGAAAAGTGTCGATCTGAATTTGCCTTCAGCTCTAGTGCTTGTAAGTTCATTTATTCATTTCTATCAGGCCGTTCACAGTGCGTCAAAGTTGGATCCCAAATGTCTTCTTCTCTTCCCCTTTACAGTGGTGTGCCTCAGGGTTCTGTGTCTGGTCCGCGTTTGTTCTCAATGTACGTCAATGACTTTGCCAAATGCCTCGCGTTCTCTTCCTACCATATCAGTTCGCTGATGACGTACAAATTTATTTAAATTGTAAACCCCATGATATCGAACTCGGTATTTCTCGAATAAACAAGGACTTGACTAGCATTGGGAGCTGGGCTCGCCAACATGCGCTAACCCTGAACCCTGCTAAAACTCAAGTAATGCTGTGCACCACAAAACCGGTTATTACGTCCTCTCTTCCAGCAGTCGAAATTTATTCAGTTCCCATCCCATTTTCCGAATCCGTAAAAAACCTCGGCATAATTTTAAGTCCAGATTTATCTTGGTCAGCCCAAACTTCCGCCATTTGCCAAAAAGTCTATGGATCGCTTTATGCTCTGAAAAGACTTGCATATAGCACCCCTCAGGATCTCCGTTTGCTGTTGGTGAAGACTCTCATAATTCCCTTGTCTACCTATGGTGATCTCCTTTATGTAAATTCTTGTGATGCTGAATCGAGGAGAAAACTTGAGGTTGCATTCAATGGATGCAACAGATAATATTGTTAGGATCAGGTGTTTTGCCTAGCAACTGTGGACGCGAGCGTGATTAGAAATTGTGTTGTCTAGTGTTTTCGTGTGTAGAAAGTTCCAAAAATAGTGCTCTCGGTTTTCGAACGATTTTCTGTGTTCCTTGACGTGAATAAAGCGTTTATTCATTCCGGTAGCCTCGTGTTTTCGTAACAATATCTTGTAGACATATTATGTCTACAAGCTTAAACCACGGGGGCATGTCTCCTCCCACATTAATTCTGTATTAGGCTATGGCCTTTTTGATTACTTGTCCATCCGTTTCTTCAGATTCATCTTTCAAGTCGCCCATAAAACGAACAATGTCCCTTATTATCTTCATGGAATTTTTTCTATTAGTTTGTCCCCTAGACTGTTCACTATAGTGCAAACATTTGCAAAAACTAAAGCATTTAGTAACTCCTTACGTGTGGCAGGAGCAAGAGCTTGGAACCGTCTGCCTCTCGCTGTCAGGTCTCTCCCCACTCTCGGAGCAATTACCAAATCACTTCAAGAACATTTTACCCACCAATAGTCTCTTCATCACGTTTCAGTAATCCTCTTTCCTCCTTCATTTCTACTGCATTTTCTTTCTACTCTTCTTCTTTATATTCTTTTCTTTTCAGTCTCCCTCTTCCTCTTTCTTCTTTCATAATATGCAATTCTAGTTTTCTTTTTTTTTTTCTTTTTTTTCTAGTTATTTCTTTTTTTTCTAACCCCCAATTGGGTTCTTATAAAAATAGTTTAGTTTAGTGGTTTGATACTATTGTCCAGGCTCGGCGGGAACTTTGTTCCTATTTGGATAATAAAAGAGTTTATTATTATTATTATTATTATTACTTGCTTGTTAAGAAAAATAAATCAACTATTTCAGTGAAATAAGACACTATCAATAATGCACTCGGAGAAATTTGTAATCGGTATCCAACAGGTGATTGAATCATATCAACTAACAAATTTGAATGGTAAACTGTAAATTGAAAGAAACTCCATGTACACAGCTGTTTTTATTAACTACTACTAGTATTACTGACAGTCTTTATACTCGACAATGTCCCGTGATTACTACATACGTTTGAGTTCTGTACTATCTGAGTAAAAATTAATATTCTTTAGGGAAGCAAGTTCGAGTATACAGATACCCATAGACGTTTCCATACTCGTAAACGAATGAATCGTGCGTTCCGCCCCCTTCCATCTTTGCCCGCATATACTTTCACGCCATTCAATATTTGCTCATGATATTTGTTCTACCTAAGAGGGCTCTTTGATATAAACTCGCGCTTTGATCCTTCAATAAACACTTTCAGATAAGACCACTTCGCTTGGCAAACCGTAATAGTAGGTACAACTTTATCCCCGTGTACCTACAGCACATCTGGTTGCCGATGAGGGACGCCATTGCGCTCTTACCTTCACAATTTATTCTTAATGCCAAGTTGATGGCGTAGAATGTACGCAAGCGTTATTTCTGTTTTATCAAAACAAGAATAACGAGAGTATGGAAATTCCTCTAACTGAAATTATTACAAGGTCTGATCCAAAAGTTCCAGAACAATTGCGAGTGGTTTGCCTGATGCATGGATGAATTGAAACACCTTTGGGAGAAGTGAGTGACTCTTGAGTGTCACTTTGAAGGTGACAAAATGGAATAGGTAATTGAAAAAATTTAATGAAGCGTTTTTGAAATAGTTCTGGAACATTTTGATCAGACCTCGTACAGTGTAAGTTATTAATTGGAATGTGTTTGATTCTACTCACTTCATGCATGTCTTGCTAATACAAACCTCATCAACCCTGGGAGCCATAATATTATGTCATAACTATTCCTGTTCTTCAATCTCTGTTCATTGTCATATAGTCTATGCCACGAATCGTCGAGCTCAGCCATATAGCTGCTGCCATCATCGTGGCGCGCAGGTTCACCAACAGGATGCAAAGTAGAATCCCCGAGCTGCGGTTGGAGGGGACCAACGACCAACTGACCGAACGCAACTTGTGGTCAAAGGTTGCGAGCTCGCAGTTTCCCCGTGAAATCACTTACGTGTCTCCAGAGGGCGCCACTTTCCCAATATCAGTGTCAAACCGAAGGAACGACGAGGAATCAAAAAAATGGAACGAGCATGGAAACCAGAGCTTGGAGGATTGGTTACTAGGTCGTACTGCTGAGTTCAATCAAGGTAGCAGATTGTGATTGGCTTATTAATGTTAATAATATTATGAATAATGTTAATGACATTAATGTTAATATTACATCATATTATGATGCTATGACATTGTATAACTGTACTATGAAGAGCTCTACACGCATTTATGTTGATATTCTTCATTTTCCGCATAAATGTAACATTAATCATAATTGCATTGGTACTAACTGAAATTTATATGAACCCTTCGTTCTGCTTACTTCCCAGGGAGCGAGCCTTGTCACTACCTCCCAGACCAAAACATGTTTGTCAAGAACCGCCAGGCCGCCGTCACGTTTCGCCGGAGATCGTCCAATATTGTGAGGCCAGTTCGCCCATTCAACCAGTCCTCTGGCAACACAGTATCCTCTGGCTCAGATACTGAGTCGATGAAACGCAGGGCAGATGGACGTATTTGGGCGCATTGTGCCAGTATTGGTAACAAACTAAAAATAAATAAGCATAATATGCTATGTTATGTTCGTTGCAAACCAAACTTGAAGACCATGGGTTGTAGACTCGTCAGGAACTTTGGACTTCATTATGGAATAAATGGACTTAGGTACTTATCTGATTTTTTTAAATCTCCTTCCATGAACTGTGCCATACTCATTAATATTTTATTTCCTTAGGTGTGAATACAGATGAAAGTTGGATTAATACGATTCCAGGAACACTAGACTCGAAAAAAATGTACAAGTCTCAAGGCCTGCAAGTAGGTGAGAGTTTTACAATTTGCGAAACCATAGATTTGGGCGCCATCCATAACAATCACTACGAAATGAAAGAGGAATGTAGTGGAGTGAATCATGGATCGCTACACAAGGAACTGCGTAGTCAGGATATGGTTTTGTCGAGGGGTAGAAAATGCGATACATTCAACAGCGACGACACTTCAAGTAGCGTAACTACGAATTATAGCGAAAAAATTATAGAAATGGATCTAAAAGTACATTACGAAACGGTAGCATTGACTAGTACGGATGACGAATATTCACATTTGGACTACGGCCGCAGACAGCCCCCGATGGAGAAAAGGCGATGCTTAGATGCGTCATCTATTGAAGATGCGTCTATGAGAAGCAACCTATACGTAAAACACTATTCCAATGATCACTTTATGAAATTTGAAGATGAAACTGCGCTTGGTGAGGGTAGTTCAAAAATGGTGTGCAAACCAGCAGGTACTTTTGAGGACGAGCTGCTACAGGTAAAATTGAAGTGCAATTCATCCAAAAATGTGCTATGGGATCAAAACCGCCCTCAACGCTGTTCCATGAGGGCAATGAATCCAAATGAGCTGCTCCGTCAGTTCCATCTAAACTCAATCGACATGGATGATAACCTGAAAATAACCAACAGAAGAGTGAGTAAATAACGATCACTTCAAATTGCACAATTATCACAAACATTTGTGAAGCAATGAATATTGAGGATCAAAGTTCAGAAACTCTTATTTGATTGTTCAATACATTTACGTAGGAGCAGGTGTTGTATTGTGGAGAATATTTTCACGTTCAACTTGAAAACCCACCAGGAACTTCGCGTTTGTGATTCTATTGCTCGTATTGTTTAAGAACGATGACATATTTGGCTCGTTTCTGCACACGACTCCCAGTCGACTGTTCTCAGTGAGGAGCAATCATCCCAGTGCCAGTTTCAGCAGAAGGAAAAGTTTGTTTCGAGCAAAAAGTGGGGCATTTCAGCACATCCCCAGTGGTTGACGCGGCTTCTGGGGAGTGTGGCTGATCGCAGCCAAATTGTGAACCCTGATAGCCTACTCATCGCATAGGTTATTCTGCTCATATCATCCCTAGCATCATCACAACCAGTTGAGTAGTCCGATTTCACCGTGACGCTTAACGTGTTAAAAAAACCAAATGTCACGTTCAAGTTCAAAATGTTGCCATGGAATGTTCCATCAGCTCCCGTCACTTAGCCATACCTACTACGAGTGAGTACGAGTCACTGCGAGTGTGTGACAGAAACGAACCTACTTTCTTGGTGGGGGTTCATGAACCACAATTTTGCTAAATATTCTAATCGATTTCATTTGCATTTACACGTTTTAGATTGTACAGAAACGTCTCAAACAGCTCATGAAAAAAAAATGGGCGTCAAAAATCCCTTCGCGGCGCGTTAAGCAGGGGAGTGAAACATGCAACAGACATCTTTGGAAAACGCTTTTCCCAATGATGAGTGACAAGGACAGGTCGTCTGTGCCTAAGACTGGCCCGCTCTACTCATTCGGACCATATCCCGTCAAGAAGGACGTTGTGAAGATAGAGACTCCTGTTCGAGCTTGGAAATACTTTTGGGATAACATTGACAGTAGGTAAGACTACAAAAGCCTTTATTGAATACGTACAGTTTTTTAATGGTTAACATTTCATGTTTTCACATTTCTAACCGTTTATATAATTTATTAATAGTCACCTAAAATACTATTAAGAGCACATTGCTACCACTGGAACTGTTTTCCTCAATCTTATAAATAAATCTTATACCTGCAAGTACCTACCTAACGAATTATGTTGTTCCATACTAGGAGTCCTTGTCACAACGGGTTGATTGGAATTTTGTAGCGATCGATTTTTGATCAAAAAACTGTACATAAAGTTTGTTTACGTTTCGCAGAAAAGAAGCGGTCTTACGACGAGATTGCTCTATCAAAAACAAAGACTTAGTGAAGAAAGGGAAATCCGCTTTACAAAAATTATCCCAAGGCAAAACCGAACTCCAGGACGCTTCTCATGACGATGACCGGAAGCGGAGGTAAACAATACTATCCGGCTCCAATGTATATTGTTAGGTACGTACCAACTAGGCTGGGTTAGCGACATTTATCAAGTCACTGCTCCCTCTCTTAGGTACCTGAAAGAGGTGTCTATTTCTTATTAACTATAATAACGTATACCCAATTCTACCTAATTTAACTATGATGTATGTCCGTAGAACTGATTAACTACACGTATATCGTTGTTGAAAAAGTTTGCTGGTCAGCACCCCAGTAAAATATATGTAATTATTCACTTCGTCTGTTCAGCCACATGTTGGTACTCTAACTTCCATAGAGTTGTCTTCGATGACTCTGTAAATAATAATGAATATAAAATAGTGTACAATGTTAGAATGAATATGTATTGATTCAATCAACCTAATACATTTCAAGTTCGTTTTGTAGCATCATTCACAATGTCATAGAATGCAACGTTGTTTGTGTCGATGAACGATTTGAGTCCCTTGGCTCGTATCAAAAACGGACTTTGTCTGGAAATTGGAAATCACAATTTCATCACTCATCGCTCATCAGCTCAGTAGACATACTTGTCGATAGGTATTTATATTGCTTTTAATTCATTGCGCCCCGTAGATAATGTTTATCTGTTCAATCCACAATGCGGCGTTTCCAAGTGAAATTTAAGTTATCTAACTATTCCAGAATAACTTTATTATTTCAAATAAATTGGTACTCATAGTTTCCTCGAACTCATACCATGATCGAACGAATCAGATTATGGATGGTAAAGGTTTGGACGATACGATAAAACTATCATGCGTAAAGGCTGCTCGAATCTGATCCTAAATAAATAATATACTCGTATTTCTATCTCGGCCCCCAAGCCTCTGAATCTAGTATATGACTTTAATACAATTCTTGAAGGGCCCAGACCCGATCTTCACTTTGAATTTCAGCTCATTACGATCATTCTGTCACATAAATGCACGGAATATAATATATTAAAACATATTATGTTTTAATTCGGGAGAACAAACATTTATTTTCTTATTCCCAAAAGTGATCACAAACATTCGCTCTACCCCACATTGGTAGACTGAGGAGCAACAACTATGACCTTTCAAGAATTTGATTAGTGTACCAACATCATAATATGATATTATCTTGGGGACAGGTCTGGGAGTACAGTCGACTCCGTTTAATAAGTTCCTCGGATAATAATCGAGACAACCCTTTAATTGAGTCATTCAGATATAACGGTATCAGATAATGATAAAATATAGTCGCTTCTTAATCGGGACAAACGTCGGCTAAGCCGACCTAGCTCCCAAGATGAAAGTAGGATGTAGCATTTCATTGGTCCTATGTCTAGACGAACACGTCATAAAGTATGGAATCAAGTGCACTCAACCTTAGAAAGTGCCTAGAAACTTGTACACGAGACTTTATGCTAATGTGAACGTTGTACCCGTGAGTTGATACATCATGCACAGGGGCGTTGCGTCCATAAGGCCACTTGGGCCACTGCCCCGGCATCCAGAAACACAAAAAACTCGACAAAAAAAATATGCCACCCAGTTGGCATTCGAATATCGTTCCGTATACTGCACCTAGCATTTTCACGAAGTCAAAGAGTTCTCTCTCTCTCTGTCCCAACCTATGTCCAGCATGGCTGCGGCCAAGACAAGTAACTGGGAAGAAGAAGAACGATATTCGATCATTCTATCAGAATATATCGACAGTAATCGATGTTTTGCAATCGAAATCGAAACCTACGCTTCAGGGGCCGGGGACCGGGTATTGCCATGGCAACGGACACGACGCTTTACGAAGTGGCCTCCCTGCGCATGCTCAGTAGAGTAAAAATTCGGTAAGCCACGCCTCGTTCCGGCCCGGGGCCAAAAAAATCGTTTGTGTTCACAATCGATTCGATCGTTTCAATTCATCTTGTCATCTCGATAGTAAACTTGTGAATTCGGATTCGAGTTTCCGTGACAGATTTGAATTTTTTTGTGGTAATTAAGTGCGTTATGTCCTGTCTGCGGTCTTGTGGATTGATCAATGTCAACATACATAGATAAGTACTGCAGTGGAGGTTTGTGATATTATCATAGCTCAAGCTAGAAGCAGATATTCGTTCAGGGGGCATTTGGCAGCTTCAAAACTGCTTGATACTGCAAGTTTTCCGAATTTTTCAAAATGTTTTCCAACTGAAGATTTTGAAAACACGGTCACTGCTTACTCTATCCTAGAATCTCGGAAACTTAAAACTGAATTGGTGACAATTGTTCAGAGAACCGATTTTACTCATTTCACAGGCGCAATACCATTTTTGTTGTTTTTGCACAACAATAATTTAGTTGATACCTATTCTGAAACTGAGAAACTACTAACATTATTGATTACAATTTCAATGACTTCTGCAGAAGCTGAGCGTTGTTTTTCTACCCTTAAAAGAATAAAAACGTTTATTCGATCAACTACGACCCAAGAGAGACTTAATGCTTTGACAATGTTGTCAGTAGAGAAGGAAATGATTGCTAATTTTTCTGATTTCAATAAGAAAGTTATGGAGTAGGTACTTCTCATCTCTAAAAGAACGAAGGCTGGATTTTACTTATAAATTTTAATTCCTGAGTTTTTTAATGGAATTCCTTTGTCAGTATTAGTGTCTTCATTTTACAGTTACTGTATTTATTGAGCCTAAAATGTTGAAATATTTTTACTTCGTACAATAAAGTTTGGTATTAAATACCAAATTTTGTAGTTATTTGCTTTTTTTTCGTTCGCTTAGTCATTTCATTTCTTTACCTTTACACCTAGTTCTTATTTCTTTTGTCTGCCATTAATCTCGTTAGTCTTTACTTAGTCATTTCTGTAGTACTTTGGTTCTAGTCATTACTCTAGCCATGAATAATCTAGTCACTATACTCTTCAGTCATGATGTTATGGTCCTAACTCGTGATCTCTTTCTTGTGTGCTCTGAAAGTGGTGGTGGCTACTTACCTAACGACATTACTCATATTTTTTTACGTTGTCTTCACACATTTTTGTACATACACGCAGCCACCTCCTCGTATGAAGCTATAGCTTCTGGTAATCCCGGGTAGGTACTGGTCAGAACTACTGTGAACACAGAGCTTACATTCTGACTTGCTAAGAGCTGCGGTTGATTATAATACAACCATCTCTCATAAGAAGACTCCTGTTGGAAAACATTTACAGGTATTTTGTAGAAAGAGCTGTTAATTTGTGTTCCGAATTTGGTGGCCCACCATTTTCAGAGCCCACGCACCGCTACTGATCATGCATACCCTTGTGAAGTGTTGTACCTTGAAGTAGCACACGAAGCCTAAATATCGTCGGCATACAGGAGAAACTCATTAAGCAAAGTTTTGGCGAAATTCGGATTAATTTTTCATACTCTTTTGAATGGCGTCGTCGGTTTTCGTCTCTGGGTATCCGTTTCCATTGAAAACACGTTATGCATATGAGATCATTTTTTGTCGTATTTACTCTGGAGAAATTAACTAAGTGACTTTCTGCGTTCTGAAAGTTCAGCAAATTTTTGACGAACCACACTTGCTAAGGGCAGGTAACTAGCAGATTCCGCCGGTGGTCTATTCACCAATTCACTGTTGATGAAAGCCCCCAATTTCACTTGAATACAATGACTCGTCCAATAGGATCGTTAGTGCCATCAAACCAAAGACCACATGAAGCAATGATTCTATCTCAGACATGAAACATTATCAGAAACACGCATACGAAATGCCTTTGTGAAACTGCAGAAATTGTACAGGAAATTGGAAATTGTACAATAACGGGTGGTTGATGAAACATGAATAGCCTAATATTCGAGTAACTTTGAATATCACGCAGGCCTCGTGTAGTACTTACATGAATACTGGGCTAAGAAGCTGTGTAACTAAGATTATAACAACTACGCTTGAAGACCCACCAACAAATTAAAGTAACTATGTCGATAAAGATCATACAACCGGCTATGTGATAAATATTCAATCACAAAATACAAAATGATTTCCTTTTATTGTAATTTAAAAAATAACTAAATTAATATTAATTGTTAAAGCGAGGTATTCTGAGGTATTTCGATGGGAAAACATCCAAAAAATGGCAAAGAGAAATAAAAGTCGTGCCATAACAAATTTTTATCCAGCAGAAATTCATTATTTTGAGTGCCTTTTTCAGAAAAATAGTAATTTTACTACATTTAGTACATCTTAAATTTTTTTTTTTTTTTTTTTAATACATTTATTTCCAGATAAACATAATAGGATTACAAACATGTGAAAATAACTAAGGAAAATATTCCCCTATGAGGGCTAAAGCCCGAGTTAGGGAGAAGAGTTCAGTTCACAAATCACCTAATAAACATCAATTACTGAGAAGAAAAAAAAGGATTACAAACAAGAAAAATTTGTTTTCTGAGCGACAATTCAATCTACAGCTAGTGTTACAGGTATAGTAAAAAAATTAATCAGAGTTTAAGAAATGAGTTTTTAAAATAATATTAGTACATTTTGGATAGTCTAGAAGCCTAAGTTTCAGCTCATTCGGTAATCGATTAAACGCCTTGGTCCCAAAATAACGATAGCCGTTCAAGCCCGCTGTAGTGGCGCAACGGCTTATTTTATACGTAACTTGAGATTAAATAATAAGACTGTTGATGTAGATAAAAATGTAGCAGATTGTGCAGATATTTTCAACAATCATTATATATCTGTGGGTGCTAATCTAGCTGACAAATTGCCCGCTATCGATGATTCTACTGTTTTTCCATCTCGGCAAGTACAATTAGCGGTAAACAATTTCAGCCTTCAGCCGATCACTGAAAATGATGTCGTAACAATAATCGATTCAATCCGTGGTGGCTCCAGTCCGGGTCATGATGGTATCCAAGGTCACCTTCTTAAGCAAATTAAATCTCATATATCCAAGCCATTAACGCACCTTATCAACCTAAGTTTTAGTCAGGGAACGTTTCCTGCAAATTTCAAACTTTCAGTGATTATGCCGCTTTATAAATCAGGTGACAGGGAGAACGTTATTAGTTATCGCCCTATTGCTCTTGTCAGTAACGTGGCAAAAATTATCGAGAAGGCGTTCAAGATTCAGCTTGCCTCTCATTTGGAACGTTCCAGTCTGCTTACTCCTTGCCAGTACGGGTTTAGAAAAGAAAGAAGCACGCAAGACGCTATCTGTCACCTTAATCATAAAATAATTAGTGAACTTGATAAAGGCAATAAGCCTGTAGCAATTTTTCTGGACTTAGCTAAAGCCTTTGACACGATTTCGCATTCTCTCTTTTTAAAGAAGTTGGGAAACTTTGGTATAGAAGGTACCGCTCATGAATGGATTAGCTCATACCTATCAAATAGACGGCAGATGGTCAGATTGAATGGCGCAGTGGGTACGCTCGCTGACAGCTTATCTTATGGTATTCCGCAGGGAACGGTCCTTGGGCCATTATTTTTCATTATGTATATTAACGAGTTAGGGTATCTTGACATCCACGGGGAAACAATTATGTTTGCAGATGATACCGTTTTGTTTTTCAGTGGGGCCAGTTGGGAACATGTGTATGGGTTGGCGGCGGAGGGCATGCGGAAGGTGTATTCGTGGCTTGTGCTTAATAAACTATCTCTGAATCACGCAAAAACGTCCTATCTCGCTTTTAGTTTATCTGGGTATGCAGATGCCCCTTTGAATTGCTTACGCGTCCATTCAACGAATTGCAATCTGTCTGACTGCCAGTCCTGCCCTTTGCTGCTTCGTAGCACCAATGTAAAATACTTGGGTGTTGTCTTTGACCACAATATGAAATGGAAAATCCAAATTAATGACGTTAATAATAAACTCAAGAAATTATTGTACGTTTTTGCGAGGTTGAGGAGGGTGGTTCCTCCAAGCGTTCTCAGAGTTGTGTATTTTGCGCTGGCTCAATCGGTTCTCCTTTATGGACTGCCGGCCTGGGGTAGTGCATAATATTATGTTACCTCTTTGAACCCGGTAATACGCACACAGAAAGCACTATTAAGGTTGATTACGAGCAGTGGGTATCTCGAACATACGCCTCCATTATTTAAAAAAACAAATATCTTGGATTTGATCAGACTCAGGAAAGTTTCCTCGATACGGCAGGTCTTGAGAGAAAAGTCATTTTCGCTCCCTCGGCATAATCTGCCAACCCGCTACCAGGTTTTTGGATCTATGGTCTATGGAAATGATTCAGATATGTCTTGGTATAAATAAAACATCATGAAGAACCAATGGCTCAAATTAGGTTTCTCTAGCTATTTCCGAGGCAAAGCAATCAGTTACGAGCAAAATACAGTTTCGAGAAATTTGCGTTTGAAGTTGTTCAAACGCAAATTTCTCGAAACTGTATTTTTTTACTTAGTTACTTTCTCCTGTAAGCCGACTATGTATAGATTGTATAACAAACAAAAATCTCCCCACACGCAGTTTGGTTCCTCGATACACCCAGACTTTTCAGAAACCAATGTTGTAGAACGCGAAGATACAATTTCCAGTTTATTTCAGGTTCGACAGGGCTAAACATATATTCAGAGAGCTGGAGAAAGATACTCAGCGTTCCCTTGCAGTAAAAACCAAATCAAGTTGTACACAGAAATCCGACCACCCTAACAAATTGGAAGCACATTGGGATTTGACTAATTTATTTCAAGACTTCAGTCAAGGGTTAGGTAAATATGCACTTTTTTAGATAATACGAGTAATATACACAAATATTATTGATGATATGTATATAGGTCTTTTACTCATATTTTATACTCGTACACTGAGTTTACCCGGGGCTGCAGGGCGCACATTGCTGACCTCACCTTCAAGACTTGGACGTATTCCGGGTTTTGCATAACTTCAGACGTCGATTCCATCAATTTGATCACGTTTTAAACAGAGATGAGAAATTCTATTAAATAAATCGAGGTTGTTACCCGCTGTCATCGCTCGATATCGTGATTTCAACATCATTTTTCATATACACGATATCGACCGATGACAGCGGGTAAGAACCTCGATTTATTTAATAGAATCTCTGTTTAAAACGTGATCAAAACTGATGGAATCAAACATTAATGTTTGAGAAAAAACTTGTGATCAGTTTTTGAATGAATTCACAGGGGCACAAATATCAGTAAATTTAACTAAATGCCTTGCTAATTTGCTACAGTTGACAGGGCCGGAATTTAGGGTAAATGCGGTTTTAGTCGCTAAAACTGCCACCACGTGGCAGCACCAAAATGACGGATCATACTAAATATCATCAACATATTAGGAACAAAATCGTCTTTATTAAACTCTTAAGAATTAAACAGATCAATAAAATGTATCACAGAGATCGTGCAATTGCAGTCACAGTATTAGACCTTAGAAAATATCTAGTTCAATGGACTTGTAGACTTTTTATGGTTTACATGACTAACGAAAATAACGAGAGCAATTACAGCAGGTCACCTAGATTAATCGGTCTTTTTCATTGACAGTCTTATTGCAGTGACTAATATGAATCCAATACCCTTTGTAATATCATAGGTCTATTTAACTCCATTTGTCGTAAAAATATGTTTGGCAGGTGGGCATTGCATTTTTGCCCAACCTCCAAAGTTATTTAGTTTGTTCAAAAATTACTGAGCATACATTTCGTAGTAATAATAAGGTTACTTCAATTTGTAACGTTACATAATTTTCGGTAAGGTAAACCTGGAGTGATCAATCGTTTGGGAGTCCTGGCGAGTCTTCAATCTGTGGAACCCGTTTTCCAAATCGAAGGCTACGAGTTGCATTATCCTCACCTTCCGATATCCAGAAGTTCACCACAGCAATCGAGTGTAGTGCAGTACAAACCCCGATACAGAGAAAACGTTCCAGTGGCCGACAGTGTCAAACAATAATTGAGCATAATAATTGAGTTTTTTGCCATATCTCTCTTGTTCCTAAATAAATAAAATACTATTTCATTACTAAATAAGTACTAAGATACCTGCTCCACTGATATAAGACTACCATACCAAATAACAATCAGAAAGTCTACAATATTAATGGACAATTTCGAGCGATCTGGCTTGTTGAACATTTTGTGCGTTGCGGAACTGATCTATACCCCAATTACACGGCACTTGTCAATACAAACTTAACCTGGACAAGTGAAATCCCCATTGGGATTCCCCAACGAGTGACGTCACGGTCGCGATCCCGAATTCTCCCGTGTGGGGCTCAGACATCGAGGAGGAATGTTGAAGTGACGATAGCGCTTCAAACGACCTTGCAGCTATTTTCTATGGAGGCACACTGTTTTTTCCAAATATTTTTCCCTTTTTACAAATATAAAGAATAACCGTGGTTTATGGGTAGTTTTATTCATCTTGGTTTATTATCTGATGGAAGGATTAACGCAGTGCACAATTTATACTTGAGGTAAGAAGGACTTTAATTAAACAGTTCAGTACGATCTTCACAAAACACACGGATGACGAATAATGGAGTCTTTACAATAAGTTGTGAGAAGTGGTAGGGTGAGACAATCCCATTGGTCGAACATGACATCACCATGTACCAATCAGAATAGAACGCGGGATAAGATACCGCGTAATACAAAATTAAATTTACCTGTTCCATTACACTCCTCTTAATTTTGTACAAGTTTCACAATATTAAATCTTCAACAGTTTTACAACGAACATTAATTTTCAAACATGAATTCAAAATATTAAATTTTTACATTTATTTTCAAGATACAAGTATTATTCAAAAGTATGCAATTCAACACAATATTACAAACTTATTCAGAATAGAGTAAAGAAAAATTAAATTCCCAACATTTACATTAATACATCAAATTGTACATTCATATTTAGGAAATCAATTGGCTGGAAAATTCTGTGAATTTAGTCACGTTTAATGGTTTAGTTAGTATGTCAGCTATCTGGGTTGAAGTTGAGCAATATTTCAAGTCTATTACACCTTCATCAAATTTTCTTTTATGAAATGGTACCTAACATCTATATGCTTGGATCGTTTGTTAACAATTCCTTTCTTTATCAAATCTATTGCTGATAAATTGTCAACATTCAGTATTATTGGCACGTTTTCATTAGTTAGTTCATATAGCAAACTTTTCAAGAATAGTAGTTCACGACAGCATTCTGCGGCGGAGATATACGCAGCTTCGGTGCTACTGGTTGCGACGATCGGCTGCTTTCGGCTTCTCCAGCTGACTGGTCCACCTCCATAGAAAACAACATAGCCGGATGTGCTTCGGCGAGTTTCAGGATCACCAGCATAATCGCTATCACAGTATGCTACAAGCGCATCAGGACTGTTTCTGTTGTAGGAGATGCCCCGATTTTTAGTTCCCTTGAGATCGTTTTACATTTGCATAGTCCTGTGTCGAAGAATTTTCAACATGCCTGCAACTAAATCCAACAGAATAAGCAAGATCAGGTCTTGTTTTGGAAGAGACGTATAGCAGGCTACCAAGGGATTCACGATAAGGAAACTTGGTTTCTTTAATTGTTGGATTGACTTCCGAGTTCTGTGGTACCATGGGAGTGGAGACAGGATGTGCGTTCTCAAGATGGTATTTTTCCAAGACTTTATTAATATATGTTTCTTGAGACAGCTTTACGGAAGACGAAGAGTTGGTCAATTCAAATCCAACGAATGTCTTTGGTTTTTCAAATATGGTAATTTCGAATTCCTTCTTTAAGCTAGAAAGTATTACATCATAATACCATTCGATAATGAACCATTGGAATCGACCAAAGAATAACTCTGCAAATTCTTCACAAAAGGGTTTATTATCTTCTTCGTTCAGACCACTCTTCTCTTTGTGTGGAAATATGTTTCAAACCAGTTCGAACGCTACAAATCTGAGAGATCATCTCAAGAGACGTCACAACGAAGTTTTTGTAGAGATGGTGAGGTCTCCCACTCACAGGTTTTCAATAATCAGTTTTTTTTTGTTTTGTTTTTTTTTTGCGAACAACCCACATTCTAAAAAGGGAAGGAAACTGCTGTTTTGCATCTATGGAAAACGTATAGGTACAATGTATCAATACATCGTTCATGTGTTTTGGTTCGTTCGAATCATTTGAAAAAAAAGTTGTTCAGCAAAAATATCGATACTATCGATAGTTATGTGACGATAGTATCTGGCTATCGATAGTGGTCGACTATCGGCCCGCCCTACAGAAGGACTGATCGGGCCCCGATCATCGGGGAGAAGAGCCACCCTCAGGCGGAGGGTTCTGTACATGCGCATTGTCACCGCTCATGTTGACGATACTTGGAAGTTTCAACAATAAGATCACTGGTATTACACTGCCTTCTTTCTCATATTGTGCTTTCCGGTATATGGGAAGTTGATTGGAATGATTACTGGGTGCGTTCAGCACTGCGTTGTGAACAATATTCACATAATATGATGTGTTGGTATGTAAGATGTCTGGGCTGAGGTACTGTCAATGAGGTAGGTAGCTCATTAGCAAGCATCAATCGGAGGTTTCAAGAATCACCATTTCAAAATTGGTGGCATTTTTAGGGACCTTGGAACGGAGGCTGAACAGTGTCTTGCGCTTGCAAGAGTGGTTGCACCGCAGCAGCTTGCTCCTGCAATAAAGCAGGTTTGTACTGCTCCTCTTTATGCTAGCACTGCTCAGGAATCTCCTGCGTGAATGCCAACTCCCCACGATAAATAATTATCTAAGAATCGTATAAAAGGAGAGTTGTAGTCATTGGTATCACTGAGAGTGGTTTCCTCCTTGCAACGCCGAAAAGAATATGAGTACCTAAAATGTCTCTAAATCTTTGACCAATTTTAAAGTGTTGGTGGTTTTTGAACACTCCGATTGATGCTCAAATTTTAGGGCCTATTGTTGGCGATTCAGTAGCGTCAGTTTTCGCAAAAATTGGTAAAAATCACCATTTTTTGATCTATCGTAAAACATTTTCTAGTCGACCGATTTCTCACGTTTTCTTTTTTCAATCGGAATTATATCAACTTGAGTTTTGTGTATGGTGACTTTCGGCGTAAGATTGACAGTTGTGGAGTTATAAGTCAAAACCGGAAGAAAGTCCGGAAATTCCGAGGGTGTGGATTTTTTTTACCATGGTGTTTGTCATGAATACTGCCATTTTTTACCCTTACATTCCAAAATATTTTCGGGGGAGGCTCCCGAACCCCACAACTGACAGACCTACAGTTCTAGATCCGCCACTGCGTCTAGGCGGCCTCTATCGACGTCTAGACGGCGTCTATCAACGTCTAGTTGGCAACTATCAACGTCTAGACGGCGACTATCAACGTCTGGACGGCGACTATCAACGTTCTTTCTTCTACTCAGCACCCCAAAAGTCAATAATATTATTGCGATTCACCCAGTACAGGTCAATTGACCTGTAGTGGGTCAATCGCCATTTGCACTAAAAGCAGAAGGTAGAACATTAAAATTGAGTTTTATGTATAGGTAATACATACCGATTGGTAATACCTAATCGATTGGTAACATTGCCAGCTATGTATCTCATAAAGAGGTTGAATTACAGTGAGAAATAGTGAATTACAGGATTACAGTGAGTCAATTGACCCATGTGAATTAGGTCAATGGGACCGAATGACTACGTAAAATGCGTATTTATTCGCAAACTGACTTTTTTTCAGATTTTTAAAAGTGAAAGTAAAGTTTTTACAGGCTTTTTTTTCTCGGAAAACAGCAGTTTTGCCCCACTGTGCGTCGTCCGTGGCACTTGGCACAGTTAGCGGGAGACCAAATGGTTTTTGTGATGTAGATTGTTTTTGTTCTGAGGTACTTTTCGTGCTACGGAAAGAAGGTGATTTCGAATATTTGTTGGTAGGTACTTCTTTTAGGAAAATTATTGCCGACTTAGGTAGTTGGAATTAAAAACACTGGAATTATATCAGTACATTTTATTTGTAATTTTTTCAACGTCTCTATCATTAGGTACGTTTCTGTACAAAGATAATAACTATAATCATAATAATAAGATAATCAACCGGTGTGTTTTTTTTTTTCAACTAGTTTTTTTTCAAATTGAGAAACGGTTATAACGTTGTTTTTTTTTTTTTTTTTCAAACTAGTTTCTCGTTTCTTGACCATTCCCTACTACTGGATAGCACTTCAACTCCGCCGAAGTACCTACCTACCAAAAAGAGTGCAAGAAGGAATTTCCCTAGATTCGCCCAGGCAGACGAGGGGGTTTGGTACTTTTTTTGTGCGCCCTGCGGCCCAATGATTGTAACTGACCAATATCGACTCCGGCCAAAGCTGTTCATAAATATGATACCTAAACAGGTTCTGAGATTCTTGACCACTTGATTAATAGGGATAGGTTCTCGAGGGTTGGTCCAATGAAAAGACGTTATTTTAGGCCGACGTTTCGATGTATTTGTACATCCTCTTCAGGGCTTAAAATGTTTACTGTCTATTTATTGACGCATGGCCTGAGACCTCCATGGGTTGGATGGTGGAGTCATGGTAAGAATAATGTTGAACAACGTGGAAAGAACTGAGGTGATAAGGTGTCCTTATGCTCATCCTGCAATCAGTTTCTCACCTACAAAGCAGTTCACGCATTTATCCTCAGTTCTTTCCACGTTGTTCAACATTATTCTTAAGGTTATACGTCAGAAGTCGACACTGCACTAATAGTCGACACCAAGGAGTCTATTATAGACTCCTTGGTCGACACCCTCTTCAAAAGTGGGCAAAAGCTAAGGATAAAGACATGGTTTGACGTTTTTAGTTGTTGCTTCCTATTATACTATTTCTTCTCAGTGTAGAGAGATAAGATAAACCCGCGTGTTTCTAAAGCTGTTGTTTCTTAAAAAACTCTGCAAATTCTTGACACAACGGTTCATTATCTTCTTCGTTAAAGGAAGTTTGAACTTTGAGCTTACCTTTCACGTAGGGAAATAGTTTTTTCTCATTGCAAACCTGTTCATTGTGTACCCAAGTTCCTTCCCTAAAAGACCTGGCAGCGGGAAATATTATTCAACATGGTTTGAAAAGGGAAAAACAAGTTTTGTAAAAAATCCCAATGCTCTAGTAGTTGACACCAGTGACCAACATTTTCTTCAGTAGTCGACATGGTTTTGCACTTCTAGTCGACCTACATGTGTTAGAAGTCGACAGTATCTCTTGAGTCAGTAGTCGACAGGTTTCGTCATTCCATCGTTTTCACTTTTTTCAACTTCCATCTAAATAAAATAATATTTTATTTAGATGGAAGTTGAAAAAAGTTAAAACTTATTATATATTATATTATAGTAAGATATATTATTATATATTATATTGAATATGATATATTATATTCAACTGTGAATCGGAACTTGAAAATAGATTATTAAGATGTAATAAAGTAGTTATCATACTTTTTATTAGCAAACAGCTCATTATCAGTCTCAAATTGCAATAAGTACTTAAGTAAAAAGGTATGAAAACTATAGTCGAAAACTGATTGTCAGAAAATTGACATTACAGTTGGGCTTAGGTATCCATTTACATAGTTTTGGACATTTTCATGTCTTTGCTTTGGCACATAAACTGAAACGGGAAAAATTTGTTCCCTTGATTCACCCTTTCCCTCAGATCACGTCAGAACACAAGCGACCGACGGGGTACTACGTCAGAGCCTATGACGTCAGACGGCTGGCAGGAGGATGACTAGTACGTCAAAGCAAATGCCGTAAGAGACTATGACGTCAGAGGGCTGGCTGGATAGGTGATCGGGTGGCAGCAAAGGGAGGTGGTGATGACGTCAGAGGGGCCAGAGGGCGGCAGATATCTGAAACCCCCATTTCTTCCTCGGTTTTTTGGGAGCCTCCTTCGTCTTCTTCTTCGTTAACGAGCCAGCCATTTTTTAAATTTCTGCCATTAAAAGAAAATACAAAGTTCATAAAATTCCATCCTAATACCTTGAGACCATTCTGTGAACTTAGTTGGTACATTTTCGAAGAAAATACAGCTAGTGTCGACTACTGATGCACAGCGAATTCTGAAAATTTTCAGAAGTCGACACCCCCCAGAATAACCATGAAGATCATAATATGATTATGAAGATCATAATAGATCATAATAATATGAAGATCATAATAGATATTATCTAGTAACAACCAAGTTTCTTCATCTACAAAGTGCTTCAGTTTGAGAACAAAATCTGACATCCCAATTCTGATTTCACCATTGTGTTCAGCATGAAAAAATCTTTGAAATGAGGTATCACTTGTCAAAATGTTCCATTTTGAGAATAATTCTCATAAATTATTTATGAGGAATTCCCCCCCCCCCCCTAAAACTCCCCAACATCCCCCCCCCCCTTTAGAGTGGTCCGATTCAGGATGGTCTGATACGGATTTTGGTATGAAAATTTTTCGAAAATTCGAGTTTGTAAGATTTTGGACCGAGAACAATAATAATAATAAAAACCTTTATTGTGTAAAGACAGTCTGTTGTCCATATTATACACACATAAACAACTAAAATATAAATCTCGGGTCATACAAAGGCCTTATAAGGTTAAAAGAAAGTAAAATAAGAACAAAGAATTAAAAGGGGAGTTTACAATCATGTGAGGGGGGATGGGGAGAGGGAATGTGCTTACCAATTCAAGTAACAGTATAATGTTCCGCAATGGCTGACATGAACCGTCCAAGAGTGGGCAGTGCGCGCACCGAAACAGGCAACGCGTTCCAGAGCCAAGCCCCCGCAACCTCAAACGACCTCGAGAAGGCCATACTCCCATGAGAACGGACAAGCAACGCACCTGATCTGGCAGACACCACTCTATTTGCAAGGGACCGCAAGTATGGTGCCAGTCCTCCACGTAAGATGGTGAACAAGGTCTTGAGGATGCGAAGCTTGTAGACATCGAGGATTGGATGGGAGAGCAGTTGGAGACCAGTGGTCGAATGGCGAGGTTTGATCCCATGTGCATATCGAACACAAGCATTATATGCCCCTTTTATCTTTTTTTCCAGCGTGGAAGAAAGGCCAGTCGAGAACACGTTGGAGCAGTACAGGAAATGGGGGGTTACTATCGCCGTTACCAGTCTTTGCCTTAACGAACATGATATAGCTACATATATGAATAGCTACATTATCTTCGAAAATTCGCTAAAAAGAAACTGAAAAAAAAAAAAAAAAAAAACACGTTAGAGTCCACTTGAGTAACGATGAGAACCCGTCGAAATTGCTTGTAAAGTTTCATCCCTTTAACCCTGTACTTGGCGAAAGGTTCCCTATGGAATTTTTTTGATTTTTTTTTTTTTTTCATGAAGTGTACCATTGGCCTTCCAAAAACATAGTAAAACTGAAATAATTTGTTAAATTTTCAAATTTGAACATATGTATTTTGAACATGTATATTATACTATACACGGCCAACTAACCAACAAATGACTCTATTTTAGAGAAGTATGGTATACTATACACTGCCAAATAACCGACGAATTACTGATGTTCAGAGAAGTATATTATACTAGACACTGCCAAATCACCAAAGAATAAGAATTTATATTTAATAAAATATATTTCGTATTATTTCAATAGATCTAAATTTTCTTTCAATATAAAAAAAAAATAGTGAAAGAGTCGCTAGGAATTATACCTAGCCACTTGCTGCGAGCAACCACTTAGATAAATGATAAAATGTGGATGGCTGTAAATGGATAAAATTGGAAAGGCGATTGTTCAAAAACACAACTACACAGTTTCAGTCGAGGAAATAACGAGTTTATTATCTCAAATTTTGGCACTGAAATATCACAGTTTTTATTCAGTTACGTTTCTGAGGAAATATAAATTATCATAACTGTGTGAAAAACCGCACAAGAAGTTCCTGCCAAGCGTAAAATATCTCAACGGCTTCAGATACAATATTTATTGGCACGAAAAATTACTCTATGACCAGTCTATTATCACAAAATTTTGCTTCAGAATTCGAAAGTACAAAACACAAGTAAAAACTCTGCAAATTCTTGACACAACGGTTCATTATCTTCTTTGTACAGATCACCCTTCTGTCTAGATCACTAGGTCTAAATGTCTAGATCCTAAATGTTAGATTAATTATTATTATCAATTATCACTAATTATTAACAATTTTATCAAGTACCTAGTGAAAATTATTATAATTTATTGTTAGGTATTAATAATTCGTATTTACTATTAATAATAATTATTATTAATTATGAATGATTAATGCGATATAATTCTGGGGTTTTTAATACTACGTTAGTAATAATTTTTCTATAAAAGAAGTACCTACCAACAAACATTCGAAATTACCTTCATTTCCGTAGCACGAAACGCACCTCAGAACAACAAACTCGACATCACTTAAGCCATATGATGTTCCAAAGAGCTTGTTAGTATGAAAATGGACCTGTATTTCAACAGTTTCATTCACGATCGTGTAGTGAGGCACAATCTTTGAGCCGTCATTGTGAACGAACGGCTGGTCGTACACAGCTGCGGATGGTCTTAAAAAATTCTACGGAACAAACTCTATCTAAATATGAAATAAAAAACATACCGTTCTATATGAATTTTTCGAGATATGAGATTTTCAAATTTTCAAAATTCGTTTTGAACCCCTTCCCCTTGACCTAGGGTTATGAAAAGTTTTGAGGACCATTGAGGGGTTGGTCGAAACCCATAAAAAAAATTTCGTAATTTTAACTCAACGCTAACTGGGCAAAGTGGCGCGGACGGCGGACGGCGTACGGCGGACGGACGGATTTTTTTTAATTCGATTTTCTGAATCTACGTATCTTGAAACGTAAACCAACAAATTTTGAGGGGGGGTTAAAAAAATTTTTTCTTTGGGCGATTCCAATGGTTCATTATCGAAGAACCAAAAACTCTGCAAATTCTTGACACAACGGTTCATTATCTTCTTTGTACAGATCACCCTTCTGTCTAGATCACTAGGTCTAAATGTCTAGATCCTAAATGTTAGATTAATTATTATTGTCAATTATCACTAATTATTAACAATTTTATCAAGTACCTAGTGAAAATTATTATAATTTATTGTTAGGTATTAATAATTCGTATTTATTATTAATAATTATTATTATTAATTATGATTAATTAATACGATATAATTCTGGGGTTTTTAATACTACGGCGGTAATAATTTTTCTATAAAAGAAGTACCTACCAACAAACATTCGAAATTACCTTCATTTCCGTAGCACGAAACGCACCTCAGAACAACAAACTCGACATCACTTAAGCCATATGATGTTCCAAAGAGCTTGTTAGTATGAAAATGGACCTGT
This sequence comes from Stenodema calcarata, assembly GCA_963920205.1. Taxonomy (NCBI): domain Eukaryota; kingdom Metazoa; phylum Arthropoda; class Insecta; order Hemiptera; family Miridae; genus Stenodema; species Stenodema calcarata. Next base: position 2,368,373 of record OY986056.1, on the reverse strand, counting down.
ATTTCAACAGTTTGAGTCACGATCGTGTGGTGAGGCACAATCTTTGAGCCGTCATTGTGAACGAACGGCTGGTCGTACACAGCTGCAGATGGTCTTAAAAAATTCTACGGAACAAACTCTATCTAAATATGAAATAAAAAACATACCGTTCTATATGAATTTTTCGAGATATGAGATTTTCAAATTTTCGAAATTCGTTTTGAACCCCTTCCCCTTGACCTAGGGTTATGAAAAGTTTCGAGGACCATTGTGGGGTTGGTCGAAACCCATAAAAAAAATTTCGTAATTTTAACTCAACGCTAACTGGGCAAAGTGGCGCGGACGGCGGACGGCGTACGGCGAACGGCGTACGGCGTACGGCGGACGGACGGATTTTTTTTTATTCGATTTTCTGAATCTACGTATCTTGAAACGTAAACCAACAAATTTTGAGGGGGGGTTAAAAACATTTTTTCTTTGGGCGATTCCAATGGTTCATTATCGAAGATAATAAACCAAAAAACTCTGCAAATTCTTGACACAACGGTTCATTATCTTCTTTGTACAGATCACCCTTCTGTCTAGATTACTAGCTCTAAATGTCTAGATCCTAAATGTTAGATTAATTATTATTATCAATTATCACTAATTATTAACAATTTTATCAAGTACCTAGTGAAAATTATTATAATTTATTGTTAGGTATTAATAATTCGTATTTATTAATAATAATAATTATTATTAATTATGATTAATAAATACGATAAAATTCTGGGGTTTTTAATAGGTACTACGTCGGTAATAAAAATTATTTTTCTATAAAAGAAGTACCTACCAACAAACATTCGAAATTACCTTCATTTCCGTAGCACGAAACGCACCTCAGAACAACAAACTCGACATCACTTAAGCCATATGATGTTCCAAAGAGCTTGTTAGTATGAAAATGGACCTGTATTTCAACAGTTTGAGTCACGATCGTGTTGTGAGGCACAATCTTTGAGCCGTCATTGTGAACGAACGGCTGGTCGTACAAAGCTGCGGATGGTCTTGAAAAATTCTACGGAACAAACTCTATCTAAATATGAAATAAAAAACATACCGTTCTATATGAATTTTTCGAGATATGAGATTTTCAAATTTTCAAAATTCGTTTTGAACCCCTTCCCGTTGACCTAGGGTTATGTAAAGTTTCGAGGACCATTGTGGGGTTGGTCGAAACCCATAAAAAAAAATTTCGTAATTTTAACTCAACGCTAACTGGGCAAAGTGGCGCGGACGGCGTACGGCGTACGGCGGACGGACGGATTTTTTTTTATTCGATTTTCTGAATCTACGTATCTTGAAACGTAAACCAACGAATTTTGAGGGGGGGTTAAAAAATTTTTTTCTTTGGGCGATTCCAATGGTTCATTATCGAAGATAATAAACCAAAAATCCGTCCGTCCGCCGTACGCCGTCCGCCGTACGCCGTCCGCGCCACTTTGCCCAGTTAGCGTTGAGTTAAAATTACGAAATTTTTTTTATGGGTTTCGACCAACCCCACAATGGTCCTCGAAACTTTTCATATACCTAGGTCAAGGGGAAGGGGTTCAAAACGAATTTTGAAAATTTGAAAATCTCATATCTCGAAAAATTCATATAGAACGGTATGTTTTTTATTTCATATTTAGATAGAGTTTGTTCCGTAGAATTTTTTAAGACCATCCGCAGCTTTGTACGACCAGCCGTTCGTTCACAATGAGGGCTCAAAGATTGTGCCTTACAACACGATCGTGTACCAAACTGTTGAAATACAGGTCCATTTTCATACTAACAAGCTCTTTGGAACATCATATGGCTTAAGTGATGTCGAGTTTGTTGTTCTGAGGTGCGTTTCGTGCTACTGAAATGAAGGTAATTTCGAATGTTTGTTGGTAGGTACTTGTTTTATAGAAAAATTATTACCGACGTAGTATTAAAAACCCCAGAATTATATCGTATTAATTGATCATAATTAATAATAATTATTATTAATAATAAATACGAATTATTAATACCTAACAATAAATTATAATAATTTTCACTAGGTACTTGATAAAATTGTTAATAATTAGTGATAATTGATAATAATAATTAATCTAACATTTAGGATATAGACATTCAGACCTAGTGATCTAGACAGAAGGGTGATCTGTACAAAGAAGATAATGAACCGTTGTGTCAAGAATTTGCAGAGTTTTTTAAGAAACAACAGCTTTAGAAACACGCGGGTTTATCTTATCTCTCTACACTGAGAAGAAATAGTATAATAGGAAGCAACAACTAAAAACGTCAAACCATGTCTTTATCCTTAGCTTTTGCCCACTTTTGAAGAGGGTGTCGACCAAGGAGTCTATAATAGACTCCTTGGTGTCGACTATTAGTGCAGTGTCGACTTCTGACGTATAACCTTAAGAATAATGTTGAACAACGTGGAAAGAACTGAGGATAAATGCGTGAACTGCTTTGTAGGTGAGAAACTGATTGCAGGATGAGCATAAGGACACCTTATCACCTCAGTTCTTTCCACGTTGTTCAACATTATTCTTACCATGACTCCACCATCCAACCCATGGAGGTCTCAGGCCATGCGTCAATAAATAGACAGTAAACATTTTAAGCCCTGAAGAGGATGTACAAATACATCGAAACGTCGGCCTAAAATAACGTCTTTTCATTGGACCAACCCTCGAGAACCTATCCCTATATGATACCTAACTTACAAGTAAGTATCTGTTTCTCTCTCTTCTTTTTTAATAGAGCACTCACAAAATCGTTGAAAACTAAGTTTTTGTGCAGCTCAGGTTTTTAGGTTCATAGCGAAAACTAATGGGCGTGGTCGAGAATTCCTTTTAAAAAACACCGGGTTTCGTAGTTCCATCTACCGGAATCTACCGGTTTTTTTCGACGAAGCCTACCGGTCAAGAGGGCAACACTGATATGGACGAGTAGCTCGCTTCACACGTTTCTTTGATTCGCCATTTTCTTGTCTCCGGCTTCTCGTTCCCGTTGCTCATTCGTAGAAACCCCTCATTTCCCATTCCCCAAAGGCCCGCGACTTTGAGAGATGTTCTCGCTTCCGTTGTTCCCCTGTGATACTCATCTACTTGAATCTTCATTGGAGTCAACTCAGCCGTAGAAGACGTCGGTACGACCTGGCCCTCACGGCAGGACACTTCCCTATCTGTGCCACTACTAACGGTGACGCGGCCGTCTCCTGAATTATCTAAATTGTCATCGCCAGTTCCTATAACGAGCCTGTTTTCTCTAAGTACTTCAACGCCAAGACTTGATTACGATTTCATTCCCTGATCGACTTTCCGTCTGATTTCCACTTCCAGGTATTTATATTTCGGTAACAAATCATTTCGCCACAAGCTTTACGCACTTGACCGCATCAGTAGGTATAGATGCACGCTTGACGCATTCTTGCTGTAGAAAGCGGCGCCAGGAATCCGGTTCTGTGTACCTCCTTAATTCGCAAGGCTCTCACCATATTACAAGCCCTTACAAGTATACAAATCCGTTAGCCTGTAGCATGCGGGGCTTAGGAATATTCTGGAAGAGATCGTAGTTTCCTGCAGAGGTGCAACTAGTTATTCCCGTCACGCACATGCGTGGGATTGCAAAACTGACCCAGTTGAAAATAGAAATTCATCCCCGTTATCCAAAGCATTCCTCGTATCTTACATGTACCTAAACCGGGCTTCGATTTATTTGTTAACAAAAAACTTGGGTGTGTTGACATCGTCGAGTAAGTACATGAGTTCGTTTGTTAGTAAACTCCATATTTATGTAAGAAGGGCCTGAAATGGTTTACTCTCCCGCTTGTTTGATTCATGGTGTTCTAAGTAAGATTGTACCCAGTGTACCTAATTGCGCAGAGTTTTCCATCTATGAAGTCATACAGACAGTTTTAGGTACACATTCATATCATTCTGATTGGTCATAGCGCACTAGCTGGGGTACCGGTTCATTCCAACGTATGAAGTAATTTTGTTATTTATATCTGAGATGTTGAGGAACTCGAGATGTTGTAGGTGCATGAAACCTCCGGCCATAATGTGAAAATATCACAAATTACATTCCTTCTTTTACTGTCTTATTCCTGTCTCGAAGATATGAAGTCCAGAAAAATTGGCATTTGTACACCAGTTGTGTAGAGAAACGATGGTGTATTTTTGGACACCTATCGTGTTGCATCACCTAAAATATTATCATGCGAGTTGCAAACCCGTACAGTTTTGTTATTGTTGTAATACACTCCAATCATGCCGTAGGTACCTCTGTGGGTCACTTTATCCTGATAATCCGCCCAATTCTGCTGTAATTTTCTATAATTTTCATCCTCCTGTTCGTTCATTCAAGTTCATATCATAGTAAATATATACTCTCACTCTTAAGGCTCAAGTGACATGGTACAATAACACGAATCTGCAAGGATTTGTTGTTGAACAGCTGGAGGTCATTTCGGAAGTCGTTTCTGCGTAGAATCTGAATCCAAGCTCAGAATTGTCTTATCACGTTTGAATTTTGAGATGTTTGAGGTTACGTACAAAAAATGGCTATTTCTGAGGTCGGATACAGGCTGCATGAAATTTTTCTTTTTCCCACATTTTACATCATCTAGTACTACTCTTTCCCTTTAAAATGAGACTTTGAATGATAGTGTAGGGTGTTTATTTCAGGAGTTATGGCGATTTTAAGGTGACGAGATGGCACGAAAAGCTTCTGCTGTGTTAAACAAACCCTTTTTTATCGTACAATTTTTTAACTAGGTAAACCTATGACTAGGAGATTTTCGAGGATACTAATTACGAATTTGAGGTCAGATTCCAAAAATGTCGCTGAGGTCATGGAGTGACCCAAAGTGACAGGAGTAGCCGGCATGATTGGTGATGGTGGTAGTTGGACGACCAATCATCGGAGATGTAGATACAAGTTGTGTAGATACTTGCGACTCTACAATCTGTGGCTGGATCATCTGAGCAACTTTGGATCCTTGTACTTCTTCACCTGTAGGGGCAGCGTCGACAGATGCTACAACGCTCATACCACTACTAGGGCGAGCATGAACGAAAAGTCAAGTAATGCAACCATTCAACATCAACTCACCACTGATGACAATACGCATGGTCACACACTCAAATCCACACTACTTGCTGCCATCCACAATGCCCTTCAATCATTAACCCTCACGTAAAAGTTGCATAATTTTCAAAAGTAGCAACTTACATTATCATTCAAGGTCTAATTTTAAAGGGAAAGAGTAGTACTAAATGATGCAACCTGTATAAAAAATTAGAAAATTTTTGTCCAGTCTGCATCTAACCTCAAAAATAGCCAAATTAGCCATTTTTCGTAATTAGTATCCTCGAAAACCCCCTAGTCATGTTTACATGGCTTAAAAATTGTATGATAAAGAGAGAGAAGCTTTTCGTGTCATCTCCTCATCTTCAAATCGCCATAACTTCTGAAAGAAACACCCTACAGTATCATTCAAAGTCTCATTTTAAAGGGAAAGAGTAGTACCTACTAGATGACGTAATATGTGAAATTTTTTTTTTTCATCCATCCTGTATCTAACCTCATAAATAGCCAAATTAGCCATTTTTCGTGTACATAAATAACCTCAAATATCTCATAATTCAGACGTGATGAGACAATTCGGGATGAAACCCGTACAGGGTTGTATGCCGACACGATCTCTAGTGATACTCCAAGCCTGATGATTCTGATTCGTACCGCAAACTCTGCACAACGGACTTATCGTGTATATTCCAATTCTGGGCAGATGTTTCTCTGTCCCTCCAGGTCTCATCTTCCTCCTTGCTAGCTCCAGTGCTACGGCTACAAGGTGCTGGCATTGCCAACTTCCCAATACATTGTGCCTGGATGTGTTCCCAATGCCCTTCTCTCGCCCATTATCCCAAGGAGGATCCTTCCGAGCATTTGGCGATACCCAAGACTGGCTCCGATCCCATAAATGGTGTGGACACCCCTTTTCTTGCCATGCCGTCTGATCGCTCATTACCTTCCAACCCAATGTGTCCGGCTACCCACATCAGGGTGACTTTTGACGGTACCTATTAACATTGTACTCAAACTGGGTTACCGAGAGTACCATGGACTACGTTGTGGCATCCATTCTATTCTCATGAATCCGAATTCTACTGCCTGTGGCTTTATGGATATAAGTAAATTTTTGTTCTTCCATACCATGACGTGGAAGGAAACTAAGGAGAGTGAAATTACCATTCTCTTCCAGTTCATTTGGAAACCAAGTAATAATTTTTTGCTATTTTAGCATGCTACTTTGATTTTCCAAATCAATTATCTACACGATTTCGGACAAGATTAGCAAGGTCCAGGCCTGTGGGTTAACCTCCATCAGACCTCGGGCTGGGGGAAAAGAAGACCCTTGCAAATAGTTTTGATAATGAGATAATGGAAGTTTGGATTCTTTAACTTCATTTTACGACTTTGTACAACATATTTCTTTCTTTTTCCTCTTCTGTCTAGACGTTCTGCGACAAAGTTAGGTTTATCTGGATCTATGCCACGGATTGTGAAATTACGGAGAGGGATGATTCATTAGCCTGGCGACACACAATGCGGAAAATAAATCAGCGGAAATAAGTAATAATCCAGTACTACACATAATAGAGTGGAGAATTAGGGGTGTGAGTACCTAGTATGTGTCCGTATAGTAGGAGGGCTGCGGTGGTTCGCCTTTTTACTTGAGGAAGAGAGGAAGAGAGCTGATGTGAGTTGAATTTATTTATTTGTGATCAGGTTGCTGTTGTTTCATGTGGTGATTTGTTCTTAGATTCCTCGTGAATACTAGTATTCACGAGGAATCTAAGAACAAATCTCCACATGAAACAACAGCAACCTGATCACAAAACATTCATTTTATATGATGAGAGCCATTTTTGGCTGGAAATTTGAGTAAAAACCTTATTTAATGACACTGGACATGGATTGTTCTAGATTATGTAATTGGTGACCATACTTTTGATCAGGGGCATTGCGTGGCTCTGGGGGTACCGCCCTCAATTCACCCCCCCCCCCCCAGTTGAAAAGGAAAATTTATCAAATCGTAGAAATTTCCACTTTTTTCAAACGGTCATATAATCCGGCACCAGAATTTTCGCCTGTAGTCCTAAAAGTTGCGCCCAAATATCACCTTTCCAATGGTACTGATAAGTAGAAAAATTTTGCCATGCAATTTTGAGGGAGAAAATCACATTTGAAAAACGTGGTTTTTAGAGGAAAGTCCCGTTTTCACCTGTCATTGAGGTAAAAAAACGTAAACCAACAAATTTTAAGGGGGGGTTAAAATTTTTTTTTCTTTGGGCGATTCCAATGGTTCATTATCGAAGATAATAAACCAAAATGAGTTTGAAATCGGATTTCATGTTATTCTTCTGGTAAAATCTTTTTTATTATCAAAATTCCTATTGAAGGTGTTCTTAAAATGCTCGTGCCGGATTATAGGGGTCTATGAGCGTTTGAAAAAGTGGAAATTTCTATAAATTTTCCTTTTCAACTTCATTTTTCCACTGAGTAAAAAACAATTCCTACAGGACATTTTCGACCAGAAATTAGCTCTAGAATTGATTCCTAGCCTGTGAGCGTCACGAAATGAAACATCCTGTATAGTTCATTACTCGTACTCGTCCACCCACTTTTTATCGAGTGTAAAACAAGAGGCAATCATGCTGGTATGTTTATGGCTCAACGTGAAAAGGTTCTTGCCAAATCGGTCTATAGAGAACGTTTTTGTTCGCTCGTTCTTATATTTTTGATTGATGCGAATCCGCGAGAGAGACGGAAGCGGACTTTCAAAACACCTTTATGAATGATGATGAGTTTAGACTGGCATTGTTTAGTGCTACTACAAACAAGATTACCATATTGGAGATTCGAGAGGAATATAGTCACATATTTGCTCTGTCAGTTGGGAGCATATTCCTTATTCCGTAAAAGGTACTCCTTCGACTTGTTTGGTAACTGTTGTAACCCAAAGAATGACAATCACAGTTCATGAACACATTGAAACACTCGTATATTTTCGCTCATCACGATTCTATCAGTGATACAAAAAAAAAGAGTCCCATCATTAACAAACATAATAAGAATAATAAGAACAAATACGAATCATCAGGTGATCACGGATGATGCTCATTCATTGGTAAACCTAGCACTTATAATTTGAATTCACCACAGTAACGTACTTTATTTCTAGCGATGTGCGCAAGATAATTCACTATTCAGTCTCATTTCGTCTACTTTACAAAAATAACGTTTGGTTGCGCTAGAATGTAGGAGAGATCTACTTTTATCATTTTGGTTCTCTAACTATTGGCCTCAATGTCATGAATAATATGCATTATGTGAGCTTCTACAAAGTTACAAACTATTTTCCATAAAGAATAACAACCACTTTTCTTCATTTTCCAAGTGCTCCACTTTGAAAACGGAATGGGGTACCGCAATCCTGACTTCAACATCATGTTCATTGTTGAAAAATCTATAAACTGATGTGTTACTCGGCAAAAAATGAAGGTGAAATTTGTTATTAAACCAGTAAAATAGACGCAGTTTACATAAAACTAGTTTTTTCTCGAAAATTTGCTCTTACAGCCATGTTGCATGACAGGATTTTTTTTATGGCTGTTCTCCGCGCTGTAATATTGGGACAATTTATTTCTGGAATATGTTTGGTTTTCGAGGTTTACCCTGTTAGATCCTACAAGGTGACAAGACACTCTCAGCATCCCCTATACGTTATCAATTCCGGAAGTTCGGCGTCTTAGTTCAAATATTTCTTAAACAAGGGTTTTCTCGCTAGGCTGACTATCGAAGGTGTCTTTTACCGGAGTGTTCCAAGGTGGTTGGAATACATTCCACTGAATCAGCCAATTTGTATTCCCGAATGTGACGGCTATTGTTGGCCACTCCTCGAGGTTGTTTGGGGAGTGAATAAACTGGCAATATTAGTGCTTGGTACCCGAGCTTACTTTTCCTTAGTAGTTCAAGGTTCTTCTTCGAAGTGGATCAATAGACAGTCGAAGAACCGTTCGATTAAAGGACGATATTAGTTTTTCGGAATGACAGAGTACATTAACCCAGAGTAGGCTCAAGAAAAGTCTCAAAAGAAATTATCGTATTACACTAGTTCGTGGCTGATTTTCCCTTTTTATAGGTGACTCTATTCCATCAGGTTCTCGTGTCTCTTCCTCTTGGTAGTCCTTCATCGGTTGTGGTTGCAGATTCGAATAGTTATCTACACCTTGTCCTCATAATACACACAATTTGTGCTAAAAACGGCCCCTAGCGGGGGACTTTTGGGGTAGTTTTGATTTCTTCCATTTTATATACTCGTATTTTTTGAAGGGTACTGAATCCAAATCTGCTGTTAGCTAACAAAATGTCGTGACGCAACATTTAAACAAAGAAGGTAACAAATTCAATTTTTTGGACGTTTTCAGTTTATAACTCTGAAACTATCAACTTTTCGTAAATGGCCTACATATAGAAAATGAAAGTACATACAATTTCCTACAAATTTCACTATTTAGGTTATTTCGCCGAAAAACCTTTCTGGCTCATAAGGTAGTTGAAAATTGGCGTATTGTATCTGTCTTCCCACAAACCAATTAAGGAATCTTTCCCAGTGCTCTTCACATAATATTTGATATTATCTTATTTACTTAACATGATTTTGAAAATGCCTTTTTTCAGTAGATTATACTGAAAGGAGGAATTATTCAGTAAATGACAATCGTTTAATAATAAAATGAAGTATTGGTGTGAAAAAAGTGGTTAAAGTACGCCTATGTTCAACTATATTTTGAGCCAGAACGGTTTGTCGGGGAAATGACCTAACACCACAAGTGAAAAGTGTCACCAAATAATTTTGAAAAAGTCGGTAGGTAGGTGTTCTAAAAAGCAAACATCTTAAGAATTTCTAATTCCAACTTTTCAACAGTGTTTTCATATTTTGTTGTTATTTTCTGTAATACACAGAGGAAGATTTCACATAATCTGCGTCTGTCTTCCATTATGATTTTTCAAATGAAGTAGTGTTGAAGAAAAACTTCAAAATCGAAGCACCGCCCTAACATCGCCCTAAAGTATTGGACTGCAGACGCTGACCACATATTGGATTGAAACTCGCCTATCGATCTTGATGTCCTCAATTGGATACGATTTTTATTCAATCAGTTCAATTATAAATTAGCTGCGTCCGCATCGAATTCCGTCTGCCGATTGTTACGCTTGTGAATCTTCACTTTCATATCTTTTCTTTTATAACTAGTCAACTGCTTTGATGATGCTGATGCAAATGGTTCCATCCGATTATCTTTTTGTTCTGTAGAGCTCATACCTTTAGCTGATATTGTGCCGCCTATCTGAGCGCGGGACGAACCCGCCTTGACGTATGATTGATACCATTCTGTTTACGTCGCTGAATACTGCATTATAAGGAATCCATGCCGTGCAAGTTTATGAGCTGGTCTTGAATATTTTACTGCCGGCATTTGAGTCTCCTTAATGGGGTCTGCGCATGATTTTTGTTTCGAATTTTTATTGATCGAGAATCGCTTCAAAAACGTGAACATGGGAACCCTTCGTCAAATTTAGTTTACCCGTATTATTTATGGATAGAGAAACAAAATCATGTTCATAAAAAGCGCGCGATTTTTGTTTTCTTGCGTTCATTCAGATAACAACTACACACTATGATAAATCTGGTAACTATCTAGCTATTTACTTCACAAATTAACACTTTTTGCGATGAGAGTACATTAACTTCTACCGCACTTCAGGCATCGAATTTGTTGAGAGTTGTCAAGTAGCTGAATAGCAGCTGGATTAAGCAGCCTGCGCTCATATCTCATAGCTAGCTTTTTTATGACATCGGTGACTGTCTCCACTTTGAGGTCTTTGTGGAGGTCATCATTCCTTAGATACCAAGGAGCGTATACTATGCTCCTTAGAATCTTATTGTGAAATTTTTGTATAATTTTGATATTCGTCTTAGCAGTGCAACTCCACAGCTGGATACCACTGGTCCAAATGGGCATCAGCACTGTCTTGTACAGGAGCACTTTATTATGGATATTGAGTTGTGACCATCGTCCCTTGAGCCAGAACAGTTTCCTGAACTTGATGGATAGTTCTTCCTTTTTTTCTTCAAGTGCTCTTTCCATTTTAAATTGGCATCTAATGTCATTCATGCCCAGGTACTTCGCTGAATTCGCATATGGTATGGTATTCCGATTTAGTACCAGAGGGATTGGTAATATCTTTTTATTCGTGAAGTTGACGTGTGTTGATTTTGTTTCGTGGAGTTTCATCCGCTACAAAAAGCTCGCGTTGACGTCAGAACTGTGATACGCATGAGGTCCGATTTTCAAAATCTGTCTGGTCCTAGATAGCTTCATTTAGAAGGCCTTACTCATTCCTTATTTAATAACAGCCAAATGACCTAAATCAATCTTAATTGGACTCTGTTAGAATTAATCGACCAAACCAAGATTGGTCGAAAACGACTAAAGATTATGCCACGTGCATTAGTCTACCTGTCACATCGTTGAACAACGTGCTTTTGTTCTCTTACTACCGTAAAATCTACGTATAGTTTGAATCCCATTTCCTCTCCAGTTATCCTCCAAACTGCCCTGTAATAGCCTGTTTATCAGTTGGTTGTTGGCTGTGATTAGAACAGAAAGGTTACTAATGACTCAATCAAAACTCGTGGCAACTCAAATCTTGTTTTCATCTTTACCAATCAAATTAAGTTACACTTACTTTATTCTGTACAATTGTGCGTAACATGTCCATACTATTGTTTCTCAATGTCGCGATTTTCCTGAACGCTATCAACAAAGGAATTCGAATTTTGTCACCTCTCGTTTTCTAGTGCTGCTGCCTTATCACTGCCTTAGAACTCATCATTTCTTCCAATGGTTACATAAATCTGGTAAAAGTCTAATTTGAAGACTTCTGCGGAGCCAAAAAACTTCTTGTTGTATTAAAACTGGGGATATCGGTCAGATACAATCTGAAATAACTAACGCATAATATACCAACAAATATCCGTTTTATGATATATTATATCATAAAACGGATATTTGTTGGTATACTGTTCAGCCCAAAAATACATGTGAGTAAAACTTGAGTGATTCCTGCCAAGTTCTAAGCAATTGCTTCCATGTATTTTCTCTACCCAATATACAGGCACTTAATTAATTACAATGTAATAATTACAAAGAGTGCTTTATAAAAAAGGATCAGTTCAATCCATTATTGATGATTTTAATGAATAAAAATCCACAGTCATAAGAGCGAATGTTTGAGGATATAACTGGTTTTATGTTAAGCCCATGTGGGATCTTAGGTAAGTCACGAAGTATTCAGCTGTTGACCAGTCATTTCCTTCATTTCTCTGTAGGAAATCTTAGGGAAATCTCCGTAAGGGTTTTTTTGTGTGTGTTTAATGAATAAATGAACGACAGGATTGGTTGGTTTTGGATGAGTTTAGTTGTTGGTGTTGTATGATGATTGGAACTTGGTGTTAATGACTTTTTAGAGGGAACTGTTGGTTAACACGAATGCAAGCTGCTACCTGTGATAGTTCTGGTTAGCACGGCCTGTCAGACCGACCTTGTCCTCAGCTCGCTGGATTCTCTGACAGGTCGATGTGGGCGGAGCTGAGCGAATATTTCTTGGTTATTCTCGCGGCAGCTGCTATCTCCGTCAATAAAACTAATTATCGTGTTTACGGCGATTTTACGACCTGTGGAAATACAGATACGGCTGATACCTATTGGCTGATACCGTTCGAAGCCTCTGTGACACCGATCTATCGTTCTCAATCAGTGATTTGAAATGATGTTGAAACATATTTAATTATATGCAAGGGTAAGTTACGAGGTAGCTGGTTGCGATATTGCGGCCTAGATTAGTCATGGTAGTTACTAGGTTCTTCACCAAGTAAGTTTAGCAGTTTTTGACGTCATGAACTCCTCTTATCATAAACACAGTTATGTACCTATGTCCATATCTTGTACATTCGAATCGATACTGAATTGCCACTTATTTGAAGGCCTGTAACCTCCCTGTTCCTTCATTTGGTCATTCCAACTTTGGATTGATCTTGGCTAGCAATTTTGCCAGTCTTCATGGACTAAATAGCGGACATTTTCCATTCATCACTTTAATTTTCTTAAGTTTACTACGCGCATTCCAAACATACTGCATTTTCCAGTCAAATGAAACCTTGTACCACCCAAACGAATCTTTTACCTATCAAATGAAACCATGCACCAATTGAATAAGCTTGAAACGCTTTATTTTGATCCTTGTCATGCATAATAATATTATTATGATGATATTATTGTAGCATAATATCATAATATTATTATGATATTATGCTACAAACAGAACCTTTGAAAAAATTAGTTAGCCATAAAAATTGATTGAAAGGTTGAAAACTTGGAATTAATATTTTAAAAACGTAATGAGCGAGAAACGGGTCCGTTGCGAGGGGTAAGTCACTCGGCAGAGTCGCGTACAGAGGAATATATTACAAGGTAATACAGATATTATAAGTAATACAAATATTATGAGTAATACAAGTAATATAAGGATATTACAAATAAAATGAGGGAATACAAGTAATTACGAGGTATTACAAGGAATACAAGATATTACAAGTAATACACGGAATATAAGGTATTACAAAAAATATGCGATATTACAAATATTACAAAGTATTACAAATAATTCAAGGTACTACAAAGTAATACACCGTATTACAAAGTAATACAAGGTATTAAATAATACTGCCGTGGTGTTCCTAGAGCACGATTAAGCCCAGAAAGGTTACGAGGCACCTTTCCACTCCCCTCCGGGTATAGGGAGGGACATGTGCCCAAATCCGGCACAACTGATCTGGGCAGAAAACGCCGGAAATACAAGTAATATAAGTACCTAATACAAATTATATAAGTAATGCATAGTAATATAGAAATATTATAAGGAATACAAGGTATTAAAAGGTAATACAAGGTAATATAAGTAATACAGGTAATACAAGTAATTCAAGTAATTCCTTATAATATTTCTATATTACTATGCATTACTTATATTATTTGTATTAGGTACTTATATTACTTATATTTCCTTGTTATGTCCTCATCGCCAAAACATTCAAAGAATATCCAATTCTGAGAAAAAACTCAATTCGAGTAGTCCTATACTGTGAATATGGTGTCAACAAGGATTTAACCCTCTTTCTTCTTCCTTGTAGAATGAAGAGATTGTATCTCTGTACTTTGAATTTGTTGTTGGTATCAGGTTCTCATTTAGCGTGTGGGTATCAAAAAAGTTTGTCACGACTAGTGGATTTTCTGCAGTTGTTATGAATTATTCTTTAGTGTTAGACTGCACTAATTATTATCTTTCGTATTTCATAAAAATTATGGGGGAAGATTTTAATGTGAATGAACTTCTCACCCTTATAGGGTGGATTCTGCGATTTAATTTTTTATTCTAGCATTTTATTAACAAAATTTGTTAGTTGTTGTTATTGTATTTAATACTAATAATTTGCCTCGTTTCTTTTCCAGGCCGTCAACATGGGACGTCAATTCGTCACAGCCTGCATGTTCTGCCTGTTGTGCTCAACCCACACTCATTGTTCTTCCCATCACACAAATCCTGAGTCCCAATTAAGAGACGTCAGCCGGGTCAATTTTTACACTGATGAAGGCGGTGGGTCGACGTTCCCTTTTCAAGACTCGGGACTCACTACCAGGTAAACTGAACGGCAGCCTCGTTGACACTGTTGAGATAGTCGATACTGACTCAGAATACAATCAGGTTGCAGCGTACTCTTGAGCCGCCACTTGGTCTACTATGAAATTGGTCACTGTGAAAGGATATGGACTGAAAAATGAATGAAAGTTTAAGATTATCAAACTGGCAGTACAAAAAAAGAAACTTTGGAAGCTTCGGTTATAAAAAGCCAGAATCAGGCTTCATCAATCTCTCTCAACTATTTTAGGTTCATTTCATACCTCTAGTAGTACCTAACTATAATGAATCTCGCTGGCTGTGTGCGCAGTATGTAGACCATGTTTAATTAACCTAGGGTTGTTCCGATGTCGAGGATCTTCCGATATTTGATTTCGATAACGATATTCAACGCCGATATCAGTACCAAAACAGAAATAATAATTTGTGCAGTACCTTTGGTTCTTGTTAATTTTTTTAAACTGCAATTTCTAAATGTGATTTTTGGAATAATTAAAACACAAACATTTTCATTCAAAGATAAAATAATATTTTAAAGATAAAGATTTTCAAGATTCTAAAGATTTTTTTCAAAGGTAAAATAATATTACTATATCTTTGAATGAAAATGTTTGTGTTTTGATTATTCCAAAAATCACATTTAGGAACAGCAGTAAAAGAAATAATCTGTATTCCAATATATTATATTGGAATACAGATAGATTAATAATAATTATCAGTAATTATTACCATTTGACTGAAAAATTACAATAAAAACAAATAATATCTTTAATAAGAAGTACTTACTAGCTGTTAATTATATTGTTTTTGTTGTAATTATTATTATTACAATTAATTTATTCATCTATTATTTCTTTTGAATGAAGTCTTCAGGTTTCTACGTATGAGAGTAACTCCAATTTTTTTGCATGCAGCAAAATTGCGAATATTAATTGCAATGCAGCGTAGTAACATGAATCCATTTCGCCGTTTAAGCGGCAACATGACCTATCTCAATTTTTGCTACTTTACAGGAAACTGCCCATTTATCTATCCTGGAGTATTATTATCTATTTGATAATAATATTATCTATTTGATAATAATATTATCTATTTGATAATAATATTATCTATTTGATAATAATATTATCTATTTGATAATAATATTATCTATTTGATAATAATATTATCTATTTGATAATAATATTATCTATTTGATAATAATAGATTATCAAATTGATAATAATATTATTATTATCAAATCAAATTATTAGGCAAATCAAATTATACTCCAGGATAGATAAATAGGCAGTTTTTTGTGTCTCCTGTAAAGCAGCAAGTAGTAAAGTGTCAAGCTAAGGTGCAGTATCCACCAGCTCCATTAAAATGGTTGAAAATGCCACTATTTTTATACCATGGTGATTCAGCCGTCTATTATGGAGCATGTGGTCCTTTCTCTTATAGAGGAAAGAAGGATTTTCATAGTCACAAAGGCAAAAACGATCCCAAAGGCAAAAACGATTTTGCTTTGGGATGAAGTTTCTGGAGTTACTGCAATTCACCTTTGCAGGGCAGTATTAAACTTGGAACGAAAGGGTTCATTTTTTTATGGAACCGTTACAACTGGTAGTGTTGGTAGTTTAGAAATAAAACAGTCAAAAGATCTCAAGATTCGCCTCCACAATTTTAATTGTAATTTAACTCGGTGTTCAGGTTGTTCTGAGGAAAATAGATGATATACCTAGTACGAAATATTTAGGTATTATCTTGGACTCTACTATGAAATGGGAAAGTCAAATTGGTTTGGTGTGCGTGAGGTTGAAGAATCTCTTTTATGTTTTCTCGCAGCTTCGAAACATTTTGACGCCTAAGCTTATGCGAACTGTGTACTTTGCACTTGCGAAATCAATTTTGTTATTTGGTCTGCCAGCTCGGGGTGCCACCTACCCTACTACTATTAACCCTGTCTTCATTTGCCAGAAGATTCTTTTGCGTGTAGCCACGAAGAGTAGGTTTATGGAGCACACTGGCCAGGTCTTCAAACTCTGAAGCTGAGCTGAAGCAAACCCTTGTTGAGTTGCCCAGTTTGAAGTAGGTTTTGAAGGATAACAAATTTTTCAAGATTTAAGTTTGAAGGTCATTTTGCTTTACCCGTATTCAAAACAACAGCGACATTAAATGTTTATTTTACCAAAGGCATTCGGTTGTATAACAGCCTTTCCGCTAATATAAAGCAGGATCTCTCTAGACACCCTAACAGAATAAAGATAATTTTGATAATGTTGGTTTCTGGAAAACTTGTAGCTTCATATTGTAATTGACTCAATCTGTATAAAAATTTATCCCTACTATCTGGAGGAAATTATGTTTATTTTATTCAAGTTATTCAATATGTTGAACGTTTTTGAGAGCTCATAACTTATCTCGTTCTCCCTGTCGCGGGCATAGCCCATTAGGGGAACTGATTGTTCTTGAATCTACGAGACTATTAAATCTAACAATTTTATTATTTAAGAAAATAAAGTTCATTTCATTTAATGCATTTCAGTAAAAAAGTTTCATCGAAACGGCCGGTGCGGGATGTCGCCTCTCAAGATGATAACGTTGACTTCGTCAAGTTGATTTTTGAAAAATACGGCAACCCAGACACGCTGTCCAGAGATGGATTCATTAAAATGCTCAACACGCTTGGTCTATCGATTGAGGCTTCTTCGATTGGTACGTCTGTGAAGCATTTTATTACTACCTTAGAAGGCCTAGTTTAATTGTCTACAATGTATCTACACTATTTTGCCTTGTGAAACAGGAACGCCTCAACGCCTAAATCATAACATTGCGGAAATTTGCCTCAAAACTTTCTCAATGGAAACTACCCCACTTTTTCGCCGGTACTTCATGTTGACTTATTCACCCAAATGTAAATACGTCTAATCACAAAATCGATTTTCCCATTTAAGGAATCAATTCTTCTCAATTGAGGCGATTTTTAAAATTTTACGCTCTATTGTTTGGGGTTTTTGTTGAGGGGGAATGCCTCATCTCGCCTAGAGGTTCTTTACTTTCACAAAAACAACTATTTGTTGATATAGTTTTTTTAAAGGAGAAACACCTCAATCCCGGGAAACCTACATTATCATAATATTATTATGATAAATAAATAATTACTTGTTGTTTTGTTTAAAAAGACCTCAAGCCCAAACATATTTGATCGAGAAACACCTTTCGAGTCCCGATTGAGCACCTCAACCAAAATCTGAAGCAGTTTGAAGTAAAACATTTGAAGGAGAATCGCCTCAATTCAATATTAAGTGGGATGAGGCGTTTCACCTTCAAATTTCATCAAAATAAACAATGATGGCGTTTCTACACTTCTTTACATGAGGTATTTCTCCTTCAATAGCGGGTCAGCAAAATGGGGTTCATTTGAAAACCTCATTTTTGTTAACATAGGAGGTGAGGCGTTCTTCCACCACAGGGCAATATTACTGTACCGGAAGAAACGCATTTGCGTTTCTTGAAGTTAGTGATAAACAGCGGCTCTAACGAGGCATATCCGAACGTTGATGTGATTATAGTCCAGTAAAATTAGACCTGTTAGTTTTGATGGTAGGGGGGGGGGGGGGGGTTACCTTGAACTGAAGTGGGGAAAGTTGGAAATCGTTATAAAACGAGTCTAAATACGAGTCTTGAAAGCGAGTAATCTGAGTTTGTACCCCTCCAAGGGTTGAGCTTAACTTTTGCTCAGTACTCGGACTATTTGGGAAAAATTGTCTACTTTAAAGTGCCGTGATTCGGTAACTAATTACCCTACAGAGCTAATTACTAATTACCTTACAGAGCTAATTAGTCTTTACCCTACAGGTTGGCCCTAAATTGTCACACATGTAGGTAATGCTCTTTAAAAACTTATATGATGGCTATCGTCGAAAATTGCATAGTTTAGGAGACACTGAGCAAAACTGAAAACAGTCCAAAGATTTTGCGATTTTTCGTGTGCTACACTTTTTTCACAACTTTTAGAGAATGCAAACTTGGATATACACTACCCTAATGGCTCCAAACAACATAGATTTACAACAATCGATATACATCTTGTTTTACAAATTTATTGTCGATATAGACTGGCCTATGAGGGTTTAGAACGATTTCCAGCTTTCTCAAGGTCACTTTCAGGTCCTCTCCTTATTTTACTGGACACAACATTATAATCCAAACTACATCATTGAACGCCGTATATTTAGTGTAATACTGTCAACAAAACAAAAACGAAAATTCATATAATCCAAAGCCTTAACGAATTTCAAACAGGTCGCCTCAGGTTGTCTGCTTCTCTTTCGAAATTCCCATACTTAGACTTTTTTCATTAAGCGAAATGTCTTGTGTTTGCAGGCAGTACTGAAGATATCAAGAAAGTCAACTCAACTAGTAAATCCTCTGGAAAGGTAATTTTAAAACCCTCAACCATTTTTGATTTTTGGCGTTTTTAAACGTATTGTAGGAGTTTTGAAACCTTTGGACCTCAAAACCACGATTTTATGCGCTGCAAATTGTTGGGAAGTAATGTTCTTGCAATTTTTTTTCTCATTGAAGTAGAAGTTCTGCAATAGTTGATATTTGACAAGGGTAAAACTTCTGCAGACGCGCGGATGTTTTATCCCAAACTTAACTTCTAGCAAAAGATTTGAAAATATGTCTCTAGGAACATATTTCCTTATCTTTGGCTAGAAGCCAAGCGAGTGAAGTTTGAATATTATTTGTACTAAATAGTATTAAATACTATTTAAAATTCCGTTAATAAATTTTATTCATTAACGGCAAAGTCAATGTACAATACTGTTGGTCGAAGTATAGTAAACTGCCCAACATAAGTTCCAGGTATGAATAAGTAAGTTTGGTCTAATCGTATGCTATTTAGGACACCTACTACTTTTGCTCGGTTGAGACTATTGCAGAAGTTATATTAAAAAAATAAATTTAGTTCAGGAGTGGTATCTAGTATGCCTGCCTTGCAAGTCTGGTTAAAGATAAGATGGGGTGGTCAGGTTATAGTGAAATAGCGGAGAAAATGGCGATCGTAAATCGATTTTATGACGAGAAGAGCGCTATCAAGTCAAGAAAATGGTTTGAGGCTTGCACCAGATGCACGAGGGACTGCTCTGCAGCGGTACTACGCCTCTCAGTTCGAAATAGAATTGTCTGAATATAAAATTAACTTTTTTAAGCGCGTGGATTGTGGCGAAGTGGAAAAACTTGTCACTTTTATTCAGCAGGAACGAATACGTCTTCAAAATTTCGTATCTCGAAAATTTTATGTAGAACAGTAAACAAATTTTGGTAAAAATTGGAATAGAGAATATAGGGATTTTGTCAATAGTGTTCTGCCAATAGATTACACGCTTGTTGTCCTCCCATTTCTTGATTTGCTGAGTTATATAAGTGATCTTAGTGATCCCCAGCTGTGGTTCACGACTGATTGGGTAGGATGGGTAGGACTCCAATCCCGTTTTGGCAAGTTGGTCGGCTTCTTCATTGCCCTCAATTCCCTCATGCCCAGGCACCCAGAGCAAAGTCATCTCGTTGCCCTGGGCAATGGCTTTGAGAGAATGCAGACAACTCCAGGTCAGCTTTGAGGTAATAGAAACTGCCTTCAAAGCAGCCTGGCTGTCAGACACACTGAGAATTGCACTTGTGAGTCGTTTCCTGGCAATCTCTTGTGCACATATTTCTATGGCATGGGTTTTTGCAGATGGTGGCCGCAGGACCCAAGGGCTTAGCCAGACTAAAATTTGGGCCCCTGATACCCAGGCCAGCCATACCTCCCATCACAGATCCATCCGTGTACCACACAAGTGAACCTGGTTCAAATTGAGGCAGTCCTCTCTTCCAGCATTCACGATCAATAATGATCACCCTGAAGGGCAGATCAAAGTTCATCTTTTCCAAGGTTGCGTCGGGAACTGACATAGTCACTGGTTCTGTTTTTATTTTGCTCAGTATTTCCAAGTGACTACCTTTACGAATGGGGGAATTTTATCCTCCCCGTTGCGGCATCCTGATGGCCCCCTGGTAGGCTGTCCTTTGAATGTAAATATGCAAAAGAACCCCTGTTGATACTGCTGTGTGAGTTGTATTCATAGCTCCTGTAATGCCAAGGCATGCTTGCCTCCGACTTGCTCGTCTATGGCCACCATACGACTGATGTATATGTGACCATGGGCTTGACAATAGCTTTATATGCCTATAAGGTAATTTTTTGGGTAAGCCCCCATGTTTTGCTAAGCATCCTATGGCAAGTCCATAGTGCAGTGATCAACATAGAAGGGTGTGATCTGTTCAGAGAATAATGAACCTTTGTGCTGATTTGCAGCGTTTTTTGTAGTCAACTTATATAATTGCATTCCTGTTTCAGTGTGGCTTTTCGGAAAGCAACATACCGACCAATTTGGAGAAGAAGGACTATGAAGAGCTGTGCCCAAAGATCCTTCACCAGCTGTTGCCTGGACTGCGGTCTGTCTGTGAGCAGAACACCTCAGCGTCACCCGCCCTTACGGTGGACGATCACAAATCTCATCATCACGACTTCCAGGAGGAAGAAAACTCTTCTATGGGTGCTAGTGAGTTCATTTTATGGCTTTCTGTACCAGGAACACAACGGTGATGCCCCTGATTCTGCTCTTTTTGAAGAACCGATTCACGAGAAAACTGAGGATTAGCCTTGTTTCTGGCTTCTATAAACCCTTCGTTTCTCATTTAAAAGTGAACTTAGGGTGGAGACAATACCTATTTTAGTGCTGCACAATATTTAAATGTATGTTTTAAATAATATCGGAAGTTTTGTCTCAGTTGCATAATACTCAAGTATCTTGGATGCTCGCAGTATACTTGGTCTACTGAGACTTTACAGAATTGGGAGTTGTCTGTGTACTCGTCGACGCAAGACATTCATCCCTAAATGGTTGGATAAGAAGACATCAGCTTGAGGTCCTTTGGTCCAAATAATTGCCGGAAGCTGATTCGTTGGTATGTTGTGTGATGGTTTGCTGTGCCCTTGTTCTCGATATTTTTTCGACCGCTCTGGGGATAGACGGTTCTGTGGGAGCACAGACCGCATAACCCTCTGGGTGGGCATATTGCCTGACCCCCCTTGAAAAGGGATTTAGCAGCCATTCATTACATAGTAGCAGAGCGTGGTTGGTAGGTACGTGCTGGCTTTGCTTCGGTGCCTCCTCCACTACTTCATGAAATTTGAGGAGCTTTCCCAGAAAGGCACTCCTATATAGGGATCAAACCCATTATGCGTATAAGCATTTGTATTGGCAATTCAAATTCTTGATATTGTTCAATTTCTTCCACTCCTCCAATCTTCTATATTTTAATTTCCATATTTCTACATTTTATTGGGTAAACTTCTATTTCAAATTTCTAAATTTTTATAACACCCCTGTCAATATCCATGCTGGTAGGATCATAGTTCTCCAAAAGTAGTAATTTGCAGTAGTACCATTACAATGCAGGTTAACCATACCTTGGAGTTTTCCAGGTGTTCTTCCTGGATTGGAACTCCATTACTACTTTCAGTCCCCCTTTTTCTATCAACAACAGCCTGGCATACCAGGTGTTGTTAGAAGGTGGTTCTCTATCTTTTTGTTCGACCGCTCTTGGGATAGACGGCTATGTGGACCGCACATCCCTCTGGGTCGTCATATTGCCCAACCCCCCTCCCCCCATTGAACAGGGGAACTCAGCAGCCATTCATTGCAGTTGTTAGGACATGTTTGAGTAGTGTTACAACAAGTTGCAGCTTCAACGTTCTGGCAGCCTAAAAATCTCGCAATTGTCGGGCTCGATTCAGTTTTCGCCTCATGGTTTCTACGAACAGTTCTTCCTACCTTATTGAAAGTAAATAAGTACTGTAAGCTACAATTTACAGGTCCAACCCCAGCTCCACATTTACACGTTTCAATGATATTCGGTCCATTGACGTATACAGATGAAAATATGTTCATGTTCAAGTTCACGTGTACTCATTATGTTGCACATCAAATCAAAGACACACTTTTGATTTGAGTTTCAATTTTGTTTACAGCTTGGTTCTATGCAACGCTGAGTGTCGTCCTCATCAGTTTGTGCGGTCTTTTGGCAGTGGCCGTCATCCCTGTGATGCAGAAACAAATATATCACGGACTTTTACAATTTCTCGTCGCACTAGCTGTGGGGACTCTGCTTGGAGACGCGTTGCTCCATCTTTTACCCCACGTGAGTGGTTTCCACTATTTAAATCAAATCGAAGTACTCCTAGTTAGTATAGCACAATACTGTAATCAAATAGTCTAACTTGTAGTTAACCAAGTTACTTACCTAAAAATTTATTGAATTTATTTACTAAAAAAAAATTTATTTTATGTTTTTTTAACTTGCTTAAGGTTACCCACCACTCATTATTTGACTTCAGCTTCTTTGTCTTCAGTCTTGAAAATCGTTTTGTGATGTTGGGCTTTGCCTCGATGTACTACAAATGATCACTTATACGATTTCGTTTACAGGCGATGATGTCAGCCCACGCTGATCACTCCCACTCAACTTCACATAGCCACGATGGTCATGATGAGGACCAACACACCACCAATTTATTGAAAGGGCTCGTCGCTGCTTTATCGGCGATATTTTTTTATTTCACGGAAAAGGGTCTGTCCATGGTGACTGACTGGAAGAAGAGGAATCAAAGAAAAAACAAGGTGAGCTGCAGTTGTAATCTTGGTTATTGGAACAATTTGAAACTACCAATACTTGACTTCAATGAAATAGTTGGGGATTAGTAGGTAACTAAGCGTTCCAACGAGGTAGGTTGTACGTGAAAATCGACCTCAATAGAAACGTTGCATTCTTTTCGTGTTACATTTTCACATATAGACCCCACGCTTTAGACATATCCATGTCAAAAAGAGATATTGCGTATGCTCAATGCTTTGAATTCAGAACAGAATTCTCCAGCGAAGAGAAAGTCGGAAACGATAACGGTTATGCACCTGGCTACGTTCCTTAACTAACTTGATCGGACTATAAACAAATTTTCGTTTGGCAGAAACTTGAATGCATAGGTTTCTATTAACGATTTCCAACTCGACCGAATGTCGCTGTTAAAACTAGGAAGTACCTACTCCTCATTTCATGAGACTAGCACTCATCACATTTGATTATTGTCATTTCTTACTCAGTTTCAATATTGAATTAGATAATGAACGAAATCTCAGCTGGAAGTCTCAGCAAAGTAGCAGAAACTCCATTCAATTAGAAGTCTCAGCCAAGTATAGAACAACGACTCCTCAACATTGTAACAACTTGGAGTATAAATGAAGTACACTGTTTGGATGTCAGAATTGGAATAAAATATATTTTTCAATGTATAAACAACCGTGTCATCAGGGTGGCAACAATAATAACTAGCGATGTTCCAACACTCCTCCCCCTCTAATGGGGCGCTCTTCTATCTTCCTTAGCTGGTCAGCATGTACCCGCCTTTCTACACCTTCTACATTAACCACATATGAAAGAATGTCTTCCTCTAACTAGAACAAATTTCTGCTCACCTTGTATCATCTTTTTATGACTCACACGATCAATGTTGGAAGTCATAGGTTTTCCAGTCAGTGCTGCCAAGCGCTGTTGCTCCTTATGTCCCTGTTCCAACTTCTGTGCCAATGCTTCGACTTGTGCCAGGGCTATTAGCAGAGAACGTCTTGAGTAACTCGTATTGCCATTTTCTGCTAGGTATTGATTCCGACAATTATTTGGTCTCGTACCCTCTCTGATAGTGATTGCCCATATTCACATTTTCCTGCCATTGCCCTCAAAGCATTGATGAAACGTCCGACGTCCTCATCTTCCCCTCTCTTCCTGAGAGTGAATGCCACACGGTTCGTAGTCACGCTGTTCCCTCTTACGTGATAACTATTTATTACTTGCACGAGATTGTCGTAAGATTGATCACTCACTATTTCCGGACGGAAATGATCGACTAGCATTCTAAATGTTTGGGAACCAACTTTTGTCAGCAGTAGATCCCTCTTGTCATTTTCTTGTCGGATTCTTGCTATCCTCAGTTCCAACTCAAAGTATGGGAGATAGTATTCCCAAGCTTCCGTATCAGGATCAAAAAGTCGGATGTTAGTTTTTAGGAGAGTTCTCCAACAAACATCAATTCTGCTTCAGCCGAGTATCCTCTCAAGTATATAATAAGTACATATTATGTAGCTTATAAGATATGTAAATCTAAAACATAGTTGATAAGATAGTTGAAAGTGACAAATGTCGCATGAAGAAAAATTACTCAGATACAAGCAAAAGCAGAAGGAGAGAAAGGTAGAGCACAAGAAAAAGGAAGACAATGCTGAAAAAAAAAAAAAAAAAATGATCAGAAGAAACGAGTTAGTGATTATCGTGTCCGAAAGAAGATAGAATCCGATAGTAAAAGATCCGTTGAAGTTGATTTTACTCAGGAATTCATTGAACCAGTTTCCAAAATACTTGTAACTGAAATTATTCTAGCTAATATTGAGTTCTCTAAACGTTTTCGCGAAAATTCTTTTGATTCCGTATGTTCGGTATGTGATTGATTGTGGTTTCAAAGAGATCTTAGAAATCTCCCAAACAAAAGATAACCCTTGTGGCTTCAACATTTCCAAATGCAGTTATATCTGAAATGCCAAGCTATATAACTGTATAACTATATCCCCCCAGAAAACACTCCGTGTAAAAATCACCCCGCCTCGCAAATATCATTCTTCAGAGGCCGGAAAAAGTTATGATATCCACTTTCCCCGCCCGCCCTTTTCCTCATTAAGGAGCTAAGTATAATGAAAAGCTTAACCACTTCACAAGCACCGTACCCCTTTCGAAATCTCCCCTTGGCGCTATTGCGAGACGTTTTTATTACTTCCACAAGCAACTAATACTTGATGGTGGTTAACGTTTTATACAAGTATTAGTTGCTTGTGGAAGTAATAAAAACGTCCCGCAATAGCGCCAAGGGGAGATTTCGAAAGGGGTACGGTGCTTGTGAAGTGGTTAAGCTTTTCATTATACTTAGCTCCTTAATGAGGAAAAGGGCGGGCGGGGAAAGTGGATATCATAACTTTTTCCGGCCTCTGAAGAATGATATTTGCGAGGCGGGGTGATTTTTACACGGAGTGTTTTTTGGGGGGATATCACATCTTTTTGTTGTTGAAGTGGGTCATTTTATAAAGAAGGTCTATGCAAAATTTCAAGTCGATTGGTCCGGTTACCCAGGCTGTTGACTCGTCAAAGTTGCCAAAATTAGCTCAAATTTCAGTTTTTTGTTTCTAAAAGTTTTTGGGTTGAGATAATGGGTTAAACCTTTCAAAAGGCACTGTCTGATGTTGAAACGAAGCTCTGTGCAAAATTTCAAGTCAATCCGTGAAGGTGGAAATGCCTAACTGATTAAGGAGAAGAAGAACAGGTAAGGGTGAAAAACCGGGTTTTTGAAGTTATATAACTCGGCTCCCTTTAAAGATATCGACTTGAATCTTTCAAAAGGCACTTGCTACACTTGAAACGAAGCTCCGTGCAAAATTTCAAGTCAATCGGCGAAGGTGGAGAGGCTGTAGCCTTGACCGACTGAAAAAAGTAGAAAAACATGGTAATTGGTTTTTGAAGTTATATAACTCGGCTCCCTTTAGACCTAGCGACTTGAAACTTTCAGGGCTTTCTATTATCCACACCAAAAAGATCCATACCAAATTTCAAGTTGATCGGTCAACTAGGAGCCGAGATATGGCTATAATTAGCCTTAATTACCCTAAATTTCAGTTTTTTGTCCCTAATTTTTTTTTGGGTTGAGATAATTGCTTATTTCGTTCAAATGGCACTGAGCCATGCTATAAAGAAGATATGTAAAAAAATTCAAGTCGATTGGTCCTTTTACCCAGGCTGTAGACTCGTCAAAGTGGACAGAATTTTCCCAAGGTTTCTGTTCTTTTGTTTCTAAAACTTTTTTGGGTTGAGATAATGGGTTAAATCTTATATAAGGCTCTGTCTCAAGGTTAAATGAAGCTCTGTGCAAAATTGCAAGTCAATCGGTGAACGTGGAGAGGCTCCAGCCTTGCCTGTCTGAACAAGAAGAAGAAGAAGGAGAAGAACAATCTAAGGCCGAAAAACCGGGGTTTTGAAGTTATGTAGCTCGGCTCCCTTTAGACCTATCGATTTGAAACTTTCAGGGCTTTCTAATATACACTCAAAGAAGACCCACACTAATTTTCAAGTTGATCGGTCAAATAGGAGCCGAGATATGGATAGGTACCTCGAAAACGCGTTTCGTGACGTCCGGTAAACATGCACTCGGCACCGTTCGTTTTCTCAACTTCTTTGCTTGGCGGAGCGGAACGCTACCGCGTTCCTAGATAAGCTATATCCAAACTAATATTGCTAAGTAACCATAATGAACTAATAATGTGAAAAGAAGGCACTGCATGGTAGGTACACGATTCATTAGTAGGTACTTGTACGCAGTAAAAGGATCTGTAATGTTTTGGGGAGGGATTCCGTATGATGGCCGTATGGAGTTGGTGACTGTGCCGAGACCAGCCTTGAATGCTTTAAGGTACATGACTTGTATCCCTGAAGAACATGTTGTGCCATATACCTCTTTCATTGGCCCTAATTTCACTTTAATGCACGATAATGCGAGACCACACAGAGGCTAGAGCGGTCACTGGTTACCTATAGGTGGTGGGTATCACCACTATGGACTGGCCACCGAGGAGCCCAGACATGAATCCGATACAGCATGTTTGGGACATGCTGAAAAGAAGAATTCAAGCCAGAGATCCACCACCAGACAACCTTCATCAGCTGGAATCCGCAGCAATAGAGGGGTGGGACAATATTCCCTAGGAGGACATTCAAAACTTGATTAGAGGCATTGGTGGAAGGATCCAAACCCTCATTCCAGCTAGAGGAGATACTACCAAGTATTGAAATCCAAATGTTATTGACTTGACATTTTTTTCCTTAAATTGTTTTATACAAATAACAAAATTCCTAATTTTAGCGCTGAAAGTAGATGTTGATTTCATTCTTTGATTTCCTTAAAAAACATTTTTTCTTTTAGAATGTGAGTTTTTTTGGCTACCTTATCTTCTTTGTGTGATGCAAGCCCATAAAAACTTGAAAGTAAAAAGAAAAAGGGAATAAACGGATGGTGGTGCGTTAATTTTGAGCGGGAGTTTATTATATTAATCATGACTCCCGCGTACAGTGTTGCCAACTTGACAATATTGTAGCTTGTTGTTTCTAGGGGCGCAGAAATGAACCGTATTATGCTCTGTATATCTGTTCTATATAAACTCGAATCTTCGATCTTTTCAGGCTATGACGAAAGTGCGCGTGATGAGGGAAGATCGTTCTAGTCATGAAGAAGCTCGTGTTGGTGAGAAGCTGTGCAAACACAAATACAGTTCTTACCCCTACTGCTACGGAGAAATCACGAACAACACAGGTATTTTGCTTATCACCATTTTACTATTCGACATTTTGTGAACTATTGGCGATTTATTAAACCTCTCGGACATCTTGTTCCGTATAGATGGATCGATTCATGCAAAATCATGGACGTTAAAATATGACATATTTTGTAGCGAAGGCTGCTCCTGTCACCATCTACTTGATAGTATATCCGAAGCACTGGGGTGTACGACCCGCTTGGCTTCGCCATGAATGCAAATCTAACATTGTAGTCGAGCTGAACATTTCCATTTTTCCTGTGAATCGTAATGATATACATTCAATTTCAGAATGCACGCCACCGGCAGGTGAATCTGAAGCAAAAAATAATGTTTCATACAAGGACACAAATAATCCCAAAGCTCAAGAGGTAAATTCCCCCATAAATTCTCGTTCTGTTGTTTTTGTGTGTTTTTTTTTTTTAATCATTTACTTCTCTTTATCACATGTCAATTGAACTATACGTTAGTGTAAATTGTGATGTCTTGAGCATTGGCGGTTCCTGCTCTAAAACTCATGGGGTGCACATAGATCAAGTAGGCCTACCGCGAAGGGGATGAGGGAGGTGCTTTTCGACTCTAATACGTCAAAAAACTCGAAAAAAGTCGATTTCAAATCGAATCGAGGTGTTTATTTGAGATTGAATGGACGTTCAAGAAGAGCAATTGTCGATTCGAATAACTCGAAAAAAGTTGATTTCAAATCGAATCGAGGTGTTTGAGATCAAATGAACCTTCAAGAAGAGCAATTGTCGAGTAAAAATGATTTCAAATCGAATCAAGATGTTCATTTGATATCCAATGGACCTTCAAGAAGAGCAATTGTCGACTCAAGTACGTCGAATAACTCGATAAAAGTTGATTTAAAATCGAATCGATGTGTTATTTGAGATCGAATGGACCTTCAAGGAGAGCAATTGTCGACTCAAGTACGTCGAAAAAACGGAAAAAGTTGATTTCAAATCGAATCGAGGTGTTATTTGAGATCGAATAAGAGCGTGTTAGCATTTCTTCAAGTGCAAGTTAGCTAATTATCCAAAGAAAATACTATAAATGCGATGCCTGGAAAGATACAAAAATCCATTCTTGGGCCTTATTAATCCACCCCTAGATAGCAAGCACTTTTTTAACTTATTTATTTACCTACATTATACAATATAATATATTATGTGAAAATATTTTTTACAACTTATTGTTGACATAAAAACCCGATTTTATTATGTTGATGTTTGATTTAAAGGCAGAAGGTGAGTCACAGAAAGAAGAAGTACCGAACTCTGAAAAGCAATTACTCGACTCATCTGAAGCTCAAAACGAATACACTACTATTATTTTAAGGTGAGATCTGAACATATGTATTGTTTCAATTATACAAATCGACATCCAAAGTAGCACTCGACCTATATTTCATATAACAACAACCTTATCCCAACATGAGCGCCGGATATAAATTCGCAGCCTTTTTGACAAGTGGAGTTTTTGAGAAAAAAAATTATGAGACAGTTTTTCTCAGCCCCAAAAAGTGTAACGCGATACCAATAAACAGGGCAATTTTAACATTGATATGTCGTCACTTTGTGAAACTGTGATTGGTATGTAGCCTCCTTCGGACTTACAGTTTGAGCAGAATAGGTCCAGGATCAGCTGAGTGGCTCCTAAAGCTAATTTCTATGCTATTCACGCTATGAAGTTCCTACAGGTAATTTCAGTGCGGTTTACTCTATGAAGCTGTAATTTGGTATGTAGCCTCCTTCGGACTTACAGTTTGAGCAGGATAGGATCAGCTGTAATTGGTCATGCAGCCTCATTTAATGATGTGCGGTATCGCGAAATGTTAAGTTTTGTGGCCCGAATTGGATGTAATTGATGTGGAGGACATCTTTTTCCAACACGACGGTGCGTCCTGCCGGACAGCACGTGAAACAAAAATTGGCGCTCTTGTTAGGACACTCATTATTTATGGAATGGTAGTATATTATACTGAGTACCTGCAAAATGTTTGCAATGAAGATTTCGTAGTTTCCCATAGCAGAGGCTATGACTGGCGAATGGAGGGGAATTTGGTCATCGTCTCTTGTGGCATAATCACGAATTTGTCGATGGTTGTAGCTAATAATCTTTATGTTGCAGGGAGCACGAAACTGTCCACCACGGGCACTCTCACACTCACGGCCACGTCCACTCTGCACCCGGATCAATCAAGTCGGTTGCTTGGATGGTGATCATGGGTGATGGCATCCACAATCTTACCGACGGACTGGCTATCGGTGCAGCGTTTGCTGCCAATATCGGTGGGGGCCTTTCGACGGCTGTTGCAGTTTTCTGTCACGAACTACCTCACGAAATCGGTATGCGCCTTTGAAATCAAGCCATATACTCGTATGTGTGGATTGCAAATTTTGTTCAGGGTATGATACAGTCCACGCCTCCTCCGCGTCATCAAACTGCAATGTCTGCTCTAAGGATTAACCATCTTGCTCCATCTACTGGCTGACGGGAGGCCATCACAATTGTACCTACCCCTTTTTACAGGATACTGCATTAAGTCTATTTGATTTATGGCATACCAGCCCTAACCACGTATCATCCCTACTATTCTATACACTAATCCTCTATTAGGTTTAGGAAGGGTTATTCTTTCATTGACATCCGAGCTCCAGCTATTATTCATTTATTCATACATACGGCCATTGATGACCATTTTTTTTTTTTTTTTTTTTTTTTTAAATGCATTTATTTGGAAAATTACAAAATGGAGTACTAACAGTAATTGCAAATGCTACTCCCCTCTTTGAGCGTAGCTCGTGCTGAGGGGAGGAGTTGAATTGTAAATGATCAAAGAAAGAAAAAAATTACACATAATACCTACAAAATACAGAAAACCCAACAATTGGGGCAAGTAAAATAAATGGTAAAAGCTCCTAAATGAATGCAATGACGGAATGCAAAGTAAAGAAAAACAATAATTGTAGCAAATAAATCAAGCGGTGTGAACTTCCAAATGAAACAGATGACAGCAAATGAATAAATAATGATGGAGGAAGGCAAGGGAATTATGCCTTGATGGAAAGTTTCTTCAATCCTTTTTTGAAAGCTGAGAGAGACTGAATCCCTCGCAGAGTATGAGGTAGGCCGTTGAACAACAGGGCACCCCTGTAGTCGAAGCATTTCTGCCCAGTAGAAGTCAAGCGGAATGGAGGCTTGATGAACGACCGATCGCTGGCTCTAGTAACCGTTCCTCTAATAATTCCCAATTTACCAGCAGCTTTCTCCCGAAACGCCTTAATTATCGTGGCTCTCTCGATCAGCTCTTGCACTGTAGGGACGCCAAGTTCTTGGAAAATTGCAGCCGTCGGATATCTCAAGCCCTTTCTCAGCAAAACCTTTATCAACCTCTTCTGGATGAGTAACAATGTCTCAACCAACTCCTTTCTGCAACCACCCCAGCCCGACACACCATAAATCAAGAGTGACTGGATCATTGCAAAATAAAACATACGCTTAGCACGCAATGGCAAAAAGTTCCTTATCTCCCTACATACATACAGAAGTTTTCGCAGCCTGGCGACCATCTGACTCACGTGCTGATCCCATCTTAGATGCTGGTCAATGTCGACGCCGAGGTACCGGATACTGGTTACCTGAGACACTCCCAGGCAGCTGCAAGATGATCCCAGTGAGCAATCCGCTGCATGACATTTCAGCAAGCCCAGGGCAGGAACTCTGTTATTGGGTAGCACGAAGGTGACGTAATGAGTTTTGTCGGAGTTCAACTTCATCCCAAGATCGGCCAGACAATCCACGATTCCGCCTAGGCTTCTCTCTGCTTTTCCCTTTGCTATCTCCCAGTTTCCACCAGCAACTATTAATGATGTATCATCGGCAAAGGAAATGCATGTTCCATCAAGGTCTTTCTCCAACAGTTGGTTGATGTAAAGGATGAAAAATACTGGGCCCAGACACGTTCCTTGAGGAATACCAAAACAGCAGTCTTGTTCTTTGCTAATTATTGTCCCAATTTTCACAAATTGCTTCCTGTTTTCAAGATAACTAGCTGACCATTTGACAAACCCTTTGCTGATCCCCGAATTCTCTATGGCTCGGACCAGCTTCACATGTGAGATGGTGTCGAATGCCTTTATCAAGTCCATATATATACCGATCACCTTCTGACCAGAATCAAGGAGTTTGCAGATTTCCAGCATCTGAAGTCCAATCGCGTCGTCCGTACTCTTGCCCTTCCTGAATCCAAACTGTCGTGAATTGAGAAGGCTGGTTTGCTCTAGATACTCCACAAGGAATGTTTTCGCTATTTTCTCAATTATTTTCCCTATGACAGGGAGTAACGAAATCGGACGGTAGTTATTTCTATCCAAAGGATCACCCTTCTTGAAGAGTGGGGTTAAAAGGGCTTGTTTGTAATTGTCAGGGAATACATTTTCCTTGAACGATGCATTCACTATGAATGCTAGTGGTTCGAGTATTATCTCTTTACACTTTTTCAACACTGTGGTGGTGATACCGTCCTTACCAGGAGCCGAACCTCCACTAAAACTGTCTAAGGTTCTGCCCACCTCCTCCTGGGATACATTTAAAAAATGTACCGTGTCCCAGCGATCCGAAGGTATCCAAGATTCCTCGACGTTTCCGGTAGATAGGGCTATCCGTTGTCCAATGTTAGTAAAATGATCATTTAGTGCATCTGCTACAGCTTGTGGTTGCTCATGTGTGGCTAAAATTATATCCTGCACTTGGATGCTGTGTATTCCTTTGTTAATTTTTGTTTTACCTATGGATTGATTGATTATGTCCCACTTCCTCCTCATATTCGTAGCCTTCTCAAAACGCTGCTTGTAAAAGTCATCTTTAGTATCCGATATCAGACGAGCAAGGCAGTTTTTATACTGCTCAAAATGCTGCTTTAAACGGATATTAAATGGCTGCTTTCTTAATTTCAAGCTCATTTTATTTTTCGCTCTTATTGACTTCAGGATGCCCTCGGTCATCCATGGCTTAAGTTTTATCCTATTAGTTTCTCTAATTGCAATGCTGCTTCGTTGACATTTCCGGCTTTAAACACACTAGGCCATTGCTCTGCTTTCAGGGATTTCCTTAAGGCAAGGTAGTCTATTTTTTCCACGAAGTTACTTTTATTGGGGCCCGTACAAATTTACGCTTCGGATTTTAGCTGCAAAATAGTGCTGTAGTGATCCGTTACGCTTGTTTTCCATATAACCGAGAGTGGCTTCGGCCCATTTCGGCTACGCAAGAAAATGTGATTGATAGTCGATTGCGAAACACCGGTGTCACGTGTAGGGCCATTCACACACGAAACAAGACCATGTTCCGCCATAGAATCCAGGTAATACTGCTTGACAGGGTCATTAGAGTTCATATTAATATTTATGTTCATGTCACCCAGAACTACACAAACCCTATCCGCACTGATACCACCAACACTTGTTACCAACTGGTCTATGAAGTCTAAACTTTGCGAAGGTGGGCCATCCTGACAACGGTACGTAGCTAACAACGACATTTTTTTGCCCTGCCACTCAAAATCCAATAAAACACTAGTAGCATTGCCCAGTAAAACATCATGGCATCTAACATTCGTGCAGTCATTTCTAATAAAAACTACTGTCCCGGAACTCCTATTTACCACATCCGAACTGCAAT
This sequence comes from Stenodema calcarata, assembly GCA_963920205.1. Taxonomy (NCBI): domain Eukaryota; kingdom Metazoa; phylum Arthropoda; class Insecta; order Hemiptera; family Miridae; genus Stenodema; species Stenodema calcarata. Next base: position 2,334,366 of record OY986056.1, on the reverse strand, counting down.
AACTGGTATACCCATCAATACTTTTCGCTAAAATACAGTCATTTAGCCAGCATTCCGTCAAAGCAATCGCCACAAATTTCGTTTTACACGTGCTTACTAAGGCCACAAATTCATCGAAATTCTTATTCAAGCTTCTAATATTAGAATTTATTACAGTAAAATCATGCTCATTCCCAAGTATATTGTTTATTTCCGAACTATCCTCGCAGCACCTCTCTTCAATTTCCAAAATGAAATCGTTACCATCATCGTTTAAAAAGTTTTCTAGCCGTACCATGATAGAAGAAAAAAAAATGTACCTCTAAAAACCTTTTAATCTATTTAACCTTTAAAATTTTACCTTTAGTTTTGCAAAAATGGATTGAAAAGGGGAAAAACACTATTTGACTCGGGATGCTGGTCCCGGCTGTTCCTCGAAGGTGGTTCCAATGAACACAGAGTTGCTGTCAATCGAGCGTAGGAAGGATTCCGTAACTACGATGGACTTGGTGTCTTCCTCCTTTTTCATAAGTACCTTTCCATTGCTGATCCACACGAATTTATACGAATATTCCCTTGCATGCTGCTTGGCTAACCAGCGTAGAAAACGGTTGTAGGATGACAAACGTTCGCTGATGTATACCTGCCGATTGTCTTCGAAACCAGTATGGATTTTATTGAGCCTCAGTTGATCTTTCTTTTTCTTAGCTGCTGATATTAATGTATTACGTGTTGTTTCTGTGTCGAACGATACGAACAAAGTGTCACTAGGCTTATTGCCCAGAGGGCGCGTCCTGAAAGCCCTCATAATGTTATCCTTTTTTATTTCCACACCAATAACCTGAGCAACTTTCATAACCACTTCGGTCGCATTTTCCTCCAAAGATGCCGGAATGCCGGTAATTTCCAGGTCGTTTTTGAGATCATTTTGCTCGCATGTGTTCAGTCGGCGGTTCAGCGAAGCTACCTCCTTACGTAGCTTCTGATTTTCATTGCGCAATTCATCATTTGCATCCGAAAGCCTTTTCATGGATTTTTCAAATCCTTTGAAACGCGAGAGCACGTCATCTAGTTTTTCCGAGTTAAATGACACTGAGTGCTCGAAAGACTTCATCTTACCGGAAATATCGCTTAGTTTTTTCAAGACAGTTTGCTCAAATGAAGTAGAAGTATCCCTTCCCCGCTCAGGGCTCTCATCTCTGCCACTTTCTTCGGATTCCTCGGAGCTCGAGTCCTTTGCTTTTTTCGACACAAGCAGTTTATTCTTTTTAGGGGCAGCTTTACAATTTTCGCACTTCCAAGAAAGCTTCTTTTGCCCGAGTTTATTGAAGTTTTCTATAGTTTTGACGCTGGTACACGTCGGGTGATAAATATCCGCGCACTTCGAACACGTAAGTCTCTTCTTGGGCGATAACGGCCCGTCGCACTGTTGACAGTTCATCGCGATAAGGGAGCTCGCCGATGCTCACTCGACGGAGTGCAAGAGACAACTGCACTCAATGTAAAGAATGAAGAGAATACGAGAATACTTTACCAATGAAGAGAAAACGAGGCAGCTATCGAGAGTTAGGATTGAATTATAGATAAATATTATAGTCCAAAAACGCACTCAATGTAAAATACGGGGCGGAAATGAGTCTTTTAATGGAAGCAACCGAAGTAGTGGCAGGTTCAATGTCGGGAGCAAAACGATTTGCAAGGGCCATGTTAGTTCCGGGGTTAATATGAACCCTTGAATGAACTAATTGATGTACTAATAATTATTATGAATTATTAGGAGAAATATAAAATAGCGAAACGTGGATTGAGCGAAAAAACAGAACTGTATATTGCGGTAACATGGTTTTTCTCTAACGCTAATACAATTAGTAGGAAGGTACTCAATGGTTTCCCTTTGAATGTCTTCTGGGTGAGGTGACGTCACAAGGTAAGTCACAACATTCCTTCCCTCTAAAAGAAATTAACATGCCTCTTCAAAATAATACAAAAAAGAAAAAGAACAACTTGTCATAGTTCAAAATTACATCTGGTACAAACTTCACATTTCAACACTTGGGATTGTAGCGCTCAGGGGGTTTCACTATTTCACGCAGAGGTCTGGCAGTGCTGCGGGAGGTTGGTTGCTGCTTGGAACTGGTTCAGGTGGAGGGCCAGGGTCTGGGGAGAATCCACGGAATGGGAGTGATCCTCGAGATGCTGGTGATTGGTAGGAGTACGGGGAGAAATCTTCAAATGGGAAGGGCTCCTCGTCTCCAGGAGATCTGATGGCCTCATGGGGGGATCCACCAAACTGGAGGGACCGTCTAACCGCAGGCTTTTCGGGTTGTCTGGGGTTGCCAGTCTCTTGCTTCTGTGAGGGATGGCCATTGTCAGAACTGCCCTGAGGTTGCTGCGGAGTCCGCTGCCATAGCTGATCAAGATGTCTGGTCCATGACATACCATCTTCAGTCTGGACCCTGTAAGTTTGAGACCCAAGGACTTGCGAAATGATGGCTTTGGTCCATTTTGGAGAATGAGCACGATAGTCTCGCGCCCATACTTTTTGACTGAGTTCAAAGGTTTCTGAACGGCGTCCTCCCCTGGCCACCCAATCATCTTGCAATGCAGCTACCCAATCTTCTGGATTTGGTAAGATTAAATCAAATGGGGAACGCGCCCTTTCTTTAGAAGTATGTTGGCTGGGCTGTCACCAATTGCTGCATGCTCAGTGTTTCGATACTGAAACAAGAACTTATTCAGCGCAAGTTGGAGAGGCTGGCTAGAGCTGTCAGATTTAGCTTTCTTGAGGAAGGTCTTGATGATCTTGACGGCTGACTCTCCAGCTCCATTCGTTTGGGGGTGAAACGGAGCGCCAATCAGATGCTTAATTGATAAATGTTTAAGAAAGTTTCCCATTTCTTGGCCTGTAAAACATCTGGCTCCATCCAAAGCGATAGAGCGAGGTAGCCCGAACCTGGCAAAAATTTCGCTGAGGATCTCAATTGCAGTTTGGGCAGTTGCATTCTTGACTATTTTGGCCTCAATCCACTTTGACGTTGAGTCGCATACTACAAACACCATTTGGTTACCATTGATGGGGCCCAAATAGTCCATGTGTAGCCTTGTCCATGGTGTATGTGGATGTGGCCAGGGGTGCAGGACTGACCTTGGTGGTGCTCCTCGAACTGTGCAACACACTTCGCAGCTTTTTGCTAGCTCTTCTATATCTGAGTCCAGTTTGGGCCACCAGATATAATTACGGGCGTAGGCCTTCATTTTTGTGGCGCCAAGGTGGGTACTGCGTAGTTCTTTAAGGATTGCAGGTCGGAATTTCTCTGGGATTATGACTCTGAAACCCCACATAAGACAACCTTGCTCGACAGTGAGCTCATTCTATATGGCTTCAGGTCTTCTTCAGAAGTTGGCAGCTTATGCCCTTTTACAATCCTTGCCAGGACCCTTGACAAGATTGCATCGTTTCGAGTCTGGCGTTTTATTAGTTTCCAGTTCAGTCGAAGGGACAATTTTCTAGCACGAAATGTAAGTGTGATACTTCATCTAAACTGTTGCTCGAGTTTTGAGGACTATTTACTTCAATCCTGGATAAATAATCAGCAGTGTTTTCTTCTGATCGAACGCATTTGACTTTGTAGATGAATCCGCTCAGAAAATACGCCCATCGCTGTAGTCGGTTTGCAGCGTAAATCGGAACCCCTTTATGTTCACCAAAGATGTGTACTAGCGGTCGGTGGTCGGTGATCAATTCAAACTGCTTTGCATACAGATAATCTTTGAATCTTGTCACTCCAAAGATAATCGCATAAGCCTCGCGCTCAATTTGAGCATACCTTCGCTGAGTGTCTGTGAGCGACCTTGACGCGTAAGCAATCGGGTGTTCGCTAGCATCCGGGCATACATGGGATAAGATTGCCCCCACTGCTTTGGCCGACGCGTCTACAGTCAGACGCAATGGTAACTTGGGGTCAAAGTGTGTCAAAACTGGCTTGGATGACAAGATATCTTTGATTTTATTAAATGAAGCAGTGCATTGATCGGTCCAATTCCATGGTGTATTCTTACGGAGAAGGGAATACAGAGGATCCAGTATTTTGGCTGCCCCTTTTACGAATTTGACATAAAATGTCACCATTCCTAGAAAAGACCGTAGGGAATTGACATCCTTCGGGAGGGGACATTTTCTTATGGCGCTGGTATGACGATCCGTTGGATGGCACCCATTGACGTCAAAAACGTAGGGCAATTAGTAGGGAGGTACTCAATGGTTTCCCTTTGAATGTCTTCTGGGTGAGGTGACGTCACAAGGTAAGTCACAACAGGCCATAAGACGGTTGTAATGAAGGGTTTGCTGAGGCCCCTTGTTCCCGGGGAGGTTAGGCAATTCTGCCCACCCAGAGGGATATCCGGATTGTATTCACAGAGCTGGCCACCCTGTAAGCTGTGAAATCAAAAACTAGGGAAGGAACACTCAGCAAACCATTACACGGTTGATCCGTGGGGCATTACGTTGATAATTCGTGTTCACTTGGGGAGCAGTGAAGGGGTCTCTTGATCTGGTATTTACGCCAAGAACCCGAAAGTTGATGCGAAGGAGGAGGAGCTGGGGAGCACAGAAGGTTTACTTCAAAAGTATCCTGACTATTTACGGTAAATGGTGACTCTTTGTGGTGTTGTAGAAGAGAAGGGGAGTAGAGTGTGTGTCACCTACATGAAACCTCGCCATGTAACCTTGTAGCCTGCTTTGAACTGAGAGTTGGTCTGGCAGCAAATCTCAGTTCTCTTCCTTTTGTATGATGCGTCTGAACTTAACTGTTCTTTAAGACCCTTCCAAGATTATACTCGTTATTCCGTCAGAATTTGCAGTAGATATAGGTTTTGGTGTCGCTACGCCCTGGAGTGGCGCTAGAAATTGCCGCAAAACAGCTATTTATGGGTTTAACCATTGAAATTTTAGAGACATGACCGTTGGGCCAACTGCCCCATTGGCAGATAATTATGAGTTTGAAATAAGTACGTAAAATCGATTATTTGCTTTCGATTAATCGAACGTTGATTATTCAATACCGATTAAACGGCCGATTATAATCGATTATTTGTTTCCAATGTTGCATCCCTAATCTAGAGACTACCGTCATTTTGTAACTACGAGTAAAGTATTTTCTTTTGAAACGCCTTTAAATTACACAGTCCTGAAATGATGTCAATTTTAGGACCTGTACACAAAACCTCCAGTCTGCCAGCTCAAAGCCACTGGATTCAGCAATGGTGGCTATTTAAAATTGACCAACATCATCTGAAATTGAAGGTATTTAAGCGATAGCCTGCTGGAAAGTGCTAGCTGAAAGTGCACAAAAACTTGCATCTTTTGTCTCCTCTGGAGACCTCATTCTAGCGCTGGTTACTAAGCGCATATAACTCCCCACATGGAGTAGTTTCAATGGCCAGAGATTGAGGTGTCCATAAATAGTTTTATTTTTACTCTAATAGTTTTTTTTGTAATCATTATTATTACAGCTGTATGTACATCTGATAACTTCACTGTGTTAGTTGATTTTAACGTATTGTGGTTCATAGATAGTATTGTGGTTTATAGTAGACTACCTACTACCACTTATCACATCACTTTAGTGCGATGTAACTAGGTCCAGGGGTTTGGTCCTTTTCAGCCTTCGTACATCGCAGCTGTTGTCCAGTAGGTTCAGTACATCAACATTCCTGTGCAAGGAGACGGTTTTCATGGTCCGTTGCTCGACTTTCAACAACTTCGTTCACCATCTCTACTTTGAGTTCATTCGTTCTAACATACCTACCAGGGGGCATTAACTATGCTCCTGAGAATTTTGTTTTGCATTGTTTGGATTATTTTCAAGTTGCTCTTCTCAGTGCAGCCCCATAACTGGCAGCCGTAAGCCCAAATCCGTTAGATCACTTGCTCGTACAGTAGCATTTTGTTATGTATATGCAGTTGGGATTTTCCCCCAATGAGCCAGTAGGTACTCCTTCTTGAGTTTTAGGTCGATTTCTTCCTTCTTCTTCTTTACGTGCTCCTTCCAGCAGAGCTCGGCGTCCAGAGTCATTCCAAGGTACTTCGCAGTATCAGCATATGGGACGATTTGGGAGTTTATTTCTATAGGTACCTATTGGGCTCACTTTCCTGTATGTAAAGTTAATGTGTGTTGTCTTTGGTTCTTTGAGTTTTATTCTCCATCTTTTGGTCCATTGATGGATACTGTTCATGGATTCCTGTAGTTTTCTCGAGGCTTCCTCAACTGTGGGACCAACTGCCAGGATTGCTGTTTCATCTGCGAACGTCGCTGTCACAGCTTCTGTTGGTTTTGGGAGATCCCTTGTTATGGGTTGTTTGAGTACTGGCCCGAGGACGCAACCCCGAGGTACTCCTGCTTTTATGTCCCGCAATTGGGAGTATGAAAGAAGAATTCTTCTTTGTGTTTTACCCTGAAATGCCTTTCCGTTAGATAAGACACTAAAATCCTATGATACTGTACAGGGAGAAATCTTTGTTGCTTTGATTGAAGTGAAGTATAATAGTAAAAATTTTTTTTAACTATTAGCCAGTAGTTACTTTCCTAGCAGATATGGACGCAGCAGATTATTTTTCCATTACTTGTGAACCAAGTAGTTACCCCTGTGCATACTTCAGCTGTCCAGGAATACCTTCAATATCAAATGATTAATGAATCTATAGGGCTATTGCTGGCAGATCATGCGCATTTAGGTCCTTTTTCCTTTTCCTTCTCGTGATGAACGGCGTCACGTCGGTTCTTTCACAGGTCGACATTCAGATCTTCGCCGATGACCTCAAATTATTTCTCCGTATTGAGTCTCTGTCTGATTGCCGACTTCTTCAAGAGAGCCAAAACCGTCACTGTAACACTTCGTGAAGAGGATGATGAAACGGCCACGCCCTTCACCCCAGTTGTACACTACCAATTTTTATGTTTTACTACTGGATCGTATTTAGGTATCCACTTCGTGAACTGATGATAAATAAGAGGTTGGGCGTGCCTGATCAAAGTCATAAATGGCATTAGCATAATGAAAAGTCTGTGATCCCGACGATATTTTCCCTTCATCAAGTTCCACCCATATTAACTTTATTAATGGTCGGGGTTGGTGGGATGGGAGACAATTAGTCTCGAAGCTCAAGCTTAGAATACGTAAAGAACCGCTGGCGGTTTTCACGAGAATATGAGATGAGAGAAATTATAAGTACGAGGCGGAAAACCAGATTAATGTTTCGAGATCTTCTTTTTTGACTATTAAATAGTCAAATAAATTTCATACTATTGGTGGTATATTGGCTACACTACTTGAAACCCTGGTGTCATAATATTGAGAAACATTCTGTATTCACTGTTGAAAGAGCGTCAATTGAGAAAGCATTTTGTGTTTCAGGCGACTTTGCTGTACTCCTCAAGGCTGGGATGTCAACCAAAGAAGCTGTAGTGTACAACATGATTTCGTCCATTCTCTGTCTCATTGGGATGTCCATGGGTGTTTTGCTTGGTCAAAACGATAACGTAAAACTGTGGGTGTTCTCGGCGGCTGCTGGGATGTTCCTGTATATTGCACTGGTAGATATGGTGAGTGACCTTCTCGTAGTCGTTGGATTTGTAGATTTAACGCTGAAAAATACATACCTACAACTTCTTTCATCATTGCTTTCCGCTCTATCTGAAAGTGGTAGGTAGATTATTTTGGGCTATATTTTTATTCGATTTCTTAATATAAGATGTTTGGAGCTATGGGGTTGGTAGGCATCTGCATGATGGTATTATGTTGAAGATTGCAATGGATACGGGTTTTCAATTAATTGCTAACTAAACATCAAACCGACTGCTAAATATTACGAAAAATGGGCAGCTCAAACCTTACTCATGCTCTACACTCCCGCTGTAGCGATTGACCGATTGCTATAAGGTTTTGCCCATTTCGGATTGTCCAGAGCTATTACTTGCGATGGAGCAAAGTGTTTCACAGGACAGGAGCATCAGAATTTCCTACAATTGTGTGGTATCATGCATATAAATGGTCCACAATTGTATTCGTAAAGCTTCGGCAGTTGCATCTCCAATATCGTCCTTAAAAACGTTCTAGTACAGGAATACTGTGCATTCTGGCATTGGAGACACCCCAGCTGGCATGATGTTGAAGAAGAGGTTAAAAACTTTTCGATTTAAACTACGTCCAACATCAGAGGACGTAGTTCTGGGCCGTCAAATATCGATGAATAAGCATGGTAGTGGAAACCGAAACACTACGATGGCCAAACACGATACTTTCGGGCCAGGGCCTTCTGAGAGGGACAAACGAAATGGACTAGAGGGTTTAGGATTCAGGGTTTAGGATCTCAAACATTCCTTCTGAAGACTGACGATGAATAGGTGTGAAAGATGGTTCAGTTGTGGCCTGGAGCCCCAATAAAGTCCTCTTTTTGGGGCCTTCTGGGGTTTTCCATTTTGGTTGTCTTTCTCAGAAGGCCTTAAAATTACCCTTCAGTCTTAACTTGCACCATTGGCATTGCATCACGTATCCATCCATCCACACCAATCACCATCACTCGCCGCCCACACCTGCGGCAAATGTACGCCTTATCTTACCTCCTCTTCGTTTCATATTTTCCATCATCCGCTTTTCAGATCCCTGAGCTGACGAGCAGCCACGCCAGCGATGGCAGCTCAGCTTGCTGCCAATGTCTCCTCCAACTTCTGGGCCTCCTCAGCGGCATCGGGATCATGCTCGTCATCGCTTTTTACGAACACGATCTCATGACAGTGTTTCAAAACTCGTTATGATGAGGTGAGGTATGTTCCGCGACCCTCTTCTTCATCCAATGAAAGAACCCTTGTAACGAAATAATCAACACTTTCATTCAACAGAATCATGAATATCATATTTGTAGAAACTATTTCACAAGAAATTACGATGTTTATACTGGAAATCGGCACCATTACTCTTTGGAGAAGTTCTCTGAAATGTTATTCTTCTGGTTTCCTCCAAATCAAGCTTCGTTTTAGTTTGGAAATATTCAATAGTGCCTGTGCTACTTATTTTAGGTGCGAAGTCCTCATTGAGAAACAATACAACCAAACTGTAAATTTTATGACTTAATTCAACGCTTAATAATTGATCCTAGCCACTAAGTTTACATGATATGTACTTACGTTTGGAAATATATTTTGTACATATTTTACCGTTATGTAGTAGGTAATATGTTTGTTAGAAAAAATTATTTGAAACTTTGAAAAAAAGAGAAAAAAAAATTTTTCTTTGGGCGATTCCAATGGTTCATTATCGAAGATAATAAACCAAAAGAGGGGCCATTTTCGTTCAAAGAAGATAGGTTTTGCTTCGTTTCATTGACAAGTTGCTACCAATTAATATTTTTTGTGGTAAGCTTCGGTAGGTAACATATAAGCTACTATAGATGCTGACTGATGTATTAATTTTTTTAAGGTATTGTGTTTTACGTTTTGTCTCTAAATGTTAACAAAACGTGTTTGTTTTGCGATCTTTTGAAAGTTACTTCATTGTATGATCTTTCTTTTTTTCACCACTTTCTCTCCTCTACTTCTTTTCATGTATTCATTTTCAATGGTAACTCGCCCATTTTTAGTTACAACGAATTCTCATGAAAACACTTGTCGAATAAGACAGTTTCTACTGGTATTATTCATGTCCTCAACTGGTAGTAGGTACCATTGGCGAACCAAGTACCACTCGTCATCACAACATCCTTTTATGACATTTGTACCATTCCGATTAGAATATTCCGTAGGAGAATAATGTCGAAACATATTCATTATTTTTGTATACCGAATGGAAAAAAGATCTTTACGTTGACGTTTCCAGTCCCTCATCTTCCTTGTTGGCATTCTGAATCATAATGTACGGTGCAAATATTAGTTAAGACTGTTCTTTTATCAGTGTATATTTTTACCAAAAACTAAGTATTTTTTTTATTAAAACCACTTCTCTCTGTAAAGAGGATTCAAAAATGGAAAGAAAAAGATCTGCCTGCTAATTTGTCTTATCACAGTGTGTATTATCAGAGCTACGAGAATCTCGTAGCTCTAGATCTGATCTGAACCTCTCAACTTGTACTTTTCGTTTTCGGCCTCCTAGAAATCTCGGTGAAGATTGTAATGTTATATTTCATGCAATTTGAAAAATTGGGGGTTTTGCGTTTACGTTAACTGTTTTTGCTCTACTTGGTCTCCACTTATTTTTTTAGTCGTAATGTCGGGAGGGAAATTCTGAAGAGATCATTTGTCATTTTACTAGACTTGCATTAAAATTACTAATTTGTTACCTTTGTGTTTTTTCGGTGTTTCCCAACATCCTAACGACCCTTGAGGACCATATCCTGCGCTCTGGTTCACTACTGGCAATCCTGAGAACGAGTTATACCAGTAGGAAAAGATGCTGAAGGTGGTAGGCTGTAGACCAGTTGAGAGCATAGACATTTTTGGGAATACATACACACTCCCCCCTCCCCCCCTGCTTTATTTGACTTGGAAAAGTTGGGAAACTTCGGGCCATGAAGATAGAAAAAAATAATAATAGTGGAAAAATAAACGAGAGGAAAGAGACGGAAAGAGAATAACAAAAGGGAAAGAACCAGGTGAAGGTTGGGATGTCCCAACATGCATAACTTGGAGTTCTCATACTCTGAAATTCTGGGTTTTTTTGAAAAGTTCAAAGCAGATTTCTCCCAAGTAAGGAACAGTCCTGCTTGTATTATCCCAACTTGGATTAATCCAAATTTTGAAGTGAAATTGTTTAAAAATTCCCAACTTTTCGCTGCTTTTGGTTTATTATCTTCGATAATGAACCATTGGAATCGCCCAAAGAAAAATAATTTTTAACCCCCCCTCAAAATTTGTTGGTTTACGTTTCAAGATACGTAGATTCAGAAAATCGAATAAAAAAAACTCTGCAAATTCTTGACACAACGGTTCATTATCTTCTTTGTACAGATCACCCTTCTGTCTAGATCACTAGGTCTAAATGTCTAGATCCTAAATGTTAGATTAATTATTATAATTTATTGTTAGGTATTACTAATTTGTATTTATTATTAATAATAATTATTATTAATTATGATTAATTAATACGATATAATTCTGGGGTTTTTAATACTACGTCGGTAATAATTTTTCTATAAAAAAGTACCTACCAACAAACATTCGAAATTACCTTCATTTCCGTAGCACGAAACGCACCTCAGAACAACAAACTCGACATCACTTAAGCCATATGATGTTCCAAAGAGCTTGTTAGTATGAAAATGGACCTGTATTTCAACAGTTTGAGTCACGATCGTGTTGTGAGGCACAATCTTTGAGCCGTCATTGTGAACGAACGGCTGGTCGTACAAAGCTGCGGATGGTCTTAAAAAATTCTACGGAACAAACTCTATCAAAATATGAAATAAAAAACATACCGTTCTATATGAATTTTTCGAGATATGAAATTTTCAAATTTTCAAAATTCGTTTTGAACCCCTTCCCCTTGACCTAGGGTTCTGAAAAGTTTCGAGGACCATTGTGGGGTTGGTCGAAACCCATAAAAAAAATTTCGTAATTTTAACTCAACGCTAACTGGGCAAAGTGGCGCGGACGGCGTACGGCGGACGGACGGATTTTTTTTTATTCGATTTTCTGAATCTACGTATCTTGAAACGTAAACCAACAAATTTTGAGGGGGGGTTAAAAAAATTTTTTCTTTGGGCGATTCCAATGGTTCATTATCGAAGATAATAAACCAAAAATCCGTCCGTCCGCCGTACGCCGTCCGCGCCACTTTGCCCAGTTAGCGTTGAGCTAAAATTACGAAATTTGGTTTCTGGGTTTGGACCAGCCCCACAATGATCCTCGAAACTTTTCATAACCCTAGGTCAAGGGGAAGGGGTTCAAAACGAATTTTGAAATTTTGAAAATTCCATATCTCGAAAAATTCATATAGAACGGTATATTTTTTATTTGATATTTAGATAGAGTTTGTTCCGTAGAATTTTTTAAGACCATCCGCAGCTTTGTACGACCAGCCGTTCGTTCACAATGACGGATCAAAGATTGTGCCTCACAACACGATCGTGACTCAAACTGTTGAAATACAGGTCCATTTTCATACTAACAAACTCTTTGGAACATCATATGGCTTAAATGATGTCGAGTTTGTTGTTCTGAGGTGCGTTTCGTGCTACTGAAATGAAGGTAATTTCGAATGTTTGTTGGTAGGTACTTCTTTTATAGAAAAATTATTACCGACGTAGTATTAAAAACCCCAGAATTATATCGTATTAATTAATCATAATTAATAATAATAATTATTAATAATAAATACAAATTATTAATACCTAACAATAAATTATAATAATTTTCTCTAGGTACTTGATAAAATTGTTAATAATTAGTGATAATTGATAATAATAATCAATCTAACATTTAGGATCTTGACATTTAGACCTAGTGATCTAGACAGAAGGGTGATCTGCACAAGGAAGATAATAAACCGTTGTGTCAAGAATTTGCAGAGTTTTCGACTTGGAAAAGTGGGGAAATTTCGGGCCATGAAGGTAGAAACAAACAATAGTAAAAAATAAATGAAATTAATTTTCCAGTCCCCAACTCATTGAGGTCATTATTTCGTCATCCCATGTCGGATTTTCCAGCTAAAGGACCGTAAAAGTGCAATCTTCCTCAAGATCGGGAACAGCCCTGCTTGTATTACTTCAACGAGTTACTAACATGATTTTTCCTATCGGACATTCAGCATTCAGCCAATGTTAGGATAGCTAAGTAAGAAAATGAATCAAATTTATTATAAGTGCTATTAGTTAATATAATATGATTATTTGTTATATAATATTATTTTCTTATAATTTATTATATTATGTAGGAACCAATCTCTTGGTTTTCATTTTCTGAAAGTTGGGAAATTTTGCTGGTGGAGTTGGGAAAATTTGGATTACCCCCCCCCCCCCTGATTTTTCTTCACGCTACGGCCCTGCACACCAGTAGAGCGCAGGCTGTTCCGCAGGAATTTTAGTTCAGAAACAGATGGGACAGTATGAACATTGACCCGATAGGTTGCCGCATGGTTTACCATCATGTTGACGACTTTAGATCTGCTCGAACTTTGAGCCCTCACTGTGAACGAACGGCTGGTCGTACAAAGCTGCAGATAGTCTTGTCTTGAAAAATTCTAAAAAAAAAAAATAAAAAAATAAATAAACTCTGTCCCTACATGGGAACTGAAAACTATACCGTTCCATCTAAATTTTTCGACTTACCGTTAACGGGGGAGGCTTGGGACCATTTTCGCTATATTTCGTGTTGCCCAGCCAGTTCATCCTAAACAGTTCAACCGTTCATCGTGAAAAAATGATTAAGGGCATTTTGGAAAGAAGGGGAAGTCAAGATGTTAGAGAAGAGATTCGAGACCAATGTGTAAGTTTTAAAAAAAGGAGAAGGAAAAGGCATATAACCGTCAAAAATAAGAGGTTTTTATTAAAACTGAACTCGTATTTCTATGTTAAGTCATCACAGTTGTGTTCATTGCAATGGTAACATTGTAGTCTGCATTACAAATGTCTTACAATCTCTTCAATGGTAAATTAACATTCCAAGCTAATATTCTACAAGAATTACCTACAAGGTAAAATTAAAAATGACTTAGAAACTCTAACTTGTGACAATGAAAAAAATCCATTGTCATGCAGCTCCAAATATATCCATTAAAGAACATGATGTCCATGAAGAACATCTCAAGTATACACCACGTTTCTTCATCTTCAAAGTGCTCCACTTTGAGAGCGGAATTAGACATAGCAATTCTGACACCATCTTATTCAGCGCGTAAACACCTTTAAAATGAGGTGTCACTTGACAGACCGTTTCACTTTTGGAATTTTTGGGTGAACCTCCTCCCCCCCCCCATCACCCCAAAAAATCCCCTAAGCCCCATTCAGCTTTTTGACATTTCAACGCTGAACACGGCGGTGAAGTGAGAATGGCAATATCGCATTCCGTCATCTGATTGGAGCAGACTAACCATGAACAACGTATTCTTCATCTCCAAAGTGTTACTCAAGTTTGAGAACGAAATAAGGTACCTATCGCAATTCCGACTTCACGATCGTATTTAGCGTGTAAAAACCTTTAAAATGAGGTGTCACTTTCATTCCCCCCCCCTCCCACCATCTGATTTTGGACATTTCAACTCTCAACTTGACGGTGAAGTCAGAATTGCGATATCTCATTCCGTTACCAGATTACTGCAGACTTAACATAAAGATCATAATATGAAGAAACGTCGTTGTTACTTGATATTATTATATTATCAAGTAACAACGCCGTTTCTTCATCTTCTAAGTGCTCCAGTTTGAGAACGGAATGAGATATTGCAATTCTGAAGTCACCATCGTGTTCAGCATTTAAAAAAAAAAATCTATAAAATGAGGTGTCACTTGTCAGAATGTTTCATTTTGGGAATTCATGAGGAATCCCCCCCCCCCCCCCAAACCCCCTCCCCCTCTTAGAGTGGCCCGATTCTGCCCATCTACGAACTTAGCTTTTCGGTTGCCAAGTCAGGGAAGGTTACAAACTTGAGAGGAGAAAAAAATCTATTAACCTAATTGAATCGAAATTGAGATAAGTCCTCGCTAAACAAGATAAACTTCCTCGACCCTCAAGTTTACCACACCTGTACAACTCCAGGGGTTTCTGTACAGTTTCTTCGCTGTATGTTCGGTAGGGCTTGAAGGTTTTACCCTGACGTACACTGGAAAATTTCCTCATAAAATGTCAAGTCCCAACTCTCCCCCTTGAACAAACCTGCTGATGACAATCAACAGGCTGGAAGAAATAACTTCAAATTCTCAGGATACTCTCACAGAGTAATGTAGGTATAGTAAGTACGCATAGAAAGTAAAAACTTACAGCAGATGATCCAACGCCCCTTGCACAGATGGAAGTTTGGCAGCTTTCTGTGGAGATCCGAAAACAATAACCATTATTGTTGTTAACAATTATTGATAACAACAAGCTGTTGGGCGGCAAGATTAGTATATAATCCCTCCGCATAACCAAGATAGTATATACTATATAATATAATATAGTATAATACAATATTATACTAACCTTGTTTGGGCGGAGGGATATTGGCACCCTTCAAAGTGATAACAGCGATAGCAGACATCGGGAAGGTATCCCCATGAAGTTTTCAAAAGAAAGAAATCGCGAATTCAAATCAAAGAGAGATACCTACCTATTCATTTTGAATGAACTCGATTTTGGTTTATTGATAATAATAGATCTATTATTATTATTATTATCTATAATATCTTCGATAATGAACCATTGGAATCGCCCAAAGAAAAAATTTTTTAACGCCCCCTCAAAATTTGTTGGTTTACGTTTCAAGATACGTAGATTCAGAAAATCGAATTAAAAAAACCGTCCGTCCGCTGTACGCCGTCCGCGGCACTTTGCCCAGCTAGTGTTGAGCTAAAATTTAGACATTTTTGTTACGGGGTCCGACGAACCCCACAATGATCCTCGAAACTTTTCATAACCCTAGGTCAAGGGGTAGGGGTTAAAAACGAATTTTGAAAATTTCGAAACTCGAAAAACGTAAAATGTAACGGTGTTTTTTTGTTGTGTCAAGAATTTGCAAAGTTTTAACATTCAACTCGATCCACTCAAAATAATTTTAATCCAAATCAAAGGGAGATAGTCATTTTGAATGAATTCGACTTTTAACAATCAACTCGATTCAATTTCTAAACAGTCAATATCAATTCTGAGCTATAATAGGTCGACAAGTAAAGAGAGCAAGACTGAACTTTAACCATAAGGACGCGTGTACATTATAGAGTTATCTCTACTTTTCACCAAAATTGACAGAGTGTCTACAGAAATTATGTAACAAACTCAAGGAATCAATTCTATCGCTAATTTGCCTCTTAGAGTTTTTTTTTGTATTGCTAAACTAAAAACCGAATTTTTTTCACTTTTAAGATTTCTTTCGTATTTTCGAACTTGTATCAGTAAAACGGTTCTAACTCCCTCACATTAATACGTAAAATAGAAGTTGGGGATACCGTTGGAAAGAACGTTAAATTTGCTGTCTCCCTGATATTAAAAAAAAAGATTTTTTAAGACAGTACTTATTGATGAAAAAATGGCCAAAGTCCAAAATTTTAAGATTTCCTAAAAATCACCGTTTGTTCTTTCGTATTTAGAGCTATCAGTACGGGGTTCTTTCGGCGTGCACTCCTCGGGAAAAACTTGGCCAGATCTCAGCTTTCCAACGGTATGAAAAAAATGTTTTGAGAAACGTGGGTTTTCAGTGAAAATCAACGTGTTTCACCAAAAGCCAACTTTCTTCATGGAAGTGATATCGCAATTTATGCATTTTTTTTACGCTGAATCGAATGGTGACACTTCCATGCCTCCCTGATAAGGAAGAGACTCGTTTTTTAATTATCATTCATTATTATTATTATTAAAGATTATTATTCATTTAAAAAAAAAGATTAAGTTTTTTTATTGATTTATTTTTAAGAATTAACAATTTAATAAAAATGAGACGCCAAAAAAGGAGTTTCTTCGTTATCAGGAAGGCATGGAAGTGTTACCATTCAATTCAGCGTCAAAAATGCATAAATTGCGACACCGAACTCACTTCCATGAAGAAAGTTGGCTTTTGGTAGAAAACGTTGATTTTCACCTAAAACCCCCGTTTTTCAGAACTCAAACGTCATTTTCTCCACCAATTTCACTAGTCAATTTCAATACCTACTGCTTCAAAAACAGGTGAGTTTATTACAATAATCAGTATTCAATAATTTCCTCCACTCAAGTCGAACGAACAGCGAAGTCGGTTGAGGCAGATGACAGGGCGGGATTGTTAGATGGGTGGTATTGTTTTATCAATGTAGATAAGTGGTTGTCACATCTAAGCGCTTTTAAGCGTTTAAAAAAAAATAAAACTGTGATCACTGGCCTACGAGGCGCGAAAATGTGAATCGACTGGTGTAAAAATCTCATTTTTGATCAAATGTTGGATACGTGGTGTTGCCTCTTAAGCGACGATAATATCGTCATATTATGATACATAATAATATTATGATACATATTATGTATCATAATATGACGATATTATTCAGAGGCAACAACACGTATCCAACATTTGGTCAAAAATAAGATATTATTATGTTACTTACACTTTCTGACTTCTCATTGCCCACCAGGATGCCCACTATTCCGCCCACTATTCACTATTCACTGCTCTGTAGGGGACCCAACGCCCCCTCCCTCCACTAATCACGGTAGCCACTTGAGATCTCGTTATCCTCTTGATAGTTGATACCGAGTTGTTCTCCCTCCTCCCCTTCTCCTCCCTCCATCCTTCTCCCCTTCTTCTCCCTCCGCCCTCCTCCCCTTCTCCTCCCTCCATACTCCTCCCTCCGCCCTCATCTTCTCCCTCCGTCCTCATCTTCTCCCTCCGCCCTCCTTCCCCTCTCCGCCTCCCACCACCATTAAGAACATCTACATTAGAGCGAAAATCATCTACCTTTATCTGCTAAACCGATCATAACACCACACCTGACAAACAAAGGATTGCAGGACGTATTTGTTACGTATACGTATTTGTTTTTTCTTCCATTACGTAGGTATGTAGTAAGAAAAGCGTTCAAGTGCTAATGAAAGCGTACCTATTCGTAAGTTATTTCAGTGATTTGAGTACCAGTTGAGGTATTTAACAAACATTCGACAAACCAGTTGGAAATAATCGATAATCGCCTCTAATGCCGTAAACGGATAGGAAAAACTATTATTTGGTGGACCCTTCACACTAGGGTTGCCAACTTTTGTTCGGAGAAAAGTACTTTTGAGCAAGTTATTGAGAAAAAAAAGTATTTTAAAGAAAAAGAAAATTTTAAATTCCTCGGTTCATCATCACCACCTCAACATGCGGAAATGAGCAGCACCTATCAGTATATTATTAGGTACCTACCTAGAATACCTACTGTTCATAAACAATTTCTATAACTTCGGTTCTATACTTGGCTATGGGTAAAAAACTCAATACATCGATTTCATAAAAGAAAATTTTATTGCAGCAAATGCATATTTATTTAAAAGTGTACTTGACCGGTTTTTTTTTTTTTTTTTTTTTTTTCAGCCTCCTTCAACAAGTTTGTGTTGAAGGAAGAAAAGGCGTCCAAACACGTCTCTTTCATGTTGGCAAAGATCATCAGCTAGTGTTTTATCAGATCGATCAACGATCTGTTTCTCTCTTCCCTCTAATTCGCGTTTATTACCGAGAATATTCTCTCGGTGAACGTCGATGTGGCGGAAAGAGACAAACAAAAGCTGATAATGTTTGTCAACTCATCAAAGGAATGTTCCTTGAGAAAATATTTCCACTTTTCGGCGAGAATCAAATTTTTAGGGGCCAATTTTTCCAACCCGTCAAAGAATTTTCTCCAAATTCTTTCATTTCCGAATAGAGAGCGTCTTCGTTTATCTGGAGTCTCTGCGAAGCCCGATGGTGCCAAATGAGCCCGACTCTCCCTCTCAACTGCTGAAATTTAAATTGTGGGTGAATGTGAATGTGGGAGTGGGTGAGAAAGAGGAAAGCGGGCAGATGTGGGTGGTTGTTGGTGAGGTGATGAGATTCGTGACGGGGGGGAGGGAGGGGGGGAGGTGTTTTATGAGGGGGAGGAGGGAGTTGTCTTCCTTATGCTCTCCCTCTCCACCCCTCGCCACATCTACACCCCCCCCCCCTCGCCACAACTGCACCCGCCTCGCCACAAGGGGGGGGGGGGGGGTTCATCTTGTATCTTGATGTTTATGCGACGCTCTTGCGGTTGTCGATCCCCGGTTGTTCGACATACCCATGATCTTCGTTAAAATTCGTGAACTTTCGGCCGTCTTCGGACCAGTTGACACTACTGGAACCCACCACGGTACCATGCTAACAGCCACCCAAATAAACTGAATAAATGTTGCCTAGAAGCAATAAACGACACAGAAATTTAAAGATATTATTAAAAGATATTACTAAAAGATATTATTAAATGCCAGGTAATAAGAGTGAAATACGCTTACATTTCCAGTCCGTCCTTAGCCAAAACGCCAACAATCAGCATAGAAACGTGGTCAAACGAACGATAGCAGCTTTGAGTAGGGTTGGAAAGATCGAAGTCGAAATTTCGATTGTATCGAAAAATGGGGTTCTACTTTTTGGATAATCGATATCGAAATGAGGGTTCGAATATTTCGATCTTTTCGAAATTAATCGTCGATTTTCGATCGTACCGGGAAGGTAGCAGTTTTCTTGAAAAAATGGCCCAAACCCTCAAGATAAAGCAACGAAAGTCGTTTAGTAACTGAGACATAACTAGACATGTTAGTTTTCATGCAGTCATGCGAGGAATAAATGTGGTTCTAGTTCTAGTTTTTCGGCGGTAGAACAATATGTTTTTTAACGATAAGTGATTTGAGGCTGAATTTTATAGTAGAGATTCTAGTAGAACTTACAATATGTACGATTAAAGCTTGGTTTTATTCTTAATATTTAAGCAATATTCGAATGTTTTGGACTAAAACTGGCCATCAAAAACCGGCCTTGCTTAATAACAAACCGTTGTATCAAGAATTTGCAGAGTTTTTCTATTTGATTTTTTGAATCAACTATCTTGAAACGTAGGTAATCCAGCAAATTTTGAGGGGGGTACTTTTTTCTTGGGCGATTCCAATGTCCACTTGTCAACTTGTCCAATGTCCAAAAGTCAACTTGTAAAAGAATGTATGATTCAAAATTGGGGGTCCTTTGTAACTAATCTGTAGGAAGATTTGCTGAATGATATGAGTTGGCCTCAATATCACCTCTCCACTTGTTGTTCAGTCAGTTCTTGCCAGGGACCTAGAAAAGTTCCTGCTGAACTGTCATGAATTGCTGCTGATTGAGGATCGCACATGTTCGGAGTGGGCTAAAATATCATTGGTAAATTGATAGGCCAACCGTGAGTTGAAGTTGGTTTTATGGGTGTGCAACGGGGTTGGCAATGTTTAAAACAGCTGTTTATACAGTTAAACAGTTAAAACACAAGGGGAAAAAAACCGGGGAGACCCTCGTGGAACCTTTGCTCAATGCCTTTGCTTGACACGCTCGTCGTCTCTGTGTTATTTCGCAAGGCAAACAAGTAAAGTGTTTGTGTTGTGTTCTGTTGTTTCACACACTATCGTTAGCGTTTTCTATCGTTGGCTTACAAACATACAGCTGACGTCAAAAGGAGCAGCCCTGGCGACCATGGCGTGGAGTTGAGTGGAGAGGAGAGGAGAGAAGAGAAGAGGAGATGAGAGGAGAGGAGAACAGAGGAAAGGAAAGGAGGGGAGGGTAGAGGAGTTATTCGCTTGAGATCATGTTATTCGCTTGAGATCATGTTATTTGCTTCAAATCTCGTAATCCCTTGATATCTCAATAGAAGTTCCAGGTTACCTCCGTATCCAATGATGTTTTGAATGGTTCGGGGAGGGTGTCGACTACTGACATAAATTTCGGCTCATATTTATTATTCGACAGGGGGTATCGACTTCTGAAAATTTTCAGAATTCGCTGTGCATCAGTAGTCGACACTAGCTGTATTTTCTTCGAAAATATACCAACTAAGTTCACAGAATGGTCTCAAGGTTTAGAGGATGGAATTTTATTAACTTTGTATTTTCTTTTCATGGCAGAAATTTAAAAAAATGGCTGGCTCGTCAACGAAGAAGAAGACCCCAAAAAAACCGAAATACCCAACAAACCGAAGAAAACATGCAATCCCAATAGGAAGGTAGGACGACTCTTCCAGTACACAGAGGACCGAATGGCTAAGGCTATTCAAGACGTAAGAAGTGGAGCAAAAAAACAACGATGTGGGGCATCAAGGAGGCAGCAAAAAAACAGCGATGTTCCTAGAACCACTCTACTTGGCCACTACTTTCAAGGCCAAAGTAGAAGATTCTCAGCTGTGTTTTGTGAAAGATGTTACAGATAAATTAAACCCTGTATTGATTGGGGAAGACAACGATGAGGACAGGAGATACATTTTGCCAAGTTCTTCCAAGTGATTTTGTTCATTTTGCAATAATAAGTTACCAACTTGTGATTTTAATTAAACATTTATCTTGTGATTTTATTTATTTCGTAATGTGATTTATTAATAGTCCACAGCTAGTGTGTAATGAATCATGCAAAGTATTTCTCTAGTACTTGACAATATTTTTCTTGAAATTAAAACTGTGCTCTACATTTTGACATTAAATGTCAAATAAAATTTTTATGTCTTTACTATGGCACATAACTCAAAAAGTGTGACATTACGGTGTGACGAAGAAAGCGTTATGAAAAGTTTCTAATGATTTTCACGTACAACCGATTCGTTGCTACGGAACTTTAACTTCGCCAGTTATCATCGTACAAAAATCGTTCACCACTCGTTGGATAGCTCTCGATTTACCTAACCATATAACGTTAACCACTGCGGAGTGCGTGGCCGACAAGCTACGGTATGAGCGTGATTGTTTAAATAATTGTTTACACACAGGTGATCATTCTCAATAATTTATATAACAGAAGTCCCTCGTGGTTGCGTACTTGAACGAAAGCTGTACATTTTATGTACAGGTTCTTCGAAAATACGCTCTTACGCCGGGCTTACACATTCGCGCTCGCGCCTCGCGTTCCCCATTCGTGGAGCTCGCACGAGGCGCTCGTGCTCGCGCTCGCGTTCCTGGCCCAACGCGAGTGGATCATACACACATTCGCCTCCAGTTCTCTTCATTTTAGTTCTCGCCTTATTCTCTTCACGATGAACGATTTTTATACAACCTGCTATATATATATATATAGTGTTATGATCTTGATGACTAGTGGAAGTATATGGATGCGTTGAATGACCAAATACTAGTCGGTGGTGTGAAGGTTTTTTATTCCACGACGTTTCTGCCCAGGAACTGGGCCCTATTCATGTGGATATATTATGAGATGAGGTAAATGTCACATCGGGGATTTTGAACAGGGGATAGCGTACGGTAACAACCAAAACGTTGTTACCGTACGCTATCCCCTGTTCAAAATCCCCGATGTGACATTTACCTCATCTCATAATATATCCACATGAATAGGGCCCAGTTCCTGGGCAGAAACGTCGTGGAATAAAAAACCTTCACACCACCGACTAGTATTTGGTCATTCAACGCATCTATATATATATATGTATATTTTATATGTGTATATATTTATATGTATATTCTATTCTCAGTGGTCGTGACGGCATCCGTCCTGCATTTGCATAGTGTTTCCAACTTCCTCGGAGTAATTAGTGGACGCGTGGAAAAAAGACGTCGCGGGAGACGATGGTGGATGATATCGCCTCATCGCAACAGAACCTTGTGAGTATATTATTATGTATTATGATACATCAGGCTTTATAATATAAAGTCATCATATCATAATTATCATAATATATATATATATATTATATAAGTCATCTTAATATATATGATATTATCATATATATTACCTATTATGATAACATTTGATCAGTTTCACTATCAAATGTGATCAGTGTAATTAATTTTATAAGATAATCTGATTATATCTGAGATCATCTGATTAAATTGTTTCCTGGGATTTCATTTTTTTTTAAATAATAATATTTAAATATTATACTCGTATGTGTATGTTTGTTCTCAGGCAAACTATGGAGAATATTGTGGGGTAACCCCACAGAACACATGTTGTTAAACCGGTTGTAAAATATTGGCTACAGAAAAGTTGTGATTACAAAAAGGTTGTTGTTGAAAATAGATCGTTACACAAAATTGTCACAAGAGCAATTCATTACAATATGTTTGATGAGATGGTTGCCGAGGACTCCGGAGAATTTTCCACGAAACTACGAAAGGTCGCGCAAATATGTAAACACCCCCCTCGCCTCGTGACCCTCGGGCGCTCGTGTCCCTTTGACTCGTGCCAGAAAAACCGCTCCTGACGCGAGCGCCACGGATGGCGAGGCGAGCGGACGAGGCGAATGGCGAGCGGCCGTTTACACATTCGCCTCGTCACCTCGCCTCGCCACTCGTGGCACTCGTGCGAATGTGTAAACCCGGCTTTATAGTCATGCTGCATGACTGGGGACTTTTTATCTCAGTTTGATAACACCGAAACAGAAACACTGTACTGAGAGTGAGAGTTACACCGATAACCCGATGGATAACAGATGGATGCCAATGCATAAGGGATTTACGAGTACTAACATTTTCTGGTTTACTCAATCTTTATGTTGCTTATGTATCCCAACCGTTGTATAACGCTATTTACTGAAGTGTTTTCCTCAATAAAAGATTTATTAGATGTCGATAGGCAGACTGACCAATTTGGGTGGTCAAAAATCTGAAACTCGGAGATCCTTTAGGAAATTTCACGGTGATCACGAAAGTAGTGAGGAAGAAATGGGGGTTTCAGATATCTGGCCCCTCTGACGTCATCACCACCTCCCTTCGCTACCACCCGACACCTAGCCAGCCAGCCCTCTGACGTCATAGTCTCTTACGGCATAGGCTTTGACGTACTAGTTGGCCTCCTGCCAGCCGTCTGACGTCATACGCTCGTGCGTCGTGGCTTTGACGTACTAGTTAGCCTCCTGCCAGCCGTCTGACGTCATAGACTCTTACGGCATAGGCTTTGACGTACTGGATGGCCTCTTGCCAGCCGTCTGACGACATACGCTCGCGCGTCATAGGCTCTGACGTAGTGGCCCGCCGGTCGCTTGTGTTCTGACGTGATCTGAGGGAAAGGGTGAATCAAGGGAACAAATTTTTCCCGTTTCAGTTTATGTGCCAAAGCAAAGACATGAAAATGTCAAAAAAATATGTAAATAGGTACCTAAAACCAACTGTAATGTCAATTTTCTGACAATGAGTTTTCGACTATAGTTTTCATACCTTTTTACTTAAGTACTTATTGCAATTTGAGACTGAAAATGAGCTGTTTGCAAATAAAAAGTCTGATAACTACTTTATTACATCTTATTAATCTATTTTCAAGTTCCGATTCACAGTTGAATGTATTTTATTTAGATGTCGTAAAATTCGAAAACGATGGAATGACGAAACCTGTCGACTACTGACTCAAGTGATACTGTCGACTTCTAACACATGTAGGTCGACTACTAGTGCAAAACCATGTCGACTACTGAAGAAAATGTTGGTCACTGGTGTCGACTACTAAAGCATTGGGATTTTACACAAAACTTGTTTTTCCCTTTTCAAACCATGTTGAATAATGTTTCCCGCTGCCAGGTCTTTTAGGGAAGGATCTTTGGTACACAATGAACAGGTTTGCAATGAGAAAAAACTATTTCCCTACGTGAAAGGTAAGCTCAAAGTTCAAACTTCCTTTAACGTGTCGACTTCTGACGCATTACCTACCTTAAACATTGGGTCGCAAATCAAGCATTCCCTGAGTTTTGACCAATAAACGTAAGAAAACTACTAATGTAAAATAAATTTTTCGTGCTTACTTATAAGTTTGAGATAGTTTGCAAAATATAGTCGAAAGGTTGAAATTAATTGTGCTTTTCTTGGAGTTAAAAGACGTCCTGCTCATGTTCCATGAAAAGATAAATAAAACTTTAAATTACAAAAACAAGAAATTTTATTCATGATCACAATGACTCAACCACATTATGAAAAACAAAATACATAATTAATTAATTGTGTGTGATTTGTTGACCCTTCAGTAAAAATAATGATGAGGGATGTCGAGGGTCGGTCAAATGAGAAACATTTAATGTTTTATATGCCAACGTTTCGAAGAATTTATTTATTCATCATCAGGGCGCTAGTGTAAGATGGAGTTGGACTTTAACGAGGGAAGCTATTGCCTCTAGATCACAGATGCAACTCTTGCATCTGTGATCTAGAGGCAAGAGTTGCGTCTGTGATCTAGAGGCAAGAGTTGCATCTGTGATCTAGAGGCAAGAGTTGCATCTGTGATCTAGAGGCAAGATCTTCCCTCGTTGGAGTCCAACTCCATCTTGTACACTAGCGCCCTGATGATGAAGAAATAAAGTCTTCGAAACGTTGGCACATAAAACATCTCTCATTTGACCGACCCTCGACATCCCTCGTCATTATAATCAATTAAACACCAGTTATTTTTATTTACGTTCTTTAAGAAAATTACAGTATTTATTTCTATATTTCGAATAAGAAAATAGCTAGGTAATCAAAGTTATCCCAGCAGTAGTTTTGCCCCTTCACTAAGCGGAACATACCAATATAATTAAAGTAGGTACTCAAGTTCGGAATTACTTTTAAATTTTAACAAGTAGGTATGACGTTCAATCTTAGAAGTCCCCTGATGGATAGAAGCCATTAAAAAAAATCAGACTTCAAGATCATTTCCATACGGTATAAATCTTGTGTAGCCAGAATCTCCGGTTGACACTACATTTGGAGCATTTTCTATTGCCGTACGAATTCGCATTTTGAAAAAATCTTTCACGGGGAGAAACTATGGGATGTAAGCTACCTACATTAAAAGTTAAAAATAATCATTTTAAAAAATTGAAATTTTAGGTTTTCTCCAAGTATTCCCCACTGTGCGGCGCCCTGCGCGACCCCCCTTTGGATCCGTCGACTCGAAAAGTATGGAACATTTCGAACAAAATGGATTTCACTTCAAATTGATCTTTTCATTTCGTATGAAACGGTTCTTCGACTCGACCAATATGTCCAAGTTTCCAAATTTAAGAATTAATTTCCCTCAGTGTGTTGTGATATTAGGTAAAGTAGTTATTTTTTGTATCACATTACTACTTCCCCCAAGTTTATTATTCATGTTTCAAGTTGAACTGGCATTATACGTATAACCTCGACATCGATCCACCATTCCACAAACGTTATCACTGGCACTTTGATCTGTGTTGGTTCAAAAACCGATTTAACATTACAAAATCACAATGTAGAACGATTTCCCTTATTCTTTCTCAGACGTCACTTCTGTCCACGGCAAGCCTTCTAGTATTGATTTCGGTTGTTTTTAGCGGAAAGTAGCTATTTTTTTCGTCCTCATGAGTTATGATGCGATTTTAATTACCTAGTTCGGAAACTTATAATACAGAGCTCGGAAAAGATTTGAGCCATTGTGGAATCCTGAAACGAGATAAGCGAATTTACTTTTATCTGAACTCATCTCGGATCCGATTTATATGGACCGTCGTATGGATTTCCTCGCCACGGTGATATCCTTCTCGAGGATATCCTACTCGAGGAGGAACCGACAGGCTGCCGCATGTTTCACCGTCAGGTTGACGACTTTGGATCTGCTCCAACATTGAGCCCTCGTTGTGAACGATCGGCTGGTCTTGAAAAATTCTGAAAATTAAACATTAAATGTGAACAAAAAGGTGTACCGTTCAATTTTAAAAATCCGTTTTGAACCCCTTCCCATTGAACTAGGGTTATGAACAGTTTCAAGGATCATTGTTCGTAGCACAACGCTAACTGGGCAAAGTGTGTAAACGACGGACGGATTTTTTAAAGTTCAATTTTGGAATCTGCGTATCTTGAAACGTAAACCCCCTACTCCTACTCATGATCGGAGGGGGGGGGGTCTAGATTTTACGATTATAATCTACCGTTTCAAATGAAAGTAGTTGACAAGTGGATTTGAAAAATTAATGTTTTTTGAACCCTAGGTCAATTCTCATACTGGCCCAGCTGATTGAGACAGCACATAATTATTAATAATAATTCGTAAAATTTATTAATAACTAACAATGAATAATAATAATTTACACTACTTGATGAAATTATTAATGTCTAATGATAATTCATAATAAAAATTAATCTGTCATTTAGTGATCTAGTCAGAAGGGTGAATTGTACAAAGAAGACAATAAATCGTTGTGTCAAGAATTTTCTTTCAGCGCGGTGGGGAAATATTGAAAAATTTGCTATTTGTGTGTTTATATGAGATAAAGAATATTCGCTTATGTTAGCCAAGAGTACGTTCCCGAGGCAGATCAGACTCTGGAAGGTTATCAAAGGATCGTATTGCCCACGATGCCCTTGAATTCGAGCCTTCACGATCATCTCGTGGCAAATACGTGCCTTGATTCTACCTCCCGTTTCGCCCCTCACCACCACAAGGCGCTTATATGTGCCACCCCTCACCTTCCCGAGTCAACTAGGTGCCAGCCCTCACCTTCCCGCGTCAAATACGTGCCAGCCCTCACCTTCCCGCGTCAAATACGTGCCCCTCACTTTCCCGTGTCAAATACGTGCCACCCCTCACCTTCCCGCGTCAAATACGTGCCAGCCCTCACTTTCCCGTGTCACATACGTGCCAGCACTAATCTTCCCGAGGCACTTACCTATATGTGCCGTCCTTCGCCTTCACGACTCAAATACGTGCCTCAGTCACTGGTGTCATCTCCTGAACGCTCCCCTCGTCCTGAGCCGCCCGGACTCGACTCGGTTTAGGTTTATTTCATCTTCTAACGATCAATTCGACTTCGATACCTTCAAAACGTGGCGGAAATTCAAAAAGTGTAAATCGCATCTAGTCGATTGATTTTTTGTGGGTCTGTTAGTCCACATACCTATATGTGAACACGGACTTTCATAGGAAGAAGAAGTCGATCAAAGTTGGGGTTTAGGCATTTTTGCAAGAATTTGAATTTCAGTGTTTTCGTTCGAGAGAGCTGTGTGCGATAGATAATGTGTAAAACAACGAATATTTCATACAAATGTACTGAGACTGGAAAATTTGCTTTCACAATGTTAATTCGTTCATTTCAAAGTTTGGATAACTCTTGTAGACCTTTTAAGCAGTGAAATTGGAAACAGCTGTCAAAATAGTTCGTGATTAAGCGTGGTTTAGGTTGACACAACGGTCCATTATCTTCTTTGTACAGATCACCCTTCTGTGTAGATCACTAGGTTAAATGTCTAGATCCTAAATGTTAGATTAATTATTATTATGAATTGTCACTAATTATTAATAATTTAATCAAGTACCTAGTGTAAATTATTATAATTTATTGTTAGGTATTAATCATTTGTATTTATTATTAATAATAATTATTATTAATTATGATTAATTATACGATACCCGGCTGTTGGAATCGACTGGGTTCCTTTGTGCAGGACCTGAATGATAGAGATGATGAATTAATTACAAATAAAACGTACCTCAGAACAAAAAACTCCACATCACTAAAACCATATGATGTTCCAAACAGCTCCTTAGTATGAAGTTCATACTATGAACATTGACCTGTATTTCAACCGTTTGATTCTCGATCATGTTGACAGGTTCATATCGGCTCAACCTTTGAGCGCTCGTTGTGAACGAACAGTTGGTCGTACGAAGCTGCGGATGGTCTCAAATAATTCTAAACAATAAACTCTAACTAAATGTGGTGTAGTTTTCAGTTCACATTTAGTGCACCGTTCTTTATGAATTTTTTGAGATATGAAAATTTCAAAATTTGTTTTGAACCCCTTCCCCTTGACCTAGGGTTATGAAAAGTTTCGAGGATCATTGTGGGGTTGGTCGGAACCCGTATCGAACATTTCGAAATTTTAGCTCAAAGCTAACTGGGCAATGTGCCGCGGACGGCGTACGTACTGACCAGACCTGGGTTACAGAGAATCCTCGAATCACCTACCAGACTCGTGTTGACGAATGTTTGATGTGGACTCATCGGTAACCCTGCTGATAGGGCCTCACTTTTACGACGGAATTTTGACTGATGACCGTTTTCTTCAGTTTCTGCGGGACGAATTGCCTGTTCTGTTGGAAGATGTGCCGCTCGCCACTCGTGCACGAATGTGGATGGAGCTGGACGGTGCTTCTGCCCATCATGCTGCTCACGTGAGGCACTTTCTGGATCATCGTTTTCCGAATAGGTGAATAGGACGCAACTTTCCTATACCTTAGCCTCCTCGATCCACCGACCTCACGCCACTGGACTTTTTCCTTTGGGGTTCCCTCAAGGACAAGATGTATGAAGATCATACCCCAATTTAGACCGTCGAAGAACTGAAGGGACGAATCACGGATGCTGCACGAGCCCTTCGAGCCAAATCTATTCAGCGTGCTCTTCACGTTCATTGGCGCAATCGAGCGGAATTTTGCTTGCAGCCGGCATTTCGAGCAGATGCTTTAACGTTTTTTTTTCCTCGTTTTTTTTTTTTAAAAATAGGAAGTTTAATTAATTGTTTTCTTTTAACTTTGCCGTAGCCGGTCCCCAGCCCGGTTGAGAAAGAAGGAGGGAAAGAAAATAACATTATTAAGCTTTCCGAACTAATTAATATCGCTTCATAACTCATGAGGACAAAAAAAGAGCGACTTTTCGCTAAAAACAACCGAATTTTCGGCAGCCATTTCAAAAATCCCAATCAAATTCAAAAAATGGATATTTATACAATATTCGTTTATACAATATTCGTTATACAATATCCCTCGACATCCCTCAACATCATCGTTATACAATATTCGCGTATACAATATTATTCATACAAAGCTTTCCTTACATCAAAATCATCTAGACTTTTCATAATATTATCATAACCTTTCAGTTGAATCTCAGATAAAGCAGTGAAAACGTCTTCTTCGCGAGTGTAATAATATTATAATTATTATAAGTTCTAATTATTAGAACTTTGTAGAATTAGATACCTACCTCAAAGAGGCCCGGGGAATGCTGGAAATGGTTCTAAAACCTAAGATAGTCTTTAAAACTAGTAATCTGAATTTTAACTCCTCTAAGGCTTGAACTTAACTTTTGGTGCCCAGAAAACGTCGAGATTTGTTGGGAGGTCAATCGACAAAATTTGATGTTCTTCAATACGTCTCACTTTTTGCTAGGGTGCGTTGTTTAAGAATTATAAGCGAAAAACTGTGGAAAGTCAGAAAATTTCGACCTTGTCGGGGCACCAAAAGTTGAGGCGTCGGGGCACCATTAGTACAATATTTGTATTGTCGATTTCAGCTGTAGGTTGTTTCGAGTTCGAAGTTCGGGGGAGGAAGGGGGGGTCAATTGTTGCAGAATTCAATGCTCTTTAATTTGATTCTCCGTAAGGTTTCAGCAACGATGCTTGTTGAGGAGTCACAAACTCATCTAACTATCATCCACCATTAGCTCTCTTTACTTATTACACGGCTATGGCTAGGGACAAATCACTTGAAAAATATGATTATTCACGTTTCTTGAAGGTCTTTCTTGAAATTTCTATCAAGGGACCAAGTAAACAGATTGCTTGACGAAAAACTCTGCAAATTCTTGACACAACGGTTAAATTATCTTCTTTGTACAGATCCCCTTTCTTCGTGGATCACACTGATCTGAATCCGGTATCCGGAATTGGAGGAATGGGCCAAAAAATGGTTTAAATAGGCCTAACTATCCCAGGCATGGTCTGTAAGTTATTTATACATATAAATGATGAAACATTCATTTTGCGCAATACTCGCCTGTAAAGGATATCGTCGAGGACCACCTTGTGGGCTTGTCACCATCCCCTAGTGAATAATGTAAATGTAAAAATATCACCTAATCTATAGTAAAAATGATATAGAATATTATTTATCAATGGATAAATGAATTGAAGTTGTGGGTCGGATAAGAAGGAGGGGTAGTTGGGGGGGGGGAGACGTAGAAGATTTATGAAAGGGGGCGGGGGTTGTCTCCACCCCTCGCGAGAACTACTTTAATTTGAATTGTGGGTGAATGTGAATGTAGAGGTGGGTGAAAAAGAGGAAAGCGGGCAAATGAAGTTGGTTTTTAGACGATGGGAGGGGGGGGGGGTTGTATGGAATCCCCCTTCCCCCCCTTTACCCGTACATAAAATTTAATTTTGGGTGAATGTGGAGGGGGTGCGTAAGAGGAAAGCGGGCAGATGGAGGTTGACGTGGGTTAATTGCTACCCCCCCCCCCCCAATCACCCGTACATCAAATTTATATTGTGGGTGGATGTGGGATAGAAAGAGACCTCCACGACTCCCCTCCCTTTTCGTCACTCCCACCGCCGTTCCAAGAATATTACGAAACCAACGTAATCTTGAAGATTCTTTCAAAGAGCTCTACAACCCGGTTAAAATTACTATAAAAGTCGTTAAAAGTATTTAAAACCCCAGGTTCAAACAACATTAATTTTTACAAATCTCCTCGTCAACAGCTTCAATTTGAGCCCATAAGATTATACTCGTAAAATCTAGAACCCCCAATGATGGTGGAGGTTGGGGGGGGGGGGTACCCTTGGGTTCAAATTACATCAAAAACGGTGTTCGAATCAGCTGGGCCAGTAAGAACATTGATTCACCTTCATGTTGATAGCTTTTGATCTGCTCCAACTCTGAGCCCACATTGTGAATAGAAGGCTGGACGTACAAATCTGCGGATGGTCTTGAAAAATTCGAAAAAATAATTCATTGTGGGATTGCTTGTAGCTGTAAACCAAATTTCGTGATTTTAGCACAACGCTTACTGGGCAAAGTGCCGGGGACGGCCGACGGTGGACGGACGGATTTTGGTTTATTATCTTCGATATGAATCATTGGAATCGACCAAAGAAAAACATTTT
This sequence comes from Stenodema calcarata, assembly GCA_963920205.1. Lineage (NCBI taxonomy): Eukaryota > Metazoa > Arthropoda > Insecta > Hemiptera > Miridae > Stenodema > Stenodema calcarata. The sequence goes on along the minus strand of OY986056.1, from coordinate 2,302,708 downwards.
TTAACCCCCCCTCAACATTTGTTGGTTTACGTTTCAACATCCGTAGATTCGGAAAATCGAATAAATAAAACTCTACAAATTCTTGACACAAAGGTTTATTGTCTTCTTTGTACAGATCACCCTTCTGTCTGGATCACTAAATGGTAGATTATGAATAATCAATCATTAATAAGCCTCGTCCGGCCTTCTCCTCCCTCCACCCTCCTCCCTCCACCCTTGTCCCTCGTCCCTCGCCTCTCGTCACTCGTCCCTCGCCCCTCGTCCCTCGTCCCGCGCCCCTCGACCCTCGGCCTGCTCCCTCCTCCCTCCGCAGACCATCAGCTACGAAAGATCATTGAGAGATCGCTAACTGACACTACGTACGTATAATTAGTCGATTCATCAGTTATATCAATGGTCTCAGGGCAGAAAAGCGTAAGTGTCATTTACCTACCTAATTTTTCAGGAGAGCCAAAAATTGGAAATAACTAACTTAATCCTATTTAATTTACAATTCATGCATAATAACAAATTTCTACCCATTACATTTCAATTGTTGTTAATATTTTTATTATAATTCATTTTACTGTTGCACTTTAGCCAAGTTATGGATAATTTTGTCGCTTACGCCTTTTCTTTGTTGAAATGAGGCGCTTAAGCCTATTTTGCTGGCGTATAAGCCTTTTAGTTTTAAAATGAATTCTTCCCAATTGGCGTGGCGTGGCCGACAAGCTGCGGTATGAGCCTGATTGTTTAAATCACGCTCATACCGCAGGTGATCATTCTTAATAATATAATATATTATATTAAAAATTGTTATATATTATATAGGTAACAATTTTAAAAAAAAGAAGTACGAGGTACGTGGTACATGGTGTGGGTGTGGGAGTGGGCACAAAGACATAAAATATCCCTCGTGGTTGCGTACTTGTACGGAAGCTGCACCCACTTAATGTTTGCTTCGAATCACGAATCCAATAGCTATGACTGGTTTTGTATGTTTTCAGGAATTTTGTAATAAATTTTTTTTTGTTGTTTACAAAACCAGTAAAAATGGAGAAATCTACATAAAACTGGTAATTTCTTCAAAAATTTGCTCTTATATTAGAACGATTTTCTGCTTTCCTCGCTTTAGTCCAGCTTATTGGATTATGTTACGAAAATGTAATGAGTCAACATTACTAATGAGTGCTGATGAGCGCTGAGCTCAATTGTTAACTGACTCACGTCGCTCTTGTCCTTGTGCATTGTTGTGGGAATTCAGCGTCCAATTCAGATGGAAAATTGAATGTATTTGCGATAATAATATGTTTACGGTAATCTAGAAACTGCGAGCCGGTTGGGGAGAGAGTCAGTCACGTTAAAGTTCTTGACCTCCTTTTTATGCAGTCTTACAGCAGTGGTTTATCGAAGTTCAAATCGTATGAGGCAGCTCCTTTAGGCATCGAAAAAAAAGGCCTTGCAAGTACTTGAAAAACACCCGTCGCTTTCCGACATCAAATTTCGCCGCATCAAATTTCGATGTATGTATTTTGAGAAATTCTACCTTTTTTTTCACCACCAATGTCTTGTATATTTTTGGGCCCAAAATACTTTAGACCAATGAATTTTAAAGGAAAATGTAACGCCTGTGACTTGAAAGATGAGCTGCAGACTTGAAATTCTACTTGTAGGTCAGAAGTGAATGAGAATGCAATATTCACTCGGTTTCTTGTCTGTAAAATTGTTTAAACAATATTCGTATAAACAAATTAAATTTGGATGATGAGCTAGAGACTTGAAATTTTAAATATAGGTTGGTATCCTGCAAAATTTGGTCTTAATGGTCTTTACACTCCGAAATTATGGAACAATCGAACGAAGAAAGTTACCGTATTGCATTGTACTATTTTGATTTCTGCAGTAAAGTTTACCTTAATTTAACCTAATTTAGCTACTCTGAAAAAATGTAACGCGATACCAATAAGCAGCGACAGGCAATGATTTATCCTGAGTGGCTCCTAAAGCTAGTTTCTATGCTATTCACTCTATGAAGCTGCAGTTTGGTAAGTATCCTCCTTAGGATTTACAATTCAATCAGAATACGCCCAGGATCCGCTGAGTGGCTCCTGCAGCTAAATTCTATGCTGTTCACCATAATATGGTTTAGCAGCCACTTACTCGTAGCTGATCCCTGACCTATTCGGCTCAAAGTGTAAGTCCTAAGGAGGCTACATACCAAACTACAGCTTCATAATATGACTTACACTTTGAGCCGAATAGGTCAGGGATCAGCTGAGTGGCTGCTAAAGCCGATTTCAATGCTATTTATTTCACTTCATTAAGCTATAATTTGGTATGTTGCCTTTCCTTAGGATTTTAACCTGCCGCTACCCAGGCCCCGAACCAGCTAAGTGGCTCCTACAGCTAAATTGTATGCTATTCACTCTATATGAAGCTGTAATTTGGTATTTAGTTTCCTTAGGACTTACACTTTGAGCAGAATAGGCGCAGGATCAGCTGAGTGGGTCCACAGCTAAATTCGATGCTATTCACTCTATGAAGCTGTAATTTGGTATGTATTATTATAAATTTATTTGTATAAGTCTTACGGCCATTACAAAGAGTAATTTGGTATGTAGTTTCCTTAGGACTTCCATTTTGAGCAGAATAGGCCCAGGATCAGCTGAGTGGCTCCTAAAGCTAATTTCTATGCTATTCACTCTATGAAGCTGTAGTTTGGTATGTAGTTTCCTTAGGACTTCCATCTTAGGCTCCAAAACAGCTGAGAGGCTCCTACACCTAATTTATGAAAATTTGGTTACTCGGAGAAAAAATTGTAATGTGATACAAATAATTATTATTAACAGCAACAACCCACTTCGGTTGCGGTATATCGGCCCTATTTCTCTTACACAATGCTAAGCAATTAGAAATATACCCAGGTACTTAATGACGCATTGAAGTAATTTAATTTTTATCGTTATTTCGTTTTACTTGAGGCACTCAACACATATTTTACAGGGAGAAATTTATTATGAAAACTATTTTGAAAATAAATGTTTGAGACTTCATTAGATAGGTACTACCTATGTTGTTTTATTTGTGAACGCTCACATGCGGTTTCCTCAGACCCACCCACGATTTCACCAATTTTTCACTTGAACTCACACCCTCAACTGTAAAAAAACCCCAAATGAAGAGACCCTTGCGAGAGTCTCGAACCTTGACATGAAAATGTCTTTGCTTGACACGCTAGTTTTTGTGTCATTTTTCAAGTTTTCCGCTTCTTCTTGTTCCCGTGTACACAGTAAGCAAACGTCTCGACTGTGACAGTGGATGACATGATCACTAAACATTGCAAGTGTGAGATTTATTCTCTGGGATCCTCACCAAGATTGGTAATGGGGAGAGTTTGACGCCAGAACGGGCAGTCACTGTAGAGTACAGGTTTGTTACAGATGCAGTCCAGAAGACTGAATTAATCTTAAAGACTAATGCATTGGTGTCTTACGGTTGCATAGGTATGTCAGACAAAACAAAGACAAATCTGAAACTCTTAGTTGTGTTGCTAACTAAATTGTTTACCCTCATTTTTTCATCCTGTACAGCTCATCTGCCACTGAAGGTATGAACGTTAACGTGAAACTATTCTATAAAATCTGACGATTCACGAGCGGTGAACAATTACCGTGGGATGCACACAGACGGAATTACAATTACTCGTACTTAGTTATGGATTGGTTGTACGTGAAAATCAAGCTAAAAGGAGGATGTCACAAAATCGGGGGGAGGCCAGAGCAAAAACATTTTATTGACATTGTTAAAATGTTTTTGCTCTGGCCTCCCCCGATTTTGTGTAACGATTTTGTGACATCCTCCTTAACTATTAACTGTGAATATCCTCCGTAATCTTATTAGTTTCTGAATAAAATTACATTCAGCCAAATTTTATTGACATGACAATGTCTTTGCTCTGGCCTCCCCCCAGAGCATTTTTGTTAGTTTAACCTGATAATATCTTCCGGCTTGAAAATCCAGGTTAAAAAAAATGGAACTTTGGAAAATAAGTGTGGAATATCCCTACTTTAGGAGAATCACCCACTTATTTCGCCCTTTCGCAGTGAGGCGCCTCTTGTTGCAGGTGCATATAGAAATAAAATGGTGTTCATTCCGGTCCAGACGAAATGCCTTCTCCCCTCTCTGTGGCCCTCAGCATCCAAGTATCCCACTCTTCTAAAATCCTCTGTCCTCAAGAACCTGTACCCCGGTCTCCAGGTATGCAACCGCATACCCCCTCCATGACCATACAAGGTTCGTTGACCAGTTTCGCACCCGTTCCTTCACCAGGTTTGGTTGCAGGGCCGGCAGAATTCGCTGCCGTCAATTTCCCACGGGTGGGAGGAATGCCGAGGGTGCTGCAGGAGGGGAACACTCTGCCAGCGCCAGGTTAGTGAATCACCGCGGGCGCGTGTATCGGTTTCGTCGGGTCGGTTCCCCAGTTCAACTCCCGTTCACCTTCGATTTCGGGTGCTCCCCCTCTATCCAAAACACTTCCTTTGTGCATGGCCCCCTCAAGTCTCCCAGTACAAGTGATCCTTCTTTGATCGATCATCATTTCAAATCGTTTCGTATTATTTTAAATCCTCGATTATTTTATTTCTCGAAGTCTAAAACATGAGTTCGGTTTTGGTGTTCTTAGTGATCATCTCCTCTGCGGTGACCGGCATGTCTGGAGCACCCCAATCTGACTGCTCTTACATCAGCGGAGTTCTCGCCAAGAAAAACGTGTCCGTCAAACTCAATGAGATCCCATTGCACGGTCAGTTTCACACCCATGTCCCAGTCATACTCTGTTCACTGTCTACCCCACACCTTTACGAAAAACCCACCTAGTGCACTACAGTAGACACGTACCCACTTCCAGGTGCTTCCCAGGATGAACAGTAATCTCTTTTTGATTGACATCATAGCTCAAACATTAAATTTTGCTCAAATTTTGTTAGCCTGACACACTCCTTGACACTCGTTACCAAACGTGCTCAACTGGTACAGTCACAATACAGGTCGTCACTTCTGGCCCATGCCCGCCTACAGATCGTCACAGCCTTACAAATCGTCGTCATCAGAGCAACACCACATATCATCATCAAATTTTCAGGAGCGCGGAAAAACCGATTTGCAATGATTTTCCGAAGGAAATTATGCAATTAATGAAATTAATGAATCAGGGGGATTAATTGGGGTAAACTTTAATTTTTAGGTAAAAAAGTTTGATGTGTGTTGTTGTTCCGTAAAACCGCAGATGGGGTTCAGCAAGAGAATTCAGAAGTGTCATCAAAATGAATGTTCATAAGGTCTTTAGAAATGTCATCGTAAAAAAAAAGGTTTTTTACATTAACCATTTCTTAATTACAATTTGAAAATGCTATGAAAGGAACTAGACAGTCAGTCATCGAGTAAGATATAGGGCACAGTAATTAGTATTTTAAAGAAGTTAAAATCACATTAATTCATGAGTCTTCCATACTCACCCCATTAGGCCTTAGATAACTTTAGTTTCTTCTGATTGCTTATTTCATTGGGTTTCCTTTCGTTCGTAGTTTTGATCAAAGTACACATGGGTGTCAGACGGCATCATGGCTTTGAGGGACTGCAACTTCAGCCAGTTGTCGTATGGGATGGCCAATCTGTCAATGTGGAGTCATGGGAAATCAGCTGCGGGATTTGATTTCTTTGGTCGCTGAGTTCATCACTGAAATTTATGTTGTACTTCAAACATCAAATCCCACTGTTATGGAATTGAGGGTTAGGTATTCATTATTAATGAATATCCCTCAAGTCCATAACACCCGGCTTCCTGCCAGGCCTGATTGAAGAGCAGGCCACCTTTTTTGTATTGCCAAAATTTGGCGCGGTACGAGAATGGATCCTTACGAGCAAGCTGGGTGTGCATATAGAAACCTGATCCTCCTACCCCTAACCTCCACCGTCAATGTTTTCCTGTTCCCTGTCTCCTTCCCACAACCCCCTCTCACCCTTAGTCACCCTCGGTTTCACCTAATATGTTTCCTCTGTTACACCAGCAGGGAGCTTTACGCTTCTTTCAATGCTGTTGGCGGGAGCTTTTTGCCAGATGAACAAGCCTGAATTGAAGCATTACTTCATTATAGGTGTACCACTACTGATTACTCGTGACCACCAGTAATACTTATAATATAGTAATGCTTTAATTCAGGCTTTTTCATCTGGCAAAAAGCTCCCGCCAACAGCATTGAAAGAAGCGTAAAGCTCCCTGCTGGTGTAACAGAGGAAACATATTAGGTGAAACCGAGGGTGACTAAGGGTGAGAGGGGGTTGTGGGAAGGAGACAGGGATCAGGAAAACATTGACGGTGGAGGTTAGGGGTAGGAGGATCAGGTTTCTATATGCATACTCAACAGCGAGGTGCGAAGCACCGAGCATCCTATATATGTGGCTGGCGGGCAAAATGGATATCATTCCTTTTTGCGGCTGAGGTTTTTTGGCGGGCCAGTTTTTACAACGGAGTTGTTTTTGGTTAGGGTCTACAAAGATGTGGGAATGATCTGTATGTCCAACCAATCTTCAACATGTAGAAAATGATTCTGATTCAGATTACTAAGGTGGGTGTCTCTTTCCGACCCTAAACTGTGTTGTTTTTAGTTATAGGAAAGCCTGTTCTAACATGATTTTATATGAAATAAACCAAAAGTTTAGGGTGGCCACTATACCGAATAATTACCCTTGATTGGGTTCCTCCAGTTTTCTTTTACTCTGCGCAGAGTAAATTTAACCGCTTATAAATAACATACTGTGGGGAACCACTATATTCGATATAGAATTATCACAATAAATATCTACCAAGAGCAGCACACCAACGGTCGGGAACTCCCCGTCTGGGATTTTCCCAAGACAGATCAACTACCCCTTCACACGATCATTCCCTTTGTAATAATAAGGGAGGATGGTAGGGGGAGGTAGTCCCTATATAACATCGACCAGCCATAAGCAACTATGACAGTCTGGTAGAAGTTTGGTCATACTCAATCCTTATTATTCAAACCCAAAAACCTTTCTTCAAAAGTTAGCTCAGTTATCAAAAATTCAGCTCTCTTTAAACATTGGTCAGTTTTTCTTCCCATTCGAATTAAGTGTGTGCAGATAGAAGTATCTGGTAACGACCTGCTAACTTATAATAAGTAAATAATAATAAATAAATTTCGCATCATCTTTCTTCTTTTTGTTTCCTGTATATGACAAGAAGAGCAGATATCCGTATCTGGTAACGCTTGTCATATAGCACCTTTTGGTTTATTTTTCTACGATCTGGAGTGCGGAGGTAACAACCTTCGGTAACACAGGTCATTCCTTTTACCACCTTTTACCACTTCTCCTATGTGTAACAAGGCGTGCGGATGTACACATCTGGTAACACTAGATACACAATGGTTATGTCATAACCCTTACCTACTTCTAATCAGGAGTGCGAGGCCCAATACCCCCGGTAACACAGATTATCCTTCACGCTATCTCAAAAACCTTTTTCCAAACCTACTGAACCAAAAATCCAGCTTGTACTCGTACCTTCCTCATCGGAAGGAAAAGTTTGAATAGTGAGGTACCATACTGCATCACAGAAAATAGGCCCTCACGCATACCTTCCAGTAGCACCTTTCCAGCATTACCTACCGTCGTTATTATCTGGCAGCTAATAGTAGATTTACTATCTTCACGTGTCATTTTTGATGAGTTCGTTGTGACAGAAGGAAAAATTTTGGATGAACGAGTTGTGTTGTTTAGTTGTGTATCATGAGTTGATACATGACTATCGCATCACTCAACATGGTTTTACATTGTGTCACGTGACATTATGTGTGATGTTTCTTTCAATCCCTTGTCTTTTCTTATACTTTAGGTCACCCAGTTGAGTGGTAAGAGCCCCCTGCATTAGTGATCAAGTGGCCTCTTTATTTGAGAGGTTTATGTTCCGTCTCGAAAGAGACGGCTTTTAAATGTTCTGCAAAACATAAGAGCAAGAGGGGAAAACGATATCACAGTTGGTAACTCTGAACATCCATTTACTCAACCCTTTTGAGCCTTTTTGAGACCTCGGTGATTTTAGCGACAAACAAGACTTGCGTAGTGTCCTTGTGTAGTGAATACAATTAGTGTATTCAATCAATTAGGTCGTGAACTGTTTAACTTGAAAGTTAAAAGCCAATAAATGAAGTTTGACAAAGTTAATTTTAAGTCTGTTGAGTGATTTTACAGCAAGATTATGTCTGTTTTTACAGTCCTCTGGTTCTCAGCCACTCTAATTTGATTTCTCACAAATCTCCCTTGGTCATGTTATTTCAGTCCCTTGACTCGTTGAGTAGTTACTTTGCCCCGATACTCCATCGCTATTGAATAGATGTGTAACTTGTTGGTTATAAATCGTTATGCCAATCAAAGATCAGCAAAGCTATGACGAAAAACGCTGCAAATTCTTGGGTTTATTGTCTTCTGTGCAGCCTGTCTAGATCACGGTTCTGGATTATTTGATATAATTTATTTATACAAATAATAAATTAAATATTTATATTGATGATAAACTATTGAGAATTAATTTGTATTAACATAATTCTGGGAGACCACACGGTGGTAGCCTGACGGTTCAATGTACATGCTGACCAAGGTGATTCGAACAGCACAGGGTTTTCTAATATCGAGTTAATAATTAATAATTATTAATAGCCAACAATAATTATTTAATCATTAACAATAAGTAATAATAATTTACACTACTTGGTAATAATTCATAATGGGTAATGGTAATTCATAATAATAATTACCTAATCAATCTTTTAGTGATCTAGACAGAAGGGTGATCTGTACAAAGAAGATAATAAACCGTTGTGTCAAGAATAGGCAGAGTTTTTGCTTAGTCGATTCCAATGGTTCATTATTGAAGATAATGAACCAAAAAGCGGGTGATGACCTTTATCAAATTTCAGACTGTAAGTAGTTATCGTGCTTGTTATTGCGAAGTATTTGTACAATATGTAGACGGATTGAGTAGTTCCCTGCTCTTTCTTAAGTTAGAAGTTCTTTCCTTATCGATACTTACTATCTGCTGATAAGACATTGTGTTATGACCAACTCACCCCATGTTATCGAAATCCATCAACAAAGATGTTAGACATGGTTCCAGGTACCTACCGTAAATAACAACCAACAACAGAATAGACAACTTTTACTTGTCAGACATCGCAATGCATTAAATAGAAAGTTTTTCTATTTCAAACACTTCTCCTGTCAAATCCTGTCTCCAGTTGCAAAATCGTACAATCATGATACAAGGTGCGATCAAAAAGTTCCAGGACTTTTTGAATTGCGTGGCCCCACGTTAACGGAGAAGGCTGCGGATGCGCTTATTTTGTAACCTGGGTGGTAATCCCTTTTTTGTTTCGATTTTCTAGCCTTTTACGGACTGAAGTTACAGCCTTCCACGATGTTCTGTTACCTCTTGAACCACTCGTGACACCGTGAACGGCTCATCGCATCACCTCCATAGTTCTGTTGAACAAGTGTAAAAGTTTCCGCTAACGATTTGCCCAATTTCACGCAAAATTTCACCTTACCACGTCGTTCTTTCGCGTCCATACTCACCAACTCGCAAAAACGCAGAAACAGCTGTAACTTCGATCTGGAAAGGGCTAGAAAATCGAAACAAAGAAGTACCTAACTACTCGGGGGAGTCGTGGTTACAAAATGATCGCAAACGCAGCCTTCCACGTTAACGTGAGGCCGCGCAATTCAAAAAGTTCTCGAAGATGGCTGGTGGCTGTGTTCAATAAACAAACTACGAGTACCTTTGCGTGTCTACTACCTGAAAGAACGTGGTAACGCGATTTTTGTACGAATAATCATAGCGTTATGTGCCTTCCTATAGAGTGAACGGGTCGCTAACAATGGGTCGTAGGTGGCATCCCCAACAGGAAGGCAGTCTCTGCCTACTTATAAGGTCCTGCGCGAGGTCCGGGCGATTCATTAATATTCTACCAATCAACTCCCAATCAGTCTTCACTTATTACACACCTACTCGTACGACCTTTTCCCAATTCACTGTCACTGTCGACCGCAACCTGAAGGAGGAGTCAATAGTGCTTGAATGTTCTACATAATCCCTTAATTACTGATATTGAAATCCCTCCTCTTCTACAGGTTGAAAACGACAGACCCAAAATTGTGAGTTTGATTTTACCGAGTGGGAAAACACATTTCAATCAAAATGTCGAGTTGCCCAGAGAACCCAAAATTACAACAAGTTAATTGTTTGATCGGCGGAATGAGGAGAGGATGGGTCCACCTGATGACCGGCACTGCCGTTATCTCCCTTATCAACATATGCCTCGTCAACTTAATTCATGCGTCTACTAAAAGTACCTATATGACCAGTTCTCTCTGTCCAACTAATCTATATTTATGTTATCTGTGGTTTGGGGATGTTTAAAAAGTATTTTAATTAGTTTAAACAATTATATTGTGAGCGAGCATCTAGAGTGCATGCAACTGCGAAGCAAGCGAGAAATGAATCCAAGTCCTCGCGCATTCGCAGTACCGATCATCAGGAGGACCCACATCCTCTTTAACGAATGTTCATTGTACAATATGGGCTGTGTTGTGCATTTTGTAACATACAAATATATTGCTCGTTACATTGAAACTCTAAAAGGTACAATGAAACGAGTTGGCCACATATTTTGAGCAGTTGGGGGATCGGTATGGCTGGACACCTGAACGGATGCAGCACACCCACATGTTCATAGTGACAAGTTCATCCCCCTGTGGTTCCGGCGGAACAGTCCCCAATTATGAACTCATTCCGAAATGCGATGGCATCTCTATTTGTAGCAAAGCCATATTGATATAATTCTTACTTGATACATACGCCTCCAAAATTAATTAATACATTTTCTTCTCTAAATGTACTACCTAACTGTTCTCCGATTGGAGCTGGTTGGGCTTGGAGCGAACCAATGCATAAATTTACATCCGAGAGATGAAGTCGATAACTACACTATGCAAGTCGGCGAGTTGTTACCATGTGACATTCTGTTGTAGGTATTCATAGTGATTTCCAAGAGACAAGAGTGGAGATGGTGGGTAGCATGTATGTACAAACGTGTAATAGCATCACCAATACGCGTTAAGGAATGATGGTTAAAATAAGTTACTGTTGATGTGATGATGTTGATATTTGCAACTGTATAGTTTGGATTCGTCCAGTGAGGTCGAACTGCGTAATGCACATTGCACATGCCATGGCATTCAACCCATCCCTCAGGATATCGACATAAAAGAAACATTAATCTGACCGTTAATCTCGTTTAGCGAGTTACCTCAATGATCTGAATTGATACAAAGTATAACATTGATAGAGTTGGTGAGGTTTTTACCTACCTGGGCCCTCTTGTGGGGTTCACCAATAGAGACCGGATCTTTATAAATGCACAAATGCTGCATAAATGTCCCGAATATGCAGTAAAAAGTGGTAAAACATACGACAAAATATGTAATAAGATGGGAGATGAAATCCAATAAAACTTTAAACAAAATCTGCAGGGACACATCCCCAACCATCTGCCGGCATCCTCAACCATCCCCAATCATTATTAACCTTTCCAAGCCGTCCAGGACCATTTCAAGCTCTCCAATATGCTTAGGCAATATAGCTAACCTCAGGCTTTCCCTATACCTTCCTAGCTAACTCCAACCTTTCAAGCATTTCTTGAGCATCTCAAGGATTGTTCAGACTCTCCAGGGCCCCCAGTCCATTTAGACAACCCAAACTTCCTTTGAGCAGCGCTCAACCCCTTGTCATCCTTCACCATTCCAAGCCTTCCTTGAGCTTCTCGAGGCCTTTTCAGCCTCGCCAGGCGCCCCCCCAGTCATTTTAAACAGTCCAAAGCCACCCTTGAGCAGTCCGTAACTATCTCCAGTCAGTGACATAGCCAGAATTTCGATTGGCGTGGCGGAGGGGGGGGCTACAGATTAGGGCCTACTGCGAGAGGAAGGGAATACTTCCTCAGAGGTATGGGAAAGAAACCAGCATGATAGAACGTCCCTGGTATGGTGTATGCTCCGAGTTGCATCGTCAGGTTTGTTATTTTTTTAACCGAGAATCCTTTTCAAATGCCCATCCTCCTTTTATTGCGTGCCTGTTCGTTTCCTCCCGTTCTCCAAAAATCGCCGAATTGCATACAGGTATGGTTGGGTAGGTGATATACAGAATCATGAAAGTTTCTCCGAATATGCAATAATTTGCAGTAAGTTGCAGTAAAAATGTGCTTATAAGCACATTTTCGCACATGTTATAAATAACAAAATAACCAGAGGATCAACTCAAGCCAACTCAAAATTTATACTGATACGTGCCTAACTTTCAATCTTTCTACCTATAACTCCGCCGTTCGTATTATAATCCGTATACACGTATACGCATTATAATACGAACGGCGGAATTATTGAGAAGCTCATTATCGAATACTACGCAACGCAGTCAGTTTCTCCGTTTTGCCTTATTTGTCGGATCATTGCGGTAACCCGTTTTTTTTCTTCTTTTTTTTTTCTCTTTTACCGAGCAACGTGAAATATTCATCTTCCACCTCAGCGTGGGAGAGTCAGGCGGTAATTCGAACGTCCGCTTGTGCCGCTCCCCACCACCGGTTTTGTCCTGGTGGTGACTTCCACGAGCAGACAACCAGACTCTGGGGATGAGGTCTGTCCTAACTACACGCCCAGCGACCTACACCGCCGTTCGAACCACCCTAATTTCAACAACTATCATCGTTTCCCTCGGGGGAGAGTCAGTTTAATTTGAATGGGATTCGTGTGAACGTTATTACGACTTTTGGATTTCGGTGCTCACTAACAGCTCCGTTACAGGGGGTGCTTATAACGGAACATGTTAACTTGCTCAACATAACTACAGCTTGGGGTCTTATTCGCATCTTGTGCGTATTCGTTTATGTGCCACTTGAGAGGTACGTTTAAATTAATACAGTCGTGCTGCATAAAGCCCGGTACACACTTGTACATCCGTCCGCTCCGCTCCGCTCCTCCGTTCCGAACATTTCATCGAACATCGCAGCGCTCCGAACCTCGCTCCGTCCACACTAGGCATCACCCCGCTCTGAACATTTATTTGATGCGAGAGGAAAAACCGCCAACGGACCGATCGGAGTCCGCTCCGCTCCTCCGAACATATTTCCTTTGAAGTTTTGCCGCCCGAACCTGCCAGGGGAGCGGAGGAGCGGAGCGGACGGATGTACAAGTGCGTACGCTGCTTAATACGTCGCGTATTTTGTCGGACCCACAAAAACAAATTTTCTTTTCTACCAACGAAACCCTCTAGTTATGGGTCTATTTACAGGACTACTACAGTGTAATAGTGCAAGTGTATTGACAGTTCACATTCACAGTCTTAGCGATTTCTACACAAGAAATATAGTATTTGCAAATAGAGTTAATCTTTTTGCAAATTAAATTAATCTTTTGAGAAATTTGATTAAACTTTTTACAAATAAATTTAATCTATTTTAAAAAAAAGTTAATCTTTTTACAAATAAAATTAAACATTTTACGAATAAAGTTAAACATTTTACAAATGAATTTAAACTTTCAGCTGCAGTACGTAAGGTATCTTGTTTTTTCAACAAAGAACATAAACAGAAAAAAGGGAGAAGAAAAACTTTGACTTCAAAAACAATGTCCTTTCTAATCATGAGGTGAACAAGCTCTTCTAATGAAGACGTTGTCCTCTTGCGGCCGAAGTTGAATTGATCGTAACTTAATTTCTTTAAATTTCATTACCGTAGTATTTCACTATCTGTAACAGATCACTAGGACTGATCAAAAAGTGATTCGCCTCCTCCATTTCGCGCTACCCATTCAAAAGACACACTTCACCGAGGAAGTCATAGTGGAACTGGCTGCAGTGGGAAGGTTTAAATTCATTTGTAAAATGATTAATTTTATTTGCAAAAAGATTAACCTTGTGTGTAAAAAGATTAAATTTATTGGTAAGAAGTTTAATTAAATTTGTTAAAAGATTATTTTGATTTGCAAAAAGACTAACACTATTTGCAAATACTATAATTGGTGCTAATTGGTTTATAATTTGCAAAAACAAAATAAAATTTCCCTCTGTCCGCCATGCGCAAGCCTCTTTAACAGGCTTCAACTTGGTTGTACTACTCGTATTCACACGAAATTTTTATTTATTTCGTAGATCTCTTCGTTTCCTTAAATTATCTTGTTTTGATAATAAAAAAATTGTTTTGATCCTATTTCAAAACGGTGATTAAGAATTGAACTTCCTCTAATTTATATTAAGTAGGTACATCCGTCTGTAGAGAATTTTCGAAAAGGAAGCTATTTTGTTTCTGCCCAAAATTTTTAAAACTTGAATTTCCGAAAAAATGTTATAAGACCATAATCGATTTTAGACCATCCTGAATTCACTGCTAAAAGACACCAAAAATCATATGTATATGTATTTATATATTATATAAATATATATCCATAAAGGTTTTGTGTATATGATAATAATATTATGTATTTATGTATAAATCATCGGGCCACTCTAAGGGTAGTTAGAGGAATTTTAAGGGAGGAAAAATTACCCATAAATTCCAAAAATGTCACAATGTAACACGTGACACCTCATTTTAAAGGTTCTTTTTTTTTTACACTGAACACGATGGTGAAGTCGAAATTGCGATATCTTATTCCGTTGGAGACACTTTTCACAAAACCAGTTATTTATTAGAAAATTCGGCTCTTATAGCCATACTACATGACTGATTTTTTCGCCCCCTTATGGATTTCACGTTTTCTCCAACTTTTCCATTTAAGTAAACTTGTTTTAATTTGTGAAATTAGAAATAGTTGTAGGTGTCTTATCGAGTTGAAATTTGGCATATAAACTGTAGTTAGCGTGAATAAGCATGAAAACATATTTCATGAATGTCATTCAATTACAAATTTCCTTTTTTTTTTTTTTTTTTTAAACCCTTCCTTACTTCCATATGTATTTATCCCCCAATCCCCTTCCTCAATTGGAAAAAGGTAAACATCGTCGACCTTCTAATACTTTTTGTGGCCAATAAAAATATTCCACAATTAAATAAATAAATAGAGGAATAAATAAAAGGAATAGATAAAACAATTCCGGAAAATAACCAGTGCATACTTATTAATAATAAACCAGTGTATAAGACTTTGCAGCGTTTTTTACTTTTGTGTGGTTCAAGCGTCAAAACTCTATGTGTGGTTGATCAAAATTAGTCAAAATATGCCGAGAATTTCATACTTGCAGACCGGCAAAACCGAGAAAAGTGAATGCATTTTTCAATCAGCCTTTGATGACAACCCTGTTATTATAAAAGTTACATAAATTTGAGATAATATTTGGTTGTTTTCATAACTAATAATGATCGTTGAATACTACGTTATCCAGCTCAACAAGCTAGATCTTATTTTACTGGTTAGCTCTAGTAAATCATTCGAATGACGTCCAATGTATTCAACCCACGGTTACAAACAAAATGGAGATTCGCCTGAAACAATAACCTTACAGGTTCGAAAGCCAGGACCCTGTATAACCTCCGGTTTTCTAAAAAGAGGAAGATACCTTCTGTAAAGAAAAATAGTATAAAAAGACGCCTTTATTTACAAAGGTTTTTGTGAAGGTGTTCCCTCAAGATCCCTCCGGCTTTTTCGAGCGTGTAAACACCTCGTTGGCTTCCCGTTGGAAGAGGATTTTAAATAGAAACCGGGAAATCCTCACTCCTATCACTAGGGATCGCTTGATATTAACCACAGGGCAGCGCAGGAGGAGTGAGGAAATGTTTGTGCCTGGCTTTGACTTGGAGAGGTTTTAAAACGATCTCGACTCTCGAAGGTTGTAAAGGAACTAGAAAAAGTACTTTTCCAGCTACTCAAAACGAAGATAGTAGAAAACATCAGGTGCGAGGTACACAACTTTTCTTACCAACTGTTTATGAGGAGGTTTAAAAAATACGATGGCTCTTATCCTCTAAGTGAACGTTTGCATACGATAATGTAGCTATTCATCGAGGGTTATTTGTGATTGCATATCAGAACAGCCAGTGAGTTATCTAGACCTTCAGCTAGGGCTACATACGTACAGATAATGTATCGATATGATTTAGGTAAGTACCTACTACTTAGGTAAGTACTACTTACTAAGTAGTTAGGTACCTAGGTACTTTTGAAAGTTACAGCATTTTTTACTGATATCGTACCCATAACCTGCTTTCATATTTGTCCATCGGGAACGCAAAAAATGTGAAATTTAAGGCTTTACTCTTCCGAAGCCATTCAAACCGCAATTTTGAGTTCGTATTGTTGAAATTTGAATAAGAAAATTATAAGTTGAAAGGCCAGCAATATTATCCTTGTTTGTCGCAAAACGTGATATAAATTTACTCATTAGGCAACTCGGAGAAATAAGAGACGAAATGGTGTGCGAATTTGGGTGATTTTAACCTGTTTTGTACCTGTAGATGGAACTTACTGAAGGCTAAAATTGTTGTCTATGCAAACAAGTAAGGGTCTTCTAGAATATCTTGGAAGTTTTAGCGAATTTTCGAAGAAGAGGAAACCATTGTTCTCGTTCCAAAATCTTTAAAACTCGAAATACCAAAAAATGTGTTTCCAAATCCGTTTCAGACCATCCCGAATTCACTGCCAAAAGACACCAGAAATCAGATGTGTGTACATATCTACATATTATGAACTTGAATGCACGAACAGGAGGATGAAAATTATAGAAAATTATAGAAAACACTTACTACATTTGGAAAAAGTGGAAATTTTCGCTGTACAGCGTCGTCAGCCCGAGAAGAAATGGTCTATCTACATATTATATACATATGATTTTTTATGTCTTTTCAGACGATAAATCTCGATGGAATTAGATAAAAAGTTCAAATTTGCCCAGAAAATCTTTCTTGGCAATCGAAAGCGTTTTAGGGAGTTTTAAGGGGGGAAACTACCTATAAATTCCAAAAATGACACAGTCTGACAAGTGACACCTCATTTCAAAGATGTTTTAATGTTGTTCACGAGGATGAAGTCAGAATTGTGATATCTTATTCGGTCCTCAAATTGGAGCTCTTTGAAGGTGAAGAAACGTGGTTGATGATACTTGAGAAGATCTTCACGGTTCATCTGCTCTAATCTGATAACGGAATGAGATATCGCAATTCTGACTTCACCATCGCGTTCGCCGTTGAAAAATCTATAAACTGAGGTGTTACTAGGCAAAAAATGGAAACGAAACTGGCTATAAAAGTAGTTAAATGGTGACATTTTTTTATAAAACCAGTTATAGCTCCGAAAATTTGCTCTTACAGCCATGCTGCATTACTGTGAATTTTTCGCTTGAGTCCTGGTGATGATTTCAACATTTTCTCATTGCATATTTGTCGTTTTCTTATTCCATACGACCTGCGGATTTCTTCTCCCAACATGAAATAAAGTGTACATAATTTAAGCACAAAAGATTGGAGCTGTAGTAGGGCGGTATCTAGAGTATAAATCCTCCATGGGGACCTGTCGACTGTCACTTGCTCCACGTTGGATCGACCTCAGTGGGATTTGGAAGCGTCAACTCCTCCGAATTTATAAAACGACACTTAGGCGCTAAGATCCTGTGGGGCTGCGGTGATATTAGATGTAGGTGTGGTCTTGTCAACATCGGAATCCGCTGGACTGATAAACGACATGACGTTCACTTCAAAACTGTTAATGCTTGTGGACTCGCCCCGGCTCTTTTTATCTTACTTTACGATTTCACATTCCTTTCTTTTTTTCTCTCTTTTCTCCCTGTACACTCACTCCTCGGTAATCCGTCGTTAAGTTCACCATTTCTAGGTGCCACCTCTTCGTTCACTATCTCGCAGTTGAGAGCTCTAAACAATTTTAAACATTTTGGTTGATTATCTACAATAATGAACTATTAGAATTGACAAAAAAAAAACTTTTACTTAGAAAGAAAAAAAATTGAAACAAAGACATTAAAACGTGTAGGTAATCCCGATTTTTAAATTCTTGACACAACGGTTGATTATCTTTTTGTGCAGATCACCCTTTTGTCCAGAACACTAAATGATTGAATAATTATTATCAAGTACCTACTCAATGTAAATGATTATTAATTAATAATAGTTATAATACTTAATAACTAACAATACCTAATTATTGTTTTTAGTTATTAATAATAAAAATAACCATTATGTAAAAGAAATGAATAGTTAATTATTATCATTAATTAACTCGATAGGTATCTGAATATCCTGTGATGTTCGAATCAACTGGGCCAGTATGAATGTTGTTGATGAGCGTAAGGCGGACAACGGATTTTCATGTTTATCTTGGATAATTTTGCCCAGTTCCTTTGTCCTAAAAGTACAAAATTTGGTTTACGAGTTGGGACCAACCCCACAATGATCCTTGAAACTTTTCATAACACTAGATCAATGGGAAGCGGTTCAAAACGAATTTTGAAATGTTGAAAATTCATCTCTCGAAAAATTTTGCTTAAATTTTTCTTTATTAAATAAGTGTCCAATTTCAGTTTTTAGAATAAGACGGTTGATTGTTTCAGAGAATTATTAAACCGTTGGCCCAATAACTCATCAATGAGATGTAAATGCGACCAAGATCTGTGAGATTACATCACTTGATGCTTATTCTCCATTGTATCACACATTTATAGAGAAAATACTCATCTGATGAAAAAGATGACTCGTATGACCTCCCTCACACGTCATGAACCCTCGATATCCCCCACCCCTGGATGGCCACTAAAATACGATTGTGAAATCCGTGTCAGAATAAGTCGTGTGCAACGCTTTTCTCCAGAAAAGCCAATTTAGTTTTTTCTGAAAATAAATTTGGATGTAGCAATTTATTTCATCGTGTACTGAAAACGTACAAATGTAAGTGTTTACTTAAAAAAATAAACCAAAAAAAAAAAAAAAAAATCTAATCTAAGCACCCCAACTAGAGACCATACGCTAGGGAAATAGCCTTTACATTTTCCAGTCCTTTTCTCCCTCCTCACACGAAAAACCGCCATTACGACGGTACTACGGAATGGACCTGCTAGAAAAAGAAGCTTCGAAAAAAGAGAAAAGAAAGAAGCAGATTCGCTCTTTCGGAAAAGTGATATTGAATAAGCTTTTCATGGGTGAAAAACCTTGGAATGAAGAGGTCTGCCCTCGATGATGGAAGGAGGGTCTTCTGAAATTAAACCCTAAAACCTCTTTCTACGCTCGACTAATATTTAAGCACGAGAAAGAAAAAGATAGGGGAAATTTTCGCCCGGTCCTCCCTGACAACCAATGCCTCCAAGGAATGAAGGGATCGGCTAACACAGCAGATAAGATGGTCTGAGACCCTCAATTCGCTCTGGCATAATGTTCTAAATACCCCGTTGTTTTCTTCTTATTTTAGATAACGCCTTGAAAATAATGTAGATTTCCTTTTTTTCCGCCTCGACTTCGGGAGTAGGGGATAGAGGGTTTTATTCCGTTAGGGGGAGGTGGGAAAGAAATGGACGAGGACATTTAAAATAAGTATTGGTTTGGCCGATTATACTAAGGCGGTAATTTCGTCTCACTAACCCCAATTTTTTTCTCCGTACTCCAGTTTTACCTCGAACAAATTAAGCCCAGTGGTTTTTGCTCAACATTTTTCTTGTGATTTTTGAGAAGTTGTGAAAGTAATTTCGTCGCTTAACAGGCAACACCACGTACAGATACGTTAGATCTAACTTTTGCCAACATTTCAGGAGGATGAAAAAACATGTTTTTGTCTAACATATTGGCACTTCTGTCATTTTTCACACCATTTTTGGTTTATTATCTTCGATAATGAACCATTGGAATCGCCCAAAGAAAAAAAAATTTTAACCCCCCCTCAAAATTTGTTGGTTTACGTTTCAAGATACGTAGATTCAGAAAATCGAATAAAAAAAAATCCGTCCGTCCGCCGTACGCCGTCCGCCGTCCGCGCCACTTTGCCCAGTTAGCGTTGAGTTAAAATTACGAAATTTTTTTTATGGGTTTCGACCAACCCCACAATGGTCCTCGAAACTTTTCATAACCCTAGGTCAAGGGGAAGGGGTTCAAAACGAATTTTGAAATTTTGAAAATTTCATATCTCGAAAAATTCATATAGAACGGTATGTTTTTTATTTCATATTTAGATAGAGTTTGTTCCGTAGAATTTTTTAAGACCATCCGCAGCTTCGTACGACCAGCCGTTCGTTCACAATGAGGGCTCAAAGATTGTGCCTCACAACACGATCGTGTATCAAACTGTTGAAATACAGGTCCATTTTCATACTAACAAGCTCTTTGGAACATCATATGGCTTAAGTGATGTCGAGTTTGTTGTTCTGAGGTGCGTTTCGTGCTACGGAAATGAAGGTAATTTCGAATGTTTGTTGGTAGGTACTTCTTTTATAGAAAAATTATTACCGACGTAGTATTAAAAACCCCGGAATTATATCGTATTAATTAATCATAATTAATAATAATTATTATTAATAATAAATACAAATTATTAATACCTAACAATAAAATTGTTAATAATTAGTGATAATTGATAATAATAATTAATCTAACATTTAGGATCTAGACATTTAGACCTAGTGATCTAGACAGAAGAGTGATCTGTACAAAGAAGATAATGAACCGTTGTGTCAAGAATTTGCAGAGTTTTTATTGTCTGGAGGTACCACACATTTTCAAAGAGGTTTCAGGAGTCTTACATCTAAAAACAAAAACCGTTACGTAGATATATATTTGGTGCTGCCCAAACATTCTGGTAGATATGACATATTGTGGTGTTGATGAAGACCATTTTTTCACCTAATCATCGATAAATTTATTTGTTTTGATCTTAAAAATTAAATTTTAGATTTTTAGATAACCGGAGGGTTATAACATTTTGAGTTCATCAACTCGACTTTTAAGAATTAACTCGATTCAACTCGAAAGAAGTGTAATTCGAATCCTCGCGAGATAGTAATTTCAAATAAACTTGACTTTTAACAATCAACTCGATTTAATTTCTAAACAATTAATATCAATTCAGAGCTATAATAGATCGATAAGTGAAGAGAGCAAGACTGAACTTTAACCATAACGAACAAGTGGACATTATGGAGTTACCCCTACTTTTCATCAAAATGGATAGACTAGTAAGTGTTTCATATCGAGGGTGAAGTGGCAACAAGGCCTACCTCAAGTGGGGCTGAACAACATGGGCTACCTGAGATAGGGCTGGTCTGGTCAACATGGCATTTGTCAACTGACATTTTTGGGCATATTGACTTTTGGTTTATTATCTTCGATAATGAACCATTGGAATCGCCCAAAGAAAAATTTTTTTTAACCCCCCCTCAAAATTTGTTGGTTTACGTTTCAAGATACGTAGATTCAGAAAATCGAATAAAAAAAAATCCGTCCGTCCGCCGTCCGCCGTACGCCGTCCGCCGTCCGCGCCACTTTGCCCAGATAGCGTTGAGTTAAAATTACGAAATTTTTTTTTATGGGTTTCGACCAACCCCACAATGGTCCTCGAAACTTTTCATAACCCTAGGTCAAGGGGAAGGGGTTCAAAACGAATTTTGAAATTTTGAAAAATTCATATAGAACGGTATGTTTTTGGTTTATTATCTTCGATAATGAACCATTGGAATCGCCCAAAGAAAAAAATTTTTTAACCCCCCCTCAAAATTTGTTGGTTTACGTTTCAAGATACGTAGATTCAGAAAATCGAATAAAAAAAAATCCGTCCGTCCGCCGTACGCCGTACGCCGTCCGCCGTCCGCGCCACTTTGCCCAGTTAACGTTGAGCTAAAATTACGAAATTTGGTTTCTGGGTTTGGACCAGCCCCACAATGATCCTCGAAACTTTTCATAACCCTAGGTCAAGGGGAAGGGGTTCAAAACGAATTTTGAAATTTTGAAAATTTCATATCTCGAAAAATTCATATAGAACGGTATGTTTTTTATTTCATATTTAGATAGAGTTTGTTCCGTAGAATTTTTTAAGACCATCCGCAGCTTTGTACGACCAGCCGTTCGTTCACAATGACGGCTCAAAGATTGTGCCTCACTACAGGATCGTGAATCAAACTGTTGAAATACAGGTCCATTTTCATACTAACAAGCTCTTTGGAACATCATATGGCTTAAGTGATGTCGAGTTTGTTGTTCTGAGGTGCGTTTCGTGCTACGGAAATGAAGGTAATTTCGAATGTTTGTTGGTAGGTACTTCTTTTACCGACGTAGTATTAAAAACCCCAGAATTATATCGTATTAATTAATCATAATTAATAATAATTATTATTAATAATAAATACAAATTATTAATACCTAACAATAAATTATAATAATTTTCACTAGATACTTGATAAAATTGTTAATAATTAGTGATAATTGATAATAATAATTATTCTAACATAGGATCTAGACATTTAGACTTAGTGATCTAGACAGAAGGGTGATCTGTACAAAGAAGATAATGAACCGTTGTGTCAAGAATTTGCAGAGTTTTTTGAAAATGAAATGAAGTGAAATGAATGAAATTTTATTCCTCTTCAGAAAACAAAATAATACATAAATAAATCAGGTACATACATAGGAAATTATTCCCCTATGTGGGCATAGCCCGTGGTAGGGAGAAGAGTCTTCAAAAATATATAAATTAACAAATAGCGCTAACTATAGGCGTCTAAGAAAATATTTTACAAGTGTAACCGATGGAAAAAAGAAAAAGAAATATAAACCTAATTTTGGGTGGGTGCCTTGGAATTCCGTCCTGGGTGCTCGTAAAAACGACGCACGGTTAATCCCTCGGCTCGGGCGAACCTTGGATTTCCGTCCCGGTGCCTTGTGCACAGTGCGAGCGGACTTTGGGATTCCGTTCTCGCTCTCTCTCACCGTTGATTAGAAGTCTTTGTGAACAGCCAACATAAACAGATCGACTCAGTATCAGTTCAACAGTGCTCGTGGTATCATATCGTTACAAATGTCATTGAAAATTGAAATAATTGAAAGTGAGCGTGGCAACTGCATGCTACTCGCTGAAGGACACAAGTTTTCACGTCAGAAAATGTTATCATCTGGAGAACAACGATGGAGGTACGTAGGTACTGACCGATATTAGTATGTTATGCATATCCACGTATTACCCGTATATAATATTACCCGTTTGCTTTTGCAGATGCTATATAAAGAGTTGCAAAGCTCACATAAAAACGTTAGGCAGTCCTCCTGTTCCTTCAAATTGGGTTTTGGATCATTCTCATTCCCCGCCAACTGCTAGGTTAATCGAAAGACAGAAGATGTCCACTTCAGCTAAAAGGAAAGCAGCTGAGCAGATTAATGAGAGACCGAGTACAATTTTGAGAAGTCTTATCAACGAGAATAATTTAAACGTTCTTCAGGTAAAATTTGAGTGACACAAAAATACTTGAATAATGTAGGGTGATGTGTATCTGTATCTGATATCTGACATTTTCTTTACAGACTTCAGATATGCTTGCTTCCTATAACAATTTGTACCATGCACGACGGAAACTGTTACCTGGTCCACTACCACGATCCATTGATGATGTCCACGATGCGACAGATGGCTTAACGATGATAACTGCGAATAAAGAAAATATGCTTCTCATCAATGATAGAGAACATCATATGGTTGTATTTGGTACAGTTACGAACGTGACCGCACTGTGTCAGGCTGAAGTTATCTACATGGATGGCACTTTTCAGTATTGTCCAAAGTTTTTCTTCCAGTTATTCTGCCTTCATGGGTACTTCACTGGAAATTACGTGCCCCTCATTTTTTGCCTATTGCCAGATAAACGTCAGGAAACGTACAAGCTCGTATTAGAAGTAATCCTAGATATTTGTTCGACCCACCAATTAGTCTGTTGTCCAAAAATGGTATTGAGTGATCTGGAAGTTGGCTTGCAAAACGCATGCCGATTGGTTTGGCCATCCGCAAGGTTATTCGCTTGCAGATTTCACCTGTGTCAGGCCTGGTGGAGATATATTCAAAACACTGGCTTGAGTACTGATTATAAGAATAAAACTCCATTAGGGTTATGGCTGAGAAAATTTTTTGGACTAATATTTTTGCCGCCATCCGAAGTTCCTACAACTTTCGACGAGCTTAGATGCGAAAAACCTCAGCAAAACAGTGGTGCCAACAAATTCCTGACTTTTTTAGGAAAAAATTACATTGTCAGTCAAAAATACCCACCGTCGTTATGGGCCGATCTGTCATCTGATCTGAATCGGACCACCAATTGTTGTGAGTCTTTTCACAGTCATCTTGCTAACAGTTTTTGCAGATTGCACCCTGACATATACACTTTTTTTGACACCATTGTCAAATATCAGAATGAGGTCCATGTCAAACTCAATAGTCGGCACTTGCCCCACAGGATTCGTGATCGTCGTACCATTGCCCGCAAAAACGCTATAAGTAACCTCATTCAACTGTACACCAATAAACAACTGAGTAAATCCGAATTTGTCTCATCAGTCGCGAATTTTTTCGCTGATACAGTTGGAACACTTAATCCTTGAACTGTTTAGTGCCAATTGACTCGCATTGTATTTTTTACAATTCGTACGTGTATACTATGATACCATGATACTCTGATCACTATTATACTATTATAGTATACTATTATACTATGATATGTTTCACAATATCTGTAGTTTTTTTTTTTACTTTCCTTCAGGACGGAGTTCCAAGGTTTCAGTAGGCTGGGCTGGGTCCAAGTGGTTGGGACGGAATCCCAAGGTGCCAGTGAGCCCCACGCTAATGGTAGGGACGGAATCCCAAGGTTTTCTAAGCCGGCTTAATATTTTAATGAGGTTCCGGGACGGAATTCGAAGCCGCCCTTTTGGGTAAAGAAATTTATTTCTGTAAGTAATATTTTTGGTTTATTATCTTCGATAATGAACCATTGGAATCGCCCAAAGAAAAATTTTTTTTAACCCCCCCTCAAAATTTGTTGGTTTACGTTTCAAGATACGTAGATTCAGAAAATCGAATTAAAAAAAATCCGTCCGTCCGCCGTACGCCGTACGCCGTCCGCCGTCCGCGCCACTTTGCCCAGTTAACATTGAGCTAAAATTACGAAATTTGGTTTCTGGGTTTGGACCAGCCCCACAATGATCCTCGAAACTTTTCATAACCCTAGGTCAAGGGGAAGGGGTTCAAAACGAATTTTGAAATTTTGAAAATCTCATATCTCGAAAAATTCATATAGAACGGTATGTTTTTTATTTCATATTTAGATAGAGTTTGTTCCGTAGAATTTTTTAAGACCATCCGCAGCTTTGTACGACCAGCCGTTCGTTCACAATGACGGCTCAAAGATTGTGCCTCACAACACGATCTTGACTCAAACTGTTGAAATACAGGTCCATTTCAGTGTTGCCAGACAACTTGCCTCGAAATTCCCTACGGATCGTTTCCAAAATCCCTACTTTTCCCTACAAATTCCCTACCGTGTTAAAAAATTCTCTACGCGTAAAATTTCTATTGCTGAAAATCTAAAAGAACAAAAGAAGATCACTTCCCTCCTAGTGATCTACAAAACGACAAGATCACTGCATTCACTGCTGCTGGTTTGGTTTGAGGATTGAAATAACCATTGAACCACTGAGTTGCACAATGTAATTTTTATTGCTGTCCCAATAATAGTTAGATTAGGTTCAGTCATTTTTTTCAGGACAAGAATTGTTAGGTACTTGAGAAATATCACTGAGATAAATATAATAAGGCTTATTACTAAGGCTCAAGAATGGTAGCATTGGTTACATTAGCCTAGGAATACCTATTTAAAAAAATCCTAATGTCGACGACCAGGAATGACTACGAGGAGAAAATATAATTAAAATGGTAAAACAGTAATAGTAAAACAAGTAACAGAAAAATTTGGGATTGAAAATAGAAAGAAGAGCTAATAAAATCTAAGGTTAATCTCAAGCGGTTATCAAAAATAAATCAAAAACTATTCATCAAAGAGACCATCAAAACCAATCAAATCGTCTGTCACTATCGAGGGATTGCTCGCTTTGATTTGAAGCGTATAAATTATACGCTTATCAAGCTCTGTGACGCAAGCAACTTCATCATATTTGGTGTGATGGGGTGGTTTTAACAATAATTGTTACAATTATTACATAATTGTTACAATTATTGGTACCTTTCTCCTTCATATCTTCAACAAGACAGAGTGACAGATGACAGTTGATACCGAGATAGATTACTGAACGAAGACAACAACATGGAAGCATGGAACATGGATAAGAAGTGTGTGTATGCTTTTCTTTAAAGAAGAGTTGTGGCTTGTGGTTGTCAAATGACGGGGACGAACGAAACTGATGATAGGTGTCTACACAAGTGGTTTTCCGATCACGAATAAATGTACTAAAATCGTATAATTATTCAATTAATTAGAATTTTGCCAGTGTTTGAATCACGTAACCTAGCTTGACCAAAAATCCCTACGTTCAGCGTAGGGATTCCCTACGCTCAATGCAGCCCTAAAATTCCCTACGTGTAGGGAAAAATCCCTACATCTGGCAACACTGGTCCATTTTCATACTAACAAGCTCTTTGGAACATCATATGGCTTAAGTGATGTCGAGTTTGTTGTTCTGAGGTGCGTTTCGTGCTACGGAAATGAAGGTAATTTCGAATGTTTGTTGGTAGGTACTTCTTTTATAGAAAAATTATTACCGACGTAGTATTAAAACCCCCAGAATTATATCGTATTAATTAATCATAATTAATAATAATAATTATTAATAATAAATACGAATTATTAATACCTAACAATAAATTATAATAATTTTCACTAGGTACTTGATAAAATTGTTAATAATTAGTGATAATTTATAATAATGATTACTCTAACATTTAGACCTAGTGATCTAGACAGAAGGGTGATCTGTACAAAGAAGATAATGAACCGTTGTGTCAAGAATTTGCAGAGTTTTTTAAGATAATATTGTTATTTTTTATATTGTTATTTTATTTTTTATTGTTTTTGTTATTTTTTTATTTCATATTTAGATAGAGTTCGTTCCGTAGAATTTTTTAAGACCATCCGCAGCTTTGTACGACCAGCCGTTCGTTCACAATGACGGCTCAAAGATTGTGCCTCACAACACGATCATGAATCAAACTTTTGAAATACAGGTCAATTTTCATACTAACAAGCTCTTTGGAACATCATATGGCTTAAGTGATGTCGAGTTTGTTGTTCTGAGGTGCGTTTCGTGCTACGGAAATGAAGGTAATTTCGAATGTTTGTTGGTAGGTACTTCTTTTATAGAAAAATTATTACCGACGTAGTATTAAAAACCCCAGAATTATATCGTATTAATTAATCATAATTAATAATAATTATTATTAATAATAAATACAAATTATAAATACCTAACAATAAATTATAATAATTTTCACTAGGTACTTGATAAAATTGTTAATAATTAGTGATAATTGATAATAATAATTAATCTAACATTTAGGATCTAGACATTTAGACCTAGTGATCTAGACAGAAGGGTGATCTGTACAAAGAAGATAATGAACCGTTGTGTCTAGAATTTGCAGAGTTTTTTATTCAGCGGCATTCAAATTAAAAATAATTAAAATTATTCATCGTCACGTAAGTTGTCTGTATAGTATATTGGCACCCAGAAGTGTCTATAGTTGCTTCTTATATGTTCCCAAATTACCTCAGTTACGCCATGTTGATGTTGTTCAGCCCCATTTGAGGTAGGCCTTGTTGCCACTTCACCCTCAATGTATAGTTAGGTATTATAATGTAATACCTACAGCTTCAAAAACAGGTGAGTTTATTACAATAATCAGCATTCAATAATTTCCTCCACTCAAGTCGAACGAACAGCGAAGTCGGTTGAGGCAGATGACAGGGCGGGATTGTTAGATGCGTGGTACTGTTTTATCAATGTAGATAAGTGGTGGTCACATCTAAGCAATTTTAGCCCTCCAAGCGGGAGGATATATTGTGGACTATAAGTCAAAGTTGACGCTATTTCCAATAATAATTTCCATTTGTTTAATTGTTTTGTTCATATAATAATTTGATGATTACTGTGTTGTAAAAAACATTGTAACTTCTGCCCTGAAGATGAAGAAATAAATTCTTCGAAACGTTGGCACATAAAACATCTCTCATTCGACCGACCCTCAACATCCCTCAACATTGTACCTTCTATACGAAGTGTATAAAAGGAATTTCTTCTTTGTGTGTTTGGCAAATGATATCATATACCAGTTCACACCAGCCAATTCTGAATGATTTTTGAATTTAGACATTATTTTAC
This sequence comes from Stenodema calcarata, assembly GCA_963920205.1. Lineage (NCBI taxonomy): Eukaryota > Metazoa > Arthropoda > Insecta > Hemiptera > Miridae > Stenodema > Stenodema calcarata. The sequence continues at coordinate 2,274,257 of OY986056.1, read as the reverse complement.
GGTAAAATAGGGGACCACCAACGGAGGAATGACCAACGGAATGTTTAAATAACCATTAAATGCTAACTCAACATGATCAGATTTGATATTTTCAAATCTGATCATGTTGAGTTAGTCAACTCAGATCAATCTTACTTCTTATTTCAGATAACTTCTCGGTGAATTGAATCATCTCAAATGTAACAGTTAGGTAGCTCGACAAACTCGATAATAATGTACTTATTAATGAGTGGCATGGTATCAACAATTATCACAGTAAGTTAATTTGGTACTAGATGACGAAATAAAATTATAAGGACGAACCAGCAACAGGACATCCGTGAATTTCGAATGTACAAAACCACGACATTCTTTAGGGCGCGTACGGAGAAAATTGTGTGTAGAAGTATTTTGATGGGTTTCTTGTCGTTTGTTTGCGATGTTCAACATTGTGTTTTACAAGAAAAATGTCGACCTGAATCCATCATAAAGTTAGTAGAAGATAGGATTAAATATTCATGGAGGTAACTTAGTGGATTTAGCATGGGCTTGGTGTGGCGGTAGGTCAAACAGAAGTTTTAATAGAGAAGGCGAAAACCACCCGTGAAATCTCTCCTGAAATGCCTTTTAATGCTTGATATTTATTATAATCACCGCACTCTCGTGTTATGATCTACAGACTTCTCAACTAATAACTCGTACAGAGGGAGTCAGCTACAGTATTTGGAAAGCTCACTTCTATTGTGATTGACAGTTTTCATAACAGACCGTTAATATCCATATCTTGATGGAGGAACTGCCAAAATTCACTTTCACAGAACGCTTCCTAGGTATATTATTATAGAAATTCCTTCGCTGACGGTAGTGAGTGAGTGCGATGAACTATGTTCTATTAGTTCTGAGCAGGTGTCGACCTTATCTGCAGGTCGACTGGTTCCGGCTGTCGATGAAGGGTCGACCAGATCCTGATTTACGGCGACAACTGATAATTTGGTGATAGAGACGGACGACATAGTTAAGATTGTGATTGAGTTTATGTTGCGGAGATGGCGGAAGTAGAATATTAAATATTGATTGCATTCATTGAGGAGCGAGAACATCACTAAGGATGTAGAGATTCCACGTATTTTTCATTTCCGGTAGGCCCCCATTCGGACGAAAGCAACTATCAGGATCATATTGTTTGTTATCAAGTTAGAAAACTTTTCAAAGTGCGAATGCGTTTCCAAGCCTCAGATTTGATTGTACAAGTCGAAACCTTCTGTGTAGGTACATCATTCTGCCGTTTTGTCTGTTCAACTTCGACGAGTTTCTATTCCTCAATCTCTCTGGGTAAAGATATTTGTACTTCAAGATCGTTTATATTACAAACGATCTGTTCAATTATTGAGGGGCATAAGTGCCATTTTCCCGAAAATTCCCGACTATCACTCCATGCACATTACTTAATTTCTTTCTTACTTGAAAGAACATCTGATCGTGGATATGTCTGATAGCTTTAGGAGCTCCTTAGCTGATCCTGAGCCTATTCTGCTTAAAGTGTAAGTCCTAAGCTGGCTACATACCAAATTACAGCTTCTTAGGGCCGGTTTCACCAACGTTAACGAAGGAGTTGATCTTAGTTCAAATTGCGGTTCAACTAGTGAACGGAGATTGTCCATCAGGTTAGGTTTCACCACGGGCGTTCAACCCTGAACTCAGTTTAACGGGAGTTCAGCGTTTAACGCTGGATTTTGGCCGGTCAACAGAGATAAACTCGGTTCAAGTTCACTTTTCCCTCCAGCTTATCCATTCGACAATGTCTCGAGCACAAGACAAAGCAGGGAGGCAACAGCTAATTAATAATTACCTTGGTCGAATGATAAATCAATAATTTTATGTAATTGATTTGAATATAAGGGGTGTTTTCTTAATTTTGGTTTATTATCTTCGATAAAATTTTTTTTAACCCCCCCTCAAAATTTGTTGGTTTACGTTTCAAGATACGTAGATTCAGAAAATCGAATAAAAAAAACTCTGCAAATTCTTGACACAACGGTTTATTATCTTCCTTGTGCAGATCACCCTTCTGTCTATACCAGACTGTATTGCAAATCGGCACCATACCATATTCTCATCGTACTCATACCATACCATACGAATTTCTTTCCTATCATACCATACTGTATTATACCAAATCATACATACAATAATATACCATACCATACTCATACCATGTCATACAAACCGAGTGAATATTGAAATGTCATCCATTTCTGACCTATATTTAAAATTTCAAGTATCTAGCTCATCATCAAAATTTAATTTGTTTAAACAAATAGGTATTATTTAAACAATTTTACAGACAAGAAACCGAGTGAATCCAGTTCTGTGATCCAGTTCTGACCTATTTTTAAAATTTCAAGTCAACAGCTCATCATCAAAATTAAATTTGTATTATTACAAAAAGGTATTATTTAAACAATTTTACAGATGAGAAACCGAGTAAATATTGCAATGTGGTCTATCACCGACTCACGGTTAAAATTTCTAGACTATAGTTTACCCCGGGAAGATGACAAAAGGTAGTTTTATTCTGGGCGTCTGAGTTTTGGGTATTATAACGGCCGTTTTCGACGCGAAAGATTAGTGTTTTTCCTAAACCTTTGCGCGCTCACTGTGAACGAACGGCTGGTCGCACAAAAATCCAATTGGTCTTAAAAGATTCGTAATTTTTCAGGTCATTCAAAAGTGAACTAAAAATTACACGTTTCAGTTAAATATTTTGAGATATGACATTGTCGAAATTTTAAATTTCGTTTTGAACCCCTTCCCCTTGACCTAGGGTTATGAAAAGTTTCGAGGACCATTGTGGGGCTGGTCCAAACCCAGAAACCGAATTTCGTAATTTTAACTCAACGCTAACTGGGCAAAGTGGCGCGGACGGCGTACGGCGTACGGGGGACGGCGTACGGCGGACGGACGGATTTTTTTTTATTCGATTTTCTGAATCTACGTGTCTTGAAACGTAAACCAACAAATTTTGAGGGGGGGTTAAAATTTTTTTTTCTTTGGGCGATTCCAATGGTTCATTATCGAAGATAATAAACCAAAATCCGTCCGTACGCCGTCCGCCGTACGCCGTCCGCGCCACTTTGCCCAGTTAGCGGCTAGTTAAAATTACGAAATTTTTTTTTATGGGTTTCGACCAACCCCACAATGGTCCTCGAAACTTTTCATAACCCTAGGTCAAGGGGAAGGGGTTCAAAACGAATTTTGAAATTTTGAAAATTTCATATCTCGAAAAATTCATATAGAAGGGTTTTTTATTTCATTTTTAGATAGAGTTTGTTCCGTAGAATTTTTTAAGACCATCCGCAGCTTTGTACGACCAGCCGTTCGTTCACAATGTCGGGTCAAAGATTGTGCCTCACAACATGATCGTGTATCAAACTGTTGAAATACAGGTCCATTTTCATACTAACAAGCTCTTTGGAACATCATATGGCTTAAGTGATGTCGAGTTTGTTGTTCTGAGGTGCGTTTCGTGCTACGGAAATGAAGGTAATTTCGAATGTTTGTTGGTAGGTACTTCTTTTATAGAAAAGTTATTACCGACGTAGTATTAAAAACCTCAGAATTATATAGTATTAATTAATCATAATTAATAATAATTATTATTAATAATAAATACAAATTATTAATACCTAACAATAAATTATAATAATTTTCACTAGGTACTTGATAAAATTGTTAATAATTAGTGATAATTGATAATAATAATTAATCTAACATTTAGGATCTAGACATTTAGACCTAGTGATCTAGACAGAAGGGTGATCTGTACAAAGAAGATAATGAACCGTTGTTTCAAATCTGAAATACATTGAGCTTCAACTGGCTTTTTACGTTACAGAAGATTAATGGGATCAGTCTTGATACCTTGATCATAGTTGTGTTGTGTGATACGTGTTACCTACATCATTACGTACTTTTGACATTTTATGTCTTTACTATGGCACATAACTCAAAAAGTGTGACATTACGGTGTGACGAAGAAAGTGTTATGAAACATTAAATGTTTTCAGAAATTTTCTAATGATTTTCACGTACAACCGATTCGTTGCTACGGAACTTTAACTTCGCCAGTTATCATCGTACAAAAATCGTTCACCACTCGTTGGATAGCTCTCGATTTACCTAACAATATTACGTTAACCACTGCGGTGTGCGTGGCCGACAAGCTGCGGTATGAGCATGATTGTTTAAATAATTGTTTACAAACAAGTGATCATTCTCAATAATTTATATAACAATTAAAAAAAAAAAATGAAGTACGTGGTGTGGGTGTGGGAGAGGGCGCAAAGACATGAAATGTCCCTCGTGGTTGCGTACTTGTACGAAAGCTGTACATGTCATAGGCTTTGACGTACAAGTTGGCCTCCTGCCAGCCCTCTGACGTCATAGGCTCGTGCGTCATAGGCTGTGACGTGCTAGTTGGCCTCCTGCCAGCCGTCTCACGTCATAGGCTCGTACGTCATAGGCTCTGACGTACTAGTTGCCTCCTGCCAGCCGTCTGACGTCAAAGGCTCGTGCGTCATAGGCTCTGACGTACTAGTTGGCCTTCTGCCAGCCCTCTGCCCTCATAGGCTCGTGCGTCACAGGCTCTGACGTACTAATTGACCTCCTGCCAGCCGTCTGACGTCATAGGCTTGTGCGTCATAGGCTCTGACGTACTAGTTGGTCTCCTGCCAGTCGTCTGACGTCATAGGCTCGTGCGTCATAGGCTCTGACGTATTAGTTGGCCTCCTGCCAGCCGTCTGACGACATAGGCTCGTGCATCATAGGCTCTGACGTAGTAGCCCGCCGGTCGCTTGTGTTCTGACGTGATCTGAGGGAAAGGGTGAATCAAGGGAACAAATTTTTCCCGTTGGTGTCTGGACTCGGTCCTGTTTCTTTCGATTATGAGTCGAGTACTTAACCTCGAGACCAGAATTGATTGATTGATTAATTGATTGATTGTTAAGATTTTATTGGCATAAAGCATAGGTTCCCAACCTGGGGTACGCTGTACGAAATTTTGTGGTTTCTGGGTTTGGACCAGCCCCGCAATGATCCTCGAAACTTTTCATAACCCTAGGTCAAGGGGAAGGGGTTCAAAACGAAATTTAAAATTTCGACGATGTCATATCTCAAAATATTTGACTGAACCGTGTAAGTTTTAGTTCACTTTCGAATGACCTGAAAAATTACGAATCTTTTAAGACCAATTGGATTTTTGTGCGACCAGCCGTTCGTTCACAGTGAGTGTGCTAAGGTTTAGGAAAAACACTAAGCTTCGCGTCGAAAACGGCCGTTACGTGGGTCAACGCCCAGAATAAAACTACCTTTTTTCATCTTCCCGGTAAACTACAGTCTAGAAATTTTAACCGTGAGTCGGGGATAGACCACATTGCAATATTCACTCGGTTTCTCATCTGTAAAATTGTTTAAATAATTGTTTACAATACAACCTTTTTGTATTAATACAAATTAAATTTTGATGATGAGCTATTGACTTGAAATTTTAAAAATAGTTCAGAACCGGATCACAATGCAATATTCACTCGGTTTCTTGTCTGTAAAATTGTTTAAATAATACCTATTTGTTTAAACAAATTAAATTTTGATGATGAGCTAGATACTTGAAATTTTAAATATAGGTCAGAAATGGATGACATTTCAATATTCACTCGGTTTGTATGACATGGTATGAGAATGGTATGGTATATTATTGTATGTATGATTTGGTATAGTACAGTATGGTATGATAGGAAAGAAATTCGTATGGTATGGTATGAGTACGGTGAGAATATGGTATGGTGCCGATTTGCAACACAGTCTGGTATAGACAGAAGGGTGATCTGCACAAGGAAGATAATAAACCGTTGTGTCAAGAATTTGCAGAGTTTTTATAATGTTCTAATTCAATGAGTAATGGTCTGTAAAATTGCAATAAGATTCATAAGAAAACTATACCCCAGCCTTTTTTCAAGGCCTCGAAAATTACAAACATAACTTTATTATATCTTTCTCTCTTCTTACATCAGTAGGTAATGAAAATTGGATAGGCTTTCCAAACTTTGCGTCTCTTGTCATGAAAAATGTGGGTCATGCTTTTTCATAATGCGTTAGTAGGTAAGTTATGTGGTGGTGGTGATGAAATGAAGCAACGTTATTCAAACTATTAAACAACTTTATTATCAAATAATAAGAACTAGATCGATAATTAATTTTCGTCAACACCGGAATCTAGATTCTCTTCAGTACCTTTCAACTTTTCTGTTAACAGAGCGGTGCTTGAATTTTCTTCTTCGGTTTTCAATTCGAAGCGAGCAGTTCACGCTCACAGCAGATCGGTTCTCTCTTTTGCTTTGATTCCATTACGAGTAGGTACAACACAACACACGGAAACAACTGGAGTCGAAAACGAATACGTAGCTACTAGCTGGAAAAACAGAACGGAAAGCTGGGCTTCTCGTTCCGGCGTTCATCAAAACCGCTGACACCCGCAATATAACCTCATTATCACCTTATCGAATAATCGGACCTCCGCCTTCATAATCAGAGTTCAAACCGTGGATTAACAGCTTCTCGAATAATTGCAATTATTCAAGCATAACTGCAAGGGCCCCCGAAAAAAATCGCTACAATATCAAGGCCCCCGCTTATTATTACTTGTGCGTGTGCGTGCGGCTGTCATACATAATTAAACAAGTATTAACCAACTTCAAAATGAATTTAACTAGTAAAATGTACTTAAAATTAGGTATAACTATTTTCTTTCTCGAATGGTGCATATCACTGCAGTCCGCGGACCACCTGTTGGGTACCACTGGTCTTGATCACTGCTCTGTGTACAATTACCTTGAAAGATAAACGAAAAAAGTTGAATAATGCACTAAAATATTTGTCCAAATAGGTGACCAGTTGGTAATTTCCAGGGGGCTATGTAACTAGCTCATTGATGGTCTAAAAATAAATAATTATTTATATAAATAGTGACAGGATGTACCTACCTACCACCAAATGTTCGAAACATCCTTCTTTTCATAGTCACGAAAAGTATCTCAAAACGAGGAACTCAACATGACAAAACAATGTTGTTGGAATCACTGAATCGACTTGATTCACGCTTATGTTGAAGATTTTTCATGGGCTCTACCTTTGAGTCCTCATTGTGGCTGGTCGGCTGATCTTAAAAAAATGTTCTGAATTGAACTCCATTCAAATGTGAACTAAAAACTATACCGTTTCGTTTGAAATTGTCTAGATATTACAACTGTTTTTCATTCAGACTCAAATTCATGAGACTCAAAACTGCGGTGAACTTCAATGAACTACTGAAGACGCCTCAAAACGTTCCTGGAAACGTACCTTCCTGAAATGTTTGGGACGATTCTCACGGGGTTTAGTTTGGAAAACAGGTCAATGAACGTGGTTCTTAGGGTATTATGTTTTATACTCGTACTACGCTGAATAAAAATTATTTCAAATTATGTTATGTACCTGTGCAGGTACTTACAGGAATGCCACTGACGCGAGGAAAGTACCAACTAAGGGACTCCGCACGAAATTATCAATATTTCTTTCCTGGTACATTTAAAAATATACCACAGCACACACCCTGTCTGCTCTGGTATAGGTACTGTATGATCAAGTAATGAAACTTCAACTGTTGCTGAATTTCACGTCTTCCAATATCTTTGGTTGTTCTTCATCTCTCCAACTCAGTACGAGACATATCGAGTAAAAACGGGTTTGGTATTCCGCTGTATGGCGCAATAACGTCCAACACGGAGACTTTTTCAACGAGGATCTTTTTCAGCTATAAAGCGGGATCCATGAATGAGCAGATTCGATGTTCGCGGGGATGGGAGAATGAGAAAGAACGGATTAAAGCGGTTGTTGCGATAGGAAGTGGGCGACAAGAGTTCCATTGCCTCGTTGATTAATGCGTGGGTAGGGTGGAGGAGGTGGTGGGTTCTTAAAGCCTGAAAGCCTGCAAAACCCTTGGAGACCTCTGGTGTGGAGATCGCAAACTTGGTGAAAGGAAGAGAGGCGTCGGAGACTCAATAAAATTTTATTGGCTGACTTTTTTTTCGACTCCTTTGAAAAGGAACTTACGCCGTAGGGTGCAGGTGAGGTATCTACTGGAGCCGTGACGGAATAATCGTCTTCCTTGGGTTCTGAACTTGGGAAGGTTCTTTGTCTTGGCCGAAGGCCCCCCTCAATTCCTGTTTGATCCTGTTTCTGAGTGGAGAATAGTTTTCCCCTGGCGTTGATGCTATAAACGAATCCATGATTGGGTGGGGGGGGGGGGGGGGTTGCTTACTTATGGAACGGCATGCCACTGAGTAGGTTGATCGGGAGAATTCATTCTTTCGTGGTTTCTCCTTACATGAACAAACCTTCCTCTTAATACCAACAATGGTCCTCATGACTTGGTTCTTTCGTCAACGTAGTAGTAGTACGTGAATGTAAATATGTTCCGAAAACTTAAGGTTTGGCTTACTACCATCTATTACAGAATAATATAATGTATAATATAATAATATTATATAATATATTATGTAATAGATGTATTGAGTAGTAGTAATATGTAATAGATGGTATTATTCAATATACAGGGTGAATACGCAAGATGAAGAAACTAGATCAAAAATGAAGTTAAACGCCGCCAACCGCATGTTTCTATCTCATTCCGTTCCACAGATATGCCCTTTCAAAGGTTATTTCGAGAAAACCGTGTTTTTTTTTCTTTTCTAATTGAAAACCTCCATTTTCTCTACTTCCCCACATCGTTTTTCAACTTTCCATCCCAGTTTTGAAATCAGCATTAAATTTTCTTCAAGTCTAATGCACATCCAAAGTTCACAAGTTTCTTTTTAAACCGTGATAACAGATCAAGAAATGAACATTTTAAAAAAAAGCGTAGTTAGCTACAAAGTTTCAAGGATTAGCTAAAACTACTAGATTCAGAAAATCGAATTTAAAAAAAACTCGGCGCTTCGCGCCTCGCCAGGGGGGCTAAAAATCCCGGATGCTTACCGTTTGGAGCCTGCGGCTAAAAATCGAGAAACATGGAACATGCTTCTAATTAGCTTCCCTGGTAATGAAGCTTCGACCCTCGCACATAATTGTTTACTAACCATTTATAACATCGCATTGTTGGATTAATATCTCGTAGATAAATATAAAACTGCGACATAAATGCGTGATAAATCGAGAGCTTTCCAACGAGTGGTGAACGATTTCTGTCCGATGAAAACTAAATAAGTTTCATTTCCCCAGCAACGGCTCCGTTGTAAGCGGAAATCATTAGAAAATTTCGTCACCCATCCCGCGTCACCCATTCCGCGTAACGTTTTTCGGTTAGTTAGTCCAAGGCTAAAGCATGTTCCATGCTAAAAAAAAATCCCGCCGTCCGCCGAGCAGCACATGGTTTCAGACTTCGAGTTAATTAATCAGAATTAATAATGATTATTATTAATGATAAATAAAAATTATTAATAGGTAACTCACAGTAAATAATAATAATTTTCACTACCGGTCTAACATTTAGTGATCTAGACAGAAGGGTGCTCTGCACAAAGATGATAATGAACCATGTGTCAAGAATTTGAAGAGATTTAATGATGTAATGGTTTGAATAATCAAATACATAATCACATACATTACAAATCATTTGGCAGAAACACAATTATTTTATTCATATATTATATTTTGTGGTCGGCCAACGACCAATGATTGTTATAATAAAACGAACATTTTGTTTTATTTTACCAACCTACTTATTTTATGTCTTCATAATCCCTGGGGAAACGTTTTGGGAGCCAAAAAACCTCGTCTTTTTCGGACTTGATTCTGTTTTTGCCTTATAACTTGTAAAAGGTTAGTTTTCTACGAAACGTCCTTACCATTATTCAATTAAATTCTATAAGCTGCAATTTAAGCCCAACCCCAGCGCTATAAGTCCAATAGATGCCGAGATAATGGACTTCGAAAATTGGAAGTAGCGCCTCAAACGAAGTGATGAAGCCCAAACCCACCAAGAAACCCAGGCATGCTCATCAATCAACGATTGGTAAGCGCCATTTGATATGTATCGTCCACTATTACATTTTTGTTCATTGTAGCTTCTAAATTGATAACGCATTACAATACTATAAATTCGTATTTCGGAGTATCTGTAGCACGAGTCACTTGGCGTTCCCTTCGCTGATAATCTCTCTAACACCCCCCCCCCCCCCACGTTGGTTTTATAGATTTTGAGCAGCTTCCTGCAATTTTTGTCTGTGGTGACCGGCCTATAGGGTAACTACAACTTTTCGTTTGGTGTTACAAAAAAAAAAAAAAAAAAAAAAACAAGTATAGGCCATTTGAAGACTTCTATTCCCAGTCGACTGCTAATGCGTTGAGTTCGCCTGGAATGCGATACGACATCTCCCCCACATTCCCCGAATAAGAATAGCAGTGAAGTATAACTGTTGGAAGGCGTGTGGGGTTTTTTTTTCTCTTCAAGACCAGACGCGCCCATCTCTTCTTCATGTCTTTTCCGAGTTCTTGAGCGCTCGCGTCAGCTTTTGTTTAGCACCCGCAAGTCAAGGGCGCCAGAGGTCGTTGAGTGCCAACTTGTTAATATACGACATAAGTTTTCTAATAGCGTTCCCATTTTTATTTATACGCCCCTCAAGACCCACGATACAAGGATTCTGACTATCAGACCGCTTCATCCTTGATTGATAACAACCAGGTGATTCTTAATGAACCAACGTCGTATATGTAGGGGCTTCATCCCTAAAATAAATACCTACAACCAAAGGGGAAGATTCAAAAGTATTTCAGAAATCATCAACTAATTGATAATTCATCAGTGAGAATCGTAATCAGTGTACGAGTGAGTACATTTTTAGAATCAACCAGCACTTAGATTTAAGCTGCAGCCTCGACCTGATGATGTTTACACTTCGAACTTTTAGAAAATTATACTGATTTATAAATCACATTTTCCCCCATTAAAAGCAACCGGTGTAGGAGATACGCTAAACTGGAGAAAAACTGGACTCCTGCGCCAAAATGCACGGCCCATTAGTCCATTACTGTAGGAAATAAACGCCAGACTGCTGGTACACAAACGCCACAAAATGTAATGTAGCGTTCAGGCCGTAAGTGGAGAAACGAGGTGAAATTTTGAAGTGAAAAGTTGTTTATTATTATTACAACTATAATTTACAATCATGCATCATCTTTCATTTTATTGTACAACTTGCCTCATGGAACCGACTGTTTTTTAACGTATTCAAGTCTCGTACAATTACGGCTAAAGCAAAGAAGCAGTGGAGGAGAGACTTCAGCGCGTCCCGGCGAGGGAAACGGTACAGGCGTATGTTTCCTCAAGGGGGCAGCCCAAGGCCTTGGTACATCGAAATTGATGAAGTGAAGAATAAAGCATACTATAAGACTTTCATAAGGCTGCGGAGCAGGCACAGCTGCTGCAATTACCACCTTCATCGGATACGCGTCGTCGATTCACCAAGCTGCGGAGCTTGTAGAAACGAGGATGAGACCCACCAACACATCCTGCTGGCATGCCCCATGTACAGCAACCAAAGACGACCACTCATTCATGCTCTGCAAACAATGGTTACAAACCCTTTCAATTTGGACTCCATTCTGGTGGAAGGTTCCGTGAATGTGCGGGTTTATGACATTATTTTTGAATTTCTCCTGAGAGTGAATATTAGTTTGTGATTATTATAATTATTTTATCATATAAGATTGTGTTTGTAACGGCTGTATATTCTCAACGAAACCAATTTAAAAAAAAGTCTCGTAATCTTCGATGAAGTGAGTGTTGACCAGTGTATTGGAAAAAATCGTCTATTTCCACTGAAATATGAATACAGTGTTAGACCGGTTTCGGTGATTAAACCATCATCAGAAACAAAACAATACTGAAGGTGCATTACAGAGAGATGAACTTATATAAGGACCAAAAAGTGAAAGGTCGACTTGGTTTGGTTGATCGAAGTGAAAGGAGAAACAGATTGCTACTGCCTCTTGTGGTGAAGGGGAGGGGCTACAAAGTGAAATGTCAATAGGGATTGGTTGCCACCAAATGAAAGGAAACAGTTCCTGATTAGCTGTTAGAAGTGAAGGGGTGTGTGTGTAGAAAAAGGGGGTTGGAGCGCATAGGAGTCTACCTATTATAGAAAATTATAAAAATGGGGAAAAACTTGAGGGAATTACATCATTCAAAGATTTGCCTAACCTCTTAACATTTTCGAACTTTTCAAGTACATCAACTTTATTTCCAACCTTTCTGGCATAAATGTTCCTTGAAACACCTCCATTTAGGGAAGCTGTCGTCCGAGTACAAATTGGATCACTAGTTTGTTAATTACTGACGCACTAGTTTAAAGCTTTACTGAGTTCTGGTATAAAAATTTTCATTACCAACGGTCATTCAAACCTCATGCCAGCGGTGGGCTTCTAGTAAACGATTTTTCATTTTGTTTCGACTAAACGTTCCAGGCGTTTACTTACGTCGAATATTCACGATTTTGAAACATCACATTTACAGCTCCTCCAAGATTGGTGGGTTTACATTTCGCGATACGTAAAATAAAACAAACCGCGGCAAATCTTTCCACAACGGGTCATAGAAACGATTTATTGTCGCAGTTTCATGATCAACTTCAAGTATGGAGTTCTGCACAGTAACTCCTGCAAAATCAACAAATTCGTTAAGCGGCGATGGTTCATTCCGTCACAACGCCTATAAATTTGATTGAAAACGACGAGATTGGTGGTTCTTGAACACAATACGTACTTACTTTTCCCTCGTATTTTCGCTTGTTTCGAAGCGATATGATTAAAAAAGAGTTATTATCTGCAGGGAAACATTGTTTTCGGGTGAGAAGCTCTTGAAAATTTGATCTACTTCTGATTGAGGGCCGATTGTTTCAAATTACAATGGCAAACCATTCACTCGAGCTGGACTCATTGTTCACTTACGAGGTCTTTTGCTTAGGAATGAAGGCATCAAACCGTTTTCCCCCGAGTTGTTGTTTTGATTATTGATGAAATGCGAAATCGCCCCCAAAACAAATCGTGTCTCGGGAATTGAACCAATCTGGTATTTGTGCTCCTTGTTGTTTTTAGGTACCTAGCTCATGGCAATTGTTACGAACATGATGTTCTGCGAGGATTTTTGACCTTTTTTTCGGTAAGTAAACTTTCTTGTTCCGTTATGAAACTACAGTTGGGTTGGTGGGGGAACTAATTGGTATGTGACGTTTGAGGGGTCGCAGTCCATCAACTGGCCTCTCTGTAGGGTGTGGGTTTCAATGGTGTCAAATTGAAAGAAGTTTCATGTTACGCCGGATGATGATAAGGTCTCCGTCTCTTGAGTCGTCTTCTGAGGGTTGGTTCCGGTGGATTGTTCACTAGGCGTGTTGCTAGCTGGTTTGTGTTATGTGCCATAGGGCTGTGAAGGATTTTATAATTGCGTTGGATGACTTCGTCTACATAGGGAATATTTAGGTCAGTATGCAAGAGACAGTGCTGAGTAACAAGTTGCCCCACAGTTATGTGCCATAGGGCTGTGAAGGATTTTATAATTGCGTTGGATGACTTCGTCTACATAGGGAATATTTAGGTCAGTATGCAAGAGACAGTGCTGAGTAACAAGTTGCCCCACAGATTCCGCAAGCATAGGCCCATATTGGTCGAATGAGTGTTAGATAAATCTGAGGTAGAGCGGATCTGTGGTGTAGGAGGTGTCTAAGGGTTCTGGTTCTGTGTCGTACTTTGCCTAACTGGTATTTTATGTGGACTGACGTCCAACCCCCACAAGTCAGACGTTGGTCCAGATTTAGCCTGAGTTGCCGGACAAGCGCAGTATGGTAAGATGTGTTCGTTGTGCATTAGACTTGGTGTGTGTGCTGATGATGTAATGTATACTTGATTGATGGAGATTTGTTGGTCTTGACGTTCAATCTCCAGTGTTGTGTCCAGGTTTCTACCCTCTCCATGAAGTCTTGTAGGGATTTGTACATTCTGGCAGCTGAAAGTACTGCTACATAGTCAACCAACTGAGGGGAAGTCGGAGGTGTAGACCAGGTATAGAAATGGGCCTAGCACACTTCCCTGGGGGACACCGGAGCGAATTGGTTTTGAAGTTGAGCTAATGTTGCCGCACTTGACCGAAAAGGTTCTTTTGTAAACAAAATGGGATTGAGGTAATAAGTAGTATGTGTCTGGAAGAGTAGGCCGTCGTGCCGCCGTACTTCATCAAATGCCTATTCTGTCTCCAAGACAAGTTCCTGAATTGTGTCAATTATTTGATGCACCTGTGCGAATTGTGAACTTGGAAGATATACTTATGTCAGGGTGTGGCACGACTCGTATCATAAGACTCCATGATCAAGGTAATAGTGCTACTGAAAAGATCATTACATTTCCCATCAGATCCATATTTCTACATGTAACTTCGAATTTTGTTATTACCCATAATTTTGACTTGAATTTGAGCGATGGGTCTTTCTTTCGCGAGTGGAAAATCTCCAATCTCATTGTTCCAATAAGATACCCGAAATCACCTTCTTTCACTGGATAAGAAAAGAATCGGATGCGAATAGCTGGAATTATCTGTTTCTCACCTTGACAGTTAACTATTGAGCTGAATTTCTACTGTTTGATTCACGCTCGAGTTGATGCTATTTATTGCATCAAATATTCACACTTCAAACATTTTTCATGACAAAAGATTGAGTCTATTGAAGGATTTCCGTTTTCTTTGTAAGGTGTCCAACGGGTCATTCATGGAACGCAGTCCCATCAACCCTCATCGTATTTTTTTACTCGTATATTGCGAAATTCTAACTTTTACAGTTGAGAGTTTTACATCAGTCTGTTGGAGTGTTTGGTGCACCACCTGGTGGATAATTTGGAGTTTTGGTCCCTAAATTGGTCCAGTATCATTCTTTATCTGACTTGAGACGTCTCAACTGGCTGGTTCCATTGCATGGATAGACCCCTCAGATTGTGGTCTTGGTAATTAAAAGTTTGGTCAACCCGCGTGTCACAACGCGGCACAATTCAAGGAACCATCAAAATCAAACTGAATGCAATATTGAATCAAAATGCATCGTGTTCTAAATGAGAGATGAATATGTACATTAAATGTATGTTAATATGTAGGTTTGGTGGTGTGTTCAACTAAAATTTAGTTGAACACACCACCAAACCTACCGATACGATTACCAAATATGACCACTTCACGTCACATGACATGGTTATAGGTCACTATAATTACCTTCGTAATTGATATCGATCTCAGTGTTGTCAGTGAATATTGCAGTGATGCTGGTCACGAGCGCACATTACATTATTGGAATACAACTCGGTTAACCGAATATAGCGAATGTACCCATCGTCAGGAGTATGTTGACGTTCAATAAACAAGGGTAATTTACTCAGTGGTCAACATCGTATGTTCATCAAATTAACCCGGAACGCGGTTGAAATTGATAGAAAATATATTCTGTTATATTTATAGTACATTAGGTCTAGATTGCCAAATTGTGACCCAAGGTACAACTGGTTTAGGCAGTTCGGCAACGCTTTTGAATGCCCTTGAGATGGAATTGCCGGCAGCAGCAGGACTGATGGAAATTGACCGCTCAGTATTGCACAGCCTTTTGAGTGCCCTTCCTTTCGTATCACGGAACATTGACCTGCAATTGGCTACAGCTTCTCGAGCTTGTCCAAACTATGGATT
Source organism: Stenodema calcarata (assembly GCA_963920205.1). Taxonomy (NCBI): domain Eukaryota; kingdom Metazoa; phylum Arthropoda; class Insecta; order Hemiptera; family Miridae; genus Stenodema; species Stenodema calcarata. The sequence goes on along the minus strand of OY986056.1, from coordinate 2,258,473 downwards.
GGATGCGTTTCAGGAGACTTCTCTTCAGCCGTAGGGGTACCTACTCCAGGACTGGCCAGTATCCATTGTTCGTCCCTTGGCTCAACTGCGGGTGCTTGGCAGGCATGCTCCTCGGATACTGGTAGCAGGCTCCAAGGTGTGCTTCTTGCCATCCGCTTGTCCCATCTGTGGTTGGGGCGTGGGTGACTCAGCGCTTCACTTCATCTTGCATTGCCCCATGCTGGCAAACCCTCGACTGAAATTCCTCCTTCCTGTGCTGGAGCTGCCTCTTTCCTTTGAAGAACAATTTAGGCGTATTTTGAAGACATGTGATCGGAACGTAGCAAACCGTTTGACCTTTTATTTAAATGAAGCAGTGGAGATTAGATTGTTGATCACCAGTGTTTAGTCTAGCACCTGGCAGAAGATTGTAACACAAGTTTAGTTTATTTTATACTTATTTTTTGTAACTAGGTTTACCATGAGGGATTGTGACGCGTGTCATATTTTACTGTAATTCTTACCTATATTGCAATGGATGTTTATCTTGGATGCAATAAAGATCTATCTATCTAGTACATTAGGTTGGATTGTCAGATGGCGTTGTACATAACTTCACCCTAATTATAGATCTCCTAGCTGGACAGACGTCAGAGCCATAATGATAAGTTGCCGCTTGAAAAGTGCCGCATGTGTCCTGGAAATTTTCTGCTCTCGACTTTTGGTTTATTTTATTTTTTTTTAATAGCTATTCACTCTTCTGTTTGCTCATACTGTGTTGTCAGTCGATTCTCTGTTCTGAGAATCCCTTTCTGGTGTATTATGCCCTTTCTGGTGTCCCTTAACAATGGACAAACGCCAAATCACCATTTCACCTCCACTGAATGACAAATCAGAGTGTGTTTAGAGCTGGTAGGTACTCTCAGTTGTCTTCTTGCGTTCGTATCGTTAACATCTTCTCTGTGTTCAAGTGAATTTCGTTATGCCTAACAAGTGTAAGGAATGTGAAAAGGGCTTTGCCCACAATGCTTATCGAGTGGAGTGCGCGTCCTGTCGAGGATTTTATCATCTCGACTGTCAACAGTTGAAAAAAGAAGACTATAAATTTCTGTCGGAGAATAGGAAGCCGTTTTATTGTAAGCTGTGTGTGAAGGGTCGTCGCTCGTCGATCGGTTCAATTGGCTCAATCGGATCTGGAGAGGGTGATGGTGCCAAAGGAGGGGATTCCCCTGTCATAGATGCGAACTCAAAGGAGGAGGTGAGTCTCTCCGATATCTTAAAATCTATAAATAGCATGCGTTCAGAGATCAAGACGAACAATTCACGTTTTGAGAGTCAATTATCTCAGTTTTCCGCCGAGATGAAAGATGTCAAAGAACACCTAAACCGTTACTCTGACGCAATCGAGGAAAACATGTCAAAGATCAATTCGCTTGACGCCAAGCTCACGTCTCTGACCGAAACATTTACAGCAATTACATCTAGGTGCTCATCATTAGACACCCGCATGTTAGAGCTCGAAGGTCAGCTCGCCGATGTAGAACAACAATCACTTGCGAATTGCGTCGAGATAAGTGGAATCCCTTCTGTGAGCGGCGAAAACGTCTTGGATGTTGTGGCCCAAGTCGGTGCACGTCTCAACGTTGCTATTTCTGAGCAGTTGATCAACAATTGCTTTAGGCGGCGTCCGCCACCATCGGGAACTGCCCCTGGCTCGATTTTCCTGTCGTTTCTAAGGAAGATTGATAAGGATGCGTTCATGGCAGCCTCTCGTAAGAGGACAAATTTAACGACTCGTGACCTCGGTTTCATTGAGGGCGATGCCAATCGCATTTTCATTAATCATAGCCTGTGCTTTGCCAAACGGAAGCTCCTCAGTGCAGCCAAGGCGCAAAAGAGAGAGGCAAATTTCAGGTTTGTTTGGGTGTCAAACGGAAACATTTACATGAAAAAGGATGAAGGAGATCGACCCCTGCTAATTCCTACGCTCACTGATCTGAAGAGGAATTTCCCAAAAAACGGGAACTCGCCAGGGGGCTCAACTCCAAAATAGTTATTTTTCTCCTAATTACACCCAAAAAACGACATGACTTCGGCGCTATTCATGTCCTTATCCACATTTTTGTCTTATTCGTCTCGTCTTTTCTTGTCATCATTTGCTACTACGACCTGTCACTTCTTCGTTCTACTATCATATGCTTCTTCCTAAAATATTACTACTCTACATCTTCTCTCCAAGAAAGAAATCTTACCATTTGTTCCTTTCTGCATCCGCCCGTTATTGTCGTGTTCTCTCAATGCATACCTCTTCATGGCTCTGATCAATAACTCAATCAGGGGGCATCTTGGAGACGTCCGCAAATGTATTAATTTCGCACATATAAATGCTGAATCTGTTGTGGCTCATCTCGACGAGATTAGAGCTATTTTCAATGGGAATATTTTCGACGTTATAGCCATTTCTGAAACTTTTCTTAAACCCGAGATTTCATCAGAATCCGTTAAGGTGGACGGCTACACTTGGGCGAGGAACGATCGTACGGGCTTAGGAAGAGGAGGAGTTGCCCTACTTATTCATTCTACGCTGAAATTCAAAGTCATAGGCACCTCTCCCTCATTATACTCGAAAAGTCCCGAGTTTATTTTCATTGAGCTGGATCACAAGACAGTTAAATTAGCAGTTGGGGTCATTTACCGTCCGCCCAAGGTAGGGAAAATTCACGAAACTTTCAATGAGGTAGCAAAGCTTCTAACCACCTACCATCATATCGTTATTCTAGGGGATCTTAACTCTGACATGTTGGTTGATAATGCCTATAGCCGCCAACTACGTAAGATCCTCGAATCCCTCAACTTGCAGTATCTCCCTTTCGGCCCCACGCACAATACTGTAAGCTCTAGCTCCCTGCTCGACTTGATCATTCTCAATGATAGCAGTGTGGTGAGAAAATATGGCCAGCTACCCGCTTGCGCATTGTCGAGGCATGACTTGGTGTTCTGTTCGTTAAATTTAAAATCAAGTAGAGCTGAACGTAAGCATATTATCGTCAGAGACAAGAAGAATCTGGACATGAAGGCTCTGGTGGCTGAAGCAGGCTCAATGAGTTGGGACGGAGTGTATGGCGAACCTGACTTGAACAAGAAGGTAGCATTGTTCAATCACAGTATCCTGGCGCTTTACGACAAACATTGCCCTCTGATTCGGATCAAAACGAGGCATCAACCAGCACCTTGGATCAGCGCAGAATAGAGAGAATTGGCGAGTCTGCGGGATCGGGAATACAAGAATTGGATCAAGACTGGAAGTAGAGAGACTTACAATAGATACAAAAAACTCAGAAATAAGACTAAACAGACCTTTCGCAATGCCAAAATAAAATATTACTGCCAGCTTTTTAAAACAAATAAAGACTCCGAGGATTTTTGGAAAATTATAAGAAACCTTGGCTTAGGGAAAAATAAATCTGAAGTGGAGTTGAACGTTTCCCTTGACTCGCTAGGCCAGCATTTCTGTAGATTCTCAGATAGTCCGTCCTCCCCAGATATTATTAACCAGTACAAGAGCACGCGGCTAACTCTTGAACCATTTGTCATACCTGTACTCTCAGAGAAAGATGTCAGTGAAGCACTAATGAGTGTCAAGTCAAAATCAACAGGAGCAGACGGGATCTCTATAGAACTGTTGCATATCCTCGCCGGAGCTATTCTCCCGATCCTCACGCATATCTACAATCTTTCATTGGCGACCGGAGTGTACCCCGACATATGGAAGAAAGCCATTATTAAGCCACTGCCGAAGGTCAAAGCACCCACTGACGTCAATGATTTCCGCGCAATTTCACTGCTCTGCGCGATGGGAAAAGTACTCGACAAGATGGTGTACAAGGCATTGCGTACTCATGTGGATACTCAAGATGTTCTGGATCCCAAGCAATCCGCCTATCGACAAGGGTTCAGCACAGAGACAGCACTTATTGGGATGTTGGACGGTTTTAGAGCAGCGACAGACCAGAAGAAAGGGATCGTGTTGGTCCTGGTGGATTTCTCGGCTGCATTCGACTTGGTCAGGAGGGAAATTCTCATTGCTGTGCTGGAATCCATTGGTGTCTCTGGGAACTTGTTGGATTGGTTCAAGTCTTACTTGTCCAAACGTCAATTGGCAGTCAAAGGGGGTGGCTGCGAGCTATCAACATGGAGATCACTAGATGTTGGGACGCCGCAGGGCTTTGTACTCTCAGCACTATGCTTCATCCTCTATCTGACCTCACTGGCCAAGGTCTTCCAAGGGGGAACAACACATATGTCTTACGCTGACGATCTACAATTCTATCGATCCTGTCATATCGAACACCTCACGGATGCAGTCAGCGCACTGAGTGCGGACCTGGCGGGAGTCGCAGATTGGTGCTCGAGCCACGGAATGAAGCTAAACATGAAGAAGACCAAAGCCATGATTATAGGGTACCCCAGGCTCTTATCCAGATTGGACCCTTTGTGTGCGCCGAGAGTCACATGTGAGGGCGTCCCGATTGATTATGTGAAAACAACCAACAATCTTGGAATCACGCTGCAAGACAATATGTCATGGGAACAGCAGGTCACCTCCATGTGTAAATCGGCTTTCCGGAGTATCTACCAGCTGCGGAGATTGGCGGCCGACTTCCCAACAAATGTAAGACTACAACTAGTCCAGAGCCTAGTTCTTCCAACGTTTGATTACGCACCAGCGGCCCTATGTGATTTGAGGTGTGAGGATTTGGGCCGGCTGCAAAAAGCGGAGAATGCCGCATTGCGATTCGCCCTAAGACTGCGCCTCGATGAGCACGTAACGCCGCATTTTAAGCGCCTGGGCTGGCTGAAGATCGCCGAGAGGAAGAAATTGAGTATTGCGGTCATGGTATTCAAAGTCCTCAAATTCCAGAGGCCTGACTACTTGTTTAAAGAGTTTGAGTTCCTCTCAACTGCCAACACGAGAAACCGAGGTCGGCTGCTCCAGGTGCCAATCCACAGAACGACCCTATACAGCAGGTCCTTCGTGGTTCAAGGGATTAAGCTGTTCAACGAATATGTAGAATTTTTCAATTTGAATTTAAAAACAGAGACATTTAAGAATCATTTTAAAAAGAAATTATTAGAAAAATATTAGTTGATATGTTAGGAGGAATTGTTTGTATTTTTAACAGTGAAAAGAACATTTATTATCATATTTCGTTAATATTTGTATACTATCTAGAAGAGCATTATAATTTATTTATTTATCTATTTATTATGTAAAAAGTTATAGGTAATTTATGTTTTTAACCTGAAAAGGTTTGCAAGAAGAATGATTGTAACATGTGGCCAGGGGAGGTGGAAGAGAGGGCCTCATGGCCCTAATCTCCCCTGGTGGTTAAATAAAACAATTCAATCAATCAATCAATCCTATTCTTGAGGTGCGATATATCAACTGGAACTGGCACTGAACCTAAATTAGAATTGTTGATATATTATATCAACTTGAACAGGTACCTACATTTCATACTTTCATAATATTATCATTTATTTTGTGGCTGTATACAGCAATGTAATGCCAACAAAAGGGGGACATAAATTCTTCGTGAAAACTGACCTTGACAATATTTTCGAATTGTAAGGGATTTTTTGAAACCATGGTCACGTTACTCAACTTATTTACGATTGGTGAAATTACATTATTCTTGTAAACAATTCAATAAGGAGGTGTATGAGCACATAAGGGCTACAGCCGGTTGGTAAACGAAACTTCTCAATTACGAGTAGTATGATGTTTCAGACGCCCAGTTAGACTAGGAGTTTTACTAAACTAAATGACTGTTATATTCAGTCATTGATGCGGGCTGAGGTCGTTGCAGCGTTCACCCTTCAATATTTGGCGAACCCTGTTTGGAGGTGCAGGGCAGTGGCCGGTACAGGACACCGGCCAGACCTAAAATTAGGAGTTTTATTTAAATAGAGGGTGGAGATGAAAATATCTGCGTTAACGCACCCATCGCGAGCTCCCCTTCGCAATCCCTCGGTGAAATGCACGGCATTCATGATTGGATACTTTTAGATGAACTAATCGGTGGTACATGAGAACAAGTGTAAAAACTTCGATGGTAATAGAACCAATGTCCGCTTTAGAGAATGTCGTGGGCCCAACATTCACAAAATCACTGCGCCTTCCTAGACATTTTTCGAACATCGGCAGTAGAAATGCAAATAAATAATCGGTTAATAGGATAATCGATTATTTAACCCCGATTAATCGATTCATTTTAATCGATGTTTAGCTGCCGATTATTTTTTAATCGATTATTATTACTAATTAATCGGTTTTCGAATACATCAGGACTTGATGCGTTCTAATATACTTAAAAAATGCTTTCAAATCCAGAAGTATTCGAAAACCGATTAATCAGTAATAATTATCGATCAATAAGTACTTATTAAGTCAAACCGTCGTTGTTATTTTTACTGCCTCCATGGATGAAGGAAAGAGGTATCGTTCATCCACAGAGCTAGTAACAATGACAACGACCATTTGTCTCAACCCCGGGGTACTCCCCTACCTACCACTACCTCAGTCGTTGGCTGTGGGGGAGGGGGGGGGGGTATAGATTTTACGATCCTAATCTACCGTTTCAAATAAAAGTGGTTGAAAATAGGATTTGAAAAATTATTGTTTTTTGAACTCAACTGGTGGTAGGAAAAAATTCAAATGGAACGGTTTAGTTTTTAGGTCACAGTTTAGAAGTGTTTAATGTTTAGAATTTTTATGGCCATCCGGAGGTTTATACAACCATCCCTTCGTTCGGTTCAATTTATGGTACCCTCCATTTATAATAAAAAACCATTTCATTCGTTTTGGCATTCCTTTATCTTAATTAGCCTTGTAATTTAACAATAGGTCATCACTAAGGACGGAGAAACCCATCGGAAAGCAAATAATTATGCGTTTGAAATAAGTACTTAAAAATCTATTATTTTCTATCGATTAATCGAACATCGATTATTCAATACCGATTAATCTGTCACATCGATTATTAGCTTACGATTAAACATTTGATGTTATGATCGATTATTTGGTTCCGATGTTGCATCCCTAATCGGCAGATTCAGGCTTAATACGCGAGTGGTTCAACTATTAACGAGCCTTATGAACTTGTTGGGGAGCTCAGAGTGGGCGGAACGTAACGGATGGTACTCAGGTGTAACTTGACGAGATTTATCACCAAGGCAACCGCTACAGATAATTTCTTTAGTTGTCCGCACGATCAGTCAGAGCAAGTCTCTTGTTGGTTAATGTATTATAATTGAATTTCTGCCCACAGAAGACCTTCAACAAGCACGAAGCTGAGACCGAGTGCGAGTATAATTAGGGGATAGAACACTTTAATTGGAGTGAGTGAAGGTCTACTGTGAGGTATTCATTGGAGGAGCGGATCACTTATCGGTTCTAGGACCCTTTGGGAAGATTCGATCTTGGTTAGATCCGAGCAGGACATCGGGTGAAAAGGCGTATCCAAAACTTGCTGCTGCTGCTTGGAAAACCGAAACCACAACGTGTGATGAAAAAACCATCTTTTTACTTCCCTAAGGCCAAAAAATATGTAAATTGGCCATTATTTTGGCAATATCCTTGCATTTACTAGCCCGATTGGGATTTAAACAAACGGCGTTTTGAAGGTTTTTGACAGGGGAACAAATCAAAATTTCTTAGTATTTAATACTCACAAGAACAGAGGCCTACCATTTTTTTTTTTTTTTTTTAAATCTTTTGCTTGTTATAAAATCATTATATTATAACGATTTTAAAACAAGGAAATGATGAAAAAAAAAAAAAAAAAGAATCCAAAAAACTCGAATTGTTTTCAACTTTTTACAGAGTTTTGAGATCTGATCGTTAGTAGAAAAAAAGCGAAAATTTCAATTGAAATGTGTCATTTGAATGCTTATATTATACATGGGAAGTATATTTCCCATACTTCATCAATAGAGTAGGTATACTTACCCTATAGAGGGAAGTAAATGAATGGGATGTAAAGTTCCTCTAGTTTAATGAGGATCTATTTCTCATTGACAAAACAGTGATTTGAGCGAAAGAATGCGCTGTTAACGACCTAAAACGGTTGAATGCACTATTCACCCACCTGCAGGGAACCCCACATTGTGAATGGATATACCGTTTTATTTTTTTCCCCCTTACATGCCATCGTTTTGGGCGACAGTGCGAAATTGCAAGTCACAGAAGGATATCAGAAGACCGTCATTTACAGTTCTTGCAGCCTCCCAATTGAGAAATTAAATTATAGTGAATCATAGGTAGATACCTGGGTCATGTGAGTCACCTGCAGCTATGCCGACCACCCGGGCCTTTGGAGAGATACTCGTACGTCCTAGTCGAAGCGTCTCCAGCCCCTTTTGGTTTATGTATTATCGGCCAAGGAAAAAAGCCTTTTAACCCCCTAACAATTTGAGGGTTTACAATTCAAGATACGAAGATTCACAAAATCCAATTTTAAAAACAAAACTTGGTCTACTTCTTTGCTGTGCTAAGCATTTCTATTAATAATAAACTATTTAGAATTAATTTGTACCAATAATAATAAAATAAACTACTGATAAGTTAAAGCTGAAACGTCAGTCACGACAGGTCAAAAATTTAGTCAATATTCAGAGTGTCAAGTCTGCCACTAGGCATTAAGAATGGTCCTTTCAACATGTTAAATGGACCTTAGAAACATAAATACATCTAAATTAAAATTAAATTGTCCAGGATTTGAAAGTGAATAGGGGTTTTCTCCCTTTCGTTCCTCTAATGGTGCTTGGCTCAGAAATGTGCAAAACTATCGTTAATAAGAATAATTTGATTTATAATATTGATGCTACCAAAAAACGTTCGATGTGTTATCCGCAATCAAGTTGTTCGCTTCTCCTGAAAAAGTGAGGTTTTTCACTTACGAGGTATAACATCTAGGCCGACGGTATACAAAATACAAAACTAAAAAACTTTCGATTGTGAGGAGGCAATCCTTTCAATTGTGCCGGGCAGAGATGGACGTATTCATATTCATAAATATGAATACGAATTAAATTCATAAAACAGAAAATATGAATATGAATACGAGTACAGTTGTGGATATGAATACGAATAAAGCCATAATCATACCTTTTTGTGAATTTTCCCAGAAATTCACATTTTTGGTGAATTTTACTGAAATGTACCTACTGTATTTCTTGTGGATGTCACTCAAATTTTCCTATTTTACCAAGAATTCAACAATGTGACATTTTGTAGGAAAACCTTGAATTTAAGTTAAAGTCTTGGTAAAATAGAAAAATTCCAGTGACATTCACAGAAAATCAAGTAAATTTTAGTAAAATTCACCCAAAAAATGTGAATTTCTGGGAAAATGCACAAAAAGATGTGATTATGGCTTATTTGCATTCATATTCATATTCATATCTTTATTCGTATTCATATTCCTATCTGTATTCGTACTCATATTCATATCTGTATTCGTATTCCTATTCCTATTTTCTGATTTTATTCGTATTCATATTTATGAATATGAAACGCCCCTCTCTGGTGCCGGGTGTCGTTGTCTGCAGTGTTCTCAGGATGAGTGGACTTCTTCGGCTGGTGAGCTACAGAAAAGGGGTGACAAAAAAGTGTGAATCACAGGTATAGTGGTTTACATACTACCTAATGACATTTCAGGAATCTTTCAATAACCTTTGCAAATGAGGTAGTGAATTGATCAATCATGACCTTCCCCATGAGTGGGTGGTCAACACAGCTGAGGCGTGAGTCAATGCCCATCCATAGCAAACCTTGTTGCTATGGGAGCGTTAGCGGAGGCGAGAAAGGAGGCTTGCACCGGGCGATGAGACATTGCAACGGATTGAGGGCCCCCTCCAGCCAGAAGACGGTCCGGCACACGGTCATCAAGAGAAGGGATAGACGGTGGAGGACGGGGGTAGCAGGTTCCGTGTAAACATCAGGTATTCTCACAAGGTGGAATCTATTGCAAGGGAACCCGATGAACGGTCGTCCCTTTGGGGAGTCTGTACCTCCTGATGGGAGCAAGGAGCAGAGAGGAGAGAAAAAGAAGGAAAGACTCCCCAATGAAAAAGTTGTGTTGCTCGGCATCAGACGGTCTCTCAAGGTCATCCTCCACGGGACTTGGGCAGGAACGGGGAGGTTACACTCCTGCACCTCACAGAGAAGGTATGCACTCCGGCATTTCAGGCCAAGGAGGGCACATCCCTTCCCGATGATTAACAGCCCCCCCTCCATAACACTTCACAAGGGCCCCGCTGCATACCTCCTAACGTATAATAGGCGATTCCTTGTTATAATGGTTATTATTATTTTTTATTATGTTTTATTTTTTTCTGTGAAGAGCCTTTTTTTTCTCCTACCCGTATAATTCATTCTTCTGTTGTCCTGGATACCTCTTTCACATGCTTTCCCTCCTGGTCATGAGAACGCCAGCTGGAGATCCCCTTCCCCCATCACACCACAGGAGGGGCTCTCTGGAATGCTAAAAACTGGTCCTTTGCAACCGATTTATAAGTAACTCCTTCGCTATCACGGCCGCAGCTCACTTCTACCAGGCCAACCAACCACATGTTGCGCAAGGTACTGAAGGCATTTAGGTTATCGGTTCTAAATGACCACATAATTATATATCACATGGTCTCGATGCTTCTAATCAACAATGTTATCTCGTCTGTGAATGTGTCCAATAAGTACAGGAGTAGAAACTGGTCGAGGAACTGGACAAAATCCACACCTGAATCGTGAGCGTAATACGTCCATCTCTAGTGTTTACTTACTACGGCAACACTAAATAAATGGCCTCATGCAAAGGACCCTTTTGAAAAAGGGTCCTTATCGCCACATTTGGCTAAATCGAGATGATGGTGGCTTTTACGTCTTTACCGGCGATTTGTGCAAGACGGGACTATTTAAACTAGAAAATGGAGGGCGAATTTTTCGTTTCATGCAAGAAACTAAAAATAATATAGATTCCGGGAATAAGGTCCCGTCTTGCACGAAATCCAACACATCATCGTGGCAGGTTGACGAGGTAGCAAAGCTACAACCTTACATTCTAGAACAGTATCGCCCTTATTTTGCTTCCCTACTCACCTGGCCGACCTATTCAGCCAATCAAGAGGCGGATGAAGGAGAAAATGAATGACTGACCTGCACCTGATATGAGAAAATGAGTGACCTGCACAATAAAAATTGAAAAAAAAACCTAATCTGTTATATTAAAACTTGGAAATTTGAAAACTTAAAAACATACCTAATCTTCAATTTGATAATTTGTTCAATAAAAAAGTGTTCTAAAGTTGTTTTTGCGTTGCATGCAACTTCCAAAGCTGGTTCATGCAGAAAGGGACCTTGTTCTGACAGCTGTTGCATTTTTGACCTAAAAACTATACGTTCGACCAACAAAAGCAATTCGGTTTCCAACAATGGTTACCTTGAGGAATGCACAGTAAAAATTTCATTGAAATAACCATCTCGAAACGGAAAGAAATGCATAAGGACCCTTTTTGCATGAAGCCATTCAAATGGGGAAATTGGTGGGTTTAAAAAAAATTGAAACCACAAGTCCCAAAAAATGATTCAAAAATAACTAGCGAATGGTGCGGAACAAAGTAGTAGTATTAAATACTCAACTTTTTTTTTTTTAAAATTAGTTTTTACATAAATAATTGCACTTCTCGGTGTTGATGGAAAATCAATTCCAGTCTTCCAATCTCATCCTTGAATACGGATTGGAGAAATCTGTTTGGATGGCATGATATGATATTAAGTGAGCACAAGAAGATTGATTGATTGAATTGTTTTATTTAACCACCAGGGGAGATTAGGGCCATGAGGCCCTCTCTTCCACCTCCCCTGGCCACATGTTACAATCATTCTTCTTGCAAACCTTTTCAGGTTAAAAACATAAATTACCTATAACTTTTTACATAATAAATAGATAAATAAATAAATTATAATGCTCTTCTAGATAGTATACAAATATTAACGAAATATGATAATAAATGTTCTTTTCACTGTTAAAAATACAAACAATTCCTCCTAACATATCAACTAATATTTTTCTAATAATTTCTTTTTAAAATGATTCTTAAATGTCTCTGTTTTTAAATTCAAATTGAAAAATTCTACATATTCGTTGAACAGCTTAATCCCTTGAACCACGAAGGACCTGCTGTATAGGGTCGTTCTGTGGATTGGCACCTGGAGCAGCCGACCTCGGTTTCTCGTGTTGGCAGTTGAGAGGAACTCAAACTCTTTAAACAAGTAGTCAGGCCTCTGGAATTTGAGGACTTTGAATACCATGACCGCAATACTCAATTTCTTCCTCTCGGCGATCTTCAGCCAGCCCAGGCGCTTATAATGCGGCGTTACGTGCTCATCGAGGCGCAGTCTTAGGGCGAATCGCAATGCGGCATTCTCCGCTTTTTGCAGCCGGCCCAAATCCTCACACCTCAAATCACATAGGGCCGCTGGTGCGTAATCAAACGTTGGAAGAACTAGGCTCTGGACTAGTTGTAGTCTTACATTTGTTGGGAAGTCGGCCGCCAATCTCCGCAGCTGGTAGATACTCCGGAAAGCCGATTTACACATGGAGGTGACCTGCTGTTCTCATGACATATTGTCTTGCAGCGTGATTCCAAGATTAGATTAGGAGTGTGACAAGTCAAAAATCCTAAATGATGGGAAAACGCATTTGAAGTAAAGGGGCCCAAATATTGCTAAAAATGTCGTTAATTACTTCTTTTTTTCTTTTTTTTAGAGAAACGGCTTATGACTACTGTTTTTAGGGAAGTCTAGCCACCTTTTCAGGGGGAAATATTACCCATAAATTCCTAAAATGAAACATTCTGACAAGTGATCCCTCATTTTAAAGGTTTTTTTATGCTGAACACGGTGGTGAATATATTATATTCTTGTAGGGCACGTCAAGATCTGTCAGCCTATGGGTACAACTCAAAAATCGAATTTTTCGACTTGTCACACTCCTATTCTTGAGGTGCGATATGGTCCCTACTTATTACTTTTCATATGAGTGAAGCTACAAACGCAAAATTGACACAGATTTGAGGTAGAAAAACTCTGCAAATTCTTGACACAACGGTTCATTATCTTCTTTGTACAGATCACCCTTCTGTCTAGATCACTAGGTCTATATGTCTAGATCCTAAATGTTAGATTAATTATTATTATCAATTATCACTAATTATTAATAATTTTATCAAGTACCTAGTGAAAATTATTATAATTTATTGTTAGGTATTAATAATTCGTATTTATTATTAATAATAATTATTATTAATTATGAATAATTAATACGATATAATTCTGAGGTTTTTAACACTACGTCGGTAATAATTTTTCTATAAAAGAAGTACCTACCAACAAACATTCGAAATTACCTTCATTTCCGTAGCACGAAACGCACCTCAGAACAACAAACTCGACATCACTTAAGCCATATGATGTTCCATAGAGCTTGTTAGTATGAAAATGGACCTGTATTTCAACAGTTTGATTCACGATCGTGTTGTGAGGCACAATCTTTGAGCCGTGATTGTGAACGAACGGCTGGTCGTACAAAGCTGCGGATGGTCTTAAAAAATTCTACGGAACAAACTCAATCTAAATATGAAATAAAAAACATACCGTTCCATATGAATTTTTCGAGATATATGAAATATATATGAAATTCGTTTTGAACCCCTTCCCCTTGACCTAGGGTTATGAAAAGTTTCGAGGACCATTGTGGGGTTGGTCGAAACCCATAAAAAAAATTTCGTAATTTAACTCAACGCTAACTGGTCAAAGTGGCGCGGACGGCGTACGGCGGCGGACGGATTTTTTTTTATTCGATTTTCTGAATCTACGTATCTTGAAACTTAAACCAACAAATTTTGAGGGGGGGTTAAAAAAATTTTTTCTTTGGGCGATTCCAATGGTTCATTATCGAAGATAATAAACCAAAAATGATCCACAGAGTATTTCCAACTTCCGAAACACCTCCGTGAACGATTTTGTAGTTAGTGTCTGTATAAGTCAGGAGAAATTCTATTATATGTAATCACATACAAAAACTTTACTTCCTTAAGTTTACAAATAAGTCGGTAACTAACCCTTGAAAAGAGATGCTGAATGTTTTTTGTTGTTACTTCTTATCTAAGTAAGAAGATTTAGCTGTAGTACGCAGTTTCATCTTTAAAGATTAAGACTTAATATTTAGTATTTGTTTTCTGAATTTATTATATTCAAATGAGAACTTTACTGGCGTAACATAGTGCGTAATCCCCAAAATAGAAAGATAAGATAAATAGTTTGATAAGTCTTTATTGCCTTTCGGATTACATCCATAGCAAAGTATACAAACAATACCATCGATGGTACAAAGGTGTTTTTACCAGTTAAAAGAGAAAGAAAAACAAATCCTCCTACCAGAAACTTTGATAAGCAGTCTCACTTCGCTTGCTTCCCTTAAATAATAAAACAACCTGTTGGCCACATTTTGGACGTCGTGAGAATTCGCTTGTACTGTTGTTCAAACGAAAGATGCAAGGCGAGCACTGGGAGCAGAAACTTCAGGCGGGGGTTAGACATTATAGGGCATTGAACAATAAAGTGCAGAGCTTTGTATTCCAGTTGCAGATGGGGCATGCAGACAAAAAGAAATCGATCTTGACGCTCCTTGGAGCGTACTTGCCAAAAACCCGTAGCTGAGCCAATGAGCATTGGACAATCCTGCTCGATACCTCAGAAGCTGGAGTGAGGATTCCTGGAAGCCTATTGGTCCATAGTCAGGACAGGCCCGTGAGGTTGTTGCCAGCTGCTGGTCGATGTCACGAGTGATAAAAGGCAGGAAAGTCCAAAGGCCATGTATTGTGCGAGAATCCAGTGTCAGTCTAGCATCAGCAAGCAGGCTCATTCCTAAGGACTCCAAGACATCCTTGAGCTTTTAAAACCAGTTATACCTGGGATCGCATGATGGCATGACGTCCCTCAACACGAGAGTACTGATTCAGAACACGCCCGTCTCAGCAAGCACCACAGTGCCCTGAGGGATCAGCAAGACGCGCTTGTAACCTAGAACCGCTCTAGTGCAACTCCGTACCGGAGCACCCACACGTAATCCCTAAATTAGAGGCTCCAAAACAAGTATGAAGGATTCTAAAGGAGGTACCTAGGTGTCTGACTGACACCGTATAGAATCTCACCCGATTTGGGGTGTATACTCACAGAGGGCGGAATTGTCGTACGCCGTGCAGAAGTGATTGGAAACACACAGCCACGTTGTAGGCACATACCTACCCTCTATTTCTTCTTGGTCTTCTCACACCTTTCCAACCATCTTCCTCCATGAAACACCTACGAAATTTCATTTGTTATTCCGCACTTCTTGGCTCGGCTGACTCTCCCGCCCAGCGGCGGTCCGTCAAAATATTTACGTTGCTTCCAACGCTTACGTGTCTTCCAAGTTTCTAAACGCAATTTTTCTCTCTTGTCTCCTTTTTCCACTCTAACTTGGATCTTCTCATTGCCGGCCTGTGCCAGTTTGTTTTTTTTTTTCTTCTTTTATCTCGTCCGAGTTCTTTGAGCGTTTCTGGGCCGTGATGCGAATCTCGGATTGGCACCCGTTGCCTTCAGAGGGCCGCCCATAGAATCAATCAGCCCCCCCCTTCCCCCGTCTCACAGTCTAAATAGAGCCCAGGACATTATTTTGAGTGCTCTAAACGTATTCAAGAGAACTCCAGTAGTTGAGGTTGAAAAGAAGTTAGTTACCCAGAAAAAACTTGTCTCTCAAGGGCCCACATCCAAGAAAGAAATAACTTGAGTAGAATCTCCTTTAAAATTAAGTAGTTACTTATGATGTCAAACCAAGTTGTACCCGTATTTGCCTCATTATATTCCCTAAGAAACATTTCACAGAAACTTTTCTATTAAAAAAAAAAAACAAAAATTATTTAGTGATGGAAGCAGGTGGCTTGTCCGGTCACAAGAAGATGTGGAATTCGTTCTACTATGTCTAATTGGTCCTCTTGTTCCTTTGATTCTATTGATTTAAAGAAATCAGGTCCGATCTGTATAGAATCACTCTAAGATACACGAACCAAACCGAAAACTCGACGTCACTCAATTTTTCCAGTTGAGAGCAAACTTATACTGTTTCAACAAGTCCTCAAGCTTGTATGAACTTATGGGTGCTCTGGGGCTGTGCAGCCAAAAGTAACGTAGAAACTGTACAAAAATGTCAAAACAAAGTGCACAAAAATGTCGTCAATTCGCCCTGGTACATAGAGAATTCTCTTAAAAACTGGTGTATGTAAACAAGAACTGTTGGTAAACACAGTTAAAGCTGTTGTGTACTACTTAATACTACAGTTTAATGAAACTGTAACAATACAGCACATAACGTGAAGTACAGACAGGTACAGTAAAGTTCAAAAAAACTGCACAGTACGAAGTTAGGGACTATTACACACGTCCTACATTGTCAGGGGTCTTGAAAAAGTCTTTAATTGATTTTTGTACTGCAGTAGTTGCATATGGATTTTTTTTTCCGGACGTGAATCTGAATTGTCAACGGTCCGGACTTTTGACGTTCTATCTAACATACCTATCTATAAAATATACCTATCTATCCTATCTATAAAATATAGCTATTTATACCTATCCATCCTATCTATAAAATGTACCAATCTAACATTATAACTCGTTTGTTTCAGGTAAAAGATTACAGAACAGTGCCAGAAGAATGTTGTGGGATTGTGAGTACACATGAAAAATTTAATTTGTTTTTGCGAGCTAATTTTACTGCCAAAAAATAATCGATCATGTAAGTTGTAGCGTTCAGTATAGGACTTTTTCACTCGTGCGCGATCGTTTGAATCAGAGCCTGTACCTACTGGTGATGCTCTCGCCGATACGAGGCGTTTGCGAGGATCCAAATCGACCATCGAAGTACCTGATGTGACTGCAGACCTCGCCCCGCTGTCTCATGACACCACAAATAGTCCGCTCTCTAGAAACCTCAGCCATCAGCTTTAGGCAAAGTTCCAGGAGTCCGTACCGGCTATTTATAAGACGTTAGGTGGAAAATTATCGTCACGGGGGACGGTGGTTTTGTCCGTCTGACCGTTGACCCTTCGATTCCGTCCGCTTCGGGGGTCTGCGGCGTTTCTAAATGGGCTTCCAATAATAAACATTCGTCGCGCTGAAAATGATCGCAGCAGGCCTGGAGATTCGATTCGGCTTAACGTGTGAGCTTCTGTTATATAGGAAATGGGATGATGGCATCCCAATATTCAGTTAGATCGACTCAGCTGATGCTTGTTAGGTTCACTACAAAGTTCGCCAAACAAGCTCATATACTTACCGCGGGTTTACGCAGTACTTAAAGTACTGTACTTTATTTATTTGCTTACTTTTCTCAGTCCTCGGGACACCAGCCAGATTTCTATTTATGAACTGACGATAAAGATGCGATAGGAAGAAACAGGTGTTTGAAATTGATCCTGTACACTTTGGTGACTGCACAGCCGATCAACTTGAAATTTGGTATGGATATTTTGGTGTGAATAGTAGGGAAAAGCCCTGAAATTTTGAAGTCGCTAAGTCTAAATGGAGCCTATAGTTATAAACTATAGTTATATAACTTAAAAAGCCCCTTACCATGTGTTTCTTATTATTCAGTTAGGCAACGCTACAGCCTCTCCACCTTCATCGAGTCACTTGAATTTTGCACAGAGCTTCGTTTCAACTTCAGACAGTGCGATTTAGGAGATTTAACCCATTATCCCAACTCAAAAAAATTGTGGGAACAAAATACTGAAATTGACATTTTATGTCTTTACTTTGGCACATGGACTCGAAAAGCGTTGCGTTATAAAAAAGCGTTACTTTATATTCTGATGATTTTCGTTTACAACCTATCGTTGCATTTGTGTTGCTAAGGACATAAAATGTCCTAATGTGTTGCAGACTCGTATATGAGCAATACATACCATAGGTACAAGCAAGCGCACGAGTGATGGTTCATAGTGATTTTCGTCACCCCCAGCGGTAAGACATAATATGTTATATATCTTACCGCTGGGGGTGATGAAAATGGAGAGGTGGATGAAGGTGGAGAGGCTGTAGCGTTGCCTAACTGAATAATAAGAAACACAATGTCATGGTAAGGGGGTTTTGAAGTTACATAACTATAGTTTATAACAGTTATAATAGTTACTATAGGCTCCATTTAGACTTAGCGACTTATAATCCAATTCATTCCTCGGATTTATCCATGTGAAAAATTACTAAAGAAATCCGAGGAATGAATTGAATTATAAGTTGAAAAGTTATAATATATGATAAATAATCATTTGTCCAGGTATTCGAGTATATTCTCATGACTAGGTTGGGCTTACTAAATTTGTGCTAATTTTGGCTTTTTTACGGGTTTAGAGCTGATCAACTTGAAATTTGGTGTGGATCTTTTGGGTGAAAATAGCAGAAAGCCCTGAAAGTTAGGTAAAGCTAAAGGCAGCCAAGTTATATATCTTCAAAACCAGGTTCTTCACCCTCACCATGTTCTTCTCTAACCTCTGGTAGTTATACTTTTCGTACGCCAAACTACGTCAGCACCCAGTACGTAGACAGTACGTAATAACAAACATTCTTAAATTATATCCCATGAAGGTTTTTTTTTTCTTATTTGGCATGGTTTTTATACATACAGCCATAAACAAACTCATATATATACAGACATTTGATGATAGATTAATGCTGGAGACAATAGTTATTTATATACACACGCCGTCTTTACATATTAAAGTAAATTATATTACAACTTGAAATGAAAAGAACTCTTAATTGACGCTTAAAGGCTAACAAAATCAAATATTATCCCTACAGTTTATACGGTGTAGGTAAACCGGGCAGATTGCATGATTCGATCGCATCCTACAGATCATATGTATAAAGGTATCCCATGAAGGTTCATCCCTCGAGGTTTTCAAGTTGTATACTGACCATGGAGGAGTTATAATAACTGGCCAGTATACAACTTGAGAACTTCGAGAGATACGAATAACTCAGTTATTGTTGCTTTTTGGTCCGTCCTCTTGTATCGAGGACATGCGTTAGTAGGTCGTACCGTATATCTAAAACCCGAACAGTAATTTTCGGAAAAAATGGAACTTACTAGGTTTGGTGTATTTACTGTCGATTTATATTCTACAGCACTGATCAATTTGCCAATGAGACATGATTTTTATCTGAACTACCAGCGTCGGGCTGTCTATATCTGAGCGATGACTTCCAACATTCCTGGAAGAATCAACTGCATAGCATGGACTTCCAACCACATCGTTCGATATCCGTCCCATTCATCGAGTACATTACACCGTGTGCTATATGAGATATTGTTCTTAATAGATCTATGATAGGATCGCAGATGATCATAAGGATGATGAAAACGGGGCTGGAGTATAATTTCATTCAAGTTCAATGGCTGTGCCAAGAGCTCAGGCCATTAGAGATGGTCGACCTGTGGGGAAGAGGTAGGACAAACAAATGGATGGCAGACGGGGGTGCGGCCCGAGGGCCACAATAGATGTTAATCGAACAACGAGATGGGACCCCACAACTGGGAGCGTGACGGCTCGGATTTGTCTTTGGAACGACTAGCGCAAAGATGGGAAGACAAAGGGCTCAGACTTCATTACGCGTTGAGTGGGAAGAGTTTGTCATCTGTGTTGAGAAAATCACATCGCCCACAACACGTCTGAGTCATCGGTGGTAGTAGTCATTTCAGTAAGTACCGTTCCGTCGATGTTTTTGAGTTTGGATAATTTCTATAACAATCCAATATGCCCTACTTCAAAATATCAGGTGACTCGGGATGAAATAACTTCTTTTAAATTTTCTTATTAGTGCTTTATTGGCTTCGTAATGAAACATTCAGCCCTACTTAACCTTTAATTGTTATGGTATTAACATTTAGGTTTAAATTAATAATATGAAATATAATCTATTGTTTACAGTACGTTATTGCTGTTTGTATTAAAATGATAAGATGGTGAATGTTAAAAACGTAAATACAGCACTGGACCCAATAGGTAATATTTTTAGAGTTTTGCACGAGAGTCGTCATGTTGCAGGGATTTTGGACGTGCTTCCATTCTTCTTCTTGCTCATACTTCGGGCATTCCTGAAAAATGTGTTCCATTGTCTCTTCCTGGAGCGGGCCAATATGGTGTGCTGGAGTTGCCCTTGTTGTAAAGAGCTTATTTAATTCCACGTAACCAAAGGAAGCTTCTAGGGGCGGAGGGATACAGTGCCTTGTAGTGGTTGCCACTCTGGTAGTTGTGCCCCAATTTCCATATCTTGTCAGTTTCTTTCTCGATACTACGTTTCAAAAAGTGTAGTAACTCCTCCAACCCGCAATCCTTGGATACTGGAAAGAATAGACGATTCTAATTTTGTCAGGGGCGTGTTCGGACGAATATTTGCCAGCCTAGCCAAAAGAGTGCATCGGTTGAAACGATCACCCTTGATGGGCAGCCTCGAAGGCCCTCCGCATAATCCAAGGCCTCCGAAACTGCATGCATTTCGGCTGTATATATTGACGTCCCACAAATGGAACTGCCTATGTTCGTTGGTGGTTTCTGCGTTTAACGCATTTCCTGATTTTCCGTTTTGACGAGGGATGGCAACTAAATTCTACGTTAACGTTTCTTGTTATATCGATGACAAAATCCGCCAACACCATGAGGAGGTCATGCATCCATGAGGGGCATTTTCGAGACAAAATTGATAACATCATCGTTTAGTGGCGTTCTACTAAGGACAACAGGTTAGGTGTTGGTAGAATACAGCCACATACCATTGTAGTAATATCGATACGTACGTCTAAAGGGCTGATATAAAGATTCCGCGAGATTTGCAGCGGTTTAAATAAAATCCGAAAAAGTTTACTGTAGACCGAAAACATCGATGTATCGATAGCATGGAAATATCAACTGAAAAACAACTATGTTTCGAAACGCCATCCATACTCAAGCCAGTATCGTGAGCCAGATTTAGAGGTTCGTTCAAAAGAGTCCAGTTAAAATAGGAAAAATTACAAATAGTTAACATCGGATTTTTGACTGCCTAAACCGTCCGTCTGTCCCCGAGGAAGACATTGACGACAAAATATGTTCTATCGATATACTGTAACATAATATGTAAACCAGAGATATGAGCATAAGTGGAGAAATGGAGCCATCAAATGGTTCAAAACTATTATTTATATGAATCCGGGGAATTAAGATTTTTCATTGAAATCTTTAAAGTGCTGTAAGTTGCAACGTGTTCAATATATATTTAATACTATATAAGTTTTATTGTGACAATTTTCCGCTAATATGAACGAGTGAGGATCTAGAAGACAAAAACAACGAAAAACATGAGTGGGAAACCATTTTTTTGAAAATCACCACTTTCCTGGAGCCGGTAGCACGAAAACGGTCCAGTTTTTCATGAAAATATATATTATTCGGTATGAAAAGAGAATATCGAGCGGAATGGCGCATGTTATTCAAGTCGGAATCCGTTGACTTGGATTTTTTTTCCCCACAACAGCTATGTGTGACGCTTGTCTGGTAAGCCTCGTTTGGGGTGCAGCAGATGTTATGCGAGGTTGTAATTACTCCGTAGCACGTGTTAGGGGAGACCTCCGAAACCCTGCAGGAAACAATGTGACGATAAGGGAAGTGTGCCCTTTCAAAAAGGACCAATCAGCGATACGAGGAAAACGTAAGGGCCCCTTGCCCTACATTTTTAACGAGACGAAGTGGCGCTCTTTTTTTTTTTACTTTTTATTTATTTATTTTTTTTTTATTACTTTGGGGCTCAAGCCATTCGGAAGGGATGGAGGGATGAACATCAAATACCTTATTGAAGATGGGGATCTCTTCCGCCCTATTCCCTTTTCAATATCGCGGGGAATAAAGTAGGTAGGCAACTTATTTTGATTATGAATATGATGGATCTTCCTGGACCTGCGTTGAACGGATGATTAAAATACCTGTAAAAAGTAGTAGATAACCTATCGTGTGCCAAAAATCGCAAAATAATATTACCTAAATATTAAATTTAAATTTTAATGTTTAGTCAGCCCTTCTTTTTCATGCGCTCTTTAGTACATATTTCCTCAGGTGAGGATAGTTTTGTGTGTGTGTCATCGATCTAAGGGATGTCAATCGTGAATTGAACTGAAAACTCCAAATCAGCTCGTGAGCGTTAGTAATCTTTTGGAGGTACGATTTTGTAATGTGATGACAAATTAAGGGAGATGAGAGGAGGTGGTATCGTTGGTATGCACAGCTTGTAGTGTGGGTGTCAAGCTTGTGTGTAACAGGTTAGGCACTCGGAGATAATGCAAGAGAGGTACCAACCTACCCAGCTAGACGATTTGTGAAACCTTTCATCTGCCACTCCCACACACCTCATGGTCACAGCCCCTAACACTCGAATCCAACCCACCCTCGACGTCTCTAATGCTCCGGTGAAGCAGAGATCCAGCCCGTTTTCAACGTCAAAAGCACTCTGGGACGATCATACAACCCAAACCCGCACCCCATTCATTCCTTTCCCTTTTACCATCCTCCTGAAACCTCTCTTCGTCTAGCAGTTTCTGCGAGTTATCTCGGACTAAATATCGTTCACAAAGCAGCTTCATCTCATCTTCAGGGGAGAACCGCCAACAGCTCGCAGTTCCGCCAGCTGGTAACCGGACTGTAGACTCCTTTTCCTCTGAAGTGCGGTGAAGGAACCGGCAGAGGCCCTTTTATGGAAGTCGCCCGCATTCTCAGCTCCCCTGATGTAGCTACAATGCAGTAAATTAGAGTTCCGATGGCGTTTTTAAACTTCGTTCACCTGGCGACTCAATACATTCCTGTGCAGTCTAAGGAGTAGGTTCACTGACTGAAACTAAGTTTTTGTTAACAAAAACGGTGCACCTAGGGATTCTACTTACAACCTACTCTTAATTCTCAGCACGCATTTGGCGTTTTTAGGAGGCGGGTTTACATTAAATAGGAGGGCTAAACTTGAGTTTATGTTAAAATGCACTCTTTTTTCCAAACTGTAAAATCCACGTATTATTAACCGAGGCACTCTTGTGCTTAGCCCTATATTGTATGCAAATTGTGTTGTGAAACTTGCCTAAGCATGAATAACCAGCTTAGATTTGGGGTTCAACATTGGCCAAAGCTGGTAGCTGGTAGAAAGTGCTATGGACTCCTGCAGACACGAGCCACTGACCATCCGAATCCGGAAGTTGCGCACATTGCTGGGCCAGCGCCGCCTCATGGTGAACGTAGGTTAAGGAGAAGAGACCTGAGGGACAACGCGCCCACTCTGCTGGACTAGGACTAAATCCCCCACAGTACCCTGATCAAGACGAAGCGACCCATAAAAACTCTGCAAGTTCTTGACACAATGGTTCATTATCTTCTTTGTACAGATCACCCTTCTGTCTAGATCACTAGGTCTAAATGTCTAGATCCTAAATGTTAGATTAATAATTACTATGAATTATCACTAATTATTAATAATTTTACTATAATACTAATTATAATACTATAACTATAATAACTACTTTAATACTACTACTACTACTACTACTTTAATTATAATACTATAATTTTACTATTGATAATTTTATCAAGTACCTAGTGAAAATTATTATAATTTATTGTTAGGTATTAATAATTTGTATTTATTATCAATAATAATTATTATTAATTATGATTAATTAATACGATATAATTCTGGGGTTTTTAATACTACGTCGGTAATAATTTTTCTATGAAAGAAGTAGGTACCTACCAACAAACATTCGAAATTACCTTCATTTTCGTAGCACGAAACGTACCTCAGAACAAAAACTCTGCAAATTCTTGACACAACGGTTCATTATCTTCTTTGAACAGATCACCCTTCTGTCTAGATCACTAGGTCTAAATGTCTAGCTCGTAAATTTTAGATTAATTATTATTATGAATTATCACTAATTATTAATAATTTTATCAAGTACCTACCTAGTGAAAATTATTACCTATAATTTATTGTTTAATAATGGACCTTCAAGAAGAGCAATTGTCGTCTCAAAGACTTCGAGAAAACGAAAAAAAACTGCAAATTCTTGACACAACGGTTTATTATCTTCTTTGTAAGGATCAGGGCCGGATTGAAGCATAAGTGCGGGCCCGACAATTAAAATGACAAAATAACGTCAGTGATCATGTGTTATTATTGTTTTCAGGCAATACAGAATGAATAAATAGTTTATATAACATGCACCAACAGAGTATGAAACAAATTATAAACGACAATAAACGGTACGGCATGGTTAAAACAACCGTCTGCCGGAGGTTTGGTAGTGCTTCCTATCAAGTACGACGTTACAGTGAATCAGAAAAATAAAATAAAATGGGAAAACAGCTAGGTTGTGGTTGTTGACACAGACAGATGCACAAAACGAATGATCATAAGTTTAATTGTCTTATCAGAATATTCTTGTACCGCCAAGCCAGCTGAATAATAATCAATAAGGGATGACCTGTCAATGGCTATAGTTCTGTGCGACATTTGAGTGAGAATCCACCGAACTGCGTGGAGAGACTCCAACGGACCAACCTGCACAAGGCTTGCACACTTGACCTCCGGATTCAATTCCCTGTACGGGGTGAAGTACTCGGAATCCTGAGCTGTTCTCTCTTCTGGCTTATAAAGCTCAGAAGCATCGCACCTGCATCGGACCTCATGACAGAATCCTCAATGGACGCATGGATACAGAACCAACTGCCATACACCACCAACTGCCATTCACCACCAACTGCCAGCTCCTCCCCCACCGACCACCCCCGCGCTCTTCTCTGCCACCCACATTCATTTAGCGCCCACAATTTCAATGAATGCGATAGCAGTCAGCTTGTGAATGACGGACAATACAATTTATTTTAATGTTTATTTTAAATTTATTTTAATGTTGTGATGCATTCTCACACAGAAAACAGACGTCTACTAGATCTTGTAGATCATCTGACTGTGGTCTACGTGATCTTCATTCGTCAACAGACATGCTTTAGACCGTCTATTGTTTCTATAAACTTCATTTTCTCCGTCTACTTCTTCATCTTCTTCGTCTACTCAATAAAATGTATTGTTGTGATGCATTAATAGTCTACCCCTTCCCTACTCCCTCCCCCTTTCCACACGTCCCCCGCCGTCCTCAAACCGCCGTCCTCCCCCGCCGTCCTCAAACCGCCGTCCTCAAACCGCCGTCCTCCCCCGTCGTCCTCAAACCGCCGTCCTCCCCCGCCGTTCACCCTCGCCGTCCTCAAACCAATATTACCTAACCATATTACGTTAACCACTGCGGAGTACGTGGCCGACAAGCTGCGGTATGAGCGTGATTGTTTAAATAATTGTTTACACACAGGTACGATTTCTACAACAATGAAGTACGAGGTACGTGGTGTGGGTGTGGGAGGGGGCGCAAAGACATAAAATGTCCCTCGTGGTTGCGTACTTACTCGTACGTAAGCTGTACCCACTTTATGGTTGCTTTGAATCACGAATCCAATGGCTATGCCTGGCATGTCTGAAGCCAAATCATCTAAGAAGAGGAATTCAAATAAACACCTCGATTCGATATGAAGTCTATTTTGTCTCCTTAATTCACCTCATCCACGGGCCTCTCAGATAAATACTACGTCAAAAGATATGACGTCAAATGGCTGGTAAGAACACCTCACAGGATATGACATACGTGGACCGGCAGGGGGTGGATGACGTCAGACAAGTGGCTGGTAAGAACACCTCACAGGATAGGTATGACGTACGTGGACCGGCAGGGGGTGAATGACGTCAGCCAAGTGGCCAGCAAGAACACCTCACAAAATATGACGTACGTGGACCGGCAGGGGGGTGGATGACGTCAGACAAGTGGCCGGCAAGAACACCTCACAGGATATGATGACGTACGTGTACCGGCAGGGGGTGGATGACGTCAGACAAGTGGCCGGCAAGAACACCTCACAGGATATGATGACGTACGTGGACCAGCAGGGGGTGGATGACGTCAGACAAGTGGCCGGCAAGAACACCTCACAGGATATGATGACGTACGTGGACCGCCAGGGGGTGAATGACGTCAGACAAGTGGCCGGCAAGAACACCTCACAGGATATGATGACGTACGTGGACCGGCAGGGGGGGTGGATGACGTCAGACAAGTGGCCGGCAAGAACACCTCACAGGACATGACGTACGTGGACCGGCAGGAATGGATGACGTACGTGGACCGGTAGGAATGTATGAAGTCAGAGGGGTCAAGGGGAGCCAAATATTTTAAACCTCCATTTCTTCCTTACTAATATTAATAAGCATTATGTAAATACGGATCGTAATCTTGAATCTACTTGTACTCTCAACAGTTCCATTATATAAAATATCAAATTACCGTCGAGTTAAGTATTTTTTAACAATTCCTATTTCCATCATAAAAAAATTGTTTCTTCATACAAAATTTGCTTAACTCAACACTTCCTTCGTTAAATACTAAATTGTGGAACTTAAAAATAAATTGTGTCTTCCTTAAACATAACAGTTTTAAAATCTTTGTACAGATCACCCTTCTGTCCAGATCACTAGGTCTAAATGTCTAGATCCTAAATGTTAGATTAATTATTATTATGAATTATCACTAATTATTAATAATTTTATCAAGGAAGTACCTAGTGAAAAATATTATAATTTATTGTTAGGTATTATGAATTTGTATTTATTATAATTAATAATTATTATTAATTATAATTAATTAATACGATATCCGGCTGTTGGAATCGCCTGGGCTGCTTTGTGCAGAACCTGAATGATAGAGATGATGAATTAATTACAAATAAAATGTACCAAAGATTGACCTGTATTTCAACCGTTTGATTCACGATCGTGTTGACAGGCTCAACCTTTGAGCCGTCATTGTGAACGAACGGCTGGTCGTACAAAGCTGCGGATGGTCTTGAAAAATTCTTAGGAATAAACTCTATCTAAATATGAAACAAAAAATTTCAAAATTCGTTTTGAACCCCTTCCCCTTGACCTAGGGTTATGAAAAGTTTCGAGGACCATTGTGGGGTTGGTCGGAAGTCATAAAAAAATTTTCGTAATTTTAACTCAACGCTAACTGGGCAAAGTGCCGCGGACGGCGTACGGCGGACGGACGGATTTTTTTTATTCGATTTTCTGAATCTGCGTATCTTGAAACGTAAACCAACAAAATTTAATTTTGATGGGGGGTTAAAAAAAATTTTCTCTGGGCGATTCCAATGGTTCATTATCGAAGATAATAAACCAAAAGTAGACTTCATATCGACTCGCGGTGTTTATTTGAGTTCGAATGGACCTTCAACAAGAGCAATTGTCGACTCAAATTCCAGTTACGACGAAGAGTGATCAAGGAGGATGAAGCAAGCTTGATTAAGGAGGGAGAAGATACATGCAGAATGCGTGATGCTACATGTAGCATCACGCATTCTGCAGTGAGCTATTCCTATTGCATAGCAACCAGGAAACACGAATACAACTATGTTGAATTCTTTATAATAATTATAATAAAATAAGTACCTATTTGCCAAAAGTGTCAAGTTCTTACAGAATGGACCTTCAACAAGAGCAATTGTCGACTCAAATTCATCTAGAAAAGGAAAAAAAGTAGACTTCATATCGACTCGAGGTGTTCATTTGACTTCGAATGGACCTTCAAGAAGAGCAATAGTCGACTCAAATACATCGAGAAAACGAAAAAAAGTTGACTTCACATCGACTCGAGGTGTTCATTTGAGTTCGAATGGACCCTCAAGAAGAGCAATTGTCGACTCAAATACACCGTGAAAACGAAAAAAGTTGACTTCATATCGACTTGCGGTGTTTATTTGAGTTCGAATGGACCTTCAAGAAGAGCAATTGTCGACTCAAATACATCGTGAAAACGATAAAAAGTTTGCCTTCAGTTCGACTCGAGGTGTTCATTTGAGTTCGAATGGACCCTCAAGAAGAGCAATAGTCGACTCAAATTCGTATAGAAAACGAAAAAAAGTAGACTTCATATCGACTCGAGGTGTTCATTTGACTTCGAATGGACCTTCAAGAAGAGCAATAGTCGACTCAAATACATCGAGAAAACGAAAAAAAGGTGACTTCATATCGACTCGAGGTGTTTATTCGAGTTCGAATGGACCTTCAAGAAGAGCAAATGTCGACTCAAATACATCGAGAAAACGAAAAAAAGTTGACTTCACATCGACTCGAGGTGTTCATTTGAGTTCGAATGGACCCTCAAGAAGAGCAATTGTCGACTCAAATACACCGTGAAAACGAAAAAAGTTGACTTCATATCGACTTGCGGTGTTTATTTGAATTCGGATGGACCTTCAAGAAGAGCAATTGTCGACTCAGATACATCGTGAAAACGATAAAAAGTTGCCTTCAGTTCGACTCGAGGTGTTCATTTGAGTTCGAATGGACCCTCAAGAAGAGCAATAGTCGACTCAAATACATCGTGAAAACGAAAAAAAGTTGACTTCATATCGACTCCCGGTGTTTATTTGAGTTCGAATGGACCTTCAAGAAGAGCAATTGTCGACTCAAATACATCGTGAGAACGAAAAAAACTCTGCAAATTCTTGACACAACGGTTCATTATCTTGTTTGTACAGATCACCCTTCTGTCTAGATCACTAGGTCTAAATGTCTAGATCCTAAATGTTAGATTAATTATTATTATCAATTATCACTCATTATTAACAATTTTATCAAGTACCTAGTGAAAATTATTATAATTTATTGTTAGGTATTAATAATTCGTTTTTATTATTAACAATAATAATTATTAATTATGATTAATTAATACGATATAACTCTGGGGTTTTTAATACTACGTCGGTAATAATTTTTCTATAAAAGAAGTACCTACCAACAAACATTCGAAATTACCTTCATTTCCGTAGCACGAAACGCACCTCAGAACAACAAACTCGACATCACTTAAGCCATATGATGTTCCAAAGAGCTTGTTAGTATGAAAATGGACCTGTATTTCAACAGTTTGATACACGATCGTGTTGTGAGGCACAATCTTTGAGCCCTCATTGTGAGCGAACGGCTGGTCGTACAAAGCTGCGGATGGTCTTAAAAAATTCTACGGAACAAACTCTATCTAAATATGAAATAAAAAACATACCGTTCTATATGAATTTTTCGAGATATGAGATTTTCAAATTTTCAAAATTCGTTTTGAACCCCTTCCCCTTGACCTAGGGTTATGAAAAGTTTCGAGGACCATTGTGGGGTTGGTCGAAACCCATAAAAAAAATTTCGTAATATTAACTCAACGCTAACTGGGCAATGTGGCGCGGACGGCGTACGGCGGACGGCGTACGGCGGACGGCGTACGGCGGACGGCGTACGGCGGACGGACGGATTTTTTTTTATTCGATTTTCTGAATCTACGTATCTTGAAACGTAAACCAACAAATTTTGAGGGGGGGTTAAAATTTTTTTTTCTTTGGGCGATTCCAATGGTTCATTATCGAAGATAATAAACCAAAAGTGGACTTCATATCGACTCGAGGTGTTTATTTGAGTTCGAATGGACCTTCAAGAAGAGCGAATGTCGACTCAAATACATCGTAAGAACGAAAAAAAGTTGACTTCATATCGACTCGAGGTGTTTATTTGAGTTCGAATGGACCTTCAAGAAGAGCAATTGTCGACTCAAATACATCGAGAAAACGAAAAAAAGTTGACTTCACATCGACTCGAGGTGTTCATTTGAGTTCGAATGGACCTTCAAGAAGAGCAA
Source organism: Stenodema calcarata (assembly GCA_963920205.1). Lineage (NCBI taxonomy): Eukaryota > Metazoa > Arthropoda > Insecta > Hemiptera > Miridae > Stenodema > Stenodema calcarata. Next base: position 2,228,540 of record OY986056.1, on the reverse strand, counting down.
TAGTCGACTCAAATACATCGAGAAAACGAAAAAAAGTTGACTTCATATCGACTCGAGGTGTTTATTCGAGTTCGAATGGACCTTCAAGAAGAGCAAATGTCGACTCAAATACATCGAGAAAACGAAAAAAAGGTTGACTTCGTATCGACTCGAGGTATTCATTTGAGTTCGAATGGACCTTCAAGAAGAGCAATAGTCGACTCAAATACATCGTGAAAACGAAAAAAAGTTGACTTCATATCGACTCGAGGTGTTCATTTGAGTTCGAATGGACCTTCAAGAAGAGCAATTGTCGACTCAAATACATCGTGAAAACGACAAAAAGTTGCCTTCAGTTCGACTCGAGGTGTTCATTTGAGTTCGAATGGACCCTCAAGAAGAGCAATAGTCGACTCAAATACATCGTGAAAACGAAAAAAAGTTGACTTCATATCGACTCCCGGTGTTTATTTGAGTTCGAATGGACCTTCAAGAAGAGCAATTGTCGACTCAAATACATCGTGAGAACGAAAAAAAGTGGACTTCATATCGACTCGAGGTGTTTATTTGAGTTCGAATGGACCTTCAAGAAGAGCAAATGTCGACTCAAATACATCGAGATAACGAAAAAAAGTTGACTTCACATCGACTCGAGGTGTTCATTTGAGTTCGAATGGACCCTCAAGAAGAGCAATTGTCGACTCAAATACACCGTGAAAACGAAAAAAGTTGACTTCATATCGACTTGCGGTGTTTATTTGAATTCGGATGGACCTTCAAGAAGAGCAATTGTCGACTCAGATACATCGTGAAAACGATAAAAAGTTGCCTTCAGTTCGACTCGAGGTGTTCATTTGAGTTCGAATGGACCCTCAAGAAGAGCAATAGTCGACTCAAATACATCGTGAAAACGAAAAAAAGTTGACTTCATATCGACTCCCGGTGTTTATTTGAGTTCGAATGGACCTTCAAGAAGAGCAATTGTCGACTCAAATACATCGTGAGAACGAAACCAATGGTTCATTATCGAAGATAATAAACCAAAAAACTCTGCAAATTCTTGACACAACGGTTCATTATCTTGTTTGTACAGATCACCCTTCTGTCTAGATCACTAGGTCTAAATGTCTAGATCCTAAATGTTAGATTAATTATTATTATCAATTATCACTCATTATTAACAATTTTATCAAGTACCTAGTGAAAATTATTATAATTTATTGTTAGGTATTAATAATTCGTTTTTATTATTAACAATAATAATTATTAATTATGATTAATTAATACGATATAACTCTGGGGTTTTTAATACTACGTCGGTAATAATTTTTCTATAAAAGAAGTACCTACCAACAAACATTCGAAATTACCTTCATTTCCGTAGCACGAAACGCACCTCAGAACAACAAACTCGACATCACTTAAGCCATATGATGTTCCAAAGAGCTTGTTAGTATGAAAATGGACCTGTATTTCAACAGTTTGATACACGATCGTGTTGTGAGGCACAATCTTTGAGCCCTCATTGTGAGCGAACGGCTGGTCGTACAAAGCTGCGGATGGTCTTAAAAAATTCTACGGAACAAACTCTATCTAAATATGAAATAAAAAACATACCGTTCTATATGAATTTTTCGAGATATGAGATTTTCAAATTTTCAAAATTCGTTTTGAACCCCTTCCCCTTGACCTAGGGTTATGAAAAGTTTCGAGGACCATTGTGGGGTTGGTCGAAACCCATAAAAAAAATTTCGTAATATTAACTCAACGCTACCTGGGCAATGTGGCGCGGACGGCGTACGGCGGACGGCGTACGGCGGACGGCGTACGGCGGACGGACGGATTTTTTTTTATTCGATTTTCTGAATCTACGTATCTTGAAACGTAAACCAACAAATTTTGAGGGGGGGTTAAAATTTTTTTTTCTTTGGGCGATTCCAATGGTTCATTATCGAAGATAATAAACCAAAAGTGGACTTCATATCGACTCGAGGTGTTTATTTGAGTTCGAATGGACCTTCAAGAAGAGCGAATGTCGACTCAAATACATCGTAAGAACGAAAAAAAGTTGACTTCATATCGACTCGAGGTGTTTATTTGAGTTCGAATGGACCTTCAAGAAGAGCAATTGTCGACTCAAATACATCGAGAAAACGAAAAAAAGTTGACTTCACATCGACTCGAGGTGTTCATTTGAGTTCGAATGGACCTTCAAGAAGAGCAATAGTCGACTCAAATACATCGAGAAAACGAAAAAAAGTTGACTTCATATCGACTCGAGGTGTTTATTCGAGTTCGAATGGACCTTCAAGAAGAGCAAATGTCGACTCAAATACATCGAGAAAACGAAAAAAAGGTTGACTTCGTATCGACTCGAGGTATTCATTTGAGTTCGAATGGACCTTCAAGAAGAGCAATAGTCGACTCAAATACATCGTGAAAACGAAAAAAAGTTGACTTCATATCGACTCGAGGTGTTCATTTGAGTTCGAATGGACCTTCAAGAAGAGCAATTGTCGACTCAAATACATCGTGAAAACGACAAAAAGTTGCCTTCAGTTCGACTCGAGGTGTTCATTTGAGTTCGAATGGACCCTCAAGAAGAGCAATAGTCGACTCAAATACATCGTGAAAACGAAAAAAAGTTGACTTCATATCGACTCCCGGTGTTTATTTGAGTTCGAATGGACCTTCAAGAAGAGCAATTGTCGACTCAAATACATCGTGAGAACGAAAAAAAGTGGACTTCATATCGACTCGAGGTGTTTATTTGAGTTCGAATGGACCTTCAAGAAGAGCAAATGTCGACTCAAATACATCGAGATAACGAAAAAAAGTTGACTTCACATCGACTCGCGGTGTTTATTTGAGTTCGAATGGACCTTCAAGAAGAGCAATTGTCGACTCAAATACATCGTGAAAACGATAAAAAGTTGCCTTCAGTTCGACTCGAGGTGTTCATTTGAGTTCGAATGGACCCTCAAGAAGAGCAATAGTCGACTCAAATACATCGTGAAAACGAAAAAAATTTGACTTCATATCGACTCCCGGTGTTTATTTGAGTTCGAATGGACCTTCAAGAAGAGCAATTGTTGACTCAAATACATCGTGAGAACGAAAAAAAGTGGACTTCATATCGACTCGAGGTGTTTATTTGAGTTCGAATGGACCTTCAAGAAGAGCAAATGTCGACTCAAATACATCGAGAAAACGAAAAAAAGTTGAATTCACATCGACTCGAGGTGTTCATTTTAGTTCGAATGGACCTTTAAGAAGAGCAATAGTCGACTCAAATACACCGAGAAAACGAAAAAAAAGTTGACTTCATATCGACTCGAGGTGTTTATTTGAGTTCGAATGGACCTTCAAGAAGAGCGAATGTCGACTCAAATACATCGAGAAAACGAAAAAAAGGTTGACTTCGTATCGACTCGAGGTATTCATTTGATTTCGAATGGACCTTCAAGAAGAGCAATAGTCGACTCAAATACATCGTGAAAACGAAAAAAAGTTGACTTCATATCGACTCGAGGTGTTCATTTGAGTTCAAATGGACCTTCAAGAAGAGCAATAGTGGACTCAAATACATCGAGAAAACGAAAAAAAGTGGACTTCATACCGACTCGAGGAGTTTATTTGAGTTCGAATGGACCTTCAAGAAGAGCAATAGTCGACTCAAATACACCGAGAAAACGAAAAAAAGTTGACTTCATATCGACTCGAGGTGTTTATTTGAGTTCGAATGGACCTTCAGGAAGAGCAAATGTCGACTCAAATACATCGAGAAAACGAAAAAAAGTTGACTTCGTATCACTCGAGGTGTTTATTCGAGTTCGAATGGAGCTTCAAGAAGAGCAATTGTCGACTCAAATACATCGTGAAATCGGAAAAAGTTGACTTCACATCGACTCGAGGTGTTCATTTGAGTTCGAATGGTCCTTCAAGAAGAGCAATAGTCGACTCAAATACATCGATAAAACGAAAAAAAGTTGACTTCATATCGACTCGAGGTGTTTATTTGAGTTCGAATGGACCTTCAGGAAGAGCAAATGTCGACTCAAATACATCGAGAAAACGAAAAAAAGTTGACTTCGTATCACTCGAGGTGTTTATTCGAGTTCGAATGGAGCTTCAAGAAGAGCAATTGTCGACTCAAATACATCGTGAAATCGGAAAAAGTTGACTTCATATCGACTCGCGGTGTTTATTTGAGTTCGAATGGACCTTCAAGAAGAGCAATTGTCGACTCAAATAGGTACATCGTGAGAACGAAAAAAAGTGGACTTCACATCGACTCGAGGTGTTCATTTGAGTTCGAATGGTCCTTCAAGAAGAGCAATAGTCGACTCAAATACATCGAGAAAACGAAAAAAAGTTGACTTCATATCGACTCGCGGTGTTCATTTGAGTTCGAATGGACCTTCAAGGAGAGACATTGTCGACTCAAATACATCTTGAAAACGAAAAAAAGTTGACTTCGTATCGAATCGAGGTGTTCATTTGAGTTCGAATGGCCCTTCAAGAAGAGCAAATGTCGACTCAAATACATCGAGAAAACGAAAAAAAGTTGACTACACATCGACTCGAGGTGTTCATTTGAGTTCGAATGGACCTTCAAGAAGAGCAATAGTCGACTCAAATACATCGAGAAAACGAAAAAAAGTTGACTTCTTATCGACTCGAAGGGTTTATTCGAGTTCGAATGGACCTTCAAGAAGAGCAATAGTCGACTCAAATACATCGAGAAAACGAAAAAAAGTTTACTTCGTATCGACTCGAGGTGTTCGTTTGAGTTCGAATGGCCCTTCAAGAAGAGCAATAGTCGACTCAAATACATCGTGAAAACGAAAAAAAGTTGACTTCATATCGACTCGAGGTGTTTATATGAGTTCAAATGGACCTTCAAGAAGAGCAATTGTCGACTCAAATACATCGGGAGAACGAAAAAAAGTGGACTTCATATCGACTCGAGGTGTTTATTTTGAGTTCGAATGGACCTTCAAGAAGAGCAATTGTCGACTCGAATAGGTACATCGTGAGAACGAAAAAAAGTGGACTTTATACCGACTCGAGGTGTTTATTTGAGTTCGAATGGACCTTCAAGAAGAGCAATAGTCGACTCAAATACATCGAGAAAACGAAAAAAAGTTGACTTCATATCGACTCGCGGTGTTCATTTGAGTTCGAATGGACCTTCAAGAAGAGAAATTGTCGACTCAAATACATCTTGAAAACGAAAAAAAGTTGACTTCGTATCGACTCGAGGTGTTCATTTGAGTTCGAATGGACCTTCAAGAAGAGCAATAGTCGACTCAAATACATCGAGAATACGAAAAAAAGTTTACTTCGTATCGACTCGAGGTGTTCGTTTGAGTTCGAATGGCCCTTCAAGAAGAGCAAATGTCGACTCAAATACATCGAGAAAACGAAAAAAAGTTGAGTTCATATCGACTCGAGGTGTTCATACGAAATCGAATGGACCTTCAAGAAGAGCAAATGTCGACTCAAATACATGTTGAAAACGAAAAAAAGTTGACTTCATATTGACTCGAGGGGTTTATTCGAGTTCGAATGGACCTTCAAGAAGAGCAAATGTCGACTCAAATACATCGAGAAAACGAAACAAGTTCACTTCATATCGACTCGAGGTGTTTATATGAGGTGAAATGGACCTTCAAGAAGAGCAATAGTCGATTCAAAGACATCGAGAAAACGAAAAAAAGTTGACTTCATATCGACTCGAGGTGTTCATTTGAGGTCAAATGGACCTTCAGGAAGAGCAAATGTCGACTCAAATACATCGAGAAAACGAAAAAAAGTTGACTTCGTATCACTCGAGGTGTTTATTCGAGTTCGAATGGAGCTTCAAGAAGAGCAATTGTCGACTCAAATACATCGTGAAATTGGAAAAATTTGACTTCATATCGACTCGCGGTGTTTATTTGAGTTCGAATGGACCTTCAAGAAGAGCAATTGTCGACTCAAATAGGTACATCGTGAGAACGAAAAAAAGTGGACTTCACATCGACTCGAGGTGTTCATTTGAGTTCGAATGGTCCTTCAAGAAGAGCAATAGTCGACTCAAATACATCGAGAAAACGAAAAAAAGTTGACTTCATATCGACTCGCGGTGTTCATTTGAGTTCGAATGGACCTTCAACAAGAGACATTGTCGACTCAAATACATCTTGAAAACGAAAAAAAATTGACTTCGTATCGAATCGAGGTGTTCATTTGAGTTCGAATGGCCCTTCAAGAAGAGCAAATGTCGACTCAAATACATCGAGAAAACGAAAAAAAGTTGACTACACATCGACTCGAGGTGTTCATTTGAGTTCGAATGGACCTTCAAGAAGAGCAATAGTCGACTCAAATACATCGAGAAAACGAAAAAAAGTTGACTTCTTATCGACTCGAAGGGTTTATTCGAGTTCGAATGGACCTTCAAGAAGAGCAATAGTCGACTCAAATACATCGAGAAAACGAAAAAAAGTTTACTTCGTATCGACTCGAGGTGTTCGTTTGAGTTCGAATGGCCCTTCAAGAAGAGCAATAGTCGACTCAAATACATCGTGAAAACGAAAAAAAGTTGACTTCATATCGACTCGAGGTGTTTATTTTGAGTTCGAATGGACCTTCAAGAAGAGCAATTGTCGACTCGAATAGGTACATCGTGAGAACGAAAAAAAGTGGACTTCATACCGACTCGAGGTGTTTATTTGAGTTCGAATGGACCTTCAAGAAGAGCAATAGTCGACTCAAATACATCGAGAAAACGAAAAAAAGTTGACTACACATCGACTCGAGGTGTTCATTTGAGTTCGAATGGACCTTCAAGAAGAGCAATAGTCGACTCAAATACATCGAGAAAACGAAAAAAAGTTGACTTCTTATCGACTCGAAGGGTTTATTCGAGTTCGAATGGACCTTCAAGAAGAGCAATAGTCGACTCAAATACATCGAGAAAACGAAAAAAAGTTTACTTCGTATCGACTCGAGGTGTTCGTTTGAGTTCGAATGGCCCTTCAAGAAGAGCAATAGTCGACTCAAATACATCGTGAAAACGAAAAAAAGTTGACTTCATATCGACTCGAGGTGTTTATTTTGAGTTCGAATGGACCTTCAAGAAGAGCAATTGTCGACTCGAATAGGTACATCGTGAGAACGAAAAAAAGTGGACTTCATACCGACTCGAGGTGTTTATTTGAGTTCGAATGGACCTTCAAGAAGAGCAATAGTCGACTCAAATACATCGAGAAAACGAAAAAAAGTTGACTTCATATCGACTCGCGGTGTTCATTTGAGTTCGAATGGACCTTCAAGAAGAGAAATTGTCGACTCAAATACATCTTGAAAACGAAAAAAAGTTGACTTCGTATCGACTCGAGGTGTTCATTTGAGTTCGAATGGACCTTCAAGAAGAGCAATAGTCGACTCAAATACATCGAGAATACGAAAAAAAGTTTACTTCGTATCGACTCGAGGTGTTCGTTTGAGTTCGAATGGCCCTTCAAGAAGAGCAATAGTCGACTCAAATACATCGTGAAAACGAAAAAAAGTTGACTTCATATCGACTCGAGGTGTTTATTTTGAGTTCGAATGGACCTTCAAGAAGAGCAATTGTCGACTCGAATAGGTACATCGTGAGAACGAAAAAAAGTGGACTTCATACCGACTCGAGGTGTTTATTTGAGTTCGAATGGACCTTCAAGAAGAGCAATAGTCGACTCAAATACATCGAGAAAACGAAAAAAAGTTGACTTCATATCGACTCGAGGTGTTCATACGAAATCGAATGGACCTTCAAGAAGAGCAAATGTCGACTCAAATACATGTTGAAAACGAAAAAAAGTTGACTTCATATTGACTCGAGGGGTTTATTCGAGTTCGAATGGACCTTCAAGAAGAGCAAATGTCGACTCAAATACATCGAGAAAACGAAACAAGTTCACTTCATATCGACTCGAGGTGTTTATATGAGGTGAAATGGACCTTCAAGAAGAGCAATAGTCGATTCAAAGACATCGAGAAAACGAAAAAAAGTTGACTTCATATCGACTCGAGGTGTTCATTTGAGGTCAAATGGACCTTCAGGAAGAGCAAATGTCGACTCAAATACATCGAGAAAACGAAAAAAAGTTGACTTCGTATCACTCGAGGTGTTTATTCGAGTTCGAATGGAGCTTCAAGAAGAGCAATTGTCGACTCAAATACATCGTGAAATTGGAAAAAGTTGACTTCATATCGACTCGCGGTGTTTATTTGAGTTCGAATGGACCTTCAAGAAGAGCAAATGTCGACTCAAATACATCGAGAAAACGAAAAAAAGTTGACTTCACATCGACTCGAGGTGTTCATTTGAGTTCGAATGGCCCTTAAAGAAGAGCAATAGTCGACTCAAATACATCGAGAAAACGAAAAAAAGTTTACTTCCTATCGACTCGAGGTGTTCATTTGAGTTCGAATGGCCCTTCAAGAAGAGCAATAGTCGACTCAAATACATCGAGAAAACGAAAAAAAGTTGACTTCATATCGACTCGAGGTGTTCATACGAAATCGAATGGACCTTCAAGAAGAGCAAATGTCGACTCAAATACATGTTGAAAACGAAAAAAAGTTGACTTCATATTGACTCGAGGGGTTTATTCGAGTTCGAATGGACCTTCAAGAAGAGCAAATGTCGACTCAAATACATCGAGAAAACGAAACAAGTTCACTTCATATCGACTCGAGGTGTTTATATGAGGTGAAATGGACCTTCAAGAAGAGCAATAGTCGACTCAAATACATCGAGAAAAGGAAAAAAAGTTGACTTCATATCGACTCGAAGGGTTTATTCGAGTTCGAATGGACCTTCAAGAAGAGCAATAGTCGACTCAAATACATCGAGAAAACGAAAAAAAGTTTACTTCGTATCGACTCGAGGGGTTTATTCGAGTTCGAATGGACCTTCAAGAAGAGCAAATGTCAACTCAAATACATCGAGAAAACGAAAAAAATTGACTTCATATCGACTCGAGGTGTTCATTTGAGGTCAAATGGACCTTCAGGAAGAGCAAATGTCGACTCAAATACATCGAGAAAACGAAAAAAAGTTGACTTCGTATCACTCGAGGTGTTTATTCGAGTTCGAATGGAGCTTCAAGAAGAGCAATTGTCGACTCAAATACATCGTGAAATCGGAAAAAGTTGACTTCATATCGACTCGCGGTGTTTATTTGAGTTCGAATGGACCTTCAAGAAGAGCAATTGTCGACTCAAATAGGTACATCGTGAGAACGAAAAAAAGTGGACTTAACATCGACTCGAGGTGTTCATTTGAGTTCGAATGGTCCTTCAAGAAGAGCAATAGTCGACTCAAATACATCGAGAAAACGAAAACCATTTGACTTCATATTGACTCGAGGGGTTTATTCGAGTTCGAATGGACCTTCAAGAAGAGCAAATGTCGACTCAAATACATCGAGAAAACGAAACAAGTTCACTTCATATCGACTCGAGGTGTTTATATGAGGTGAAATGGACCTTCAAGAAGAGCAATAGTCGACTCAAATACATCGAGAAAAGGAAAAAAAGTTGACTTCATATCGACTCGAAGGGTTTATTCGAGTTCGAATGGACCTTCAAGAAGAGCAATAGTCGACTCAAATACATCGAGAAAACGAAAAAAAGTTTACTTCGTATCGACTCGAGGGGTTTATTCGAGTTCGAATGGACCTTCAAGAAGAGCAAATGTCAACTCAAATACATCGAGAAAACGAAAAAAATTGACTTCATATCGACTCGAGGTGTTCATTTGAGGTCAAATGGACCTTCAGGAAGAGCAAATGTCGACTCAAATACATCGAGAAAACGAAAAAAAGTTGACTTCGTATCACTCGAGGTGTTTATTCGAGTTCGAATAGAGCTTCAAGAAGAGCAATTGTCGACTCAAATACATCGTGAAATCGGAAAAAGTTGACTTCATATCGACTCGCGGTGTTTATTTGAGTTCGAATGGACCTTCAAGAAGAGCAATTGTCGACTCAAATAGGTACATCGTGAGAACGAAAAAAAGTGGACTTCACATCGACTCGAGGTGTTCATTTGAGTTCGAATGGTCCTTCAAGAAGAGCAATAGTCGACTCAAATACATCGAGAAAACGAAAACCATTTGACTTCATATCGACTCGAGGTGTTCATTTGAGTTTGAATGGCCCTTCAAGAAGAGCAATAGTCGATTCAAAGACATCGAGAAAACGAAAAAAAGTTGACTTCGTATCACTCGAGGTGTTTATTCGAGTTCGAATGGAGCTTCAAGAAGAGCAATTGTCGACTCAAATACATCGTGAAATCGGAAAAAGTTGACTTCATATCGACTCGCGGTGTTTATTTGAGTTCGAATGGATCTTCGAGAAGAGCAATTGTCGACTCAAATAGGTACATCGTGAGAACGAAAAAAAGTGGACTTCATACCGACTCGAGGTGTTTATTTGAGTTCGAATGGACCTTCAAGAAGAGCAATAGTCGACTCAAATACATCGTGAGAACGAAAAAAAGTGGACTTCCTATCGACTCGAGGTGTTTATTTGAGTTCGAATGGACCTTCAAGAAGAGCAAATGTCGACTCAAATACATGTTGAAAACGAAAAAAAGTTGACTTCATATTGACTCGAGGGGTTTATTCGAGTTCGAATGGCCCTTCAAGAAGAGCAATAGTCGACTCAAATACATCGAGAAAACGAAAAAAAGTTTACTTCATATCGACTCGCGGTGTTTATTTGAGTTCGAATGGACCTTCATGAAGAGCAATAGTCGACTCAAATACATCGAGAAAACGAAAAAAAGTTGACTTCACATCGACTCGAGGTATTCATTTGAGTTCGAATGGACCTTCAAGAAGAGCAAATGTCGACTCAAATACATCGAGAAAATGAAAAAAAGTTGAGTTCATATCGACTCGAGGTGTTCATACGAAATCGAATGGACCTTCAAGAAGAGCAAATGTCGACTCAAATACATGTTGAAAACGAAAAAAAGTTGACTTCATATTGACTCGAGGGGTTTATTCGAGTTCGAATGGACCTTCAAGAAGAGCAAATGTCGACTCAAATACATCGAGAAAACGAAACAAGTTCACTTCATATCGACTCGAGGTGTTTATTTGAGGTGAAATGGACCTTCAAGAAGAGCAATAGTCGACTCAAATACATCGAGAAAACGAAAAAAAGTTGACTTCATATCGACTCGAAGGGTTTATTCGAGTTCGAATGGACCTTCAAGAAGAGCAAATGTCGACTCAAATACATCGAGAAAACGAAAAAAAGTTGACTTCACATCGACTCGAGGTGTTCATTTGAGTTCGATTGGTCCTTCAAGAAGAGCAATAGTCGACTCAAATACATCGAGAAAACGAAAAAAATTTGACTTCATATCGACTCGAGGTGTTCATTTGAGTTCGAATGGTCCTTCAAGAAGAGCAATAGTCGACTCAAATACATCGAGAAAACGAAAACCATTTGACTTCATATCGACTCGAGGTGTTCATTTGAGTTTGAATGGCCCTTCAAGAAGAGCAATAGTCGATTCAAAGACATCGAGAAAACGAAAAAAAGTTGACTTCGTATCACTCGAGGTGTTTATTCGAGTTCGAATGGAGCTTCAAGAAGAGCAATTGTCGACTCAAATACATCGTGAAATCGGAAAAAGTTGACTTCATATCGACTCGCGGTGTTTATTTGAGTTCGAATGGACCTTCGAGAAGAGCAATTGTCGACTCAAATAGGTACATCGTGAGAACGAAAAAAAGTGGACTTCATACCGACTCGAGGTGTTTATTTGAGTTCGAATGGACCTTCAAGAAGAGCAATAGTCGACTCAAATACATCGTGAGAACGAAAAAAAGTGGACTTCCTATCGACTCGAGGTGTTTATTTGAGTTCGAATGGACCTTCAAGAAGAGCAAATGTCGACTCAAATACATGTTGAAAACGAAAAAAAGTTGACTTCATATTGACTCGAGGGGTTTATTCGAGTTCGAATGGCCCTTCAAGAAGAGCAATAGTCGACTCAAATACATCGAGAAAACGAAAAAAAGTTTACTTCATATCGACTCGCGGTGTTTATTTGAGTTCGAATGGACCTTCATGAAGAGCAATAGTCGACTCAAATACATCGAGAAAACGAAAAAAAGTTGACTTCACATCGACTCGAGGTATTCATTTGAGTTCGAATGGACCTTCAAGAAGAGCAATAGTCGACTCAAATACATCGAGAAAACGAAAAAAAGTTGACTTCATATCGACTCGAAGGGTTTATTCGAGTTCGAATGGACCTTCAAGAAGAGCAAATGTCGACTCAAATACATCGAGAAAACGAAAAAAAGTTTACTTCGTATCGACTCGAGGGGTTTATTCGAGTTCGAATGGACCTTCAAGAAGAGCAAATGTCGACTCAAATACATCGAGAAAATGAAAAAAAGTTGAGTTCATATCGACTCGAGGTGTTCATACGAAATCGAATGGACCTTCAAGAAGAGCAAATGTCGACTCAAATACATGTTGAAAACGAAAAAAAGTTGACTTCATATTGACTCGAGGGGTTTATTCGAGTTCGAATGGACCTTCAAGAAGAGCAAATGTCGACTCAAATACATCGAGAAAACGAAACAAGTTCACTTCATATCGACTCGAGGTGTTTATTTGAGGTGAAATGGACCTTCAAGAAGAGCAATAGTCGACTCAAATACATCGAGAAAACGAAAAAAAGTTGACTTCATATCGACTCGAAGGGTTTATTCGAGTTCGAATGGACCTTCAAGAAGAGCAAATGTCGACTCAAATACATCGAGAAAACGAAAAAAAGTTTACTTCGTATCGACTCGAGGGGTTTATTCGAGTTCGAATGGACCTTCAAGAAGAGCAAATGTCAACTCAAATACATCGAGAAAACGAAAAAAATTGACTTCATATCGACTCGAGGTGTTCATTTGAGGTCAAATGGACCTTCAGGAAGAGCAAATGTCGACTCAAATACATCGAGAAAACGAAAAAAGTTGACTTCGTATCACTCGAGGTGTTTATTCGAGTTCGAATGGAGCTTCAAGAAGAGCAATTGTCGACTCAAATACATCGTGAAATCGGAAAAAGTTGACTTCATATCGACTCGCGGTGTTTATTTGAGTTCGAATGGACCTTCAAGAAGAGCAATTGTCGACTCAAATAGGTACATCGTGAGAACGAAAAAAAGTGGACTTCACATCGACTCGAGGTGTTCATTTGAGTTCGAATGGTCCTTCAAGAAGAGCAATAGTCGACTCAAATACATCGAGAAAACGAAAACCATTTGACTTCATATTGACTCGAGGGGTTTATTCGAGTTCGAATGGACCTTCAAGAAGAGCAAATGTCGACTCAAATACATCGAGAAAACGAAACAAGTTCACTTCATATCGACTCGAGGTGTTTATATGAGGTGAAATGGACCTTCAAGAAGAGCAATAGTCGACTCAAATACATCGAGAAAAGGAAAAAAAGTTGACTTCATATCGACTCGAAGGGTTTATTCGAGTTCGAATGGACCTTCAAGAAGAGCAATAGTCGACTCAAATACATCGAGAAAACGAAAAAAAGTTTACTTCGTATCGACTCGAGGGGTTTATTCGAGTTCGAATGGACCTTCAAGAAGAGCAAATGTCAACTCAAATACATCGAGAAAACGAAAAAAATTGACTTCATATCGACTCGAGGTGTTCATTTGAGGTCAAATGGACCTTCAGGAAGAGCAAATGTCGACTCAAATACATCGAGAAAACGAAAAAAAGTTGACTTCGTATCACTCGAGGTGTTTATTCGAGTTCGAATGGAGCTTCAAGAAGAGCAATTGTCGACTCAAATACATCGTGAAATCGGAAAAAGTTGACTTCATATCGACTCGCGGTGTTTATTTGAGTTCGAATGGACCTTCAAGAAGAGCAATTGTCGACTCAAATAGGTACATCGTGAGAACGAAAAAAAGTGGACTTCACATCGACTCGAGGTGTTCATTTGAGTTCGAATGGTCCTTCAAGAAGAGCAATAGTCGACTCAAATACATCGAGAAAACGAAAACCATTTGACTTCATATCGACTCGAGGTGTTCATTTGAGTTTGAATGGCCCTTCAAGAAGAGCAATAGTCGATTCAAAGACATCGAGAAAACGAAAAAAAGTTGACTTCGTATCACTCGAGGTGTTTATTCGAGTTCGAATGGAGCTTCAAGAAGAGCAATTGTCGACTCAAATACATCGTGAAATCGGAAAAAGTTGACTTCATATCGACTCGCGGTGTTTATTTGAGTTCGAATGGACCTTCGAGAAGAGCAATTGTCGACTCAAATAGGTACATCGTGAGAACGAAAAAAAGTGGACTTCATACCGACTCGAGGTGTTTATTTGAGTTCGAATGGACCTTCAAGAAGAGCAATAGTCGACTCAAATACATCGTGAGAACGAAAAAAAGTGGACTTCCTATCGACTCGAGGTGTTTATTTGAGTTCGAATGGACCTTCAAGAAGAGCAAATGTCGACTCAAATACATGTTGAAAACGAAAAAAAGTTGACTTCATATTGACTCGAGGGGTTTATTCGAGTTCGAATGGCCCTTCAAGAAGAGCAATAGTCGACTCAAATACATCGAGAAAACGAAAAAAAGTTTACTTCATATCGACTCGCGGTGTTTATTTGAGTTCGAATGGACCTTCATGAAGAGCAATAGTCGACTCAAATACATCGAGAAAACGAAAAAAAGTTGACTTCACATCGACTCGAGGTATTCATTTGAGTTCGAATGGACCTTCAAGAAGAGCAAATGTCGACTCAAATACATCGAGAAAATGAAAAAAAGTTGAGTTCATATCGACTCGAGGTGTTCATACGAAATCGAATGGACCTTCAAGAAGAGCAAATGTCGACTCAAATACATGTTGAAAACGAAAAAAAGTTGACTTCATATTGACTCGAGGGGTTTATTCGAGTTCGAATGGACCTTCAAGAAGAGCAAATGTCGACTCAAATACATCGAGAAAACGAAACAAGTTCACTTCATATCGACTCGAGGTGTTTATTTGAGGTGAAATGGACCTTCAAGAAGAGCAATAGTCGACTCAAATACATCGAGAAAACGAAAAAAAGTTGACTTCATATCGACTCGAAGGGTTTATTCGAGTTCGAATGGACCTTCAAGAAGAGCAAATGTCGACTCAAATACATCGAGAAAACGAAAAAAAGTTGACTTCACATCGACTCGAGGTGTTCATTTGAGTTCGATTGGTCCTTCAAGAAGAGCAATAGTCGACTCAAATACATCGAGAAAACGAAAAAAATTTGACTTCATATCGACTCGAGGTGTTCATTTGAGTTCGAATGGTCCTTCAAGAAGAGCAATAGTCGACTCAAATACATCGAGAAAACGAAAACCATTTGACTTCATATCGACTCGAGGTGTTCATTTGAGTTTGAATGGCCCTTCAAGAAGAGCAATAGTCGATTCAAAGACATCGAGAAAACGAAAAAAAGTTGACTTCGTATCACTCGAGGTGTTTATTCGAGTTCGAATGGAGCTTCAAGAAGAGCAATTGTCGACTCAAATACATCGTGAAATCGGAAAAAGTTGACTTCATATCGACTCGCGGTGTTTATTTGAGTTCGAATGGACCTTCGAGAAGAGCAATTGTCGACTCAAATAGGTACATCGTGAGAACGAAAAAAAGTGGACTTCATACCGACTCGAGGTGTTTATTTGAGTTCGAATGGACCTTCAAGAAGAGCAATAGTCGACTCAAATACATCGTGAGAACGAAAAAAAGTGGACTTCCTATCGACTCGAGGTGTTTATTTGAGTTCGAATGGACCTTCAAGAAGAGCAAATGTCGACTCAAATACATGTTGAAAACGAAAAAAAGTTGACTTCATATTGACTCGAGGGGTTTATTCGAGTTCGAATGGCCCTTCAAGAAGAGCAATAGTCGACTCAAATACATCGAGAAAACGAAAAAAAGTTTACTTCATATCGACTCGCGGTGTTTATTTGAGTTCGAATGGACCTTCATGAAGAGCAATAGTCGACTCAAATACATCGAGAAAACGAAAAAAAGTTGACTTCACATCGACTCGAGGTATTCATTTGAGTTCGAATGGACCTTCAAGAAGAGCAAATGTCGACTCAAATACATCGAGAAAATGAAAAAAGGTTGAGTTCATATCGACTCGAGGTGTTCATACGAAATCGAATGGACCTTCAAGAAGAGCAAATGTCGACTCAAATACATGTTGAAAACGAAAAAAAGTTGACTTCATATTGACTCGAGGGGTTTATTCGAGTTCGAATGGACCTTCAAGAAGAGCAAATGTCGACTCAAATACATCGAGAAAACGAAACAAGTTCACTTCATATCGACTCGAGGTGTTTATTTGAGGTGAAATGGACCTTCAAGAAGAGCAATAGTCGACTCAAATACATCGAGAAAACGAAAAAAAGTTGACTTCATATCGACTCGAAGGGTTTATTCGAGTTCGAATGGACCTTCAAGAAGAGCAAATGTCGACTCAAATACATCGAGAAAACGAAAAAAAGTTGACTTCACATCGACTCGAGGTGTTCATTTGAGTTCGATTGGTCCTTCAAGAAGAGCAATAGTCGACTCAAATACATCGAGAAAACGAAAAAAATTTGACTTCATATCGACTCGAGGTGTTCATTTGAGTTTGAATGGCCCTTCAAGAAGAGCAATAGTCGATTCAAAGACATCGAGAAAACGAAGAAAAGTTGACTTCATATCGACTCGAGGTGTTTATTCGAGTTCGAATGGAGCTTCAAGAAGAGCGATTGTCGACTCAAATACATCGTGAAATCGGAAAAAGTTGACTTCATATCGACTCGAGGTATTCATTTGAGTTCGAATGGACCTTCAAGAAGAGCAAATGTCGACTCAAATACATCGAGAAAACGAAACAAGTTCACTTCATATCGACTCGAGGTGTTTATTTGAGGTGAAATGGACCTTCAAGAAGACCAATAGTCGACTCAAATACATCGAGAAAACGAAAAAAAGTTGACTTCATATCGACTCGAAGGGTTTATTCGAGTTCGAATGGACCTTCAAGAAGAGCAATAGTCGACTCAAATACATCGAGAAAACGAAAAAAAGTTTACTTCGTATCTACTCGAGGTGTTCGTTTGAGTTCGAATGGCCCTTCAAGAAGAGCAAATGTCGACTCAAATACATCGAGAAAACGAAAAAAAGTTGACTTCACATCGACTCGAGGTGTTCATTTGAGTTCGATTGGTCCTTCAAGAAGAGCAATAGTCGACTCAAATACATCGAGAAAACGAAAAAAATTTGACTTCATATCGACTCGAGGTGTTCATTTGAGTTTGAATGGCCCTTCAAGAAGAGCAATAGTCGATTCAATGACATCGAGAAAACGAAGAAAAGTTGACTTCATATCGACTCGAGGTGTTTATTCGAGTTCGAATGGAGCTTCAAGAAGAGCGATTGTCGACTCAAATACATCGTGAAATCGGAAAAAGTTGACTTCATATCGACTCGCGGTGTTTATTTGAGTTCGAATGGACCTTCAAGAAGAGCAATTGTCGACTCAAATAGGTACATCGTGAGAACGAAAAAAAGTGGACTTCACATCGACTCGAGGGGTTTATTCGAGTTCGAATGGACCTTCAAGAAGAGCAAATGTCGACTCAAATACATCGAGAAAACGAAAAAAAATTGACTTCATATCGACTCGAGGTGTTCATTTGAGGTCAAATGGACCTTCAGGAAGAGCAAATGTCGACTCAAATACATCGAGAAAACGAAAAAAAGTTGACTTCGTATCACTTGAGGTGTTTATTCGAGTTCGAATGGAGCTTCAAGAAGAGCAATTGTCGACTCAAATACATCGTGAAATCGGAAAAAGTTGACTTCATATCGACTCGCGGTGTTTATTTGAGTTCGAATGGACCTTCAAGAAGAGCAATTGTCGACTCAAATAGGTACATCGTGAGAACGAAAAAAAGTGGACTTCATACCGACTCGAGGTGTTTATTTGAGTTCGAATGGACCTTAAAGAAGAGCAATAGTCGACTCAAATACATCGAGAGAACGAAAAAAAGTTTACTTCCTATCGACTCGAGGTGTTCATTTGAGTTCGAATGGCCCTTCAAGAAGAGCAATAGTCGACTCAAATACATCGAGAAAACGAAAAAAAGATGACTTCACATCGACTCGAGGTATTCATTTGAGTTCGAATGGACCTTCAAGAAGAGCAAATGTCGACTCAAATACATGTTGAAAACGAAAAAAAGTTGACTTCATATTGACTCGAGGGGTTTATTCGAGTTCGAATGGACTTTCAAGAAGAGCAAATGTCGACTCAAATACATCGAGAAAACGAAACAAGTTCACTTCATATCGACTCGAGGTGTTTATTTGAGGTGAAATGGACCTTCAAGAAAAGCAATTGTCGACTCAAATACATCGTGAAAACGAAAAAAGTTGACTTCATATCGACTCGCGGTGTTCATTTGAGTTCGAATGGACCTTCAAGAAGAGCAATAGTCGACTCAAATACATCGAGAAAACGAAAAAAAGTTGACTTCATATCGACTCGCGGTGTTTATTCGAGTTCGAATGGACCTTCAAGAAGAGCAAATGTCGACTCAAATACATGTTGAAAACGAAAAAAAGTTGACTTCATACCGACTCGAGGTGTTTATTTGAGTTCGAATGGACCTTCAAGAAGAGCAAATGTCGACTCAAATACATGTTGAAAACGAAAAAAAGTTGACTTCATATCGACTCGAGGTGTTCATTCGAGGTCAAATGGACCTTCAAGAAGAGCAATTGTCAACTCAAAAACATCGTGAAAACGAAAAAAAGTTGACTTCATATCGACTCGCGGTGTTCATTTGAGTTCGAATGGACCTTCTAGAAGA
Source organism: Stenodema calcarata (assembly GCA_963920205.1). NCBI lineage: Eukaryota > Metazoa > Arthropoda > Insecta > Hemiptera > Miridae > Stenodema > Stenodema calcarata. The sequence goes on along the minus strand of OY986056.1, from coordinate 2,209,611 downwards.
GCAAATGTCGAATCAAATACATGTTGAAAACGAAAAAAAGTTGACTTCATATCGACTCGAGGTGTTCATTTGAGTTCAAATGGACCTTCAAGAAGAGCAATAGTCGACTCAAATACATCGAGAAAACGAAAAAAAGTTGACTTCATATCGACTCGCGGTGTTCATTTGAGTTCGAATGGACCTTCAAGAAGAGAAATTGTCGACTCAAATACATCTTGAAAACGAAAAATAGTTGACTTCGTATCGACTCGAGGTGTTCATTTGAGTTCGAATGGCCCATCAAGAAGAGCAAATGTCGACTCAAATACATCGAGAAAACGAAAAAAAGTTGACTACACATCGACTTGAGGTGTTCATTTGAGTTCGAATGGACCTTCAAGAAGAGCAATAGTCGACTCAAATACATCGAGAAAACGAAAAAAAGTTTACTTCATATCGACTCGAGCTGTTTATTTGAGTTCGAATGGACCTTCAAGAAGAGACATAGTCGACTCAAATACATCGAGAAAACGAAAAAAAGTTGACTTCATATCGACTCGAGGTGTTTATTCGAGTTCGAATGGACCTTCAAGAAGAGCAAATGTCGAATCAAATACATGTTGAAAACGAAAAAAAGTTGACTTCATATCGACTCGAGGTGTTGATTTGAGTTCAAATGGACCTTCAAGAAGAGCAATAGTCGACTCAAATACATCGAGAAAACGAAAAAAAGTTGACTTCATATCGACTTGCGGTGTTCATTTGAGTTCGAATGGACCTTCAAGAAGAGAAATTGTCGACTCAAATACATTTCGAAAACAAAAATAGTTGACTTCGTATCGACTCGAGGTGTTCATTTGAGTTCGAATGGCCCTTCAAGAAGAGCAATAGTCGACTCAAATACATCGAGAAAACGAAAAAAATTTGACTTCATATCGACTCGAGGTGTTCATTTGAGTTTGAATGGCCCTTCAAGAAGAGCAATAGTCGATTCAATGACATCGAGAAAACGAAGAAAAGTTGACTTCATATCGACTCGAGGTGTTTATTCGAGTTCGAATGGAGCTTCAAGAAGAGCGATTGTCGACTCAAATACATCGTGAAATCGGAAAAAGTTGACTTCATATCGACTCGCGGTGTTTATTCGAGTTCGAATGGACTTTCAAGAAGAGCAAATGTCGACTCAAATACATCGAGAAAACGAAACAAGTTCACTTCATATCGACTCGAGGTGTTTATTTGAGGTGAAATGGACCTTCAAGAAAAGCAATTGTCGACTCAAATACATCGTGAAAACGAAAAAAGTTGACTTCATATCGACTCGCGGTGTTCATTTGAGTTCGAATGGACCTTCAAGAAGAGCAATAGTCGACTCAAATACATCGAGAAAACGAAAAAAAGTTGACTTCATATCGACTCGCGGTGTTTATTCGAGTTCGAATGGACCTTCAAGAAGAGCAAATGTCGACTCAAATACATGTTGAAAACGAAAAAAAGTTGACTTCATACCGACTCGAGGTGTTTATTTGAGTTCGAATGGACCTTCAAGAAGAGCAAATGTCGACTCAAATACATGTTGAAAACGAAAAAAAGTTGACTTCATATCGACTCGAGGTGTTCATTCGAGTTCGAATGGCCCATCAAGAAGAGCAAATGTCGACTCAAATACATCGAGAAAACGAAAAAAAGTTGACTACACATCGACTTGAGGTGTTCATTTGAGTTCGAATGGACCTTCAAGAAGAGCAATAGTCGACTCAAATACATCGAGAAAACGAAAAAAAGTTTACTTCATATCGACTCGAGCTGTTTATTTGAGTTCGAATGTACCTTCATGAAGAGCAATAGTCGACTCAAATACATCGAGAAAACGAAACAAGTTCACTTAATATCGACTCGAGGTGTTTATTTGAGGTGAAATGGACCTTCAAGAAGAGCAATTGTCGACTCAAATACATCGTGAAAACGAAAAAAGTTGACTTCATATCGACTCGCGGTGTTCATTTGAGTTCGAATGGACCTTCAAGAAGAGCAATAGTCGACTCAAATACATGTTGAAAACGAAAAAAAGTTGACTGCATATCGACTCGAGGTGTTCATTTGAGTTCGAATGGACCTTCAAGAAGAGAAATAGTCGACTCAAATACATCGAGAAAACGAAAAAAAGTTGACTTCATATCGACTCGAGGTGTTTATTCGAGTTCGAATGGACCTTCAAGAAGAGCAAATGTCGAATCAAATACATGTTGAAAACGAAAAAAAGTTGACTTCATATCGACTCGAGGTGTTGATTTGAGTTCAAATGGACCTTCAAGAAGAGCAATAGTCGACTCAAATACATCGAGAAAACGAAAAAAAGTTGACTTCATATCGACTTGCGGTGTTCATTTGAGTTCGAATGGACCTTCAAGAAGAGAAATTGTCGACTCAAATACATCTTGAAAACAAAAATAGTTGACTTCGTATCGACTCGAGGTGTTCATTTGAGTTCGAATGGCCCTTCAAGAAGAGCAAATGTCGACTCAAATACATCGAGAAAACGAAAAAAAGTTGACTACACATCGACTTGAGGTGTTCATTTGAGTTCGAATGGACCTTCAAGAAGAGCAATAGTCGATTCAATGACATCGAGAAAACGAAGAAAAGTTGACTTCATATCGACTCGAGGTGTTTATTCGAGTTCGAATGGAGCTTCAAGAAGAGCGATTGTCGACTCAAATACATCGTGAAATCGGAAAAAGTTGACTTCATATCGACTCGCGGTGTTTATTTGAGTTCGAATGGACCTTCAAGAAGAGCAATTGTCGACTCAAATAGGTACATCGTGAGAACGAAAAAAAGTGGACTTCACATCGACTCGAGGGGTTTATTCGAGTTCGAATGGACCTTCAAGAAGAGCAAATGTCGACTCAAATACATCGAGAAAACGAAAAAAAATTGACTTCATATCGACTCGAGGTGTTCATTTGAGGTCAAATGGACCTTCAGGAAGAGCAAATGTCGACTCAAATACATCGAGAAAACGAAAAAAAGTTGACTTCGTATCACTCGAGGTGTTTATTCGAGTTCGAATGGAGCTTCAGGAAGAGCAATTGTCGACTCAAATACATCGTGAAATCGGAAAAAGTTGACTTCATATCGACTCGCGGTGTTTATTTGAGTTCGAATGGACCTTCAAGAAGAGCAATTGTCGACTCAAATAGGTACATCGTGAGAACGAAAAAAAGTGGACTTCATACCGACTCGAGGTGTTTATTTGAGTTCGAATGGACCTTAAAGAAGAGCAATAGTCGACTCAAATACATCGAGAGAACGAAAAAAAGTTTACTTCCTATCGACTCGAGGTGTTCATTTGAGTTCGAATGGCCCTTCAAGAAGAGCAATAGTCGACTCAAATACATCGAGAAAACGAAAAAAAGATGACTTCACATCGACTCGAGGTATTCATTTGAGTTCGAATGGACCTTCAAGAAGAGCAAATGTCGACTCAAATACATGTTGAAAACGAAAAAAAGTTGACTTCATATTGACTCGAGGGGTTTATTCGAGTTCGAATGGACTTTCAAGAAGAGCAAATGTCGACTCAAATACATCGAGAAAACGAAACAAGTTCACTTCATATCGACTCGAGGTGTTTATTTGAGGTGAAATGGACCTTCAAGAAAAGCAATTGTCGACTCAAATACATCGTGAAAACGAAAAAAGTTGACTTCATATCGACTCGCGGTGTTCATTTGAGTTCGAATGGACCTTCAAGAAGAGCAATAGTCGACTCAAATACATCGAGAAAACGAAAAAAAGTTGACTTCATATCGACTCGCGGTGTTTATTCGAGTTCGAATGGACCTTCAAGAAGAGCAAATGTCGACTCAAATACATGTTGAAAACGAAAAAAAGTTGACTTCATACCGACTCGAGGTGTTTATTTGAGTTCGAATGGACCTTCAAGAAGAGCAAATGTCGACTAAAATACATGTTGAAAACGAAAAAAAGTTGACTTCATATCGACTCGAGGTGTTCATTCGAGGTCAAATGGACCTTCAAGAAGAGCAATTGTCAACTCAAAAACATCGTGAAAACGAAAAAACGTTGACTTCATATCGACTCGCGGTGTTCATTTGAGTTCGAATGGACCTTCTAGAAGAGCAAATGTCGAATCAAATACATGTTGAAAACGAAAAAAAGTTGACTTCATATCGACTCGAGGTGTTCATTTGAGTTCAAATGGACCTTCAAGAAGAGCAATAGTCGACTCAAATACATCGAGAAAAGGAAAAAAAGTTGACTTCATATCGACTCGCGGTGTTCATTTGAGTTCGAATGGACCTTCAAGAAGAGAAATTGCCGACTCAAATACATCTTGAAAACGAAAAATAGTTGACTTCGTATCGACTCGAGGTGTTCATTTGAGTTCGAATGGCCCATCAAGAAGAGCAAATGTCGACTCAAATACATCGAGAAAACGAAAAAAAGTTGACTACACATCGACTTGAGGTGTTCTTTTGAGTTCGAATGGACCTTCAAGAAGAGCAATAGTCGACTCAAATACATCGAGAAAACGAAAAAAAGTTTACTTCATATCGACTCGAGCTGTTTATTTGAGTTCGAATGTACCTTCATGAAGAGCAATAGTCGACTCAAATACATCGAGAAAACGAAAAAAAGTTGACTTCACATCGACTCGAGGTATTCATTTGAGTTCGAATGGACCTTCAAGAAGAGCAAATGTCGACTCAAATACATCGAGAAAACGAAAAAAAGTTGAGTTCATATTGACTCGAGGGGTTTATTCGAGTTCGAATGGACCTTCAAGAAGAGCAAATGTCGACTCAAATACATCGAGAAAACGAAACAAGTTCACTTAATATCGACTCGAGGTGTTTATTTGAGGTGAAATGGACCTTCAAGAAGAGCAATTGTCGACTCAAATACATCGTGAAAACGAAAAAAGTTGACTTCATATCGACTCGCGGTGTTCATTTGAGTTCGAATGGACCTTCAAGAAGAGCAATAGTCGACTCAAATACATCGAAAAAACGAAAAAAAGTTGACTTCATATCGACTCGAGGTGTTTATTCGAGTTCGAATGGACCTTCAAGAAGAGCAAATGTCGAATCAAATACATGTTGAAAACGAAAAAAAGTTGACTTCATATCGACTCGAGGTGTTGATTTGAGTTCAAATGGACCTTCAAGAAGAGCAATAGTCGACTCAAATACATCGAGAAAACGAAAAAAAGTTGACTTCATATCGACTTGCGGTGTTCATTTGAGTTCGAATGGACCTTCAAGAAGAGAAATTGTCGACTCAAATACATCTTGAAAACAAAAATAGTTGACTTCGTATCGACTCGAGGTGTTCATTTGAGTTCGAATGGCCCTTCAAGAAGAGCAAATGTCGACTCAAATACATCGAGAAAACGAAAAAAAGTTGACTACACATCGACTTGAGGTGTTCATTTGAGTTCGAATGGACCTTCAAGAAGAGCAATAGTCGACTCAAATACATCGAGAAAACGAAAAAAAGTTTACTTCATATCGACTCGAGCTGTTTATTTGAGTTCGAATGTACCTTCATGAAGAGCAATAGTCGACTCAAATACATCGAGAAAACGAAAAAAAAGTTGACTTCACATCGACTCGAGGTATTCATTTGAGTTCGAATGGACCTTCAAGAAGAGCAAATGTCGACTCAAATACATGTTGAAAACGAAAAAAAGTTGACTTCATATTGACTCAAGGGGTTTATTCGAGTTCGAATGGACCTTCAAGAAGAGCAAATGTCGACTCAAATACATCGAGAAAACGAAACAAGTTCACTTAATATCGACTCGAGGTGTTTATTTGAGGTGAAATGGACCTTCAAGAAGAGCAATTGTCGACTCAAATACATCGTGAAAACGAAAAAAGTTGACTTCATATCGACTCGCGGTGTTCATTTGAGTTCGAATGGACCTTCAAGAAGAGCAATAGTCGACTCAAATACATCGAGAAAACGAAAAAAAGTTGACTTCATATCGACTCGAGGTGTTCATTTGAGGTCAAATGGACCTTCAAGAAGAGCAATTGTCGACTCAAATTCATCGTGAAAACGAATAAAAGTTGACTTCTTATCGACTCGAGGTGTTTATTTGAGTTCGAATGGACCTTCTAGAAGAGCAAATGTCGACTCAAATACATGTTGAAAACGAAAAAAAGTTGACTGCATATCGACTCGAGGTGTTCATTTGAGTTCGAATGGACCTTCAAGAAGAGCAATAGTCGACTCAAATACATCGAGAAAACGAAAAAAAGTTGACTTCATATCGACTCGAGGTGTTCATTCGAGTTCGAATGGACCTTCAAGAAGAGCAAATGTCCACTCAAATACATGTTGAAAACGAAAAAAAGTTGACTTCATATCGACTCGAGGTGTTTATTCGAGTTCGAATGGACCTTCAAGAAGAGCAAATGTCGACTCAAATACATGTTGAAAACGAAAAAAAGTTTACTTCGTATCGACTCGAGGTGTTCATTTGAGGTCAAATGGACCTTCAAGAAGAGCAATTGTCGACTCAAATACATCGTGAAAACGAATAAAAGTTGACTTCTTATCGACTCGAGGTGTTTATTTGAGTTCGAATGGAGCTTCAAGAAGAGCAATTGTCGACTCAAATACAACGTGAAAACGAAAAAAAAGTTGAGTTCATATCGACTCGAGGTGTTCATTTGAGTTCGAATGGACCTTCAAGAAGAGCAAATGTCGACTCAAATACATCGAGAAAACGAATAAAAGTTGCCTTCATATCGACTCGAGGTGTTCATTTGAGTTCGAATGGACCTTCAAGAAGAGCAATAGTCGACTCAAATACATCGAGAAAACGAAAAAAAGTTGAGTTCATATCGACTCGAGGTGTTCATTTGAGGTCAAATGGACCTTCAAGAAGAGCAATTGTCAACTCAAATACATCGTGAAAACGGAAAAAAAGTTGACTTCATATCGACTCGCGGTGTTCATTTGAGTTCGAATGGACCTTCAAGAAGAGCAAATGTCGACTCAAATACATCGAGAAAACGAAAAAAAGTTGACTTCGTATCGACTCGAGGTGTTCATTTGAGTTCGAATGGACCTTCAAGAAGAGCAATAGTTGACTCAAATACATCGAGAAAACGAAAAAAAGTTGACTTCATAACGACTCGAGGTGTTTATTCGAGTTCGAATGGACCTTCAAGAAGAGCAAATGTCGACTCAAATACATCGAAAAAACGAAAAAAAGTTGACTTCATATCGACTCGAGGTGTTCATTTGAGGTCAAATGGACCTTCAAGAAGAGCAATAGTCGACTCAAATACATCGTGAAAACGAATAAAAGTTGACTTCATATCGACTTGCGGTGTTCATTTGAGTTCGAATGGACCTTCAAGAAGAGAAATTGTCGACTCAAATACATCTTGAAAACAAAAATAGTTGACTTCGTATCGACTCGAGGTGTTCATTTGAGTTCGAATGGCCCTTCAAGAAGAGCAAATGTCGACTCAAATACATCGAGAAAACGAAAAAAAGTTGACTACACATCGACTTGAGGTGTTCATTTGAGTTCGAATGGACCTTCAAGAAGAGCAATAGTCGACTCAAATACATCGAGAAAACGAAAAAAAGTTTACTTCATATCGACTCGAGCTGTTTATTTGAGTTCGAATGTACCTTCATGAAGAGCAATAGTCGACTCAAATACATCGAGAAAACGAAAAAAAAGTTGACTTCACATCGACTCGAGGTATTCATTTGAGTTCGAATGGACCTTCAAGAAGAGCAAATGTCGACTCAAATACATGTTGAAAACGAAAAAAAGTTGACTTCATATTGACTCAAGGGGTTTATTCGAGTTCGAATGGACCTTCAAGAAGAGCAAATGTCGACTCAAATACATCGAGAAAACGAAACAAGTTCACTTAATATCGACTCGAGGTGTTTATTTGAGGTGAAATGGACCTTCAAGAAGAGCAATTGTCGACTCAAATACATCGTGAAAACGAAAAAAGTTGACTTCATATCGACTCGCGGTGTTCATTTGAGTTCGAATGGACCTTCAAGAAGAGCAATAGTCGACTCAAATACATCGAGAAAACGAAAAAAAGTTGACTTCATATCGACTCGAGGTGTTCATTTGAGGTCAAATGGACCTTCAAGAAGAGCAATTGTCGACTGAAATTCATCGTGAAAACGAATAAAAGTTGACTTCTTATCGACTCGAGGTGTTTATTTGAGTTCGAATGGACCTTCTAGAAGAGCAAATGTCGACTCAAATACATGTTGAAAACGAAAGAAAGTTGACTGCATATCGACTCGAGGTGTTCATTTGAGTTCGAATGGACCTTCAAGAAGAGCAATAGTCGACTCAAATACATCGAGAAAACGAAAAAAAGTTGACTTCATATCGACTCGAGGTGTTCATTCGAGTTCGAATGGACCTTCAAGAAGAGCAAATGTCCACTCAAATACATGTTGAAAACGAAAAAAAGTTGACTTCATATCGACTCGAGGTGTTTATTCGAGTTCGAATGGACCTTCAAGAAGAGCAAATGTCGACTCAAATACATGTTGAAAACGAAAAAAAGTTTACTTCGTATCGACTCGAGGTGTTCATTTGAGGTCAAATGGACCTTCAAGAAGAGCAATTGTCGACTCAAATACATCGTGAAAACGAATAAAAGTTGACTTCTTATCGACTCGAGGTGTTTATTTGAGTTCGAATGGAGCTTCAAGAAGAGCAATCGTCGACTCAAATACAACGTGAAAACGAAAAAAAAGTTGAGTTCATATCGACTCGAGGTGTTCATTTGAGTTCGAATGGACCTTCAAGAAGAGCAATAGTCGACTCAAATACATCGAGAAAACGAAAAAAAGTTGAGTTCATATCGACTCGAGGTGTTCATTTGAGGTCAAATGGACCTTCAAGAAGAGCAATTGTCAACTCAAATACATCGTGAAAACGGAAAAAAAGTTGACTTCATATCGACTCGCGGTGTTCATTTGAGTTCGAATGGACCTTCAAGAAGAGCAAATGTCGACTCAAATACATCGAGAAAACGAAAAAAAGTTGACTTCGTATCGACTCGAGGTGTTCATTTGAGTTCGAATGGACCTTCAAGAAGAGCAATAGTTGACTCAAATACATCGAGAAAACGAAAAAAAGTTGACTTCATAACGACTCGAGGTGTTTATTCGAGTTCGAATGGACCTTCAAGAAGAGCAAATGTCGACTCAAATACATCGAAAAAACGAAAAAAAGTTGACTTCATATCGACTCGAGGTGTTCATTTGAGGTCAAATGGACCTTCAAGAAGAGCAATAGTCGACTCAAATACATCGTGAAAACGAATAAAAGTTTACTTCTTATCGACTCGAGGTGTTTATTTGAGTTCGAATGGAGCTTCAAGAAGAGCAATTGTCGACTCAAATACATCGAGAAAACGAAAAAAAGTTGACTTCGTATCGACTCGAGGTGTTCATTTGAGTTCGAATGGACCTTCAAAAAGAGCAATTGTCGACTCAAATACATTGTGAAAACGAAAAAAAGTGGACTTCATATCGACTCGAGGGGTTTATTCGAGTTCGTTTGGACCTTCAAGAAGAGCAATTGTCGACTCAAATACATCGTGAAATTGGAAAAATTTGACTTCATATCGACTCGCGGTGTTTATTTGAGTTCGAATGGACCTTCAAGAAGAGCAATTGTCGACTCAAATAGGTACATCGTGAGAACGAAAAAAAGTGGACTTCACATCGACTCGAGGTGTTCATTTGAGTTCGAATGGTCCTTCAAGAAGAGCAATAGTCGACTCAAATACATCGAGAAAACGAAAAAAAGTTGACTTCATATCGACTCGCGGTGTTCATTTGAGTTCGAATGGACCTTCAACAAGAGACATTGTCGACTCAAATACATCTTGAAAACGAAAAAAAGTTGACTTCGTATCGAATCGAGGTGTTCATTTGAGTTCGAATGGACCTTCAAGAAGAGCAATTGTCGACTCAAATACATCGTGAAAACGAAAAAAGGTTTACTTCGTATCGACTCGAGGTATTCATTTGAGTTCGAATGGACCTTCAAGAAGAGCAATAGTCGACGCAAATACATGGAGAAAACGAAAAAAAGTTGACTTCATATCGACTCGAGGGGTTCACTCGAGTTCGAATGGACCTTCAAGAAGAGCAAAATTTGCTCTTCTCAAATGAACACATTTAATGTCGACTCAAATACATCGAGAAAACGAAAAAAAGTTGAATTCGTATCGACTTGAGGTGTTCATTTGAGTTCGAATGGACCTTCAAGAAGAGCAATAGTCGACTCAAATACATCGAGAAAACGAAAAAAAGTTGAGTTCATATCGACTCGAGGTGTTTATTCGAGTTCGAATGGACCTTCAAGAAGAGCAAATGTCGACTCAAATACATGTTGAAAACGATAAAAAGTTGACTTCATATCGACTCTAGGTGTTCATTTGAGGTCAAATGGACCTTCAAGAAGAGCAATAGTCGACTCAAATACATCGAGAACACGAAAAAAAGTTGACTTCATATCGACTCGAGGTGTTCATTTGAGGTCAAATGGACCTTCAAGAAGAGCAAATGTCGACTCAAATACATCGAGAAAACGAAAAAAAGTTGACTTCGTTTCGACTCGAGGTGTTCATTTGAGTTCGAATGGACCTTCAAGAAGAGCAAATGTCGACTCAAATACATGTTGAAAACGAAAAAAAGTTGACTTCATATCGACTCGAGGTGTTCATTTGAGGTCAAATGGACCTTCAAGAAGAGCAATTGTCAACTCAAATACATCGTGAAAACGAAAAAAAGTTGACTTCATATCGACTCGCGGTGTTCATTTGAGTTCGAATGGACCTTCAAGAAGAGCAATTGTCGACTCAAATACATCGTGAAAACGAAAAAAAGGTTTACTTCGTATCGACTCGAGATGATCATTTGAGTTCGAATGGCCCTACAAGAAGAGCAATAGTCGACTCAAATACATGGAGAAAACGAAAAAAAGTTGACTTCATATCGACTCGAGGGGTTTATTCGAGTTCGAATGGACCTTAAAGAAGAGCAAATGTCGACTCAAATACATCGAGAAAACGAAAAAAAGTTGACTTTATATCGACTCGAGGTGTTCATTTGAGTTCAAATGGACCTTCAAGAAGAGCAATTGTCGACTCAAATACATCGTGAAAACGAAAAAAAGTTGTCTTCATATCGACTGGCGGTGTTTATTTGAGTTCGAATGGACCTTCCATAAGAGCAATTGTCGACTCAAATAAATCGTGAAAATGAATAAAAGTTGACTTCATATCGACACGAGGTGTTCATTTGAGTTCGAATGCACCTTCAAGAAGAGCAAATGTCGACTCAAATACATCGAGATTACGAAAAAAAGTTGCCTTCATATCGACTCGAGGTGTTCATTTGAGTTCGAATGGACCTTCAAGAAGAGCAATAGTCGACTCAAATACATCGAGAAAACGAAAAAAAGTTGACTACGTATCGACTCGAGGTGTTCATTTGAGTTCGAATGGACCTTCAAAAAGAGCAATTGTCGACTCAAATACATCGTGAAAACGAAAAAAAGTGGACTTCATATCCACTCGAGGGGTTTATTCGAGTTCGAATGGACCTTCAAGAAGAGCAAATGTCGACTCAAATACATCGAGAAAACGAAAAAAAGTTGACTTCATATCGACTCGAGGTGTTCATTTGAGTTCAAATGGACCTTCAAGAAGAGCAATTGTCGACTCAAATACATCGTGAAAACGAAAAAAAGTTGTCTTCATATCGACTCGCGGTGTTTATTTGAGTTCGAATGGACCTTCCATAAGAGCTATTGTCAACTCAAATACATCGTGAAAACGAAAAATAGTTGACTTCATATCGACTCGAGGTGTTCATTTGAGGTCAAATGGACCTTCAACAAGAGCAATTGTCGACTCAAATACATCGTGAAAACGAAAAAAAGTTGACTTCATATCGACTCGCGGTGTTCATTTGAGTTCGAATGGACCTTCAAGAAGAGCAATTGTCGACTCAAATACATCGTGAAAACGAAAAAAGGTTTACTTCGTATCGACTCGAGGTATTCATTTGAGATCGAATGGACCTTCAAGAAGAGCAATAGTCGACGCAAATACATGGAGAAAACGAAAAAAAGTTGACTTCATATCGACTCGAGGGGTTCACTCGAGTTCGAATGGACCTTCAAGAAGAGAAAAATTTGCTCTTCTCAAATGAACACATTTAATGTCGACTCAAATACATCGAGAAAACGAAAAAAAGTTGACTTCGTATCGACTCGAGGTGTTCATTTGAGTTCGAATGGACCTTCAAGAAGAGCAATAGTCGACTCAAATACATCGAGAAAACGAAAAAAGGTTGAGTTCATATCGACTCGAGGTGTTTATTCGAGTTCGAATGGACCTTCAAGAAGAGCAAATGTCGACTCAAATACATGTTGAAAACGATAAAAAGTTGACTTCATATCGACTCTAGGTGTTCATTTGAGGTCAAATGGACCTTCAAGAAGAGCAATAGTCGACTCAAATACATCGAGAACACGAAAAAAAGTTGACTTCATATCGACTCGAGGTGTTCATTTGAGGTCAAATGGACCTTCAAGAAGAGCAAATGTCGACTCAAATACATCGAGAAAACGAAAAAAAGTTGACTTCGTTTCGACTCGAGGTGTTCATTTGAGTTCGAATGGACCTTCAAGAAGAGCAAATGTCGACTCAAATACATGTTGAAAACGAAAAAAAGTTGACTTCATATCGACTCGAGGTGTTCATTTGAGGTCAAATGGACCTTCAAGAAGAGCAATTGTCAACTCAAATACATCGTGAAAACGAAAAAAAGTTGACTTCATATCGACTCGCGGTGTTCATTTGAGTTCGAATGGACCTTCAAGAAGAGCAATTGTCGACTCAAATACATCGTGAAAACGAAAAAAAGTTTACTTCGTATCGACTCGAGATGATCATTTGAGTTCGAATGGCCCTTCAAGAAGAGCAATAGTCGACTCAAATACATGGAGAAAACGAAAAAAAGTTGACTTCATATCGACTCGAAGGGGTTTATTCGAGTTCGAATGGACCTTCAAGAAGGGCAAATGTCGACTCAAATACATCGAGAAAACGAAAAAAAGTTGACTTTATATCGACTCGAGGTGTTCATTTGAGTTCAAATGGACCTTCAAGAAGAGCAATAGTCGACTCAAATACATCGTGAAAACGAAAAAAAGTTGTCTTCATATCGACTCGCGGTGTTTATTTGAGTTCGAATGGACCTTCCATAAGAGCAATTGTCGACTCAAATACATCGTGAAAACGAATAAAAGTTGACTTCATATCGACTCGAGGTGTTCATTTGAGTTCGAATGGACCTTCAAGAAGAGCAATAGTCGACTCAAATACATCGAGAAAACGAAAAAAAGTTGAGTTCATATCGACTCGAGGTGTTTATTCGAGTTCGAATGGACGGACCTTCAAGAAGAGCAAATGTCGACTCAAATACATGTTGAAAACGATAAAATGTTGACTTCATATCGACTCGAGGTGTTCATTTGAGGTCAAATGGACCTTCAAGAAGAGCAAATGTCGACTCAAATACATCGAGAAAACGAAAAAAAGTTGACTTCGTTTCGACTCGAGGTGTTCATTTGAGTTCGAATGGACCTTCAAGAATAGCAAATGTCGACTCAAATACATGTTGAAAACGAAAAAAAGTTGACTTCATATCGACTCGAGGTGTTCATTTGAGGTCAAATGGACCTTCAAGAAGAGCAATTGTCGACTCAAATACATCGTGAAAACGAAAAAAAGTTTACTTCGTATCGACTCGAGATGATCATTTGAGTTCGAATGGCCCTTCAAGAAGAGCAATAGTCGACTCAAATACATCGAGAAAACGAAAAAAAGTTGACTTCATAACAACTCGAGGTGTTTATTCAAGTTCGAATGGACCTTCAGGAAGAGCAATTGTCGACTCAAATACATCGAAAAAGCGAAAAAAAGTTGACTTCATGTCGACTCGAGGTGTTCATTTGAGGTCAAATGGAGCTTCAAGAAGAGCAATTGTCGACTCAAATACATCGAGAAAACGAAAAAAAGTTGACTTCGTATCGAATCGAGGTGTTCATTTTAGTTCGAATGGACCTTCAAAAAGAGCAATTGTCGACTCAAATACATCGTGAAAACGAAAAAAAGTGGACTTCATATCGACACGAGGGGTTTATTCGAGTTCGAATGGACCTTCAAGAAGAGCAAATGTCGACTCAAATACATCGAGAAAACGAAAAAAAGTTGACTTCATATCGACTCGAGGTGTTCATTTGAGGTCAAATGGACCTTCAAGAAGAGCAATTGTCGACTCAAATACATCGTGAAAACGAAAAAAAGTTTACTTCGTATCGACTCGAGATGATCATTTGAGTTCGAATGGCCCTTCAAGAAGAGCAATAGTCGACTCAAATACATCGAGAAAACGAAAAAAAGTTGACTTCATAACAACTCGAGGTGTTTATTCAAGTTCGAATGGACCTTCAGGAAGAGCAATTGTCGACTCAAATACATCGAAAAAGCGAAAAAAAGTTGACTTCATGTCGACTCGAGGTGTTCATTTGAGGTCAAATGGAGCTTCAAGAAGAGCAATTGTCGACTCAAATACATCGAGAAAACGAAAAAAAGTTGACTTCGTATCGAATCGAGGTGTTCATTTTAGTTCGAATGGACCTTCAAAAAGAGCAATTGTCGACTCAAATACATCGTGAAAACGAAAAAAAGTGGACTTCATATCGACTTGAGGGGTTTATTCGAGTTCGAATGGACCTTCAAGAAGAGCAAATGTCGACTCAAATACATCGAGAAAACAAAAAAAAAGTTGACTTCATATCGACTCGAGGTGTTCATTTGAGTTCAAATGGACCTTCAAGAAGAGCAATTGTCGACTGAAATACATCGTGAAAACGAAAAAAGGTTTACTTCGTATCGACTCGAGATGATCATTTGAGTTCGAATGGCCCTTCAAGAAGAGCAATAGTCGACGCAAATACATGGAGAAAAAGAAAAAAAGTTGACTTCATATCGACTCGAGGGGTTCACTCGAGTTCGAATGGACCTTCAAGAAGAGCAAAATTTGCTCTTCTCAAATGAACACATTTAATGTCGACTCAAATACATCGAGACAACGAAAAAAAGTTGACTTCATATCGACTCGAGGTGTTCATTTGAGGTCAAATGGACCTTCAAGAAGAGCAATTGTCGACTCAAATACATCGTGAAAACGAAAAAAAGTTTACTTCGTATCGACTCGAGATGATCATTTGAGTTCGAATGGCCCTTCAAGAAGAGCAATAGTCGACTCAAATACATCGAGAAAACGAAAAAAAGTTGACTTCATAACAACTCGAGGTGTTTATTCAAGTTCGAATGGACCTTCAGGAAGAGCAATTGTCGACTCAAATACATCGAAAAAGCGAAAAAAAGTTGACTTCATGTCGACTCGAGGTGTTCATTTGAGGTCAAATGGAGCTTCAAGAAGAGCAATTGTCGACTCAAATACATCGAGAAAACGAAAAAAAGTTGACTTCGTATCGAATCGAGGTGTTCATTTTAGTTCGAATGGACCTTCAAAAAGAGCAATTGTCGACTCAAATACATCGTGAAAACGAAAAAAAGTGGACTTCATATCGACACGAGGGGTTTATTCGAGTTCGAATGGACCTTCAAGAAGAGCAAATGTCGACTCAAATACATCGAGAAAACGAAAAAAAGTTGACTTCATATCGACTCGAGGTGTTCATTTGAGGTCAAATGGACCTTCAAGAAGAGCAATTGTCGACTCAAATACATCGTGAAAACGAAAAAAAGTTTACTTCGTATCGACTCGAGATGATCATTTGAGTTCGAATGGCCCTTCAAGAAGAGCAATAGTCGACTCAAATACATCGAGAAAACGAAAAAAAGTTGACTTCATAACAACTCGAGGTGTTTATTCAAGTTCGAATGGACCTTCAGGAAGAGCAATTGTCGACTCAAATACATCGAAAAAGCGAAAAAAAGTTGACTTCATGTCGACTCGAGGTGTTCATTTGAGGTCAAATGGAGCTTCAAGAAGAGCAATTGTCGACTCAAATACATCGAGAAAACGAAAAAAAGTTGACTTCGTATCGAATCGAGGTGTTCATTTTAGTTCGAATGGACCTTCAAAAAGAGCAATTGTCGACTCAAATACATCGTGAAAACGAAAAAAAGTGGACTTCATATCGACTTGAGGGGTTTATTCGAGTTCGAATGGACCTTCAAGAAGAGCAAATGTCGACTCAAATACATCGAGAAAACAAAAAAAAAGTTGACTTCATATCGACTCGAGGTGTTCATTTGAGTTCAAATGGACCTTCAAGAAGAGCAATTGTCGACTGAAATACATCGTGAAAACGAAAAAAGGTTTACTTCGTATCGACTCGAGATGATCATTTGAGTTCGAATGGCCCTTCAAGAAGAGCAATAGTCGACGCAAATACATGGAGAAAAAGAAAAAAAGTTGTCTTCATATCGACTCGCGGTGTTTATTTGAGTTCGAATGGACCTTCCATAAGAGCAATTGTCGACTCAAATACATCGTGAAAACGAATAAAAGTTGACTTCATATCGACTCGAGGTGTTCATTTGAGTTCGAATGGACCTTCAAGAAGAGCAATAGTCGACTCAAATACATCGAGAAAACGAAAAAAAGTTGAGTTCATATCGACTCGAGGTGTTTATTCGAGTTCGAATGGACGGACCTTCAAGAAGAGCAAATGTCGACTCAAATACATGTTGAAAACGATAAAATGTTGACTTCATATCGACTCGAGGTGTTCATTTGAGGTCAAATGGACCTTCAAGAAGAGCAAATGTCGACTCAAATACATCGAGAAAACGAAAAAAAGTTGACTTCGTTTCGACTCGAGGTGTTCATTTGAGTTCGAATGGACCTTCAAGAATAGCAAATGTCGACTCAAATACATGTTGAAAACGAAAAAAAGTTGACTTCATATCGACTCGAGGTGTTCATTTGAGGTCAAATGGACCTTCAAGAAGAGCAATTGTCGACTCAAATACATCGTGAAAACGAAAAAAAGTTTACTTCGTATCGACTCGAGATGATCATTTGAGTTCGAATGGCCCTTCAAGAAGAGCAATAGTCGACTCAAATACATCGAGAAAACGAAAAAAAGTTGACTTCATAACAACTCGAGGTGTTTATTCAAGTTCGAATGGACCTTCAGGAAGAGCAATTGTCGACTCAAATACATCGAAAAAGCGAAAAAAAGTTGACTTCATGTCGACTCGAGGTGTTCATTTGAGGTCAAATGGAGCTTCAAGAAGAGCAATTGTCGACTCAAATACATCGAGAAAACGAAAAAAAGTTGACTTCGTATCGAATCGAGGTGTTCATTTTAGTTCGAATGGACCTTCAAAAAGAGCAATTGTCGACTCAAATACATCGTGAAAACGAAAAAAAGTGGACTTCATATCGACACGAGGGGTTTATTCGAGTTCGAATGGACCTTCAAGAAGAGCAAATGTCGACTCAAATACATCGAGAAAACGAAAAAAAGTTGACTTCATATCGACTCGAGGTGTTCATTTGAGGTCAAATGGACCTTCAAGAAGAGCAATTGTCGACTCAAATACATCGTGAAAACGAAAAAAAGTTTACTTCGTATCGACTCGAGATGATCATTTGAGTTCGAATGGCCCTTCAAGAAGAGCAATAGTCGACTCAAATACATCGAGAAAACGAAAAAAAGTTGACTTCATAACAACTCGAGGTGTTTATTCAAGTTCGAATGGACCTTCAGGAAGAGCAATTGTCGACTCAAATACATCGAAAAAGCGAAAAAAAGTTGACTTCATGTCGACTCGAGGTGTTCATTTGAGGTCAAATGGAGCTTCAAGAAGAGCAATTGTCGACTCAAATACATCGAGAAAACGAAAAAAAGTTGACTTCGTATCGAATCGAGGTGTTCATTTTAGTTCGAATGGACCTTCAAAAAGAGCAATTGTCGACTCAAATACATCGTGAAAACGAAAAAAAGTGGACTTCATATCGACTTGAGGGGTTTATTCGAGTTCGAATGGACCTTCAAGAAGAGCAAATGTCGACTCAAATACATCGAGAAAACAAAAAAAAAGTTGACTTCATATCGACTCGAGGTGTTCATTTGAGTTCAAATGGACCTTCAAGAAGAGCAATTGTCGACTGAAATACATCGTGAAAACGAAAAAAGGTTTACTTCGTATCGACTCGAGATGATCATTTGAGTTCGAATGGCCCTTCAAGAAGAGCAATAGTCGACGCAAATACATGGAGAAAAAGAAAAAAAGTTGACTTCATATCGACTCGAGGGGTTCACTCGAGTTCGAATGGACCTTCAAGAAGAGCAAAATTTGCTCTTCTCAAATGAACACATTTAATGTCGACTCAAATACATCGAGACAACGAAAAAAAGTTGACTTCATATCGACTCGAGGTGTTCATTTGAGGTCAAATGGACCTTCAAGAAGAGCAATTGTCGACTCAAATACATCGTGAAAACGAAAAAAAGTTTACTTCGTATCGACTCGAGATGATCATTTGAGTTCGAATGGCCCTTCAAGAAGAGCAATAGTCGACTCAAATACATCGAGAAAACGAAAAAAAGTTGACTTCATAACAACTCGAGGTGTTTATTCAAGTTCGAATGGACCTTCAGGAAGAGCAATTGTCGACTCAAATACATCGAAAAAGCGAAAAAAAGTTGACTTCATGTCGACTCGAGGTGTTCATTTGAGGTCAAATGGAGCTTCAAGAAGAGCAATTGTCGACTCAAATACATCGAGAAAACGAAAAAAAGTTGACTTCGTATCGAATCGAGGTGTTCATTTTAGTTCGAATGGACCTTCAAAAAGAGCAATTGTCGACTCAAATACATCGTGAAAACGAAAAAAAGTGGACTTCATATCGACTTGAGGGGTTTATTCGAGTTCGAATGGACCTTCAAGAAGAGCAAATGTCGACTCAAATACATCGAGAAAACAAAAAAAAAGTTGACTTCATATCGACTCGAGGTGTTCATTTGAGTTCAAATGGACCTTCAAGAAGAGCAATTGTCGACTGAAATACATCGTGAAAACGAAAAAAGGTTTACTTCGTATCGACTCGAGATGATCATTTGAGTTCGAATGGCCCTTCAAGAAGAGCAATAGTCGACGCAAATACATGGAGAAAAAGAAAAAAAGTTGACTTCATATCGACTCGAGGGGTTCACTCGAGTTCGAATGGACCTTCAAGAAGAGCAAAATTTGCTCTTCTCAAATGAACACATTTAATGTCGACTCAAATACATCGAGACAACGAAAAAAAGTTGACTTCATATCGACTCGAGGTGTTCATTTGAGGTCAAATGGACCTTCAAGAAGAGCAATTGTCGACTCAAATACATCGTGAAAACGAAAAAAAGTTTACTTCGTATCGACTCGAGATGATCATTTGAGTTCGAATGGCCCTTCAAGAAGAGCAATAGTCGACTCAAATACATCGAGAAAACGAAAAAAAGTTGACTTCATAACAACTCGAGGTGTTTATTCAAGTTCGAATGGACCTTCAGGAAGAGCAATTGTCGACTCAAATACATCGAAAAAGCGAAAAAAAGTTGACTTCATGTCGACTCGAGGTGTTCATTTGAGGTCAAATGGAGCTTCAAGAAGAGCAATTGTCGACTCAAATACATCGAGAAAACGAAAAAAAGTTGACTTCGTATCGAATCGAGGTGTTCATTTTAGTTCGAATGGACCTTCAAAAAGAGCAATTGTCGACTCAAATACATCGTGAAAACGAAAAAAAGTGGACTTCATATCGACACGAGGGGTTTATTCGAGTTCGAATGGACCTTCAAGAAGAGCAAATGTCGACTCAAATACATCGAGAAAACGAAAAAAAGTTGACTTCATATCGACTCGAGGTGTTCATTTGAGGTCAAATGGACCTTCAAGAAGAGCAATTGTCGACTCAAATACATCGTGAAAACGAAAAAAAGTTTACTTCGTATCGACTCGAGATGATCATTTGAGTTCGAATGGCCCTTCAAGAAGAGCAATAGTCGACTCAAATACATCGAGAAAACGAAAAAAAGTTGACTTCATAACAACTCGAGGTGTTTATTCAAGTTCGAATGGACCTTCAGGAAGAGCAATTGTCGACTCAAATACATCGAAAAAGCGAAAAAAAGTTGACTTCATGTCGACTCGAGGTGTTCATTTGAGGTCAAATGGAGCTTCAAGAAGAGCAATTGTCGACTCAAATACATCGAGAAAACGAAAAAAAGTTGACTTCGTATCGAATCGAGGTGTTCATTTTAGTTCGAATGGACCTTCAAAAAGAGCAATTGTCGACTCAAATACATCGTGAAAACGAAAAAAAGTGGACTTCATATCGACTTGAGGGGTTTATTCGAGTTCGAATGGACCTTCAAGAAGAGCAAATGTCGACTCAAATACATCGAGAAAACAAAAAAAAAGTTGACTTCATATCGACTCGAGGTGTTCATTTGAGTTCAAATGGACCTTCAAGAAGAGCAATTGTCGACTGAAATACATCGTGAAAACGAAAAAAGGTTTACTTCGTATCGACTCGAGATGATCATTTGAGTTCGAATGGCCCTTCAAGAAGAGCAATAGTCGACGCAAATACATGGAGAAAAAGAAAAAAAGTTGTCTTCATATCGACTCGCGGTGTTTATTTGAGTTCGAATGGACCTTCCATAAGAGCAATTGTCGACTCAAATACATCGTGAAAACGAATAAAAGTTGACTTCATATCGACTCGAGGTGTTCATTTGAGTTCGAATGGACCTTCAAGAAGAGCAATAGTCGACTCAAATACATCGAGAAAACGAAAAAAAGTTGAGTTCATATCGACTCGAGGTGTTTATTCGAGTTCGAATGGACGGACCTTCAAGAAGAGCAAATGTCGACTCAAATACATGTTGAAAACGATAAAATGTTGACTTCATATCGACTCGAGGTGTTCATTTGAGGTCAAATGGACCTTCAAGAAGAGCAAATGTCGACTCAAATACATCGAGAAAACGAAAAAAAGTTGACTTCGTTTCGACTCGAGGTGTTCATTTGAGTTCGAATGGACCTTCAAGAATAGCAAATGTCGACTCAAATACATGTTGAAAACGAAAAAAAGTTGACTTCATATCGACTCGAGGTGTTCATTTGAGGTCAAATGGACCTTCAAGAAGAGCAATTGTCGACTCAAATACATCGTGAAAACGAAAAAAAGTTTACTTCGTATCGACTCGAGATGATCATTTGAGTTCGAATGGCCCTTCAAGAAGAGCAATAGTCGACTCAAATACATCGAGAAAACGAAAAAAAGTTGACTTCATAACAACTCGAGGTGTTTATTCAAGTTCGAATGGACCTTCAGGAAGAGCAATTGTCGACTCAAATACATCGAAAAAGCGAAAAAAAGTTGACTTCATGTCGACTCGAGGTGTTCATTTGAGGTCAAATGGAGCTTCAAGAAGAGCAATTGTCGACTCAAATACATCGAGAAAACGAAAAAAAGTTGACTTCGTATCGAATCGAGGTGTTCATTTTAGTTCGAATGGACCTTCAAAAAGAGCAATTGTCGACTCAAATACATCGTGAAAACGAAAAAAAGTGGACTTCATATCGACACGAGGGGTTTATTCGAGTTCGAATGGACCTTCAAGAAGAGCAAATGTCGACTCAAATACATCGAGAAAACGAAAAAAAGTTGACTTCATATCGACTCGAGGTGTTCATTTGAGGTCAAATGGACCTTCAAGAAGAGCAATTGTCGACTCAAATACATCGTGAAAACGAAAAAAAGTTTACTTCGTATCGACTCGAGATGATCATTTGAGTTCGAATGGCCCTTCAAGAAGAGCAATAGTCGACTCAAATACATCGAGAAAACGAAAAAAAGTTGACTTCATAACAACTCGAGGTGTTTATTCAAGTTCGAATGGACCTTCAGGAAGAGCAATTGTCGACTCAAATACATCGAAAAAGCGAAAAAAAGTTGACTTCATGTCGACTCGAGGTGTTCATTTGAGGTCAAATGGAGCTTCAAGAAGAGCAATTGTCGACTCAAATACATCGAGAAAACGAAAAAAAGTTGACTTCGTATCGAATCGAGGTGTTCATTTTAGTTCGAATGGACCTTCAAAAAGAGCAATTGTCGACTCAAATACATCGTGAAAACGAAAAAAAGTGGACTTCATATCGACTTGAGGGGTTTATTCGAGTTCGAATGGACCTTCAAGAAGAGCAAATGTCGACTCAAATACATCGAGAAAACAAAAAAAAAGTTGACTTCATATCGACTCGAGGTGTTCATTTGAGTTCAAATGGACCTTCAAGAAGAGCAATTGTCGACTGAAATACATCGTGAAAACGAAAAAAGGTTTACTTCGTATCGACTCGAGATGATCATTTGAGTTCGAATGGCCCTTCAAGAAGAGCAATAGTCGACTCAAATACATGGAGAAAACGAAAAAAAGTTGACTTCATATCGACTCGAAGGGGTTTATTCGAGTTCGAATGGACCTTCAAGAAGGGCAAATGTCGACTCAAATACATCGAGAAAACGAAAAAAAGTTGACTTTATATCGACTCGAGGTGTTCATTTGAGTTCAAATGGACCTTCAAGAAGAGCAATAGTCGACTCAAATACATCGTGAAAACGAAAAAAAGTTGTCTTCATATCGACTCGCGGTGTTTATTTGAGTTCGAATGGACCTTCCATAAGAGCAATTGTCGACTCAAATACATCGTGAAAACGAATAAAAGTTGACTTCATATCGACTCGAGGTGTTCATTTGAGTTCGAATGGACCTTCAAGAAGAGCAATAGTCGACTCAAATACATCGAGAAAACGAAAAAAAGTTGAGTTCATATCGACTCGAGGTGTTTATTCGAGTTCGAATGGACGGACCTTCAAGAAGAGCAAATGTCGACTCAAATACATGTTGAAAACGATAAAATGTTGACTTCATATCGACTCGAGGTGTTCATTTGAGGTCAAATGGACCTTCAAGAAGAGCAAATGTCGACTCAAATACATCGAGAAAACGAAAAAAAGTTGACTTCGTTTCGACTCGAGGTGTTCATTTGAGTTCGAATGGACCTTCAAGAATAGCAAATGTCGACTCAAATACATGTTGAAAACGAAAAAAAGTTGACTTCATATCGACTCGAGGTGTTCATTTGAGGTCAAATGGACCTTCAAGAAGAGCAATTGTCGACTCAAATACATCGTGAAAACGAAAAAAAGTTTACTTCGTATCGACTCGAGATGATCATTTGAGTTCGAATGGCCCTTCAAGAAGAGCAATAGTCGACTCAAATACATCGAGAAAACGAAAAAAAGTTGACTTCATAACAACTCGAGGTGTTTATTCAAGTTCGAATGGACCTTCAGGAAGAGCAATTGTCGACTCAAATACATCGAAAAAGCGAAAAAAAGTTGACTTCATGTCGACTCGAGGTGTTCATTTGAGGTCAAATGGAGCTTCAAGAAGAGCAATTGTCGACTCAAATACATCGAGAAAACGAAAAAAAGTTGACTTCGTATCGAATCGAGGTGTTCATTTTAGTTCGAATGGACCTTCAAAAAGAGCAATTGTCGACTCAAATACATCGTGAAAACGAAAAAAAGTGGACTTCATATCGACACGAGGGGTTTATTCGAGTTCGAATGGACCTTCAAGAAGAGCAAATGTCGACTCAAATACATCGAGAAAACGAAAAAAAGTTGACTTCATATCGACTCGAGGTGTTCATTTGAGGTCAAATGGACCTTCAAGAAGAGCAATTGTCGACTCAAATACATCGTGAAAACGAAAAAAAGTTTACTTCGTATCGACTCGAGATGATCATTTGAGTTCGAATGGCCCTTCAAGAAGAGCAATAGTCGACTCAAATACATCGAGAAAACGAAAAAAAGTTGACTTCATAACAACTCGAGGTGTTTATTCAAGTTCGAATGGACCTTCAGGAAGAGCAATTGTCGACTCAAATACATCGAAAAAGCGAAAAAAAGTTGACTTCATGTCGACTCGAGGTGTTCATTTGAGGTCAAATGGAGCTTCAAGAAGAGCAATTGTCGACTCAAATACATCGAGAAAACGAAAAAAAGTTGACTTCGTATCGAATCGAGGTGTTCATTTTAGTTCGAATGGACCTTCAAAAAGAGCAATTGTCGACTCAAATACATCGTGAAAACGAAAAAAAGTGGACTTCATATCGACTTGAGGGGTTTATTCGAGTTCGAATGGACCTTCAAGAAGAGCAAATGTCGACTCAAATACATCGAGAAAACAAAAAAAAAGTTGACTTCATATCGACTCGAGGTGTTCATTTGAGTTCAAATGGACCTTCAAGAAGAGCAATTGTCGACTGAAATACATCGTGAAAACGAAAAAAGGTTTACTTCGTATCGACTCGAGATGATCATTTGAGTTCGAATGGCCCTTCAAGAAGAGCAATAGTCGACGCAAATACATGGAGAAAAAGAAAAAAAGTTGACTTCATATCGACTCGAGGGGTTCACTCGAGTTCGAATGGACCTTCAAGAAGAGCAAAATTTGCTCTTCTCAAATGAACACATTTAATGTCGACTCAAATACATCGAGACAACGAAAAAAAGTTGATTTCGTATCGACTCGAGGTGTTCATTTGAGTTCGAATGGACCTTCAAGAAGAGCAATAGTCGACTCAAATACATCGAGAAAACGAAAAAAAGTTGAGTTCATATCGACTCGAGGTGTTTATTCGAGTTCGAATGGACCTTCAAGAAGAGCAAATGTCGACTCAAATACATGTTGAAAACGATAAAAAGTTGACTTCATATCGACTCTAGGTGTTCATTTGAGGTCAAATGGACCTTCAAGAAGAGCAATAGTCGACTCAAATACATCGAGAACGCGAAAAAAAGTTGACTTCATATCGACTCGAGGTGTTCATTTGAGGTCAAATGGACCTTCAAGAAGAGCAAACTTCGACTCAAATACATCGAGAAAACGAAAAAAAGTTGACTTCGTTTCGACTCGAGGTGTTCATTTGAGTTCGAATGGACCTTCAAGAAGAGCAATTGTCGACTCAAATACATCGAGAAAACGAAAAAAAGTTGACTTCGTATCGACTCGAGGTGTTCATTTGAGTTCGAATGGACCTTCAAAAAGAGCAATTGTCGACTCAAATACATCGTGAAAACGAAAAAAAGTGGACTTCATATCGACTCGAGGGGTTTATTCGAGTTCGAATGGACCTTCAAGAAGAGCAAATGTCGACTCAAATACATCGAGAAAACGAAAAAAAGTTGACTTCATATCGACTCGAGGTGTTCATTTGAGTTCAAATGGACCTTCAAGAAGAGCAATTGTCGACTCAAATACATCGTGAAAACGAAAAAAAGTTGTCTTCATATCGACTCGCGGTGTTTATTTGAGTTCGAATGGACCTTCCATAAGAGCTATTGTCAACTCAAATACATCGTGAAAACGAAAAAAAGTTGACTTCATATCGACTCGAGGTGTTCATTTGAGGTCAAATGGACCTTCAAGAAGAGCAATTGTCGACTCAAATACATCGTGAAAACGAAAAAAAGTTGACTTCATATCGACTCGCGGTGTTCATTTGAGTTCGAATGGACCTTCAAGAAGAGCAATTGTCGACTCAAATACATCGTGAAAACGAAAAAAGGTTTACTTCGTATCGACTCGAGGTATTCATTTGAGTTCGAATGGACCTTCAAGAAGAGCAATAGTCGACGCAAATACATGGAGAAAACGAGAAAAAGTTGACTTCATATCGACTCGAGGGGTTCACTCGAGTTCGAATGGACCTTCAAGAAGAGCAAAATTTGCTCTTCTCAAATGAACACATTTAATGTCGACTCAAATACATCAAGAAAACGAAAAAAAGTTGACTTCGTATCGACTCGAGGTGTTCATTTGAGTTCGAATGGACCTTCAAGAAGAGCAATAGTCGACTCAAATACATCGAGAAAACGAAAAAAAGTTGAGTTCATATCGACTCGAGGTGTTTATTCGAGTTCGAATGGACCTTCAAGAAGAGCAAATGTCGACTCAAATACATGTTGAAAACGATAAAAAGTTGACTTCATATCGACTCTAGGTGTTCATTTGAGGTCAAATGGACCTTCAAGAAGAGCAATAGTCGACTCAAATACATCGAGAACACGAAAAAAAGTTGACTTCATATCGACTCGAGGTGTTCATTTGAGGTCAAATGGACCTTCAAGAAGAGCAAATGTCGACTCAAATACATCGAGGAAACGAAACTTCAGCTTTATGGGAATTCAGGGTCAAAGTACAATCGATTTATGTTGGCTCAATGACGTCGCTCTTAATTGTGCATCAGACTTTGCCATACAAAATAAACTGGGATTAATTACTGATCATTCAGAATGCTGCTTGTTTATACAATCCAAGCTCAAAGGCAACTATACACCATTAAGTAGGATGTCCGAAGCCAGGTGTGTTAGGGTAGTATGGGATCCAAAAAAAGCAGAGGATTTTCAACAATCGTTCAAGAACTGGGTCTTACATGGACTTGATATCACTGGGAACGAAGACCATGATTATGCAACAATCAAAGACGGAATCTTATACATTTTAAAAGAAGTTGGACTTTGCAGAACCATGTCGCAGGGTAATCGAAATCTACCTAAATGTAAATGGTTTAGTAAGGAGTGCCAGGATTTGAAGAACGCGGTGAAATCAGCATATAGAAGATGGAAGACGGACACTGAAGCCTTGGGAGAGTATCTCCTTGCTAAGAAGCGATACATTGCAAAGAAAAAATACGAAGAAAAGCAATTTATTCAAAAATTGAAGGAAGATTTGGGTAACGTTGAAAACGCACGGGAGTTTTGGGCGGCAGTTAGAAGATTGAAAAACATAGATTGTAACAAGCGCTCTGAAGTCTCATTGCTGCAATGGGAGGAATATCTCGCCGAGACTATCCCAGATCCTGGATCACTTACCAACATGAATTTAAGCACGAATGTCATTCACCCTCGGTTGAATGAGCCTTTCACGATCGCAGAAGTTCAAAGGGTCTTAACAGGTCTTAAGAAAAATAAAGCCGCAGGATGGGATCAAATACCAAATGAAGTGTGGAGCAGCTTACCCGAGGAGGGCGTGGTAAAGGTAGTGACCATTTTTAATAATATTTTTTCCTGTGGGCGAGTCCCGAAGGAATGGGGAAAGATCCTTCTCCGTATGATACCCAAAACAGCTGACAAAAGTGACGTATGTAAACACAGGCCAATCGCGCTGGTGAACACGATCGTTAAAAGCTTTACTCAATGTCTAACTGCCCGATTGATGGATTGGGCGGAGGATAATGACGTAATCCCTGAATGTCAAGCTGGCTTCAGGCGAGGAAGAGGGTGTAGGGATAACATTTTCGTGCTTTACTCATTGATAGGGCTCAGTTTGCAAAAAGCCGGAGGTAAATTGTATTGTGGCTTCGTGGACTACCGTAACGCTTTCGGATCTCTCCCACATGGACTACTCTGGGGAACACTGTCAGAGCTTGGTATACGTGGTAGGGTCCTGGACGTGATTCGAGACTTGTACTCAAAAGCAGAAGTTGCTATTATGGCCGAAAATTCTAAAACTAGCTTTGCTGCGGTAGGGACGGGAATCTTACAAGGAGATTCACTCAGCCCGTTGCTTTTCTCTCTCTTTATTCATGGACTCGAAAAGTATATGAGAGGACGAGAGTTGGAGGGAGTCAGAGTGGAGGGAAAATGCGACATATTGTCACTTATGTTTGCCGACGACATTGTGCTTTTTGGGCACAGTAAAATCGATATTGAACGGAAGATGAGAGCCCTGGAAGAATACTCAAGATCGATGGAGCTGGTTATCAACCCAGAAAAAACTAAAGTAGTCTGTTTCAAGAAAGGGGGACGTAAAGGCAAGGATGACAGTATCACGCTAACGGATGATTGTATCGAGTTTACCAGGGATTATACTTATCTCGGGGTCCCGTTTTCTTCCACCGGCGTCTTCCGCGGAGCTGTGGACTGCTTCAAATCAAAAGGACTGAAGGCATGGGGGACTGTTCGCAAAATACTGGTCGAGGGTAAATGCAGTGAATGGAAGTCTACTTGCAAATTGGTTGACGCTATGGTATCCTCAGTTGTTCTCTATGGCAGCGAGCTGTGGGGATTGCGGTATTTGGATGACATTGATATGGTCCAAGCTAGGATATTTAAAAATCTCCTAATGTTACCGATATCCACGCCGCATTACATGGTCCGAGCTGAGACGGGAAGAACTAAGTTGGGTGCTCTTGTGTTTGAAAGAGCATTGAATTGGTGGGAAAGCCTACTCCGAATGAAGCCAAATAGATACCCTCGCGCCTGCTACGACCAACTCCTCTCTACAACTAATAGGGGCCCGGGAAACCAAAAATATAATTGGGTTGCCCAGCTGGGAGGACTAGTGGAAAAATTGGGATACACTGCACTGTGGAAGAAGCAAGATGCCAAGGCGGTCGCTCAACAGAAACAGGCAGTGGTAAATACGTTTGTCACTATGTCAGCATATCAGGACTACGAAAGAATCATCTGCTCCTCCTATAGTAGTGTCTACATCTCCGCCATAGATGGATACCAGTGTTCCGAGGGCTATCTTAACTGGGATATCCCCATCGTCGTGAAAAGAACGATTGCTCAACTACGGCTTAGAAAAGACGGGCTTCTACGGATATTCCTCAACGGAGAGATCTGGAAAATTGACGGGGGTGAGAACTGTCATTTGTGCAATTCAGGGGAGAAGGAGTCTTTAGAGCATATACTGGCTAGATGCCCGCAATTTAAAACTGACCGGATAAAATATTTTGGAGCATTGAGGTTGAGTGACGAGTACATTCGAAATTGTTTATTATGTTGTCTGGATAAAGATATGGTATACAGATTATTTAATTTTGTTCGTAATTATTTAGTAAGAAGAAAGTTTCTGTTAGAATTATTAGAGGATTTAGAACTGATGTAGACGGACTGTTTTAATTTGTATGAATTATTGTTTGTGTTATTTTTCACTTTACACATAAGAGCAATTGCTTGTTGCAGAGGTCAGTGCTACCTAAATCAACAAATAAAAACTTATTGATTGATTGATTGATTGATTGAAACGAAAAAAAGTTGACTTCGTTTCGACTCGAGGTGTTCATTTGAGTTCGAATGGACCTTCAAGAAGAGCAAATGTCGACTCAAATACATGTTGAAAACGAAAAAAAGTTGACTTCATATCGACTCGAGGTGTTCATTTGAGGTCAAATGGACCGTCAAGAAGAGCAATTGTCAACTCAAATACATCGTGAAAACGAAAAAAAGTTGACTTCATATCGACTCGCGGTGTTCATTTGAGTTCGAATGGACCTTCAAGAAGAGCAATTGTCGACTCAAATACATCGTGAAAACGAAAAAAAGGTTACTTCGTATCGACTCGAGATGATCATTTGAGTTCGAATGGCCCTTCAAGAAGAGCAATTGTCGACTCAAATACATCGTGAAAACGAAAAAAGTTGTCTTCATATCGACTCGCGGTGTTTATTTGAGTTCGAATGGACCTTCCATAAGAGCAATTGTCGACTCAAATACATCGTGAAAACGAATAAAAGTTGACTTCATATCGACACGAGGTGTTCATTTGAGTTCGAATGCACCTTCAAGAAGAGCAAATGTCGACTCACATACATCGAGAAAACGAAAAAAAGTTGCCTTCATATCGACTCGAGGTGTTCATTTGAGTTCGAATGGACCTTCAAGAAGAGCAATGGTCGACTCAAATACATCGAGAAAACGAAAAAAAGTTGACTTCGTATCGACTCGAGGTGTTCATTTGAGTTCGAATGGACCTTCAAAAAGAGCAATTGTCGACTCAAATACATCGTGAAAACGAAAAAAAGTGGACTTCATATCGACTCGAGGGGTTTATTCGAGTTCGAATGGACCTTCAAGAAGAGCAAATGTCGACTCAAATACATCGAGAAAACGAAAAAAAGTTGACTTCATATCGACTCGAGGTGTTCATTTGAGTTCAAATGGACCTTCAAGAAGAGCAATTGTCGACTCAAATACATCGTGAAAACGAAAAAAAGTTGTCTTCATATCGACTCGCAGTGTTTATTTGAGTTCGAATGGACCTTCCATAAGAGCTATTGTCAACTCAAATACATCGTGAAAACGAAAAAAAGTTGACTTCATATCGACTCGAGGTGTTCATTTGAGGTCAAATGGACCTTCAACAAGAGCAATTGTCGACTCAAATACATCGTGAAAACGCAAAAAAGTTGACTTCATATCGACTCGCGGTGTTCATTTGAGTTCGAATGGACCTTCAAGAAGAGCAATTGTCGACTCAAATACATCGTGAAAACGAAAAAAGGTTTACTTCGTATCGACTCGAGGTATTCATTTGAGTTCGAATGGACCTTCAAGAAGAGCAATAGTCGACGCAAATACATGGAGAAAACGAAAAAAAGTTGACTTCATATCGACTCGAGGGGTTCACTCGAGTTCGAATGGACCTTCAAGAAGAGCAAAATTTGCTCTTCTCAAATGAACACATTTAATGTCGACTCAAATACATCGAGAAAACGAAAAAAAGTTGACTTCATATCGACTCGAGGTGTTCATTTGAGTTCGAATGGACCTTCAAGAAGAGCAATAGTCGACTCAAATACATCGAGAAAACGAAAAAAAGTTGAGTTCATATCGACTCGAGGTGTTTATTCGAGTTCGAATGGACCTTCAAGAAGAGCAAATGTCGACTCAAATACATGTTGAAAACGATAAAAAGTTGACTTCATATCGACTCTAGGTGTTCATTTGAGGTCAAATGGACCTTCAAGAAGAGCAATAGTCGACTCAAATACATCGAGAACACGAAAAAAAGTTGACTTCATATCGACTCGAGGTGTTCATTTGAGGTCAAATGGACCTTCAAGAAGAGCAAATGTCGACTCAAATACATCGAGAAAACGAAAAAAAGTTGACTTCGTTTCGACTCGAGGTGTTCATTTGAGTTCGAATGGACCTTCAAGAAGAGCAAATGTCGACTCAAATACATGTTGAAAACGAAAAAAAGTAGACTTCATATCGACTCGAGGTGTTTATTCGAGTTCGAATGGACCTTCAAGAAGAGCAATAGTCGACTCAAATACATCGAGAAAACGAAAAAAAGTTGACTTCAT
This sequence comes from Stenodema calcarata, assembly GCA_963920205.1. Lineage (NCBI taxonomy): Eukaryota > Metazoa > Arthropoda > Insecta > Hemiptera > Miridae > Stenodema > Stenodema calcarata. Next base: position 2,178,307 of record OY986056.1, on the reverse strand, counting down.
ATCGACTCGAGGTGTTCATTTGAGGTCAAATGGACCTTCAAGAAGAGCAATTGTCGACTCAAATTCATCGTGAAAACGAATAAAAGTTGACTTCTTATCGACTCGAGGTGTTTATTTGAGTTCAAATGGACCTTCAAGAAGAGCAATTGTCGACTCAAATACATCGTGAAAACGAAAAAAGGTTTACTTCGTATCGACTCGAGATGATCATTTGAGTTCGAATGGCCCTTCAAGAAGAGCAATAGTCGACGCAAATACATGGAGAAAACGAAAAAAAGTTGACTTCATATCGACTCGAGGGGTTTATTCGAGTTCGAATGGACGGACCTTCAAGAAGAGCAAATGTCGACTCAAATACATGTTGAAAACGATAAAAAGTTGACTTCATATCGACTCGAGGTGTTCATTTGAGGTCAAATGGACCTTCAAGAAGAGCAAATGTCGACTCAAATACATCGAGAAAACGAAAAAAAGTTGACTTCGTTTCGACTCGAGGTGTTCATTTGAGTTCGAATGGACCTTCAAGAATAGCAAATGTCGACTCAAATACATGTTGAAAACGAAAAAAAGTTGACTTCATATCGACTCGAGGTGTTCATTTGAGGTCAAATGGACCTTCAAGAAGAGCAATTGGCAACTCAAATACATCGTGAAAACGGAAAAAAAGTTGACTTCATATCGACTCGCGGTGTTCATTTGAGTTCGAATGGACCTTCAAGAAGAGCAATTGTCGACTCAAATACATCGTGAAAACGAAAAAAAGTTTACTTCGTATCGACTCGAGATGATCATTTGAGTTCGAATGGCCCTTCAAGAAGAGCAATAGTCGACTCAAATACATGGAGAAAACGAAAAAAAGTTGACTTCATATCGACTCGAGGGGTTTATTCGAGTTCGAATGGACCTTCAAGAAGAGCAAATGTCGACTCAAATACATCGAGAAAACGAAAAAAAGTTGACTTCGTATCGACTCGAGGTGTTCATTTGAGTTCGAATGGACCTTCAAGAAGAGCAATAGTTGACTCAAATACATCGAGAAAACGAAAAAAAGTTGACTTCATAACAACTCGAGGTGTTTATTCGAGTTCGAATGGACCTTCAAGAAGAGCAAATGTCGACTCAAATACATCGAAAAAGCGAAAAAAAGTTGACTTCATATCGACTCAAGGTGTTTATTCGAGTTCGAATGGACCTTCAAGAAGAGCAAATGTCGACTCAAATACATGTTGAAAACGAAAAAAAGTTTACTTCTTATCGACTCGAGGTGTTCATTTGAGGTCAAATGGACCTTCAGGAAGAGCAATTGTCGACTCAAATACATCGTGAAAACGAATAAAAATTGACTTCTTATCGACTCTAGGTGTTTATTTGAGTTCGAATGGAGCTTCAAGAAGAGCAATTGTCGACTCAAATACATCGAGAAAACGAAAAAAAGTTGACTTCGTATCGAATCGAGGTGTTCATTTTAGTTCGAATGGACCTTCAAAAAGAGCAATTGTCGACTCAAATACATCGTGAAAACGAAAAAAAGTGGACTTCATATCGACTCGAGGGGTTTATTCGAGTTCGAATGGACCTTCATGAAGAGCAAATGTCGACTCAAATACATCGAGAAAACGAAAAAAAGTTGACTTCATATCGACTCGAGGTGTTCATTTGAGTTCAAATGGACCTTCAAGAAGAGCAATTGTCGACTCAAATACATCGTGAAAACGAAAAAAGGTTTACTTCGTATCGACTCGAGATGATCATTTGAGTTCGAATGGCCCTTCAAGAAGAGCAATAGTCGACGCAAATACATGGAGAAAACGAAAAAAAGTTGACTTCATATCGACTCGAGGGGTTCACTCGAGTTCGAATGGACCTTCAAGAAGAGCAAAATTTGCTCTTCTCAAATGAACACATTTAATGTCGACTCAAATACATCGAGACAACGAAAAAAAGTTGATTTCGTATCGACTCGAGGTGTTCATTTGAGTTCGAATGGACCTTCAAGAAGAGCAATAGTCGACTCAAATACATCGAGAAAACGAAAAAAAGTTGAGTTCATATCGACTCGAGGTGTTTATTCGAGTTCGAATGGACCTTCAAGAAGAGCAAATGTCGACTCAAATACATGTTGAAAACGATAAAAAGTTGACTTCATATCGACTCTAGGTGTTCATTTGAGGTCAAATGGACCTTCAAGAAGAGCAATAGTCGACTCAAATACATCGAGAACACGAAAAAAAGTTGACTTCATATCGACTCGAGGTGTTCATTTGAGGTCAAATGGACCTTCAAGAAGAGCAAATGTCGACTCAAATACATCGAGAAAACGAAAAAAAGTTGACTTCGTTTCGACTCGAGGTGTTCATTTGAGTTCGAATGGACCTTCAAGAAGAGCAAATGTCGACTCAAATACATGTTGAAAACGAAAAAAAGTTGACTTCATATCGACTCGAGGTGTTCATTTGAGGTCAAATGGACCTTCAAGAAGAGCAATTGTCAACTCAAATACATCGTGAAAACGAAAAAAAGTTGACTTCATATCGACTCGCGGTGTTCATTTGAGTTCGAATGGACCTTCAAGAAGAGCAATTGTCGACTCAAATACATCGTGAAAACGAAAAAAAGTTTACTTCGTATCGACTCGAGATGATCATTTGAGTTCGAATGGCCCTTCAAGAAGAGCAATAGTCGACTCAAATACATGGAGAAAACGAAAAAAAGTTGACTTCATATCGACTCGAGTGGTTTATTCGAGTTCGAATGGACCTTCAAGAAGAGCAAAATTTGCTCTTCTCAAATGAACACATTTAATGTCGACTCAAATACATCGAGAAAACGAAAAAAAGTTGACTTCGTATCGACTCGAGGTGTTCATTTGAGTTCGAATGGACCTTCAAAAAGAGCAATTGTCGACTCAAATACATCGTGAAAACGAAAAAAAGTGGACTTCATATCGACTCGAGGGGTTTATTCGAGTTCGAATGGACCTTCAAGAAGAGCAAATGTCGACTCAAATACATCGAGAAAACGAAAAAAAGTTGACTTTATATCGACTCGAGATGATCATTTGAGTTCGAATGGCCCTTCAAGAAGAGCAATAGTCGACTCAAATACATGGAGAAAACGAAAAAAAGTTGACTTCATATCGACTCGAGTGGTTTATTCGAGTTCGAATGGACCTTCAAGAAGAGCAAAATTTGCTCTTCTCAAATGAACACATTTAATGTCGACTCAAATACATCGAGAAAACGAAAAAAAGTTGACTTCGTATCGACTCGAGGTGTTCATTTGAGTTCGAATGGACCTTCAAAAAGAGCAATTGTCGACTCAAATACATCGTGAAAACGAAAAAAAGTGGACTTCATATCGACTCGAGGGGTTTATTCGAGTTCGAATGGACCTTCAAGTAGAGCAAATGTCGACTCAAATACATTGAGAAAACGAGAAAATGTTGACTTCATATCGACTCGAGGGGTTTATTCGAGTTCGAATGGACCTTCAAGAAGAGCAATTGTCGACTCAAATACATCGAAAAAACGAAAAAAAGTTGACTTCATATCGACTCGAGGTGTTCATTTGAGGTCAAATGGACCTTCAAGAAGAGCAAATGTCGACTCAAATACATGTTGAAAACGAAAAAAAGTTGACTTCATATCGACTCGAGGTGTTCATTTGAAGTCAAATGAACCTTCAAGAAGAGCAATTGTCGACTCAAATACATCGTGAAAACGAAAAAAAGTTGACTTCATATCGACTCGCGGTGTTCATATCAGTTCGAATGGACTTTCAAGAAGAGCAATTGTCGACTCAAATTCATCGTGAAAACGAGAAAAAGTTGACTTCATATCGACTCGCGGTGTTCATTTCAGTTCGAATGGACCTTCAAGAAGAGCAATTGTCGACTCAAATACATCGTGAAAACGAAAAAAGTTGACTTCATATCGACTCGAGGTGTTCATTTGAGTTCGAATGGACCTTCAAGAAGAGCAAATGTTGACTCAAATACATCGAGAAAACGAAAAAAAGGTGAAAAGAACAATTATTGTCGACCAAATTCATCGTGAAAACGAAAAAAAGTCGACTTCATATCGACTCGCGGTGTTCATTTCAGTTCGAATGGACCTTCAAGAAGAGCAATTGTCGACTCAAATTCATCGTGAAAACGAGAAAAAGTTGACTTCACATCGACTCGCGGTGTTCATTTCAGTTCGAATGGGCCTTCAAGAAGAGCAATTGTCGACTCAAATACATCGTGAAAACGAAAAAAAGTTGACTTCATATTGACTCGAGGTGTTCATTTGAGTTCGAACGGACCTTCAAGAAGAGCAATTTTCGACTCAAATTCATCGAGAAAACGAAAAAAAGTTGACTTCATCCTACTCGAGGTGTTGTTTGAGTTCGAATGAACCTTCAAAATGAGCAATTGTCGACTCAAATTCATCGTGAAAACGAAAAAAAGTTGACTTCATATCGTCTCGACTTAATTACCTATGATTAATTAATATGATATAATTCTGAGGTTTTTAATACTACGTTGGTAATAATTTTTTTCTATAAAAGAAGTACCTACCAACAAACATTCGAAATTACCTTCATTTCCGTAGCACGATACGTACCTACCTCAGAACAAATAACTCGACATCACTAAAACCATATGATGTTCCAAACAGCTCGTTAGTATGAAAATTGACTTGTATTTCAACAGTTTGATTCACGATCGTGTTGACAGGATCAACCTTTGAGCCGTCATTGTGAACGAACGGCTGGTCGTACAAAGCTGCGGATGGTCTTAAAATTTTTTTAGGAATAAACTCTATCTAAATATGAAATAGAAAACACTCCGTCCTATATGAATTTTTCGAGTTTTGGAATTTTCAAAAATTCAAAATTCGTTTTGAACCCCTTCCCCTTGACCTAGGGCTATGAAAAGTTTTTTTCTTTGGGCGAATCCAATGGTTCATTATCGAAGATAAGAAACCAAAATTACAGTTGACCATACTTCCCCTTGATCCCCACAACCCACCCTTGAGGTGTATATTGTGGAATAAATTGATTGATTGATTGATTGAATAACCAGGTGTCAGTACATTTACGTGGACGAAGTGTTGAAACTGAGAACCAAGTCTGATTCTTTGCATTATTAACCCAACTATGGAAGAATATAACAAAATAGAGGTAGTTGGCAATAAAGAATTGGCTAAGTGTGTTTATATCCGATTATAAAGGTTGGTTCAAGATTGAGAGTTCAATTGATGCCATCGTCTTTGTCTGTGTGATAAGACATCATCGTTTGAAAGTCACATTTATTTAGAGTCGACGTTGACGAGATGATTTGGGTGACCTGCGATGTACATTCCGTGGTACTACGCCGCGACCAGATAACCGTGAACTGGGAGGATTTCCCAATCTTTATGGAGTTACCCGTTTCTCAAGGATTCGATTCTGAAGTATTTGGGCTGGCTTTATCCGAGTCATGGATTCTGAGCATCTAAGGCCACTTTTATATAGAATCCATTATAGTACAGGAAGATCATTTTCTTGAGCTTAAATCTTTGAAACGAGAAATCACCATCCCAAGGGTCCCAAGGTAATTTCTCGTTTCCAACCAGGTGTATGTTACAAACACTTTTGTCAACGAAGTTAATCACTCCCGATGAAATCGTGGAAACACACGTCATAAATTAACAAGTAACAACCACGTTTCTTCCTCTTCAAAGTGCTTCAGTTTGCGAACGGAATACGATATCGCATTTTTAACTTCTCCATCGTTTTCAGCGTGAAAAAAAAAACCTTTAAAATGAGTTGTATTGAGAGAGTGCATGAGAACAGATCTGTACTTAGGATGCATGAAGTATCTATACTTAGGAATTATTATGGATGATCAATTGTTGAAGGGCCGACGAAGAAGACGAACACTTATGTAAAACCGATTCAACGTTTGTAATCAGTCTCAAACTTTCTACATTTTGCAGGTAAAGAAACGTAGTACGTGTAAAAAGGACATATTTAATTGAATACTCTTCATACAAGGACCGTTTTCCATGTGTAGATGATGAAACTTCATCTGTCAATTGAAGTGAGAGTCAAACACCACCCCCTCGGTTGAGGTTTGATACTAAATTGTCGCCCCGAGGGATTTAGTTATTTTCAAAAGACCCGTTTTATTGAATTTGTCTGACGGCGACGAACATATTGAAAGAGATCTCTTCTGAAAATAGCCGTGGAGTCACCTGCGTTTGGAGGTCAAAGGTCACTCGGTTATCATTTCAAATCCAATCGATCGAGAGGGCAACCCCCTCAGTCGACAAATATGTGCATGTTTCAGGGTGATCCAGTCCGTTCATCTAGTGATACAGTGAATTTTCCAATAAGCCAAGATTTATGTCGAGATAATCCTAAATTCTTGCGGATATGCACTGGATCGAATTATCGAAAATATGATGATTTGTCTTGAACTCCTATTAATTTTAAAACACCACAAATGAAAAATCTGATCTTTGACCATACTTTAAATAACGACAGGAACTCTAGCACCACCCGCTGAGACGCTTGAATTGATTTAACTTTTACTTACCAGAAATTTATCAGTAGATTTAAAAAAGTAGATCTTCTATTTCAGTTACCACTCACCACTTTTGGCAATTAGTAAATGATCGAAAAAACACATGGTAATAGACATAAGTAAATATCATGTAAGTACATAGTGTTACGCACTTCGAAGTAAATATATTTGTCTGAAAGACATGTTCTATGATTCCTTGGTTTGACCCATGATCTACACAGTAATAATCCGGGGGTCTGGGGGTGCCCACCAGTAGTCATATTTTTTATAATTAAACCCTCTGCAATTCTTGACACATCGGTTTATTATCTCGTCCCTCCACCAGGTCTAACTCAGTTTTCCCAACTTTTCAGGAGAGACAAAAAACGGATTTTCTAACGTACTTTAGTAATTTCCATGGTTATCGCGGCTTTTCTACGTTGAAGAAGCCTTTTCCAGCATAGCAATAAAGGCCAAACAAATGAGCTAGAAAAACGGACCGAGAGATTTCGCATAAGTATCCGTTCCTAACATTGGCTGCTGCATGATTCACATATAAATAATAAAATTCACATTCAAATAAATTCAAAGTGCCTTTTTTAGTGAATGTCGCTTAGTGTATTAGGAAATAGTTCATTTTATCAGAAAAAGATGGCGCTAATACCCAAAGAAATCGATTCTACTCGGCGAGACGAATCCAACGACACCAAAAACTCGATTTTGGAAAATGTTGTCGCTCAAGAGGTACTAGGTATTTGCATAACGCGGTCCAAGTTTAGGTTCATCTGATTGATGGATTTATCTCATTGCTTCGTGTCACGACACGTGCTCGCCTGATGCCACTTTTCTCGGCTGTTAGTTAGACTAGCACCGAACGCAAGAATGAAAATGTCGAAAGAGGAATAATGAAGCACTGCGGCAAAACGGTAAATTGAATGACAGAAAAAAAGTACAATTTGTTTATATACTATTTATATACATATTATATAATATATTATATTATACGTATAAAACAGAAAAGTTGAGGATGATGGAAAGAGAAAAATTAAAACTGACAAATAGCCTCAAGTTTCGTGTGGTAACACGCTCGTCGTCTCCCCCCCCCCCCATGTCCACCCCTTCGTAACCCACCCCCCCCATCACCACGATCTCATTCACCACCGGCGATGGCATGTTCGGCGCGGCGCCTCCTCGTCTATTACCGCCCCCGGCGCCTCCCGCTGGCCGCCACAACTCTCCCCCAAAACCTCGTTATATTGATCGGAGCTTTGGCGAACAACTCGTAAAGGGAATATTTAAAGGTAAATCAGCTGTGGGTTTTCTTGACTGAGCCTGGTTTTTCGTGGGGAAGGGAGTTTCTTGTTTTTGATTAAATGTTAAGCAAATTTTCGAAGAGAAGAAACCCATTGTTATCGGTCCGAAACTTTTAGAACTCGAATTTCCGAAAAAATTGCATACCAAAATCCGTTTCAGACCATCCTGAATCCTTGGCAATCGAAAGGCAAAGTTCGTGATGGGGAGAATCGGGCCTTTATTAGGGGGGTTTAGGGGAATTTTAAGGGGGGGGGGGGCATTAAATCCAAAATTAAGTCCATTAAAATGGACTTTAATCCATTTCAATCCAAGATTTAATCCATAAATTCAAAAATGCAACAGTCTGACGAATGACACCTCATTTTAAAGATTGTTTAAGGCTGAACACGATGGTGAGGTCAGAATTGCGGTATCTTATCATGTTGATATTCAGCGTTGAAAAATCTATAAGGTAAGAGGGGTTTAGGCAGTTTTAGGGGGGTGGGATTACCCATAAACTCCCAAAATAAAACAGCCTCTCAAGTGAACCCTAATTTTAACGGTCTTTTTATGCTGAACGCGATGGTGAAATCAGAATTTCAAACTAGATTACCTTGAAGATCAAGAAACGTAGGTAGTTGATACTTGAGATGTTTTTCATGGTTAGTCTGCTCTAATCTGATAACGGAATGAGATATCGCAATTCTGACTTCACTATCGTGTTCAGCGCTGAAGAATCTATAGCCGAGAGGGGTTTTGGGGAGTTTTCGGGGGGAGTTACCCATAAATTCCCAAAATGGAACAGTTTGAAAGTGACAACTCATATTAATGGTTGTTTTTCGCTGAACACGATGGTTAAGTCAGAATCGCAGCAGCGTGGGACATCAACCACGACCGGCCCTGCAGAATTGAGGGGCTGTCGTCCCTGGCAGAAATTGAATGCTGGTGCCTCGACCAATGGCAGGGACGATGGACTGCCTCCTCCAAAGGACGACACACGTATTCCATCTGGCCGGACATCAGACAGTGCTTGGCCTCAAAGTTTGTTAGTGTTAATCACTACACTGCGTAGTTCTTGACTGGCCATGGCGATTTCGTAGGAATGGGAAAAAGAGGAGTCCTGACGGTTAAGTCAGAATTCTGTTCTAAAACTGGAGCACTTTGAAGATGAAGAAACGTGGTGTATACTTGAGATGTTCTTCATGGACATCATGTTCTTCAATGGACATTTTACATAATACCAGTTATTTCTTCGAAAATCTGCTCTTATCGCCATACTGCATGACTGTGGTTTTTTTCCAACGAGTAAAGCCCCTCCCAATCCGCACTACTAAAAGTTTCCTTCAAAACAAAAATGGCAAGTTTTTTAAGTATTATGCATGAAACAAGAGACAACAACAAGAGAACTCCCGCCAGTGGTGGGATCTCGTTCTCGCTATCTCAGCGTAACGACAACGAAAAGTCGTTTGGATAGCGAAAAGTGTCGGTATCGCTGAGGAACAACGGTTGGTATTCTACAACCGCAGAATAGCGACAGCTGTCGCTTAGACGAACCGAATCGTCGTTATATCAACCAAGATTTGTCGTTACTGTTTCTGAAGCGTCTAGACCCCTCGGTATTGATAACAACGAGCGTCGGTATCATATTATTTTGAAAAGTGCCTTTTAGTAGTAAGTATAAAATTTCATATTTGTAGTATTTAATTTTCTACTGTTATTATACCTCATAACTCGGTCAATATCTCTTATAAACGTCTGTCTTGTAGGTGTCACTTAGTATCAACAACATGTCGGTCAGCTTCCCAAAGGTATCCCCAATTGTCTCTTGGCATATTCCTTAGTATCTCATATAATTTTCGGCCAGTATCTCTCATAAATGTCGGTCAATATCTCTTATAAACGGCCGTCTTGTAGGTGTCACTGAGTTCAACAACATGTCGGTCAGTTTCCGTCAAGTATCCCTGATTGTCTCTTTGCATATTCCTTAATATCTCGTATAATTTTCGGTCAGTATCTCTCATAAATGTCGGTCAATATCTCTTATAAACGTCCGTCTTGTAGGTGTCACTTAGTTCAACAACATGTCGGTAAGTTTCCGAAAAGCATCCCCAATTGTCTCTTAACATATTCCTTAGTATATCCTATAATTTCCGGTCAGTAGGTATCTCTCATAAATGTCGGTCAATGACTCATAGAAACGTCTGTCTTGTAGGTGTCACTTAGTTCAACACCATGTCGGTCAGTTTCCGTCAAGTATCCCCGGTTGTTTCTCGGCATATTCCTTAGTATCTCGTATCATTTCCGGTCAGTATCTCTTATAAACGTCTGTCTGTCAGAATCCCACCACAGAAGAGAGTAGAGTCAACTCACCCTCCCGCCACCCCCGTCATCAATTTAAGTAGTTGTGGCGAGTGGTGCAGAGGGGGAGGGATGGCGTAAGCATTATGGGACAACTCCTTCCTCCCCCCCTCATCATTTTAAGTAGTTGTGCGAGAGTTAGAGAGGGGGTGGGAGGGCGTAAGCATTAGGAGACAACTCCTCCCTCATCACTTTTAGTAGTTTCGGCGAGGGGGAGGGAGGGCTTAAGCATTAAGGGAAAACCCCCGCTACCCCTCTCATCAATTTAAGTAGGTAGTTGTAGCGATGGGGGGTAAGGGGGAGGAGGGCGTAAGCATCAAGCGACAACTCCCCCCCCCCCACTATGACCACCTACACCTGCCCGCTTGCCTCTTTCTCACTCACCTCCACGTGCACATTCACTCACAATTTAAATTTAAGTAGTTGTGGTTCCTCCTTATCACTTACTTCCACGTTCACCCGCTTTTGGGTCCCTACAGAGCAGTGAATATCGGCGAAATAGTGGGATTCCTCGGGAGGTGGTAGTACGACTCGTATTATGCCTTGTTTAGGAAAAACGCCTCAACCTAAATACATTCCCGCTACCCCATTTTTTTGGTAGGACATCGATTTAAGACATAGTTCCAGAAAATCGAATTGAAAAACTCTCAATTATTATTGATAGTTATGATTAATTACGAATAATTATTATTCATTAACTCGATATCTGAAAACCATGTGCGGTTCAAATCAGCTGGTTTAAATCCTTATCCTTACACCATCTGCGTTTTCATATTCAACCGCTTTCTGAACAACTCCCCAATTTAAGTAGTTGTGGTTCCTCCTTATCACTTACTTCCACGTTCACCCGCTTTTGGGTCCCTACAGAGCAGTGAATATCGGCGAAATAGTGGGATTCCTCGGGAGGTGGTAGTACGACTCGTATTATGCCTTGTTTAGGAAAAACGCCTCAACCTAAATACATTCCCGCTACCCCATTTTTTTGGTAGGACATCGATTTAAGACATAGTTCCAGAAAATCGAATTGAAAAACTCTCAATTATTATTGATAGTTATGATTAATAATTATCATAACTATCAATAATAATTGAGAGTTTTTCAATTCGATTTTCTGGAACTATGTCTTAAATCGATGTCCTACCAAAAAAATGGGGTAGCGGGAATGTATTTAGGTTGAGGCGTTTTTCCTAAACAAGGCATAATACGAGTCGTACTACCACCTCCCGAGGAATCCCACTATTTCGCCGATATTCACTGCTCTGTAGGGACCCAAAAGCGGGTGAACGTGGAAGTAAGTGATAAGGAGGAACCACAACTACTTAAATTGGGGAGTTGTTCAGAAAGCGGTTGAATATGAAAACGCAGATGGTGTAAGGATAAGGATTTAAACCAGCTGATTTGAACCGCACATGGTTTTCAGATATCGAGTTAATGAATAATAATTATTCGTAATTATTACGAATAATTATTATTCATTAACTCGATATCTGAAAACCATGTGCGGTTCAAATCAGCTGGTTTAAATCCTTATCCTTACACCATCTGCGTTTTCATATTCAACCGCTTTCTGAACAACTCCCCAATTTCGTCCCAAAAGTGAATTCGAATGCTATGATCCCAAAGAGGACAGAACGGTCATAGATTTCATGGATCCGTTCCAGACAATCCTGTATGTTTATATTGACGGTGCACACGAGCACCCTCGTATCTCCAATGTCCCAATTTTTCAGGAGAGCAAAAAAACTGTTGTAACTGTTTTAACTGTAACTTGGAGTCATAGACAAACTCTGATTTTGGTTTATTGGAGGTCAAATTCCCAAATGGTGCATCACAACTACCGGTGTACTCCATGTAACCCACTCACCTGATTACATCTTTGGAAGATGTGTACATGTGTACATGAATGCCACGCCCGTGTTCGACCCCGATACACCATCCATCAAAGCCCCCTCGTGTGATTATGAAGCCGCTTTCCCTTCGACTATCGAAAAATTAAATCGGCCCGAAACCCACGAAAAATGAATGGCCGTCCCTAAGATCAATTAAGGCGAGTCGGGATGGAGCCGATGAAAAATCAACTAATTGACCAACGACGGATAGCCAAGGTCGATTCCAGCAAGTGACGATAAGCTCATCAATCACTGCCAAAATGAATCGGTACCCCACCAAGTCTCGTTCAATTAAAACGGTAATTCACTTGTTTGTCTATGAAAAGAGTCAAAAACCCGAAGGTTGAAGAAAAAGTACTCAATTCCGTTTATCACCTTCAAGAAACAAAAGGGAGATGTGTGGATAATCGAATGGATCATCAAATAACGCTCTATCAAAGATATTTATCCAATTTTCATGACTAAGAAGCATTAAATTGGTCACAAGCACCAACAGTTGTAGGAAGTGTCGGTAACATTTTTGCGTCTGTAACGTTTTGCCTCGTCTAACCCGTTGGGTACCAACCCCCCTTGGGCAACGCGTCAACCCTCGCGCTATTTATTAGTATTTTAATAATTACACTTGTTAAATAATAATGAAATTCAAATGCGAATATTTTTTTATTTTACAAAATGAATGACAAAGCTTTAAAAAAATACATTAGAAAGACTGATTTGAAAAGCCAACAAGAAAATGCAAATTTACGAAATTCCCACCCCCAATTTAAAAAAAAATGCATAATATCAATTTCTTCCACTCTTTTCTTCACAATTAAGACCCGTAAAAATGGTTTGTTCGCTTCTATGGATAGTACAGACAGGTTTGTGGCAAACAAAGCACTTCAATTTTGACTTTGTATCCATTTTTCTGCTGCAAAAATGGCATCGTACCGCCACAGGCAAAGTTGACGACACATTGCTCTGTGTCGGTGCTGCTCTGGCTGAGTTTCCGGAGTCAGCTGATTCCAGTGAAGCCACTGCAGAAAGCTTGATGCAGTTTAGAATGTTCGTGTGAAGGTTTTGAGTCAAACGCATCTTCATATTGGGGAGAGCAAGTTGTTTTGCGAGTTCGATTCAGAAAATCTTTCTCCTACTCGAATTTCGAATATTCCACTCTGGATATTTTAACAAAATTTATTAAATTGGTCCAATTGTCAAGGTTGGAGAATCAATCACGCAGAATTTAATGGCTTTTAATTCGTCTCTCGTTATGGTGTTCGCTAGGATGCGTTGTTTAGGAGTTACAAGTGAAAAACTGAAACAAAGTACAAACATTTCGACGTTTTTCGGGAGCTAAGGTTAAGCTCTACTCCTGAAGAGTATAAATTCAGATTACTCGTTTTCAAGACTATCTTAAGGTTTTAAAACAGTTTCTAGCTTTCCCCAAATCACTATGAGGTGTCATTTCACTTGACTATAAGGGTATTTAAGACGTTGGCTCATACAAAGCCGACTATTGGGGCGGCAGCAGCGAACTTGTAAAAATTTACGAAGCTTGTCAGGAAAATGAGTAGAGACGATAATAGAAAATTGATCGATCTATTGCAGGATATCACATTCGTATATGATATACATATGATATACATATGATATCACATTCTTATATGATATACATATCATATAAGAATGTGATATCCTGCAATAGATCGATCAATTTTCCATTATCGTCTCTACTCATTTTCCTGGCAAGCTTCGTAAATTTTTACATGTACCTGATGTATGTACCTACCTGATTGTCGAAATCTCTCATTATACAAGGTGTTACTTCTAGGTACTCAACGTACTAGAATAAACTAACTGATAATATCACAGATGGAGACCTAAAGCTGTCAAAGTTGAGCTACTGGCGTTTTGGTAGGTACCTACGCAATCGATACAATGTTTTCATCTTGATAGACTCTCCATCAACTCATTGCCACTACATCGTCGGATCATGAAGGTAGATATTCAATGTTTTTCTCATTACGCGGTTCCGAGTCGACTGATCGAACTCCAGGGAGGTGGCTTATTGGGGAGATATCAATTTTTCACCGCTGGCCACAACTCCCTGTCACCAGCTCAGTATGTCGCCCCTAACGTAGCCTGCTTGCTTCGCTCTCATATCTAATTCATCCACTCGTTACGGCCTCCTGCTGCTCGTTCTGACTTGAAGGGAAGGCCTTATCCCACATTAATTTACAATGAGAAATCACCGAAGAAAACTGTGATTCCCAGGAATGGGGCCCTAAACCGGATTAAGCTCTTACGTAAATTACAGTTTTACCAGTTTCCTGCATGAATATATAGTGGAAATTGGCTATAGCCGACTCAAGAGATGAGTACACACGCTCGTTGTCTTCTCAACCCATAGCGAGACATGTGAGTCCACGAACCTCAAACGGATTTTCATTTTCGGTGTCGTGGCAGCACTTCTTCAGCACGGAAGGTACTCTGAATTTTCAGTAACTAGGTCAAGTGATACTGCTAGGTACCTACTGTGATAGTGTTAAACAATAGTGATACTTACTTGGTAGGTAATAGTGTTACTTTAGTGATTGGAACAGAGTGATTTGTGTCCATACCTCCCAAACCAGAGAATTCCAAGCGCCAAACGTTCATCCCCTCAATTTGAAGACACTAACGATTTTCCCCAATTATTTCTAAAAGCGATTATTTGAAGAAAGGTACTTATTATTGCAATAGTAAGAACATTTCACAGCTACCTTTATACCCACATGAAGTTTTGAATGGAAATCCATTGTAAAAATTTTATTGTAAACAAAATTTTATTTGATAATCACCACCTTTCCGGAGCCGGTAGCTCGAAATCGGTCCAGTTTTTCATGAAAACGTATATAACCAAACATCTAGCATCTAGAGTAGGTAAGTTCTAATTTACTACTGAAGAAACTTTTTTGAGTTATAAGCAATAAACTGAAAAATGAAACCTTTAAAGCTTCCCCCACCGCTACCCGGCACCTGGATTTGGGTCTAGATTGAATGGACTACCTAAGAAGCTACGTTCAAACGGTGTCGTTGTTTATATCCGTGTTAAAACTGTCAAAAATAGCCGAAAAAACACCAGAAACACACAAAGAGTAATTTCATACGTGTTTATTAAATTCGCTCACTAATTCATGATGCATAACCGAAACTTTTAGCTTATTTAGCGAGCATTACTTTTCTAAATATTAAAAATTGAAGGTCAACTTTCATGGAACAAGACCGAGCTCATAACATACATGAAGCAATTGTCGTGATGTTGTAATTTTTATGATTTTTGAATTGTACATGAAAAAATTTGATTTCACTGTATCTTTGAAATAAGATCGAATGTAAAACAAATAGAAGATTTTTACATCAAGACCTCAGTGACGTAGGCCGAAATGAAGTGGGGGGGGGGGGGTGAACTTGCAGCATCGATATATAAACAACGATTTTTACTCAACCTGTTAATCTTAGTTCTGTTTAACCTTATTTAAGCGTAGTTCTTTCACTCTTTTGGTATCGTGTAGTAGGGTTTCTCCGGTAGGTTTTGGTCAGCCCCGATGCGCGGCCGATCTCTACAGGCGACTATTGGGAAAAAAAACCTATCTTCCAAAATATGTACATAATTTTTTCAGTAGAATTATTGTCAAAACAGAACAATGGATACATACAAATAAATGTCATTTCATTTATTCATTCCTGTCGATACGATCAGTATATAGCATCGTCAATAACATTATTATTTCTAAAATCTCAGAATTATAGTTAATTCGTCGTTATACAAGTTCATTTGCAAAAACAAATCCTCGACTAGGACTGCCTTTAGAAAAGCAAAATTCATTGCAAGTAGGAAAAATAGTAGTTTTAATATTACGTGTGGGTTTTAATCGGAATCTTCTAGTACATTTTACCCACCCGAGCTTTATAGTTATAGTAGGTAGGTTACTATCGTACAGGTAACCTTGACCCTAACGTAGTACTGTAATGGGATTCAGTGAAAACTGACGGTTAAAAGAGCCTCACAACCGGTAGAGCGAGGATGGAGTTATCTGGAAAACTCTTAACAATGTCCAGTAAAGTTTATTCCGAAGAAGAACAAACCGACACCTGCCTCTACTTCGAAAGGAACGAAAAACTCGAACCCATTACATAAAATATGGTCGTGCGACAGGCGGGATTCGCGGGTTTCTCCACCGATGTGACTAACTTAAAAGTAAAATTCTTCATGAATAGTCCATGAGCCCGTGAATCTTCACTTCACAAACGATTCTCGCTTGTACACTTGATATTTAGATGTTGATATTCTGCCGGTTGTTTATATTCGGCGAAGACCTCATTTTCTCCCGAAACATCTTTCCGCTCGCGCCTACTCCGGACGGAGTTGAGAGCGGATGCGGGATAGGAAAAGTTGTTGTTGTTCGTATTTAATTCAACTTTTGGCGGGAAGGCGAGCTTTATCATACGTCGGTGATTCAGCTTCGTTATACATACTCTAACTGGGCGTACCTATAACGGATACTGCAAACTCACTCGAAATGTGAACATCAAACTTGAATAATTATGTTGTTTCTAATCATTTGAAATGTTGCTGGAATTGGTATTCGTTTTTGGTTCAGGTTTGAACAAAGTTTTTTTTTCCGACGAGCTAGAGACTTGACATTTTAAATGCAAGCTCCTCGCCTAGAAGTAGAATGGGGTAAAACTAGACTGAAAATGGAGTAGAATGCCGCCAACAGCACCTTTCTATCTCAATCCGTTCCCAAAATATGACTTTTTGAAGATTTTTTCTTTCAGAAAACCACGTTTTTTGCCATAAAAGCCCACGTTTCTTCACCTTGAAACGACTTTTAACATGAATAATGTTTTTGCGGTGGCCTACCAGTGTTGAAAAGCGTAACGAAGTTTAAGTCACGAAATTATGTCACGAAGATTTTTAATGATTTTCACGTACTTACAACCGAGCCGTTTCTAGGGAAATGAAACTTCTTTAGTTTTCAACGGACAAAAATCGTTCTCCATTCGTTGGAAAGCCTTTAATTTATGCATAAATTATATACTGCCAAAACCGCTGTAAATATCGAAGAAGCTGAGATACAGCCCTGAGTAAATAAAAAACGGGACGCAAAAACATTATTCATGTTTTGCATAGCAAATACCTCGTTCTATACAAAGTATAGAAGAGAAAAGATCCGGGGGGTCCAGGGGGGCTTGTCCCCCTGGCGAGGCGCGAAGCGCCGAGTTTTCTACTTTTGACCACATTTTCGGATTCAGTGTTATTTCCTACATACGCCTAATGCGTATGCCTAAACGCCGTCAGACTTACAACGAGGGTTTGGTTTTGCCCAGATATCCTTGAAATTATCAATCTGAATCATATCACTACAACGGCAAACACAAAAACATTGAGAATCCGTTTGTTAATTTTCTGGTAGGTATTCTTGTAGGTGCCTACTGTTTTTCCGCATTCAAACTTGAATTCCTCCATGAAATCGATAAGGAATCGCAAAGTTGGCCATACCATTAGAAAGCTCATTAAATTTGCAAGTTTTTCAAAGATTTACCAGCTTCCAGCACGTTTTTCGGAAATACAGTGAATGTACAATTATGTTCAATTTTTTTTTAAATTGCCAATGCTTGAACTGCAATTGCGGTCCTTAGGAGTTCGTTTTTTATTACGAATGTGCATTAGGCGCATGTAGGAGACAACGCTGAATCCGAAAATGTGGTCAAAAGTAGAAAAAAGTAGTATCAAAGAGACGAAACGAGGGTTTCTATGGCAATAACCTGGTTTTCTGAAAAGAAAATAAATTTGAATAATCATATTTTGGGAACGTTTTACTCCATTTTCAGTTTAGTTTCACCCAATTTATTCTTTTACACTAAGTGGCGAACACCCTGTATAGGTCAAGGATAAGTGAAATTGCAATATTCACTGGGTTTCTTGCTGAGGGTGGTGGGATGAGGGTGGAGCGGCAAGGCGGGGCGGGGAAGGGAGGGATGGAGAAGGGAGTAGAGAGGGGGGGGGAGTAGAATCGGGAGGTGGGTGGTGGCGGAGGGAGGTGAAGTACAACGCCATATAAGAGGATATATCCTCTCAATATATTGAGATAAGTAATTTCAAGGGAATAACGTGATCTCAAGCGAATACATAACTTGATCTCATGCGAATAACGTGATCTCAAGCGAATAACGTGATCTCAAGCGAATAACGTGATCTCAATCAGTTGAATGCGGATTTTGACGTTTTAATCGGAGGATAACGTGATCGGATAGAGATAACAAGATGGTGGTGGGTTGGTTGGGGGGAGGGGGGAGATGTTAGTAGAAGGTGGCGCGGTGGGGTGATGGGGGCGGGGGTTGTTCGTGACTAATGGAGCGGCGATCCACTGACGACCGTGGAACTCCACTGACGACTGTGGAACTCCACTGACGATCGTTCCAAATGGAGCGGCGCCCAGTGGTCCTATTTTTGCACAATAATTCCCCCCACACTCACAATATTTTCGCGCAAACACAACATCTGCATAATATTGTGCAAATGTTTTGCCAGTGTGAGGGCACCTGTAGGTAGGTCGATTTGGGTTCAAAGCCATCACGATTGGGGTGCCATCACGACGTCTTTATGGCAGAAGGAATTTAGCGAAGTTCCTGTTATTACTGCTTTATAATTTAAACAACGTATTCCAGTATTGGCTGGTGAAATTATGAAAATAATAAGATTCCTCAAGTTTAGATTAATTTTGAATTATGGGAATCAAGAGGCTTTTCATTGCAAAAATTGTCAAAAAGCGCTCAAAACTCGATTTTGGTTTATTATCTTCAATAATGAACCCTTGGAATCGCCCCAGGAAAAAAATTACCTCAAAATTTGTGGGTTTACGTTTCAAGGTACTTAGATTCAGAACGTTGAATAAAAAAATCCGTCCATCTGCCGTACGCGGCACTAGGTATGCCCAGTTAGCGTTGTACTAAAATTACGAAATTTGGTTAACGGGTACGGACCAACCCCACAATGATCCTTGTAGCTTTTCATAACCCTAGGTCAAGGGTCGGCAACCTTTCTTCCGCGGTGTGCCAATTTTTCCAAATTCGCAAATTCATAGATTCTTAGGGGGCCGCACTTGAAAATCATAAAATTTCATTAAAAGTGCTCATTTTGCTTCTTTGAATATAAAAGGGAAAAGTTCCAGTTATGTAGCAGGCTCGTATGAGCGAATTTTCGAAGCTGTAAGTAGTCGTACGAATATGTCAAAGTGGAGTAGTTTTACGCGAAGTGAAATTTGGGGTGGAAGGGGCGGAATCAAAAATGTTTTGTATACCATAAGAGTATTGGATACGTAACAAATTTCGTCTCCATTTTTTGCCGAGTAACACCTCAGTGTATAGATTTTTCAACGCTGAACACGATGGTGAAGTTAGAATTGCGATGTCTCATTCCGTTATCAGCTTACAGCAGATGAACCGTGAAGAACATCTCAAGTATCAACCACGTTTCTTCATCTTCAAAGTGCTCCAGTTTGAGAACGGAATAAGATATCGCAATTATGAATTCACCATCGTGTTCAGCATTGATAATCCCTCCACTGCACTCCACCGACGGACTTGAATAGTCGGAAGGTTGTGGTAATGGTTGTGCAAGTTTACTTAGTCATAAAACACGGAATAATGGATTCTGATAAATTGAGCAAGCATCGAATGGGATTTGAACATAATATGTATCGAGACGCAATAATTGTTAATTATTAGTGTAGGAACTACACAGGAATGTTAGTGGAATCTGAGCATTCGTAAACAACGAACCTTTTCGCACGTTCATACCAATTGATCGTACTGATTTCGATAGCAACTAATCTTTCGAATTCATGGCGCTAAACAGCCCGACAATCTGAGCCAAATTGATGATCCACGTGAGCGCATGTGAAGATTCTATGTAGGTACCTACCAACATTATATTTGCCTTGAAATCAATATGGTGTAATTTGGGAAGATTTGGGCGATGTTGTGTAATGAGGGTTGAACGTCCGAAACAATCCGAATCAATCCGTAATATGAAACAACTGTTAGGCGAATGCTTACTGCACCCAACTGTACTCGGAATCGACTGAATCGATTGAAACAGTTGATAAGAACTGGGTAAAAACTTGTCTGTTGTGTAATTGAACCAATCGTTACTCGACCCAAGTTTATTATACTGAGTAAAACATCTGAGAGCGAAGCAAACCTGCGCGATTGGCATTTTGAGCTGAAGGATAAACTCCTCGGATGTTTCTCGTATCATAAACAATTCGTTTGGTATAAGTATAATGAATCGTGTAGTATCACCTATGTTGATGGTGGACTGCCATTGAATGAAGACCCAAAGAAGCACTAACGACGAGCAATTCTGGCGTAATATTTAGGTTTGACCATTTATTTTTGTGAGAATAATACAATATAATAATAATAATAGAATAATAGAATAATAACAATACAAATTAAATGAAATAGTACGGTTTGACAATCGAATTCTACTGAAATCCACGACCAGTAAATATTATCACCCTCTATTCAAGGCGTCGACTATTAATTACGAATCGATTCGATAGAATCACCTTCTAGCTTCAAGATCTCTCTTTCACCGGAGGAAAATCCAAGGAAAGAAGGGGCATCTCATTAGCGCGGCTCTGATTAATGAACGTGAATTGGTTCAATTGTCCAAGACATCGCTTCATTTCACTCAGTTTCTGGGTGAACTGCTCTCATTTTGGTTTATTATCTTCGATAATGAACCATTGGAATCGCCCAAAGAAAAAAAAATTTTAACCCCCCCTCAAAATTTGTTGGTTTACGTTTCAAGATACGTAGATTCAGAAAATCGAATAAAAAAAAATCCGTCCGTCCGCCGTACGCCGTCCGCCGTCCGCCGTACGCCGTCCGCCGTCCGCCGTCCGAGGCACTTTGCCCAGTTAGCGTTGAGTTAAAATTACGAAATTTGGTTTCTGGGTTTGGACCAGCCCCACAATGATCCACGAAACTTTTCATAACCCTAGGTCAAGGGGAAGGGGTTCAAAACGAATTTTGAAATTTTGAAAATTCCATATCTCTAAAAATTCTCATCAAACGGTATGTTTTTTATTTCATATTTAGATAGAGTTTGTTCCGTAGAATTTTTTAAGACCATCCGCAGCTTTGTACGACCAGCCGTTCGTTCACAATGACGGCTCAAAGATTGTGCCTCACAACCCGATCGTGAATCAAACTGTTGAAATACAGGTCCATTTTCATACTAACAAGCTCTTTGGAACATCATATGGCTTAAGTGATGTCGAGTTTGTTGTTCTGAGGTGCGTTTCGTGCTACGGAAATGAAGGTAATTTCGAATGTTTGTTGGTAGGTACTTCTTTTATAGAAAAATTATTACCGACGTAGTATTAAAAACCCCAGAATTATATCGTATTAATTAATCATAATTAATAATAATAATTATTAATAATAATAATTATTAATAATAAATACGAATTATTAATACCTAACAATAAATTATAATAATTTTCACTAGGTACTTGATAAAATTGTTAATAATTAGTGATAATTGATAATAATAATTAATCTAACATTTAGGATCTAGACATTTAGACCTAGTGATCTAGACAGAAGGGTGGTCTGTACAAAGAAGATAATGAACCGTTGTGTCAAGAATTTGCAGAGTTTTTGTTCTTTCTTCTCCCATCAGTCGTCCAAAATTTGGACGACTGATGAACAGTATTTAATACTGTTTTCAACTCCTTTGCCGTCTCATAAATACGACCGTCGAGCTTTTCCAAGTTTTAATCACGAGGAAGTCCTACCTTGTTTGTTATCGAAAGGAAATGTACCGGAGTGAATCTTTAAATCTGATGTCATTGAAGCAGAGCTCGTCTTTAACAAATAACATTGACAAAATCATTGGTTCTGAACACTGCCAAGAATCATTGTTTGAACACATAGTAAAATTATTACATTATAATAATATTATAATGTAATAATTTTACTATGTTACATTATATTATAATGTAATATATTATACAGCATTACAGTTACTCCTGGTTCTAAAAGCCTTTTGACATGTATATATGCTAGGTTTTGTGGATTTATGGAAAATGCTACGTTTTTCATAGTATATTATAATCAAAACCCATAAGGCATCAAGAGTCATTCCTGAATACTTTGCTGTGGAAAATATATAGGTATACATATAATATCAAGGGTGAAGTGGCAACCCGGTCTATCTCAAATGGTACTGAACAGCACGGCGTACCTGAGATAGGGCTGGTCAACATGGCCTACCTCAAATAGTACAGAGTAACATGACCTACCTCAAATAGTACAGAGTAGCATGGCCTGACTGACATTTTTGTGCATATTGATTTTTTTATTGAGCGGGATTCAAATTAAAACCCATTAAAATTATTCATCATCCCGTAAGTTATCCCCCCCCCCCCCCTCAACACCAAGCCTCGGTACCTACTACTTTTACCCTATTGTATTTTTCGTCGCAGTTCAATTCTACAGAGAGTCATCCGAATCAGATAGAAAGTTCGTGACTTACGAGAAACAAAAACCACATCATGAGGTCCAACCGGGTGACCGTGTTGGCAGTTGACGCCTGGCGGATTGGTGCGAATTCCCATCAAGGGAACAACTCAACACGCATGTGAACATCAAACAGCCGCTTGCCAATTCTGACCCCCGCCACCTTCGGTCATCTATTCCTTCTGGTATCGGCCTTGGAGACCCATTTAAACTTCGAGTGTTCCCATCTGACGATAATGACCCGCGGACCAGAAGGGCCTTGCAGAAGGAGCGTGCAGGCTTCAGGACTAGGGGAGACCTCCGAGCGTATAATTGCCAAGTCAATTTTACGCTACCTAAACCGCTAAATGATGAGGCGGCACTGCAGCCGCGGCTGGGCGTGTTTGATTGGAGTTGCATGCAGCTTGATTAGTTCATTGGGGAAATTGACCATGCGCCACCCAGCGGGGTTCACAGCAAATTATGTAACAGGAACAATAGTGTTCTAATAAATGTGTGACCTTAGTGACCTCAAAACTAAGGAGGGCATTGTTTTGTTGAAAACCACACAACTTTGATACACAACTTTTTTCTATAGGAGTGATCATTGATATGTATAATTGATTTATATACACTGGCGAAAGATTGTCATGTTTTGGAGGAGACTCAAAAAGATTCAGTGACCTTGGTTGTCCGTTTTTCAGCAAATTTTCGAAGAAAAGCTATTGTACTCGTTCCAAAATGTTTAAAACTCGAATTTCCGAAAACATTTTATACCACAATCAGTATCAGTACCTTTCCGAATTCACTGCCAAAAGACACAAAAAAACTTAATTTTTATGTACTCGTATGTAACATTCCAGTCACGTATAATTCCTGTAATGAGTTCCTAACAAGAAATTTTCTTTGTTTCAGGTGAGTGTTCAAGCTGAAATCTTCGTCTACATCATTCAAGAACGAGTGGGAAGAGTTTTAACGGATGTTGCATAAAACAGCTAAATAAATTAATCAACGAAATTCTCAGATTTCTGAATTATCTTCATTTGATTTGATTAATTCATAACTTGTCTTGGAAATTATTTTATTGTGTTGAGATGTTCTTAATTTCACTTCGAAATACTCTACCTCTAACTGGACCATTCGCTAAATTCAAATACAATACATTCGCCAAACGCATAAGTGCGAAACGACCTCAGATTGGGACGTAGAAAATTCCGTGGCGAGACGTTTTTATTGCTATACATCCAATACATAGATGGGTAGTAATAAAAATGTCTCGCCATTGCAGCAAGGGGAGATTACGAAAAGGGTACGGTGCTTGTGAAGTGGTTAGGACATTTCTTTAGTTGGAAGGATAACGACGGGCTGACTTCTTCCGGCTGCTGTAGAATGGTATTTGCCAGGTTGTAGGATCATATTTGATTTTCAGACGGAGTGTGTTTTGGGGGGATATCACATCTTTATGTTATTGAAGTGGAAAAAAACTTGTAGGGGCAATAGGCAATAGAAAGAAGAGTGTACGAAAATATAACAGGAAATTTTACGGTAATTATAGTAGGTATAGTTATATTATATTGAATATGGTTTTTTAGTGAACTGCATTTTGATAACACGTACATCAGGTCTTACGCCTCGCGGTGAAAAACGCAACAAAAGTTTTATCATGCATTTTTGGTGATGCAGTTACATGAAAGAGAAGTAAGTAGAAGTGCGTACATAATACATACTATTCAGGATGCAGACATCATGTACCGGCGGTTGAGAACAAACTGAAAGAAGTCCCGAGGAACTTCTTCGGTTCGTAACGTCCCAAACTAACGAGAATTTAATCATTCTTCGTGACTATGGTTTCCACTACAAAGTTTTATGGGGAACAACCGAACCGATTTTCCATTCAAAAGTTCAACTCCCCTTAACATTTCACCATCGGACGATTGCTCAGGGGACCGAGCCATAACAAACATTTGCTCTCAAACTTTGCCTCGCTTAACCGACAGATCCAGTTAAATTTACATGGTGTCACGTCCCCCCCCCCCCGTAGTGTACCTGATTCAATATCAGGTTGAAAGCTGTTCGTCCGACGATGGACTCTGATTAAATGGGAGATTTGTTCCGCAAACACGCAAACAGCTAGATAACGACTCGATGATCTCACACCGAACCGTTAAGTTAATAAACGAATCAGACGATGTATGTGAGTGTTAATTGTTCGAAAATGGGTTTTAAAATCTATGTTCACCGTTATTATTCACGGTCTTGACATCAAAGGTGATTCCGTTTCAACTGAATGGAAGGAGATGAGAATTATTACAAGAAGAAGAGGCGGCCTTCCGTGTGCGTAAGGGCTCTTGTAATAATCGATTACTGTCTATTGCAATCTTTCGTAATCCGTCATTCCTGTGGATCCAAATGATATCGTTATGCGATCACGATCGATGCAGTTGGCAATTATGCAATAGTCGTCCCAACAATTGAGATTCACTCGTACTGAATTCTTCATTGAATTGAAATCATCTCAATTCAATTCGGATTTTTCTGGCATCGAAAGTGAATACCAAAAGAGACCAGGAAATGTACGAAATAAAAAATAGAAATGATCGAAAAATGCAAATAAAAATTATTATTGAAACTAATAAGATAATGTGTTATCCGGTGGAGTCAGACGATGTTAAGAACAAACCAGAAAAATACAAGATCAAAATACAGTCCATTTCTCAACTAAGGAGAAAGGAGACGTATTTCACAAAACATATATCAAAACGCTAGTTGCTAACATTAATTCAAATGAAAATTCAACATTTTCCCATGTTTCTTGAATGGACAAAGATTAATATTTTTATCAGCTAAACACTTTAACCCCATATTAACGCCGTGGGATGAAAACGTACCCTAGCGGTTGCAGTATCTCGTGTTTCTCACTCTCTGTGAAGCATAGAGCCTTCCACTCCTCATAAAAACTCCCTGGGGTCCGAGGTTCCCGAAACAGTGACAAGAGAAGCCGGTTCTTTGCTAAATGCTGTGGAAATCGTGAATAGTGACTGGGGTATTTTTTATCCCACAGTGTAGTCATCGGTGAAGTTTTTCGCTCTCAGGTCCGCGGTGGGTTTTATTTCTTGTTTTCGAAATGAGAAATGGCTTCTTCAAAAAAGTATTACAACCCCGAGGATATCAGGAAAATGATGGGAGAGTTGGAGGATGTAGACGAAGAACGTTTTGGTAGAGAGGGCTAAGAGCTAAGAGAGGTAAGAGGTGGACAGAGAAGCTTCTGATTCTGAAGAGGCTCCATGCTTTCTGTGCAGCCATTCTTCACTCTTATGAGCCTGATCCACATCCACATTCAGCGCGGTAGAAAAGTGTACACAGCCTTTGTGGACTTCAAGAAGGCTTTTGACCTCGTGAACCCAAACCTATTATGGAGAAAGCTTTGTAAACAGGGCTTAAGCTCGAAAATCCTGAAACTCCTCATTGATATATACAAGAAAGCAAGGGTGAGAGTAAAATCAAACGGAGAATTCACAGAATATATTGACGTCCTAAGGGGAGTCCTCCAAGGCGACTGCCTGAGCCCGCTTCTATTTATATTGTTCGTGAACGACTTGATCAGCTATCTAGAGGAAAAAGGTCTTAGTGGAATTAGTGTCACACACAAACTCGAAATCAAAGCTCTACTTTATGCTGATGACCTGGTTTTTTTAGCCAACTCCAAAAGCGATCTTCAAGCTAAACTGAACGCTCTGTCTCACTATTGCTCGGAAAATGAACTCGAAATCAACAGCAGCAAAACAAAAATCATGATCTTCAGACGGGGAGGCAAACTCAGAAACAGCGATTTTTTTCAACTTGATGGGCAACCCTTGGAGATAGTGAACGAATATACGAGTATTTACCTGGGAATCCCGTTCACATCAAAGGGAGTATTCCAAACTGCAGCCAGTCAAGCGTGCCAGAAATCAGGTAGTGCAAGTGCTGCACTGAGAGGCGTTCTTGCACGAACCAAATGTGAATCCTGGGAGACAATATGCAAGTTGTACAAAGCGATGATAACATCGGTACTGCTGTATGGCGCAGAAATCTGGGCGTTCAAATACATAGACGTCCTTGAGAAAGCACAGTGCCGTTTTTTCAAATCTGTTCTGGCCCTACCTAGAGGAACCCCAGGCTATATGATTAGAAATGAGTCAGGCATTGGAAGTTTGAGTGGAGAGATTTTGAAAGGTATGCTAAAATGGTGGACAAAGATTCTGCAAATGGACCAGACAAGATTCCCAAGGGCCTGTTATGACAAATTATACCAGATGGCTCTTACACCTCAGGAGGATAGCAAATACAACTGGGTGGCTCATTTGAAAACGGAGCTTTGCTCTCTAGGCTTTGAGAGAACATGGAGAGACCAGGACGCCTCAGTTATAAAATCCATCACCGAGACCATCGTGGAAGCGCATCTAAAGAAGAAACACGCGTTAGACCTGGAAAGGATCATGGCCTCTTCCTACTCACCGTGCTACCAGAATCTGCTTACCCAACCCTGTACCTCCCTGGGCGGACCCTTTATCAGGATCAGAGTCATCTGCCAGCTGAGACTAGCGAAAGAAAACTATATTCGCCTTTGTTCTAAAGGCGTTAGTTACACATGGGATCCAACGGAACTATGCTCCATCTGCAACCTTCAAAAACCAGAAGACCTATACCACATATTCATCGCCTGCCCCCACTACCTAAACCCAAGAAACGCCTATCTGAAGAAATACTTGCTGGAAGTGAACAGAAACAATTTTCAACAAGAACTTTTCAATTGCCCAAACAGAGAAAAAGTAAATGATTTGTTCTTTTTTACTGTCACTGCCCTAAGAATAAGATCCTTTCTACGGAATGAATAATATTTACAAAAGAAAAAAAAAAAAAATAAAGAAAAAAAAAAATAAGAAAAAAAAAATGCTAACATCACTGTACTCACTCTGAAATTCTCCTTTAATGTTACAACTGAACTAGTAATGTTGATAAGTTAATTTAGTGAATATGTATAAATAAATAAACAGGAGTGATTAAAAAAAATAAATAAATAAATAAATAAAAAATAAAAAAAATAAACAAATAAAATAAAATAAAAGTATAATTATGTATTCATGTATGGTGGAAAGAAAAATAAATAAACAGGTGAATAATGATAATAGTGTTAATGGTAATGATAATGATAGCAGAAGGAAAAAAATGAATATTAATATAATAACATTATTATTATTATATTGTTTTTGTGTTATTTGTTTTCTATGTTTACTTTTGTGTTTGTATAACTATATGATTGTGTGTGTTAGTGTATCAATTTATATTATACACTTATATTTATTTGCATGTATGAAGTATAGTAATACATGTACAAACTACGATTATCCGGCGCTACTCACCTGTAATGTGTCAAAACACCAAATACAGTATTTCATTCATTCATTCATTCATTCATTCATTCTTCAAAAAAGTATTACAACCCCGAGGATATCAGGAAAATGATGGGAGAGTTGGAGGATGTAGACGAAGAACGTTTTGGTAGAGAGGGCTAAGAGCTAAGAGAGGTAAGAGGTGGACAGAGAAGCTTCTGATTCTGAAGAGGCTCCATGCTTTCTGTGCAGCCATATCTGAATGTCAGGGACCAAACGGGCAGTCCATCAGCCTCTCAGCTCACCCGTCCACATCTCCTGCCATTGTACATTCTCTCTTAGACTCCATTAGACTCTTGATTCCTTTCTTGTTAAGGGGAATCACATCAGTATTCTCAAAAAATGAACGAAAACATACATGTCTTTCATTATACAATCGTGTGAGAGTGTTGAAATGATACAGCATTATCTGACTTTCCGAATTAATTATAAAGAATCGATAATATAATGATATATATAATGAAAATATAATGACGTTCATGTTAAATATGTGAATTCCATTCATTCATTATACATAACAGTGGCGACGAGGATTTAAGTAGAACCCTCAAAATGGTAATAGGGAAAAATGGAAAAACCAGAAGAAAGAAACAAGAAGAAGTTTCGAGTGATGACGAGGAAGGTGCTTCAGCGACGGCGAAATGGAAACCGGTGAGACTTAACCTACCTACTTTTGATTCATCTAGCACGTCGTGGGACGTATACAGCAGACGTATGCGAAATAGTTTTCAGCTTTATGATGTGCCTGAAGGTAAACGAATTTTAGCGTTGTTAGATGCAATAGGAGAACAAACTTATGTGAGATCAAGCGACTTGTGTCTACCAAGTTTACCTGAAGAAAAGACTGTCGAGGAATTATTCGACATCTTATCCAATTTTTTTACTCCAAAACCGTGTAAGTACGCTGAAAGAGTCAAATTTCAGGCTAGGCAACAAGGCACAGGTGAATCAGCTCAAGAGTTTCACGCTTCATTGCGAAAACTTACCCAAGATTGCTGTTTTCCTGTCAATTGGTTGGAGGAAGCAATATGCACTCAATTTATCATTGGAGTAGGAAATTCAGCGCTAAGACGTGATCTTTTGAACCGTAACCCCAAGGGCATTAAAGAAGCACTAGAATTTCCATCAATTTTGAAACCAATTTAAAAGCAAATGATAATATTGTAGGTGGGTCTGAATCAAAGATAGTAGGAAGCGTGTCCGCTATCAAACCTTCTTATTCTAAAAACCCCTTCTACAAAAATAAGAGTATTCCTTTTTGTTCAAGATGCAATAAAAGAGGTCACGATGACGAAAACTGTAGATTTCGCGAAGCAATATGTCATACATGTTCAAGGAAGGGACATGTCACACCAGGGTGCAAAAATTTCAGCTCAAAAATAAAAAAAGTTGATAACGAAGATGAACAACAAATACAAGCGATTGATTTGGGTGTAACGGAAGAAAATGTTTGGCAAATCACATCTCGAAATTCGTTGAGGAGAAAAATTGTAGTTCCAGTCAAGTTTCTCTCTTCTAATGTAATAGAACAGTTCCAAGTGGATACAGGAGCCGCGGTTTCGCTTATAAGTTCTAAGAAAAAACAACAATTATTTCCCAAAGTCAAGTTGAATCCATCTGATATTAGGCTAAAAACTTATACGAATGAGCCTGTGAAAGTTATTGGGGTTGCCAATATCCCTGTTTCAATCAATGGATGCTCCAAAGACGTTAACTTATACGTAGTTGATGGGGACCATGATAGCCTATTGGGAATGGAATGGCTTCGCACATTCAAAATTGATTGGCCTGCAGCTCTGTCAAACTCAACAGTTTTCAGTAACAACCACTTAATGAACCTTTCTGGAATTCCAAAACACCAAAGTAGTCTGGAAATTTTAATGAAGACCTATCGAGCAGTTTTTCAAGAAGGAATTGCCGCTGCCCTATAGCCTTATTCCAAAAATCACTCGCGAATTAGAAAGATTAGAAAAGGAAGGTGTAATTACGAAAATCAATTCATCTGACTACGCAACCCCCATTGTTCCTGTTATAAAGAACGATGGGTCGGTACGGCTCTGTGCTGATTTTAAAGTCACCTTGAACCCTCAATTAATGGTGGATGATCACCCTATTCCAAATATTGACTACCTATTCGCTAAATTGAGTGGAAGTCAGTACTTCTCGAAGCTGGACATCAGACAAGCATACACTCATCTTGAGGTTCATCCAGCTGATCGACATTTCATCACGATTAACAGTCATAAAGGACTTTATTCCTATAATCGACTTCCTCAGGGAATTTCAAGCGCACCTGCAATATGGCAACGCACAATAGAACAGATTCTGGATGGCATCGAAGGGGTGGCAATATTTTTTGATGATATTTGTATTGCTTCTAAGAATGAAGAAGAGCACATCAGTCGGTTGAATGACGTTTTTAAACGTCTCTCAGACCATGATATCCGAATAAATATAGATAAATGTGAATTTTTCCAATCATCGGTTCAGTACTGTGGCTACCTTCTGACGAGAGAAGGTCTCAAAAAATGCAGAGGTAAAGTTGATGCCATTCTGAAAGCAAAAGAACCCCAAAATGTTTCGGAACTAAAGTCGTTCCTAGGATTAGTTAATTTTTATGGGAAGTTCGTCAATAACCTTAGCACGATGGCACACCCTCTATATGAGCTTTTAAAAAAAGGAAATACTTTTGAATTCAGGGAAGATTGTCAAAAAGCTGTGAATGATATCAAGGAAGCCATATCATCTGATAACGTCTTAATCCATTTTGATCCTAACAAAAAACTAGTTCTAGCAACGGATGCAAGTCCTGTTGGAATAGGGGCAATTTTATCTCATAAGATGGATGATGGCACCGAACGGCCAATATGTTTTGCTAGCCGTACTCTTTCCATGGCAGAAAAAAATTATAGTCAAATTGACAAAGAAGCCCTAAGCATCATATATGGAGTACGAAAATTTTACTCTTACCTTTTCGGTCGAAAATTCACCCTCATCACAGACCATAAACCTCTCGTTTCAATTTTTCATCCAAAGAAAGAACTTCCAAAACTATCAGCGATCAGGATGCAACACTACGCAGTTTATCTCCAGGTTTTTGACTATGACATCCAATATAGGAAAACCGAAGATCATGGTAACGTAGACGCACTCTCTCGTCTCCCATTGGATTCCAAAGACCCAGAGAGCTTCACTGGAGCTGATATTTATTACACGCACCAATTGTCAGTTTTGCCAGTATCTTCAAATGAAATTAGAACTGAACTAACCAGAGAAGATCTTGATGTTACACCGATAATTAATGCTCTATTGAAAGGAGAAACACCAAAAGAAAATACATTATTTGGACATGACATATCAGAATACAGTGTATCAAACGGATGTCTTTTCTGGAGCCACCGAGTTTACATTCCGAAAAATTTGAGAGCGCGAGTTTTAGATGAGCTCCATGAGGGACATCAAGGAGTGGTTAGAACCAAAGCACTTGCTCGGAGTCATGTATGGTGGCCCAGAATCGACTATGACATAGAAATAATGATTTCAAATTGTGATTCATGTCAACTATATCGAAACAACCCACCACAAGTATTTCTCCATTCTTGGGAATATCCTAAGGGCCCAATGCAACGACTCCACATTGACTATGCTGGGCCATTTAAAAACCGATACTTTTTAGTCATGGTAGACGCATATAGTAAATGGATTGAAGTGTACCCCGTAACGTCTATCACAAGTTCAGTTACCATTGATTGTCTAAGTCGATTGTTTGCTACATTCGGGATTCCCCAAATCTTGGTTTCTGACAATGGTACCCAATTCAAGAGTACAGAATTTCAAGAGTTTCGCAATACCCATGGAATCTAACACAAGGTTACTGCTCCTTACTGCCCAGCAACGAATGGTCAGGCTGAAAGAAATGTTCAGACCTTGAAAAACAGTCTGAAAATTGCTATTCATGCTGGAGATAATATTATTCGGGGTCTATCAAGATTTTTAATGTCCTATAGAAGAACCCCTCATTCTACGACTGGCGTTTCACCCGCCGAACTGTTTCTGGGAAGGCAAATTCGGACGAACCTAGACTTTATCAGAGACAAAGAGACTAGAGGGGAGGAGCCACCTGTGGTAAGAAACGCGGGGGATTTTGAAAAAGTGAGAACGTTAAACCCAGGAGACCGAGTCGCCGTACGATTTTATGGTCATGGTGAAAAATGGCGTTTTGGAGAAATCTCCAGAAGGCAAGGAGTACTCCACTACTCATCGTCGACACATCAACCAACTTCGGAAGATTGGACCCAAGAGTACCTAATGAGAAGGGATCAGCTTCACCAAGAAGGGAGGAAGTATAGTGTAACAACTCCAGTTGTTATAACTACGCTAGAGTTCCAACTCCTTGGCAACACCAACCCTTTTGGACGCTAGTCTCGGACTGCGGGTTTTTGACTGTTCGTAAATTGTAACCTTATATTAAAATATATAATATAATGACGTTCATGTTAAATATGTGAATTCCATTCATTCATTATACATAACATATATCATTATTATTCTTTATTTCTTTTCTTTTGTGGCCAGTTGTATGAGTTATACACGTACGAATCAGCTCGGTATCAAGGAACGCGGTAGCGTTCCGCCCCGCCAAGCAAAGAAGTTGAGAAAACGAACGATGCCGAGTGTATGTTTACCGGACGTCACGAAACGCGTTTTCGAGGTATCCATATCTCGGCTCCTATGTGGACGATCAACTTGAAACTTAGTGTGGGTCTTCTTTGAAAGGATATTAGAAAGCCCTGAAGGTTTCAAATCGATAGGTCTAAAGGGAGCCGAGCTACATACCTTCAAAAACCCGGTTTTTCGGCCTTAGATTGTTCTTCTCCTTGTTCAGACAGGCAAGGCTGGAGCCTCTCCACGTTAACCGATTGACTTGAAATTTTGCACAGAGCTTCATTTAACCTTGAGACAGAGCCTTATATAAGATTTAACCCATTATCTCAACCCAAATTCTTGACACAACGTTCATTATCTTCTTTGTACAGATCACCCTTCTGTCTAGATCACTAGGTATAAATGTCTAGATCCTAAATGTTAGATTAATTATTATTATCAATTATCACTAATTATTAACAATTTCATCAAGTACCTAGTGAAAATTATTATAATTTATTGTTAGGTATTAATAATTCGTATTTATGATTAATAATAATTATTATTAATTATGATTAATTAATACGATATAATTCTGGGGTTTTTAATACTACGTCGGTAATGATTTTTCTATCAAAGAAGTACCTACCAACAAACATTCGAAATTACCTTCATTTCCGTAGCACGAAACGCACCTCAGAACAACAAACTCGACATCACTTAAGCCATATGATGTTCCAAAGAACTTGTTTGTATGAAAATGGACCTGTATTTCAACAGTTTGATTCACGATCGTGTTGTGAGGCACAATCTTTGAGCCGTCATTGTGAACGAACGGCTGGTCGTACAAAGCTGCGGATGGTCCTAAAAAATTCTACGGAACAAACTCTATGTAAATATGAAATAAAAAACATACCGTTCAATATGAATTTTTCGAGATATGGAATTTTCAAAATTCGTTTTGAACCCCTTCCCCTTGACCTAGGGTTATGAAAAGTTTCGTGGATCATTGTGGGGCTAGTCCAAACCCAGAAACCAAATTTCGTAATTTTAACTCAACGCTAACTGGGCAAAGTGCCGCGGACGGCGTACGGCGGACGGACGGATTTTTTTTTATTCAATTTTCTGAATCTACGTATCTTGAAACGTAAACCAACAAATTTTGAGGGGGGGTTAAAAATGTTTTTTCTTTGGGCGATTCCAATGGTTCATTATCGAAGATAATAAACCAAAAAGTTTTAGAAACAAAACTCAGCAAATTCTTGACACAACGGTTCATTATCTTCTTTGTACAGATCACCCTTCTGTCTAGATCACTAGGTCTAAATGTCTCGATCCTAAATGTTAGATTAATTATTATTATCAGTTATCACTAGGGTAAAACCACCAATTGTTGACACTATTAGAGAGAAAAATCGTTCGATTCTGCGCTCTACCTAAGTATTCAAGAAATTGAAACTTTTCGGTAGTTATCATGAATTGTGAGTTCCTTGGGAACAATTTGCACTTATTGGACTTGATTAAATAATGTTTTTTCAGCATAAAAAACAAGTTTTTCAAAAATGGAATTTTCCCCCTAATGTTGACACTTCTGCCTTCGGAAATTCCTATTGTTGACATTTGCAGTTCCTAATGTTGACACCAGTCTACATTTTTGAGAAAGTATTTAAATATGCTTTCCCTCTAGATATTTCTCAAAGTAAATGAACAAACGAGATTAGGAACGCGTTAAAATATATTTAATGTTAGACTAGACATTAGAAAATAGATGTTGAACAGCATAATCAGAAAAATGGGTAATTAAATTTGTAGCATAGGTGCTCAATCACAGTGGAACAGAAACAGAAGTAGGGAACACAAATTTTCTAGGGTTTCCCCCGTAATATGTAGGCTTAGGCAGTTTGTATTTGACGTTACTGACTGCCAGAAGGCGATTCCCCTCGCTCGAAGGCCTGAAAACAGTCCTCAGTCTGTTGCAGGGATGAAGCGGTGTTACTTCGGCAGCATCTTCACTTTCAATTTTGACAACCAGACAAACACATCCAGTGGACCAAAATCTCCTCTTCATCTTTTGACAGCACCGATTGACGCCCTATTCTTCTTTCGAGAGGAGTTTTCCCTCTCACCTTGTACAACAAAGTGATACGAGGTACTCCATGGCGCTTTGCAGCTGTATAAACCGCTGTGCCGAGCTTCACATCTTTTATAGCGTCTTCCATTTGCTGGACAGTGTACTTCCACATTCCGTTCTTGTCGGGAGGCATGGTAGTAGTCGACCTGTTAAAATGATGAGACACTGTATCAGAATCATACTGTTATTTTAAAATTCTGATAGGTACCTGATAGTGTTGAAAAGGTCATCTATGACCTTTTCAACAGTAGGGGTCTAACAACCTATAGGTAGGGGTCTAACAACAAAAAGATCAAGTTACCTATACGTAGAAATGTTAAAAAAAAAAGTTATGATATGTCAACTTAAGGAACCAAAATATGTCAACATTGGGATCCCGATGTCAACTTAAGGTTCCAGTACGCTGATTTGAAAAATTCAATAGTCTCAATATACTACGAAATTATTTAAACCCAAATATCACATTGGCAACCTGATCAACATTTTCCCCTAATATTGACACAGGTGTCAACATTAGGACACACGCCCATTTCATGACACCCTAATGATGACACCCCAACTTAACCATCTATTTCAACGAAATTCTGGGGTTTAATGCTTTTTCTTTGGGCGATTCCAATGGTTCATTATCGAAGATAATAAACCAAAAACAAAAACTTTAGGCAAACTCTGTCCACTTTGACGAGTGTACAGCCTGGGTAAAATCAATCAATCAATTTATTCCACAATTTTTACCTCAAGGGCTGGTTGTGGGGATCAAGGGGAAGTATGGGACTGTAATTTTCATGGGTCGCTATATGGTAAAAGGACCAATCGACTTGAATTTTTTTACATACCTTCTTTATACCATGGCTAAGTGCCATTTGAGCGAAATAACCCATTATCCCAACCCAAAAAAAAATTAGGGACAAAAAACTAAAATTTAGGGTAATTTAGGCTAATTTTGGCCATATCTCGGCTCCTCGTTGACCGATCAACTTGAAATTTGGTATGGATCTTTTTGGTGTGGATAATAGAAAGCCCTGAAAGTTTCAAGTCGCTAGGTCTAAAGGGAGCCGAGTTATATAACTTCAAAAACCAATTACCATGTTGGTTTATTATCTTCGATAATGAACCATTGGAATCGCCCAAAGAAAAAATTTTTTTAATCCCCCCTCAAAATTTGTTGGTTTACGTTTCAAGATACGGAGATTCAGAAAATCGAATAAAAAAAAAAATCCGTCCGTCCGCCGTACGCCGTACACCGTACGCCGTCCGCCGTACGTCGTCCGTGGCACTTTGCCCAGTTAGCGTTGAGCTAAAATTACGAAATTTGGTTTCTGGGTTTGGACCAGCCCCACAATGATCCTCGAAACTTTTCATAACCCTAGGTCAAGGGGAAGGGGTTCAAAACGAAATTTAAAATTTCGACGATGTCATATCTCAAAATATTCAACTGAACCGTGTAATTTTTAGTTCACTTTTGAATGACCTGAAAAATTACCAATCATTTAAGACCAATTGGATTTTTGTGCGACCAGCCGTTCGTTCACAGTGAGCGCGCAAAGGTTTAGGAAAAACACTAAACTTTCGCGTCGAAAACGGCTGTCATGTGGGTCAACCGCCAGACGCCCAGAATAAAACTACGTTTTTTCATCTTCCCGGTAAACTACAGTCTAGAAATTTTAACCGTGAGTCGGGGATAGACCACATTGCAATATTCACTCGGTTTCTCATCTGTAAAATTGTTTAAATAATACCTTTTTGTAATAATACAAATTAAATTTTGATGATGAGCTGTTGACTTGAAATTTTAAAAATAGTTCAGAACTGGATCACAATGCAATATTCACTCGTTTTCTTGTCTGTAAAATTGTTTAAATAATACCTATTAGTTTAAACAAATTAAATTTTGATAATGAGCTAGATACTTGAAATTTTAAATATAGGTCAGAAATGGATGACATTTCAATATTCACTCAATATTATTTCAATATAGTTTGTATGACATGGTATGAGTATGGTATGGTATATTATTGTATGTATGATTTGGTATAGTACAGTATGGTATGATAGGAAAGAAATTCGTATGGTATGGTATGAGTACGGTGAGAGTATGGTATGGTGCCGATTTGCAACACAGTCTGGTATAGACAGAAGGGTGATCTGCACAAGGAAGATAATAAACCGTTGTGTCAAGAATTTGCAGAGTTTTTTTCTACTTTTTTCAGTCGGTCAAGGCTACAGCCTCTCCACCATCGCCGATTGACTTGAAATTTTGCACGGAGCTTCGTTTCAAGTGTAGCAAGTGCCTTTTGAAAGATTCAAGTCGATATCTTTAAATGAAGCCGAGTTATATAACTTCAAAAACCCGGGTTTTCACCCTTACCTGTTCTTCTTCTCCTTAATCAGTTAGGCCTTTCCACCTTCACGGATTGACTTGAAATTTTGCACAAAGCTTCGTTTCAACATCAGCCAGTGCCTTTTGAAAGGTTTAACCCATTATCTCAACCCAAAAAACTTGTAGCAACAAAAAAACTGAAATTTAGGCTAATTTTGGCAATTTCGACGAGTTTACTGCCTGGGTAACCGGACCAATCGACTTGAAATTTTGCATAGACCTTCTTTATAAAATGACCCACTTCAACAACAAAAAGATGTGATATCCCCCCAAAAAACACTCCGTGTAAAAATCACCCCGCCTCGCAAATATCATTCTTCAGAGGCCGGAAAAAGTTATGATATCCACTTTCCCCGCCCGCCCTTTTCCTCATTAAGGAGCTAAGTATAATGAAAAGCTTAACCACTTCACAAGCACCGTACCCCTTTCGAAATCTCCCCTTGGCGCTATTGCGAGACGTTTTTATTACTTCCACAAGCAACTAATACTTGTATAAAACGTTAACCACCATCAAGTATTAGTTGCTTGTGGAAGTAATAAAAACGTCTCGCAATAGCGTCAAGGGGAGATTTCGAAAGGGGTACGGTGCTTGTGAAGTGGTTAAGCTTTTCATTATACTTAGCTCCTTAATGGGGAAAAGGGCGGGCGGGGAAAGTGGATATCATAACTTTTTCCGGCCTCTGAAGAATGATATTTGCGAGGAGGGGTGATTTTTACACGGAGTGTTTTTGGGGGGGTCCAGATAACCGCAACCTACGGCTACCCTACATTATTACGAGGGAGGATAACTAGCAGGATACCAAGTGAGCGGGATGTGGGAGAGTGGATGCTTACACAGCACTTGTATGAAGCGAAACGGAGCTGGAACCGAATCCTGCTGACGGCTCTAACCATCCACTCAATTACCCTCTAAACTCAATAAGAAGCTCATCGTAAGTCCTACGACAGTAATTAGACAGACCGAATTGTTGCTAGTTACACGTTCCGTGGGTTTATCGATTCGGCAAATTAGGGCATCATTAGCTGAAATTGAATTCGAAAATTTCCAAGCTGAATCAAGAGTTAATCTACTTGTTACCAGAATCTGATAAATATTGCACAAGTTCACCTAATTGAAGCGCGTTCATTAATTGTACAACTGGTTTGATCGGTTGTTGGCATGCGTTACAATACAAAGCACTAATATTGTCTACATAATCCCCCGTGTAATTATTTAAACAATAAATTTTAAGTTTTTATTCGATTCGTCCGTAATGTTAGTCGTTAATATACAGAGTGGTCCTGCGAGCCGGATATGGACCAGCGACCTACGGAAGAGTTGACTCCTATTGAATATCAACTATGTACCTACAATGAATCGGTTTTCCAAACGGAGATAGACTTCCTTCCGAAGCATCACCAAGATCTGTCCTTACCAGAACATCGATTTTGTAACTTCCTGTAGAAAATGGATTCATTGAGGATTTTGGCGGACGGACGGTTTTTGGTTTATTTCTGTTTTGATTTATTTGGTTTATTGAATACCTATTCAATAATGTAGATCAAGTCTAGATCAAATTTCAACCAATTGCAATGGTTTATTATCATCGATCGACTAAGAGAAGAATACATTTTAAACCCCCTCAACATGTGATCTAAACTTGATCTACGTTTCAAGATATATTCGAATCAGCCGTTCCCGAATAAGTGACTTTGAAAATGAGTTTTGTGACCCACAAAAATTTCAACTCAAATCAAAACAAAACCTCTGGAATTTGCTATTGAAGTTCATTTACTTAATCTTAACGATTGACGGCCGCAGGGGAAGAATGATTCGTTGCAGCATCTGCTAATTTTTCACCGAAGCATTTAAAGTACCTACAAAAAACTTATTCTAGATACAGAGCGATAAATAATCTGATGCGTCTGAAAAATACTAATGGTACGATGGTATACGTTATTAGGAACGATTTACCATTTACGATTTAAACTTTTATTTGATAAAAGTTTATTTACAATTAAACATCTATTAAAAAATGCTGGGTAGTTTGCTGTCCATCAAAATCTCATCTTGGAGAGAAAGAAAAAAAATCCACAGTCATGCAGCATGGCTATAAGAGCAAATTTTCGAAGAAATAACTGGTTTTTGGTAAAATGTCTCCATTTAAAAACTTTGTGTCCTTGAAGAACATCTCAAGTATCAACCACGTTTCTTCATTTTCAGATTGCTCCAGTTTGAGAACGGAATTAAAATATCGCAATTCGGATTTCACCATCGTGTTTATTAAAAAAAGACCTTTGAAATGAGGGGTCACTTGTCAGACTGTTTAATTTTGGGAATTTGTGAGTAATAACAAATCCCCCTCAGTGAAGTCAGAATTGCGATATCTCATTCTGTTATCAGATTAGAGCAGACTAACGATGAAGAACATACACCCCGTTTCTTCATCTTCAAAGTGCTCCATTATGTAACCGAATAGGATATTCCCCAAAACCCTCCCTTAGAGTGGCCAGATTCTGTCCATATACGAACTTAGCCTTTCGATTGCTAAGACGGATTTTTTGTGCAAATTTGAACATTAAATGTATACATATTTATATATAAAATATATATATATATACATATTTATATATAAAATATATATTTATGTCACTCAAGACGATACCTACCTAACTCTCGATAGAATTGAGATAAAATTTTTATCTCAATTCTATCGAGAGTTATCGTCTTGAGTGACATAAATATATATTTTATATATTAATATGTATACTTTATATATAAATATGTATACGTTATGTGTACGTTATTTGCTGTATGTCACCACCGTTGACGGTGCTTCCAGTTTATTGTACAGGACTGATTTCAAGGCTCTATCTTCTGAAGAAGAAAAAAACCACCTAGGATTCCCCACTCACTCGCACAATACAATTCTCCTCTACATCCAATACCTCCGACATACATTTTCTGAACAGGTTGGTCATACCGGCGGCGGTCGGCATTTCGATCGGGAGGAATCGGCGCATGCATGTTGGGTTGTCTGAGGCTGGAGATTCCGAACTGCTTAGTCACAATGTCCTCAAACAGGTCTGCGAGAGGGGACGACCACCTTCCTTTTGCTCTCCCGGTCCATTGTACCGTCCTAAAGCATTTACTCCCTCGGACAAATTATAGCTGTAATTGGATCAGTAACTCCTCAATGTATCGCACATGAGTGTCTTGTA
Source organism: Stenodema calcarata (assembly GCA_963920205.1). Lineage (NCBI taxonomy): Eukaryota > Metazoa > Arthropoda > Insecta > Hemiptera > Miridae > Stenodema > Stenodema calcarata. The sequence goes on along the minus strand of OY986056.1, from coordinate 2,137,911 downwards.
CATGAACTCGATACAAATTAGCATCCAAATTTCTGGGAATGAGAGTTTAACAATGAAGTTCCTCGAGTTCTCACCCTTTATTACGACTCATTGGATTATCCTCTGATTGCCACTAACGACCCGGAACACAGGCAAACAAAACACTGGAAAGATAAGGGGGACGTCGAAATACGAAATGTACAAATGTTTGAACAGGCGTAACACAAATAACCAGTCATTACATGTGACGTTCCTCCGTTGCAAGGCATATTGCAACCAACCAAATCCTTGAAAAAATAGAATGTACGCAACGCAGGGAACGATGTATATTGCTTACAGTAATTTATTTTATTGATGCAAGTAGTTTTGGTTTATTATCTTCGATAATGAACCATTGGAATCGCCCAAAGAAAAAAATTTTTTAACCCCCCCTCAAAATTTGTTGGTTTACGTTTCAAGATACGTAGATTCAGAAAATCGAATAAAAAAAAACTCTGCAAATTCTTGACACAACGGTTCATTATCTTCTTTGTACAGATCACCCTTCTGTCTAGATCACTAGGTCTAAATAGACTTAGTGATCTAAAGTAGTTATTACAGTAATAATAATTAATCTAACATTTAATGTTAGATTAATTATTATTACCTATCAATTATCACTAATTATTAACAATTTTATCAAGTACCTAGTGAAAATTATTAAACTATTTGTTAGGTATTAATAATTCGTATTTATTAATAATAATAATTATTATTAATTATGAATGATTAATGCGATATAATTCTGGGGTTTTTAATACTACGTCGGTAATAATTTTTCTATAAAAGAAGTACCTACCAACAAACATTCGAAATTACCTTCATTTCCGTAGCACGAAACGCACCTCAGAACAACAAACTCGACATCACTTAAGCCATATGATGTTCCAAAGAGCTTGTTAGTATGAAAATGGACCTGTATTTCAACAGTTTGATTCACGATCGTGTAGTGAGGCACAATCTTTGAGCCGTCATTGTGAACGAACGGCTGGTCGTACACAGCTGCGGATGGTCTTAAAAAATTCTACGGAACAAACTCTATCTAAATATGAAATAAAAAACATACCGTTCTATATGAATTTTTCGAGATATGAGATTTTCAAAATTTCAAAATTCGTTTTGAACCCCTTCCCCTTGACCTAGGGTTATGAAAAGTTTCGAGGACCATTGTGGGGTTGCTCGAAACCCATAAAAAAAATTTCGTAATTTTAACTCAACGCTAACTGGGCAAAGTGGCGCGGACGGCGTACGGCGGACGGACGGATTTTTTTTAATTCGATTTTCTGAATCTACGTATCTTGAAACGTAAACCAACAAATTTTGAGGGGGGGTTAAAAAAATTTTTTCTTTGGGCGATTCCAATGGTTCATTATCGAAGATAATAAACCAAAATCCGTCCGTCCGCCGTACGCCGTCCGCGCCACTTTGCCCAGTTAGCGTTGAGTTAAAATTACGAAATTTTTTTTATGGGTTTCGACCAACCCCACAATGGTCCTCGAAACTTTTCATAACCCTAGGTCAAGGGGAAGGGGTTCAAAACGAATTTTGAAATTTTGAAAATGTCATATCTCGAAAAATTCATATAGAACGGTATGTTTTTGATTTCATATTTAGATAGAGTTTGTTCCGTAGAATTTTTTAAGACCATCCGCAGCTTTGTACGACCAGCCGTTCGTTCACAATGTCGGCTCAAAGGTTGAGCCTGTCGACGCGATCGTGAATCAAACGGTTGAAATGCAGGTCGATTAAATACAGGTCGACTCGATTTTCATACTAACTAGCTGTTTGGAACATCATATGGCTTAAGTGATGTCGAGTTCGTTGTTCTGAGGTGCGTTTCGTGCTACGGAAATGAAGGTAATTTCGAATGTTTGTTGGTAGGTACTTCTTTTATAGAAAGATTATTACCGAAGTAGTATTAAAAACCTCAGAATTATATGGTATTAATTAATCATAATTAATAATAATTATTATTATTAATAAATACAAATGATTAATACCTAACAATAAATTATAATAATTTTCACTAGGTACTTGATAAAATTATTAATAATAATTACTTATTAATAATTTTATCACTAATTATTAGTGATAATTCATAATAATAATTAATCTAACATTTAGGATCTAGACATTTAGACCTAATGATCTAAACAGAAGGGTGATCTGTACAAAGAAGATAATGAACCGTTGTGTCAAGAATTTGCAGAGTTTTTTGTTTTTGCCTATCACAGCGCCAATTCTCTACCTTCCGAGATTTAAAGATAAAATCGAATTAATAGGTGAGAAATAATTTATTCACGAGCTTTAAGAAATACCCTAACAGGAGCTCCTTAGAAAAGTTGAAGAAATGTGTCCGTAGCATATGGTACCTATAATAGTTATATAATATAATTAGTCTCTGCAGTATGAAGATGATGTCGATAACGATCCGAATAATTGGAACAATCTGACCTTGAGAATCCTGCTCGATCGTAACCGATAGTAGATGCTCGAAACAGCCAAAATCGCGAAAAATTGTTAGTGTAATGTTCGTCATCCCTAGCCGCCGCTTTCACAGCTCCCTAGCCGCCGCTTCCACGGCCCCCTAGCCGCCGCTTCCACGGCCCCCTAGCCGCCGCTTCCACGGCCCCCTAGTCGCCCCCTAGAGGCGCCCGGGGCGTTCCCCCCGGTCACCCTACCCACGCGGCGGCCCTGATTAGGCCGATATGAACGTAATGGGACAAGAATCTGAAGTTTCTACTGAACAATAAATGTCAAGCATGTGAGCATTGGCTCGAAATCGATGAATTACAGCATGTCAAGATTGAAGGATTTGCAATGGGCCCGGCCTTTTGTAAACCTGCGATTCAACACGGTGGAGTTTTAATTTTGGTTAGGAGTGATTTCGTGTTTGAATCTTTGGACTTCGTCAATTCTTTGGCGGTTCCAGGCATGTGTGAGATTGTAGCGGTTAGGATTGTAGCGATGGATCTAGTTCTAGTGTCAATTTATCGATCTCCTAGCTGTAAACTTTCGAATTTCATAGATAATATGAGTTTAGTTCTGCCTCTCATCTATCACTACAAAAAGGTGGCCATAATGGGCGATATAAATGTTTGTGCGATTGAGGATGTAAATGTGTTTTCTAGGGTTAGTAATTTGTTTACCTCTTTCAACTTTTGTGCCTTACTCAAGGAGCCAACTAGATCTCGACGGTGTATTGATAATGTTTTTGTTAATTTTATAATGTCTGAATCTGAGAGCACACTTATTGATAATGTGTCTTTTTCGGATCATAGGGCCGTATTTCTGAATCTCTCACCATCCTCATTGGAAAAAAAATCGGCTTTTCGTACAATTCGACCCATTTCTACGAAAAGATTAAGAATGTTTGAATGTACTTTATTTGAGTCTGACTGGAATTGGGTATACAATAGCTTCGTGGATTTGGAAGTGCGATGGCACACATTTGTTCATTCCATATCTCTTATTGCGGAATGTATTTTCCCTTCAAAACAAATTAAAAAAAGTCTAAAAATGTCTCCGTGCAAAGGCTGGTATAGTGATGAGTTGAAACGCTTGAAAAATGGGGTTGATCTCTTCCAACTTAACCATAATTTGGCCGATGACCCTGAAGCTCGTTCGTTATTTCTAGAGCTACGCAATGCATACAAAACGGCTATAAAACGTGCTAAATCAAAGGCTAATGCCAATCATATCTTTTCTTCTACTAATCCTTCTAAAGCAATGTGGGAGCTGATTAACTTTAACAGAAAGAATGGTGAAAGTGTGGATGATGTCTCCCATTTTTCGGCCAATGAATTCAATGAATATTTCTCAACAGTAGCCCAGAAATTGGTTGATAGCCTACCTTTGACGCATCGTGACCCTTTAAATTTTGATGCTAACATTTCAGCTAAGAACGTGTTTGATTTTAATATTGTTGAACCCGGTGTCGTCCTTGATTGTATTTCTGATTTAAAGAATACTAATAGTTTTGATGTTTTCGGACTCTCTTCCAAGATGATAAAGTTTGCTTCACTTTCTATAATTTTTCCTTTGACCCATTTGATTAACGAGTCCATACACTTTGGTTCATTTCCGTCAGTACTGAAGATTGCGGAGGTCATACCCTTGTTTAAGAAGGGAAAAACTCTGCAAATTCTTGACACAACGGTTTATTATCTTCCTTGTGCAGATCACCCTTCTGTCTATACCAGACTGTATTGCAAATCGGCACCATACCATATTCTCACCGTACTCATACCATACCATACGAATTTCTTTCCTATCATACCATACTGTATTATACCAAATCATACATACAATAATATACCATACCATACTCATACCATGTCATACAAACCGAGTGAATAATGAAATGTCATCCATTTCAGACCTATATTTAAAATTTCAAGTATCTAGCTCATCATCAACATTTAATTTGTTTAAACAAATAGGTATTATTTAAACAATTTTACAGACAAGAAACCGAGTGAATATTGCATTGTGATCCAGTTCTGACCTATTTTTAAAATTTCAAGTCAATAGCTCATCATCAAAATTTAATTTGTATTATTACAAAAAGGTATTATTTAAACAATTTTACAGATGAGAAACCGAGTAAATATTGCAATGTGGTCTATCCCCGACTCACGGTTAAAATTTCTAGACTGTAGTTTACCGGGAAGATGAAAAAAGGTAGTTTTATTCTGGGCGTCTGGTGGTTGGGTCACATAACGGCCGTTTTCGGCGCGAAAGTTTAGTGTTTTTCCTAAACCTTTGCGCGCTCACTGTGAACGAACAGCTGGTCGCACAAAAATCCAATTGGTCTTAAAAGATTCGTAATTTTTCAGGTCATTCCAAAGTGAACTAAACATTACAAGGTTCAGTTAAATATTTGGAGATATGACACTGTCGAAATTTTAAATTTCGTTTTGAACCCCTTCCCCTTGACCTAGGGTTATGAAAAGTTTCGAGGATCATTGTGGGGCTGGTCCAAAACCAGAAACCAAATTTCGTAATTTTAGCTCAACGCTAACTGGGCAAAACGGCGTGGACGGCGGACGGCGGACGGCGTACGGCGTACGGGGGACGGCGTACGGCGTACGGCGTACGGTGTACGGCGTACGGCGGACGGACGGATTTTTTTTTATTCGATTTTCTGAATCTACGTGTCTTGAAACGTAAACCAACAAATTTTGAGGGGGGGTTAAAAAAATTTTTTCTTTGGGCGATTCCAATGGTTCATTATCGAAGATAATAAACCAAAAACTCTGCAAATTCTTGACACAACGGTTCATTATCTTCTTTGTACAGATCACCCTTGTGTCTAGATCACTAGGTCTAAATGTCTAGATCCTAAATGTTAGATTAATTATTATTATCAATTATGACTAATTATTAACAATTTTATCAAGTACCTAGTGAAAATTATTATAATTTATTGTTAGGTATTAATAATTTGTATTTATTATTAATAATAATTATTATTAATTATGATTAATTAATACGACATAATTCTGGGGTTTTTAATACTACGTCGGTAATAATTTTTCTATAAAAGAAGTACCTACCAACAAACATTCGAAATTACCTTCATTTCCGTAGCACGAAACGCACCTCAGAACAACAAACTCGACATCACTTAAGCCATATGATGTTCCAAAGAGCTTGTTAGTATGAAAATGGACCTGTATTTCAAAAGTTTGATTCATGATCGTGTTGTGAGGCACAATCTTTGAGCCGTCATTGTGAACGAACGGCTGGTCGTACAAAGCTGCGGATGGTCTTAAAAAATTCTACGGAACAAACTCTATCGAAATATGAAATAAAAAACATACCGTTCTATATGAATTTTTCGAGATATGAAATTTTCAAATTTTCAAAATTCGTTTTGAACCCCTTCCCCTTGACCTAGGGTTATGAAAAGTTTCGAGGATCATTGTGGGGCTGGTCCAAACCCAGAAACCAAATTTCGTAATTTTAGCTCAACGTTAACTGGGCAAAGTGGCGCGGACGGCGGACGGCGGACGGCGGACGGGGGACGGCGGACGGCGGACGGCGTACGGCGGACGGACGGATTTTTTTTTATTCGATTTTCTGAATCTACGTATCTTGAAACGTAAACCAACAAATTTTGAGGGGGGGTTAAAAAAATTTTTTCTTTGGGCGATTCCAATGGTTCATTATCGAAGATAATAAACCAAAAGGATGACATTTCAAATAATCGGCCCATTTCAAAGCTCCCAGTTTTTTCAAAAATATATGAAAAAATAATGAAAAAACAAATAAATTATTTTTTTGAGGCCAATAATCTGTTCGCCAATCAACAGTACGGCTTTAGAAACGGAAAATCGACGAGTGACGCCCTGCTTGCCTTCTCGGAGCGCATTTTGGATTCCTTTCATTCAGGCCAATTTTCTTCCGCAATTTTTGTTGATGTTGCAAAGGCATTCGATTGCGTCCCCCATAATTTGCTTGTTGACAAATTGAAAATTTATCATTTCTCGGAAAATGCATGCGGTCTTGTTGGGTCTTTCCTTCAGCACCGTTATCAGGCTGTTCGTCTAAATGGTGTACTGTCATCTTTTCTGCCATTGCAGTATGGAGTTCCCCAGGGATCTGTATTGGGACCGATTCTATTTGCGATTTTTATTAATGATTTACCTCAGTTCCTCTCACAACCCACTATATTATTTGCTGATGACACGACTATTGTCTCCCGTAGCACGTCATTAGCTGATCTTCAATCAACCATGTCTAATACGATTGAGGACGTTACTACGTGGTTCAATTCAAATAAACTCATGATTAATAAATCAAAGACCCAATCAATGATCTTTGGACTGCGTAATCTTGCGCAAATTCATAATAATCCTCCCTGCTCTAAAATTCTTGGCGTTCAGGTGGACCCTCGTATGAATTGGAATCTACACTGTGAACAGCTCGCCAGATCTTTGAGCAGTGTTGTTTTTCTTCTCCGAAGACTTTCCGATCGTCTCCCTGACTTTGCTCTACTTACGGCTTTTCATGCAGTATTTCAAGCCCGTGCATCCTATTCTATTTTATGCTGGGGTCACACGCCAGCTTCGGCTGTGATCTTTGGGTGTCAGAGGAGAGCGGTCAGAGTTATTGGCGGACTTGGATATAGAGATGACTGCAGGGTTGTATATGTCTCCCGAAAGATTTTGACTATTCCGGCCATTTATATTCGGGAAAGCTTAATTTATGTCCATTCTCATTTAAATGATTTTAATGTTGTTGCCCATAAGCACTCTACTAGGAACATTGATAACCTTGTAATTCCTTTTCATAGACTCGCAGCTTCACGTAACTCTATGAATTGGTGGGGTTTAAAGTTTTTTAATGCTGTTCCCCATGAAATTCGTAGTTTAGGTAGAGGTAAATTTAAGAAGTGGACTTTGAGATTCCTTGTAGACTTGGCACCGTATTCTTTTGATGAGTTTTTTACAGCTATTATTAGGTTTGACATTTAGTACTTTAGGACATTAGTTTTATTTAGAGAGTTTATTTAGCCATAGATTACTGTTACCAGCTTTTAGAATCAGTTTTCACTGTCCTATTTTTTAGTTTAAATTTGTGTAATTTGTATTGGTGCGACTGTATTTATTGTGTGACGGAGGCTGAGTGAATGGTATATTTGTTTCGATTTTTTTTGTTCTCTTTTACTATTCTATTATCAGCCTGACTATTTTGATATTCATATTTTTGACTATTGTTATGCACAATGTGTGATGGCAAATAAAAACCTCTCTCTCTCTCTCTCTCTCTCAACTAAATTTTATTCTTTGATGAACTCAACTGAATTATTCATCGTCGGAAAACTGAAAAAAAAAGAAATAATTGGTTTTATGTAAAATGTCTCCATTAAAGAACATGATGTCCATGAAGAACATCTCAAGTAACAACCACGTTTCTTCATCTTCAAAGTGCTCCAGTTTGAGCGCGGAATAAGATATAGCAATTCTGACTTCCCCATCTCATCCAGCGTGTAAAAACCTTTAAAATGAGGTGTCACTTGACAGACCGTTTAATTTTTGGAATTTATGGGTAAACCCCCCCCCCCCCCCCCAACGCCCCAAAACCCCCTCAGCTTTTCGATATTTCAACTCTAAAGACGACGGTGAAATCAGAATTGCGATATCGCATTCCGTCATCAGATTAGAGCAGAATAACCATGAAGAACGTATTCTTCATCTTCAATGTACTCAAGTTTGAGAACGGAATAAGGTATTGCAATTCTGAAATCACCATCGTGCTCAGCATGAAAAAAACCTTTAAAATGAGGTGTCACTTGTCAGAATGTTCCATTTTGGGAATTTATGAGGAATTACCCCCCCCCCCTCACTAAAACTCCCCAAAACCTTCCTTAGAGTGGCCCGATTCTGCCCATCTACGAACTTAGCCTGTCGATTGCCAAGACAGATTTGTTGTGCAAATTTGAACTTTTTATCTCAATTCTATCGAGAGTTATCGTCTGGAATGACACAAACGGATTTTTTATGAACATTTTTCGAAAATTCGAGTTTTAAACATTTTGGACCGAGAACAATAGCTACAGTTTCTTCGAAAATTCGCTAAAAATGATCATAACTGAAACGGTTTTATAACTGGAAATTGCTCAAAACTGCAATGAATGCCTCACTTTATAAAACGAGTAAAATTTCGTCAATTGTCACAATCATTGATTATTAGAATATTGATGACGTTTAGAATAATTCTAAACGTCATCAATATTTATCATTATTATTGCATTGGTGGACAAGAAAGAGTTCATATCTGGGTTTCTGTGTTCATAACTTTTTTTAGTAGGTTATGGATAGTTTGAGTAGGTCTTAAATAATAATGTCCTTCTCTAAATACCCATTCCTCTTCAGGGCTCAATGAACGATAGTAAAAAGGGCCTCAATCAACCATTTTCAATGTCTAATCATCACTTTCGATTTTCGAAGTTTGTTCCAGGTCTTTAGCGTCTTGGACTGCCGAGAGACCCTAGGGTCCCTAAGTATATATACTTAGGGACCCTAGGGTCTCTCGGCAACTGGGGAAAAAACTGGGGAAAAAACAGAAAAATCGCTAATCACTTGCGGCCTTTTCCTTTCAAGAGCTAACTAAACTTACAGTTTCTGGCTCCCGGCAATTTGTTATCGATGGTAACTGTGAAAGGCCTCTCATATCAAGAGTTGACAAAGGTGGTTCTCTTGATATGAGAGGCCTTTCACAGTTACCATCGATAACAAATTGCCGGGAGCCAGAAACTGTAAGTTTAGTTAGCTCTTGAAAGGAAAAGGCCGCAAGTGATTAGCGATTTTTCTGTTTTTTCCCCCGTTTTTTACTGAGGAAGGAAAGAGAGAAGGCAACAAATACAACTCAGATGAGACTGTAAATCACTTCTGTGGGACTAAAACTTCGAGCTTTCATCGATCCGTATCCCCTAAAAAGTTGGCGCGGATGAGAAAAAACGAGCTCCACATTTGAGGCCCAAGTAGGTACCGAGCTCGGGAATATTTCGAAGAACCCTCGAAGGAACCTGATTACTTTTTTGTTGCTTGCAACTTGTTTTTGTAAATGTGTTGGGAGAGAATTTGTTGCCATCGTTTCATGAATTGAATTACCAACTACCAGCTTATAAGTGAAATAAACCAAAATAGTTTACTTGATACTTTATTAATTGAATGAAACCTATAAATCAGGTGTATTTAAGAATATACATCAGATCCAGCGGCCCTTTCCACCAAGCATTCAATCTACACTGTAATAATATTTCACTTCGAATTTTCAAGTCATTCAGAAAGTCGTTTCTCGTATAATAAGCCCATAGACAGAGTACAAACACCGTCTGAGTTAGAATAGGAATGTGAGGAAGAGTTCCGAATGTCACCTACTTATAATATAATATTATTATATTATAGCTTGATGTAGTTACACGAATACTAATTGATTGTCCAAAGACACGATCAGACAACGATTTCGTTTATTTATTTATTTATTTATTTGAAAAGTACGGGCGAGCCCAATTACAAGCATATCATCAAAGGTACAATTAAATAGAGATTACGATAAAAGAACAGGTACCTAAGTACTTGAAGAAACAAAGAATACCAGATAACAAGAAATAGAGAGCACGAGATAACTAGGGTGTGAAAAACCGAACGCAAATACAGGTTGTATCAAGTTAGAGAGACATTCATTGTCACAGCTAGGGTTTGCAATCCCGGGATCCCGGGATCCCGAAATCCCGGGATCCCGGACAATTTTCACCGATTTCAAATCCCGGGATTCATGAGGCTAATCCCGGGATTTCGGGATCCCGAAATCTCAAAATACAAAAATTTCAAACGGAAATTTTTTTAGCATTAAAACGGAAAATAGTCCCAACTCGAGGCAAAGTGCTCATGATGAAAACCAGAAAGGAAATCCTCAGAATTAGGAAGCAAGTCTGTGACTGTGAATCACAGAACCGTTTCCCCTTCAGTCCAAACTCCAAACAGCGCGTTCTTCCCTCCCTCTCGCAAGCTCGCAACATGTGTGATTCACACTCGCGAGCGTGAAGAATTTTCCGGACTTCCATTTTTTGTTGACTGAGTTGCGTTTTGTGCGTTGTGCCTAACAGTTTTCGACTGTGCCCAATACAACTGACTGTGTGAGTTTTTGACTGTGTTTTTGTGTGTTGAGATGTCTGGAAATAGTGACTTTGTGAAACACAAAAAGGACGGCAACAAAGATTCCATATGGAGCCTGTTTCTCACGAGTAAGGATGGAGCAAGTGCGAAATGCAAGGTTAGTTTTTACCAACTTGATAAGTATTATTATGGTAATCACAAGGTGTAGGTACTTACTTCCAATTGTCGGGTTAAACATTACGTCAAAGTACATTGGTTGCATTTTATTTTCAGGATTGTAATAAAGTGCTGAAAACTGGTGGTGGTTCAACAAAGGGATTGCATACCCACTTATTTGCTATTCATGGAAGGAAAATTAATACCACTGATATATCTACGTCTGGCACTGGCAGTAAAGTAGTTGATGGGAAACGTCCGTGTTCATCAGAACCAGCTAAGAATCCGGGACAAATTACTGGGACGAAAAAGAAACAAAAACTCGAAGACTACTGTTTTAAAAGTTATAAGAAGGATTATTTGAGTGAAACGTTGGCTCGCATGACAGCTAAAGACGGCATGCCTTTTTATATGTTCGTTAAATCAGTCGACCTCAGGAAATTGTTTGAAGGCATGGGACACCATGATTTACCAAAATCCCCCAATGGAATTAAGAATCGTGTTATGAAATACTACACAGAGATACGACAACTGATCACAGCTGAAATAAAACAGCGTAAATCATCAGGTGCACGGTTTAGCCTCACCTTCGATGAGTGGACATCAACTGCGAACAAGCGTTACATGAACATTAATTTACATGCTGTTGACGAATTCTGGAACCTAGGTTTGGTTCGTGTGCGTGGAACTATGCCAGCTGAGAAGTGTAAGGAACTCTTGGAAGGCCACCTATTCCAATTTGGGCTTTGTTTGGAGAAAGATATTGTCTGCATCGTCACGGATGGGCCTTCTGTAATGGTTAAAGTAGGGAAACTGGTGATGGCAGAACATCAACTTTGTATGGTTCATGGTATCCACTTGGCAGTTTGTGACGTTTTTTACAAGAATAAGGAGCAAAGTACTTCAGTTGGTTTCCTGGAAAAGCAAGTGGGCGACAACGATGAAAACGAATTGGAAGAAGAAGAAGAGCAGACAGAATACGAAGATAATGAAAATGAAGAGTTGGAGTTGGAGAACGCTGAATCAAGTCTGAACTTTGACTCAACGGAAACTGCATCTGAACGGGATCTTGAACTTCTGTCTGATTATCAGGACCTGAATGCTGTTATTAAAAAAGTCAGGAAAATAGTTGTCCTTTTCAGAAGGTCCCCAGTAAAAAATGACGACATACTGCAAAAGTATGTAAAAGAAGAGCGAGGGAAGGAGATGCAACTGGTCCTGGATGTTAAAAATAGGTGGAACAGCCTAGTCACAATGTTGGAACGTTTCGTGAACCTGAAAGGTAGCATTCAGAAAGCTCTAATTGACATGAAAAATCCATTCACAGTCAGTGATTCTGAATTTGCTTTCCTCTCAGACGTGGTTGCTGTTCTCGCTCCAATTAAGCTGGCTGTGGAAGCGCTTTGTCGGAGGGAAGCCAATTTGTTGTCGGCTGACGCAACCATGAAATTTCTATTTGAAAAATTGCAAGCAAATAAGTCTGCATTGGCTGAAAGGATGTCGTCATCATTAATGGCTCGATTCAAAGAGAGAAGGGAGAAGAACCTATCGGGGGTAATTGCGTACCTACACCACCCTGAACCTGAACAGCCCGACGAAGATTCACCTGGGGAACACGACTTATTTGGAAGACCCTCACATGCAGCTATACGAGGAGAGCTGAAGCGAATACTCGAAAGACTCGCAGTCGAAGGTCCTTTAAGCGGTGAAGACGACCCTACAACTGACCTGAAAGAATTCGAAGCCGACAGATCCACAGTAAGCGATTGCACAGCCAGTTTGCAAGATCAACTGGAGGCCCGAATCCAAAAATCCATGGGGAAACATCAGCCTGTCACGATCAAGAAACATCAAAGAGATCTGATGACCACAATCAAAAAAGAAATGAGTCTCTTTGACAATGGAGGTACCCGAGGCCACCATTTAACCATAGTTTATAACTATCTGTTGACCATCCCGCCAACCAGTGTCGAAGCCGAGAGAGCATTCTCAGCAGCAGGATTATTTTCTACGAAACTGAGGAGCAAACTAGCTGATGAGACACTGAATTCTCTCTGCTTTCTGAGGGCACATTTTATGAAAAATGAAAAAAAAATAACTTCTACGTACCTACATGTGTTCGTAAACAAAATTGAAAATTGAAAATTTTAAAATAATTTGTAGGTAAATGAGTTAAGTTTGTAAAGTTATACTTAGCATTTAAAAAAATAAACGATTTTTTCGGTTTTTACAATAATTTTTATATTTTTTAAATTAATTCCTGAATCCCGGGATTAATCCCGGGATCCCGGGTTTGAGAACAGGTAATCCCGAGATCCCGGGATTGGTAAAGCTGGACGGGATTGCAAACCCTAGTCACAGCTAAAATGTTCATGTAAAATGTTACATGAATGGGAGAAGAAGTCAAATTCGGGGTGGACACTTAGAAAAAGGTTTGCGTTTAATCCAAAGACGTGAAAATTTTAAAATGATATGTCAAGGGAACCAATCGTGACGGGCACATCACATTCCTATAAAATTCCGAGGAGTACAACTAGTATTTCTTGGTGTGGGTCATTACGTTAAGATATCGAAATTGGGCCATCCACCGTAACATTGCCGATTTTATCATATACGCAGAAGTTCAGAGACGAGACGGACATTGCAACGCACGAGTGATCAAATACACAATTAAGGAAAACAACATTGGGCACAGATACGGTGACAACATTGATGGTCCGTGTTTACCAACGCTCTGAGATAAGAAGTCTTATCTAAACAACCGACGATAAAAGCTTTTTTCCACCTCTCGAAATGACAAAAAGAAAAGTGGGAAGATTAGTGATTACGAGTGATTACAACAATATTGTCGGCGATAATAAAAATAAAGACGAACACGAAACTCTATCCGCATGACTAACGACCGCGATGAACCTTGATCAGGTCAGATGATAAGGGGAGAAGTGGTGTCGACCCATCTGTAGCCTTATCCCATGTCCCGTTAGTAGGTAATTATTGGGTATTTTTTAGGGGATGTATAACAGAAAACGCTCAAAATGCTTTGTATCGTCCACTGTTCATTATTGTGAACTAAAATTTGTGTTTCTCTTTGTGATGGGATGTAAAATCAAGTTTTATTTCATATTATGATTCCAACGGCCTATGTAGGGATGTCGTTAGGTCGATAGCACTATCGATAGTATTGAGCCGCTTGGCAAGACCCCTACCGATGGTTCGAGAAGTACCTCCGTGTAGTGAACGAGTCACTACACATCATCGCATAGTTTCGCTGTTACCTACCAAATGTTTGTTTTGTTTACCTGAGTTTCCAATAAAACATTCATTCTAGTGTTTGCTACCATTCAAACTTTCGTCCTCTTTCGAACGAGATTCGAGAACGAGAACGAGATTCGTAGGTAAACACTAAAGTGGTGACCCCGAAGTTGGAGATTGAACATGTCAACCTTAGGGCAAAGAGAAATCTTACGAATCAAAGCAAGGCAGAAGAAGGAAGGAGGAGGAGTGTCAACGAGACAATCAGTAAGTGGAAGTTCTTCAAGGAGGGTAGGCACTCCGATATTACATGAAACATTTGGACAACCAGATAGTCCCATGGTTAAGAATGAGAGACCTAGGCCACCAAAGCTTCCACATTTCGCTAAGAAAAATGTAGCACTATGGTTTGCACAATGTGAGGAATAATTCAGAACGGCTAGAATGGTTGATGATGATGATAGGTACAGCTGCATCGTGGGAGCTTTAGAGATGGACGTAGCAGAGCAGGTACATGGGTTAGTCGTCAACCCCCCTCTACTAGATAAGTATGAAGCCCTTAACCCTAGAATGGATTCGGTGGGTCAAAATGACACCATTTCCCACTTTCCACAGTGCCTAACCATCCCTGGTGGAGGGGGGCCTCCCTCCTCCCAGGTGTGCTTCCACTAGACTGTCCTCTCAGTATTCTGCCAGCCGGCCGCCATCTTGGAGCCCGTCCGTCATTGCAATCAGGTAAATACTAACCTCCTATGTGTCAAAATGACACCCAAATGCAATAACGTAGGTAAAGCGTAGTATTTTTGACACCACGACTCCATTGCACGCTATAATGTGTTTCCAAATTGACTCCCCAAAGGTATTGCAAGCCCCTAACATAAATCCAAAATGACACCACGGAGGCATTGCATGCCCCTCTGTATTCTGCCAAATTAGACTTCTGGAATTAATAATAACTGTAAAAAACAAAAAAATTAAATCAAATAGCAATATAGTAATTGATTTATTCCATTTCCCATTCATTTTGGTGTGTCTGTTTAAAAAAAAGTATTGTCAGACTATACCTAAATGAAGGATTCCATCATTCATCTATTTATTTTTTCAGAAATGAGTGGACAGAAGAAAATATACTCTCTCCAGGAACCTGATGAAATTCGGCGTTTGCTTGAGGAGATGAGTGATAGCGTTTCTGACGATGATGTCCCTAGTTCCGACGAAGACATATCCGATCCATTGGACGAAATAGACATCGAAAATGACCTGGATCCAGATTACTCACCAGAAGAAGACAGCGAGGATGAAGAGGTGGAAGAATTCGACGAAGAAGAGGCTGAGGTAAATATTCAGAACACAATAATTGATATTGAAACTGCAACACAACCTGAGCCAACTACGAGTGCTCAATCAAATGCTGCCAAGAAAAAGGCTAGTAAACAAGGATCAAGTGCCAAGGATGTGAGAGGGGGAAACCCCAGGAAAGGGATAAAATGTTTAGAAGAAGGGGAAGAGACGGTCTTGACTTTGGATGTAGATGAGATCACTGGAAGGGAACAGAAAGATGGGCCTGCTTTTGTTTGGAAACAAAACCTATTCCAAGGTCAGGGAGAATTCCCGGAAGAAATGTCATTCACATCGCTCCTGGTCCAGTAGGACCTGCTCGTGAAGCAATAGAGCCCGTAGACTGTTTCTTCCTGTTCATAACACCAGAGATGATGCACCATATAATGATACATACAAATGAAGAAATACTTCGATGTCGAAAAAAGGAGGGTGGATGTTTTTCATTGATTGAGTCTACTGAGGAGTTGCAAGCCCTAATTGGACTTTTCATATATGGTGCAGCAAAAAAAGATAACCACTTGCCAACGTGTTTACTTTTCAACTCTAATCATTGTGGATCGTGGTACAAAACTTCCATGTCACAGAAAAGATTTGAGTGTTCCCTCCGATTTGATGAAAAAACAAGCCGTGATAAGAATGACAAGTTTGCTCCAATAGTCCATGTGTGGAATAAGTTCATAGAAAACTGCCGAAAAAATTACAAGCCAGGTTCATATTTAACGATTGACGAACAGCTCGTGGCATTTCGTGGCAGGTGTCCATTTCGCATGTATCTTCCCAATAAACCGGCCAAATATGGTCTGAAGATAATAGAAATTGTTGATTCTTCTACAAAATACTTATTAGATGCAATTCCCTACATTGGAAAAGGAACAACACCTCCAAACGTGCCAGTAGCATCTTACCTAGTAAAGAAATTGGTGGCAACAATTGAGAATACAAACAGGAATGTTACTTTTGATAACTGGTTTACCAGTATTTCCCTAGCGTCGGATCTATTGCGAAAAGGAATCACTTGCATTGGAACAATAAGGAAAGATAAAACTGAACTACCACCTCAGTTTTTGAATTTGAAATTTCAGGACAGAAAAGTTGGTTCATCACTATTTCTCTTTCACGATGACATGACGGCAGTCTCGTTCAAGGCAAAGACTAATAAAATGGTAACCCTGATTTCTACCATGCATGACCAGCCTGATGTACATCCATTCTCAAAAAAACCTGAAATTATTCACACGTATAATGCCACAAAAGGAGGTGTCGATACACTAGACCAACTTTGCTCTAATTACTGCTGCAACCGAAAAACAAAAAGATGGCCATTATGTTTTTTTTATAACATTATAAATGTTGCTTGTGTAAACAGCTATGTTACATATAAACACAATTTCTATCGGCGACAAAACCAAAACATTCCAACAACACCTGCTCCTCAAGGAAATGTTCTGCAAAAAACGGCAGTTCGTAGAAGAAAACCATCCTCTGAAAACATGGGCTCATCAACGGCAAAAAACCCTAAAAGGAATCAAGGCCAACCTAATAAGCCACTCACTCGCATGGAGTTCATGCTCAAACTCAATGAGCAACTATCGTATCATTGGAAGTTGCGAAGGTTGGAAAAAAATCGAGGTTTCAGTAGCAACCTGAAATCGGCTATACACGAGAGCTTGAACATGTCAACCCAGCCACCGACTCGACCTGCTGCAGCTGAAAACCCAACTGAGGAAGAAGCTATTCCATTATTAGCACTGCCCTCTGCCGTCACTCAAGGTGCTCCACAGCCAACAACACCCTCTGGCCATGACCAAGGGAATAAGAAGCCTGATAAAAGAATGTTGTGCAGCATTTGTCCTACTTCCCTCAAGCGGAAAACTTCGACAGTTTGCTCAAAATGTGAAAGACTGATTTGTGGGAGCCATATAGCAAAAAAATTATGTCCTGATTGTTAGTTACCTTGTAAGTTGTTAGTTACTTTTGAATCTTTGAGTTCCTAATTTTTGCTCAAAACGTGAAAGACTGATTTGTGTGAGCCATATAGCAAAAGAATTTTATCCTGATTTTTAGTTACCTACTACTCTTGAATCTCTGAGTTCTTGATGCTCTTATAGTCTTACAAAGTAGTTCGTATAGCCTTGCATTTTTGTATTACTTTCTGTTTCCTTTTTGTTTAGCAGAGTCATCTTAATTTTTTTAAGCAATTAATTGATATTTCAACACTAATAGGTAGTCAGAAGTCATATACCTACATTTTTTGTAATTACTATGTCCTGTACTTGAAAAAAAGTTGTGATGGATTGAAAACTGTGAACTACTTAAAGTTGAAACAGTCGTTTATTACGCCAAATATAGGTAATCCTATTTTTATAATAATTATAATAAGACTTTATATTATTATTTTATATTATAATTATTATTATTTTGAGGTTTGAAGAAATTACCTCTATAATATTAATTTCTTTTGTACTAAGAGACTTCACAGTCTGCCCAAGTGACAATACTTATACTATTTTGAGATTTATTACCTTTTACTTTTTAATAACAATATATTAAAACATACATTATTCACTTGATTCATGTTGTTTTTATCGTTTCTCTGACAAACCCTTGGTAAAAGAAGAGAAAGTGGGTAATGTTTAGCAAGTGTCATTTTGACACCAACCGAATGCAATACGGGGATCGGTAATACCAAATCCATTCTAGGGTTAAGAAAGAATTGATTTTTAAATTCTCTGATGGGTTAAGTGAAAGACAGGATAAATTGGCCAACATGGAGCTTGGGGTTAACAAGCCCTCTTATCTACTAAGCCAGATGCAGGCTATCGGACAACATCTTGTGTCTGAGGCGTACTTGCGCTGTCTTTGGTTGCGACGACTTCCAGATCCACTCCGTACAGTTCTGGCAGCAACAAACGAGTCTTTGGCTGATTTGGCTACCAAGGCAGATGAGCTCGCAGCTCTGAGGGACAACCATGGCATTGCCAGTCTTCAGGAGGTGGTAGCACCAAGACCCGTTTTTTATGCAGAAGACCAAATCACAACGTTGTCAGCTCAGGTGGCTGCCCTCAAAGCGCAAATTGAACCGCAAAAGGTGAAAAATTCTAGGAACAGGATGGATGAAGGGTGGTGTAGGTTTCACCAACAGTTCGGGGGTAGGGCATTTCGATGTTCCCCTCCATGTTCATTTCCAAAAAACGCCTAGGAGGGCTACTTCAAGGAAGTGGCCCAAAAATAAGCTGTACTCCACGTTTATACATAAAGGATAAATTATCCAATTTGGTATTTTTGATTGATACGGGGGCAGAAATTTCGGTGGTACCAAAAGAGCATGCAGCTACTCAAACGCAGACGGGAGTCATAGTAACCATTGGAGGTAATTGCGTACCTACTTTTGGCGTAAAAAGGTTGAAATTTGATTTAGGGTGTGGAGTCCCTTTCCTATGGGACTTCACAATTGCAAACATAACAGAACCCGTGATCAGAGCAGATTTTTTGAGGAAAAACAAACTGTTGCCAGACTTGATGGGGAGGAGACTGATTGCCTTGAGAGAGGTAGGAGCAATTGACAGCTGCCCCTTCAGAAAGCTGGTGAGGGAATTT
Source organism: Stenodema calcarata (assembly GCA_963920205.1). Classification (NCBI taxonomy): domain Eukaryota; kingdom Metazoa; phylum Arthropoda; class Insecta; order Hemiptera; family Miridae; genus Stenodema; species Stenodema calcarata. The sequence continues at coordinate 2,118,919 of OY986056.1, read as the reverse complement.
CCAGAAATAACCAGTGACAATAAAAGGCCAGGTACTGCCAAGCATAACATTTTGCATGTAATTAAAACGAATGGCCCCCCAGTCTTTTCAAGGCCAAGACCACTGCCACCGGAAAAGCTCGCCATAGCCAGGAAAGAATTTTCTGATATGATGGCATCTAACATCTGCCGCAGATCAGACAGCCCTTGGGCCAGTCCCCTGCACATGGTGCCAAAGAAGAACGGAGAGTGACAATTCCAGATCGGTACCCGCTACCACACATAAGAGATTTTTCACAGATCCTTCATGACAAAACAATTTTCTCCACAATAGATCTCAAAAAAGCATATCACCAAATTCCAGTAGCCCAGGAAGATATCCAAAAGACTGCTATTACTACTCCATTTGGCATGTTCGAATTTCCCGCCATGCCATTTGGATTACGGAACGCAGCTCAAACTTTCCAACGATTCATGCATAAGGTTCTGGATGGATTGAATTTCACATTTGCATACCTGGTGGCTTCAGCAGGTCCACAGGAGCACTTGAAACATTTGAGATTAGTATTCCAGCGATTGAGGGAGTTTGGATTAGTTATAAATGAGGAAAAATCTATTTTTGGTAAATCAGAGATTTGCTTTCTTGGCCATGCAGTCAATAAGGAAGGGTTTCGCCCTACACAGAGAAAGACAGAAGCCATCATGAACTTCCCATTGCCTGGTACTAAGGATCAGCTTAAAAGGTTTTTGGGAATGGTCAATTTCTACCGGAGATTCATGCCAAGAGGGGTAGAGGCACAAATTCCTTTGTTCGAATTAATTGAAGGGAACAAAAAGAACGACAAAACACCAATCGTATGGAATGAAAGGACAAAGAGGGCGTTTCAGGAGTGCAAGGAGTCTCTGGTAAAGGCAGTTACTTTAGCTTTTCCAATTGGGGAGGAGGCACACTTGTCACTAGCACTGGATGCGTCTGAAACTGCCATTGGGGGAGTCTTACAACAGAATACCAGGAAGGGACTGAAGCCAATAGGATTTTTTTCAAAAAAACTTAATGCAGCCCAAATGAAGTACAGTACCTTACGGTACATACGATAGGGAGCGTTTGGCAATGTATGAGGCAGTAAGCTACTTCAAGCACGAGCTGGAAGGACAAACTATCACAATCTTGACAGACCATAAGCCACTTTCCTTCGCATTTACCCAAAATTTGGACAAAGCAACTCCCCTGCAGCGGCGATACCTCAATTTTATCTCGCAGTACAGCACTGATTTGAAACACACACCCGGGGAACAGAATGTAGTTGCAGATACCTTATCCAGAGTAGCCGCATTGTCTTTACTGGGAAATATCACCGAACAGGAGCTGGCAGCAGCACAGACCACAGACCAGGAATTGCAGGATTTGGTGGAGAATCGAGTTACAACTTCCTTAAGCCTTGAGAAGAGGAGATGTGGCACAGAAGACATTTGGGGGGAAGAGAGAAGTAACAGATTCCGTCCATTTCTGCCCCTGCAATTCAGACAAGCTACGTTCAACAGGGTTCATGGGTTGTCCCACCCAGGATATAAGGGCTCCTTTCAAGCACTACAGCAGCGAGCAGTATGGCCTGGGATGAGGAAGGACATACGAACATGGACGCGAGAGTGCATAGAGTGTCAAAGGAGCAAGGTCGTGCGGCATACAAGGAGCCCCTGTGGAAAATTTCCCGAAACTTCTTCAAAATTCGACCACATTCACATAGACATTGTTGGGCCCCTACCACCAGTGCGAGGAAAACGGTACTGTCTGACGTTCATTGATCGGTTCTCCAGATGGCCAGAAGCATTCCCAATTTCCGACATCAGGGCAGAGACAGTGGCAATGCTGATCAAAGATGCGTGGGTGCCACGATACGGGGTTCCCTTAACAATTACCACGGACCAGGGAACTCAATTCGAGAGCCATCTTATGGCCTGCCTGTTGCAGAAGCTGGGGTCCAAAAGAATTCGCACTACAGCATACCACCCGCAGGCAGATGGGCTACTTGAAAGGTGGCATAGAACCTTAAAGGAGAGGATCAGATGCCTCAATAGCCCAAATTGGGTTGAAAGTTTGGCCCCAATCCTTCTCGGGTTGAGGAGCACCGTTCATGAAGATTTTGGTGCCTCTTCCGCCGACTTGGTGTACGGAGTACCATTAAGGCTTCCAGGGGACTTCTATGAGGGACCACCTGAAAACCCAATACAGGCGCCAGAATACGCGAGGCTGTTGAAGGTAGAGATGGGGAAGCTTCGGATGCCAGCCACAAGGTGTCAGCAGTCCTTCATCTACGTACCCAAGGATTTGAGAACAGCAGACTTTGTGTTCGTCAAGGTGCCTGGGCTTGGAAACTCCCTGAAACAACCATATGAGGGCCCATACCGCGTGGTCCAGAGGGGAGAGAAGGTTTTCCTGCTCCAGATGCAAGAGGGGACCAGGACAGTCTCAATCGACAGGCTTAAACCAGCCTTCATCCATGGGGAAGGGGGAATAGTGTAGTGAACGAGTCACTACACATCATCGCATAGTTTCGCTGTTACCTACCAAATGTTTGTTTTGTTTACCTGAGTTTCCAATAAAACATTCATTCTAGTGTTTGCTACCATTCAAACTTTCGTCCTCTTTCTCAAAGAACGAGATTCGTAGGTAAACACTAAACTCCGTATCCGTAGTTCTGTTCCATGCCAATTGGTTTCCAGGCTTTCTCAGAAGTCGGGACTTCTAAGTCGAAAATTAAAATTTCTACGTAGTAATTGATGACTTTTTTTCTTGTTAGGTACCTTGAATATTCCAGTAGAGTTGTTTGTGCAACTGATCACTTAATCCTGTCATCTTTATAGCAGTATTCAGGGCGATCCATATCTACGAGAGTTGAACTAATCCATAGACTAAAACTATCGATAGTACGGGTAGCTGATAAGCGATAGAGTCCACACTATCGATAGCTCTAGGTCTATGCTTACATGTGTACTGCGTAAGTGCGCCAAATTTTGACCCTTCGTGATAGGTAACGAAGGATAATTGAACCGAAAAAAACTCGGTAATGACAAATTCCCCCCCGGACCTGGAAGGAACAAATTTGTTCATGCGTTTATTCACAGTGCCGCAGTTTGTCAGAATTGTTGCCGCAGAGCGAATACTCGAAGAAAAGAAAGCTACTGTTCTCGGTCCAAAATTGTTAAAACTCGAATTTCCGAAAATATTTAGACCATCTTGAGTGAATATCATGTGGTTCAGTATCCTATTTGGTTGTTCAGTTGGAAAATGCGGCAACTATTCCGACAAACTGCGGCACCGCGGCTAGTTCCAGTCTTTAGTGAATAAACGCATGAACAAATTTGTAACTTCGGGGGGGGGGGGGGGGGGTCATGACCGAGTTACGAGTATATCCGGTTCAATCCTCCACTGTTACCTATCGCGAAGGATTAAAATTTGGCGCACTTGCGCAGAGGATAATTCTAGATAGAATTGAGATAAAAAGTTCAAACTTGCACAAAACATCCGTCCTGCCAATCGAAAGGCTAGGTTCGTAGATGAGCAGAATCTGCCCACTCTATAAGGGAGTCTTGGGGAGTTTTAGGGGGGGGGGGGGAATTACCCATAAATTCCCGAAATGGAACAGTCTGATACGAGTAAGTGACACGTCATTTTAAAAGTTTTTCGTGCTGAACATAATGGTGAAATCAGAATCGCATCATCTTATTCCGTATCAAACTGGAGCACTTTAGAGATGAAGAAACGTGTTACTTTTTACACGTGTCACTTGAGATGTTCTTCATGGTTCATCTGTTGTCATCTGATAACGGAATGATAACGGATGTCACTATCGTGTACAGCGTTGAAAAATTTATAACTTGAGGTGTTACTCGGTAAAAAATGGTTTAATCAGATGTTCTTAACATAACATTTTACATAAAACCAGTTATTTCTTTAAAAATTCGCTCTTATTGGCATGCTGCATGATTGTAGAGTTTTAAAAAGTTTTTGTAATCTTTAAGGGCACTGTCCCACGCCCAAGGACAATCCTTGTGCATGAGAATAATTGAAAATGAAGGTAATTTAATATAATATATATTTAATATAATATATTCTGCAGAATATTATTCTGCTTGACTCTGAGACTGGTCGTAATAAGAATCCGTAGAAAAGCCCGGGCTGCCATCAGACAGGCATAGTACACCCAAAAAATTTAGTTTCATTTCATCAGTTCTGATGGTAAGTAATCACATTTGCGACGGTTTTTCATCTCAAAATGGGCTCATGGCATGGTGCGGGGGTGGATGACGCCTCTAGGAAGCTTTACAATACTTTTTTCAGGTCGTTTCGCTTATCAGTTATTTCTCGTATCGCACTCTTTTTCATAGCTCTCATGTTATCTTCCAATGTAAAAATTATAAATAGGCCCCGCAAGTTGTCGTTTCACACAACTACATGGCAATAAAAGTAAAAGTTACACTTTCCAGACGAAGGCTCACTGCTCTGAACTGGTTGACGCACAGGATTGGGAAATTCATATACGAGATGGCAACAACGCGCAGGCGCAGCCGTTTGACAGGCGAAGGCCGTCAAAGATGTCGGAAGGTAATTCGCACTTGAGGAGCGTCAAGAGACCAATTAAAGTTTGTCAAGAGAACACGGCGTTTCTTGTGATGACAGCAAACAGGCGATAATGGCGGTAATGTGTAACAGGAATGGGTAATTCTAAGATTACAGGCCATTTTCGTGTCCATAAAGAACATGACCCTCCCTGGAGGCTCATTTAGTAGTTTTCGCCATTATCATAATTGAGATGAAAATTTCAAATTTGCAATCCGTCCTGCAATCGAAAGGCTAAGTTCGTAGACGGGCAGAATCAGGCAGTCTAAGGGGTTTTTAGGGGAGTTTTAAGGAGGGACAAATTACCCATAAAGAACAAAATCTACAGTCAAGCAACATGGCGATAAGAGCGAATTTTCGAATGAATAACTGATTTTATGTAAAATGTCTCCATTTTACAGGTTTTATAACAAATTTGTCTACCAGAAACAAGTCATGTGGAACTGATATCCCGAAGTATTTCCAACAAGGAACCTTACTAACGATCTGGAGAAGAAGGAGGGGAAAGTAGAGAAATTGCAGTTAAGAATCGAGCAATTTCATGTTCCTGTATCATTTTCAATGTGATGGTTTTAGGTTCAAGATACGAGGAATCCAAAAATCGCATAAAAAATTATTCGTTCGCCCGCGGCACTCAGCCCTCTGTAAATGAATAAACTTTACAAAATTATCTACAGTCATGCAGCATGGGTATAAGAGCAAACGCCACGGGCCTCGCCCATATGAGGGAATATTCCCAGCAGAAGAAACTATTAATTTACATTTGTATATTTATTGTATGGGAAATAAATAAATAAATTTTCGAAGAAATAACTGGTTTTACGTAAAATTTCTTTATTTTATTGGTTTTATAACAAAGTTGTCTCCATTTTCGGAAATTCGAGTTTTTCGGAATGGCTCAAAAAATATTTAAGACCGCAGCCGATATGAAATTTTTCAATGATTTGATAGGAGTAAGTTTCTACTTTTATTCAGCATGTTAAAAGGGCCGTTCTTTGCCTAGTGACAAGCGTGGCATTCTGAAAATTAACTAAATGTTTGACTTATCGTGACAATAGTAGTTTCAGCTTTAATTTATCACTAGCCTCTTAATTCTAATGATCACGAAACACTGATAATAATAATCTTATAATAATATTATTCTTCAGGACACATTAGTAATATTATGAGGAAGAACACTAGTTGGATCATCACATAATGCTTTTGGAGTTGAGGATTTTGGTCTCAGTTGCGAGGTCTCATTAGATCGACGCGACCAGTTTTGGTTTATCTTCGATAATGAACCATTGGAATCGCCCAAAGAAAAATTTTTTTTAACCCCCCCTCAAAATTTGTTGGTTTACGTTTCAAGATACGTAGATTCAGAAAATCGAATAAAAAAGAATCCGTCCGTCCGCCGTACGCCGTCCGCGCCACTTTGCCCAGTTAGCGTTGAGTTAAAATTACGAAATTTTTTTTATGGGTTTCGACCAACCCCACAATGGTATTTCATTTTTAGATAGAGTTTGTTCCGTAGAATTTTTTAAGACCATCCGCAGCTTTGTACGACCAGCCGTTCGTTCACAATGTCGGCTCAAAGATTGTGCCTCACAACACGATCATGAATCAAACTTTTGAAATAGGTACATGTCAATTTTCATACTAACAAGTTCTTTGGAACATCATATGGCTTAAATGATGTCGAGTTTGTTGTTCTGAGGTGCGTTTCGTGCTACGGAAATGAAGGTAATTTCGAATGTTTGTTGGTAGGTACTTCTTTTATAGAAAAGTTATTACCGACGTAGTATTAAAAACCTCAGAATTATATAGTATTAATTAATCATAATTAATACTATATAATTAATCATAATTAATAATAATTATTATTAATAATAAATACAAATTATTAATACCTAACAATAAATTATAATAATTTTCTCTAGGTACTTGATAAAATTGTTAATAATTAGTGATAATTGATAATAATAATTAATCTAACATTTAGGATCTAGACATTTAGACCTAGTGATCTAGACAGAAGGGTGATCTGTACAAAGAAGATAATGAACCGTTGTTTCAAATCTGAAATACATGGAGCTTCAACTGGCTTTTTACGTTACAGAAGATTAATGGGATCAGTCTTGATACCTTGATCATAGTTGTGTTGTGTGATACGTGTCACCTACATCATTACGTAGGTACTTTTGACATTTTATGTCTACTATGGCACATAACTCAAAAAGTGTGACATTACGGTGTGACGAAGAAAGTGTTATGAAACATTAAATGTTTTCAGAAATTTTCTAATGATTTTCACGTACAACCGATTCGTTGCTACGGAACTTTAACTTCGCCAGTTATCATCGTACAAAAATCGTTCACCACTCGATGGATAGCTCTCGATTTACCTAACAATATTACGTTAACCACTGCGGTGTGCGTGGCCGACAAGCTGCGGTATGAGCGTGATTGTTTAAATAATTGTTTACAAACAGGTGATCATTCTCAATAATTTATATAACAATTTAAAAAAAAAAAAAATTAAGTACGTGGTGTGGGTGTGGGAGGGGGCGCAAAGACATGAAATGTCCCTCGTGGTTGCGTACTTGTACGAAAGCTGTACATGTCATAGGCTTTGACGTACAAGTTGGCCTCCTGCCACCCGTCTGACGTCTTAGGCTCGTGCGTCATAGGCTCTGACGTACTAGTTGGCACCCGCCAGCCGTCTCACGTCATAGGCTCGTGCGTCATAGGCTCTGACGTATTAGTGGGCCTTCTGCCAGCCGTCTGACGACATAGGCTCGTGCGTCATAGGCTCTGACGTAGTAGCCCGCCGGTCGCTTGTGTTCTGACGTGATCTGAGGGAAAGGGTGCACCCCTTTCCCATACATGTATCAAGGGAACAAATTTTTCCCGTTGGTGTCTGGACTCGGTCCTGTTTCTTTCGATTATGAGTCGAGTACTTAACATCGAGACCAGAATTGATTGATTGATTAATTGATTGATTTTATTGGCATAAAGCATAGGTTCCCAACCTGGGGTACGCGGTACGAAATTTTGTGGTTTCTGGGTTTGGACCAGCCCCACAATGATCCTCGAAACTTTTCATAACCCTAGGTCAAGGGGAAGGGGTTAAAAACAAAATTTAAAATTTCGACGATGTCATATCTCAAAATATTTGACGGAACCGCCTAAGTTTTAGATCACTTTCGAATGACCTGAAAAATGACGAATCTTTTAAGACCAATTGGATTTTTGTGCGATCAGCCGTTCGTTCACAGTGAGCGTGCAAAGGTTTAGGAATAACACTAAACTTCGCGTCGAAAACGGCCGTTACGTAGGTCGACGCCCAGAATAAAACTACCTGTTTTCATCTTCCCGGTAAACTACAGTCTAGAAATTTTAACCGTGAGTCGGCGATAGACCACATTGCAATATTCACTCGGTTTCTCATCTGTAAAATTGTTTAAATAATACCTTTTTGTAATAATACAAATTAAATTTTGATGATGAGCTATTGACTTGAAATTTTAAAAATAGTTCAGAACCGGATCACAATGCAATATTCACTCGGTTTCTTGTCTGTAAAATTGTTTAAATAATACCTATTTGTTTAAACAAATTAAATTTTGATGATGAGTTAGATACTTGAAATTTTAAATATAGGTCAGAAATGGATGACATTTCAATATTCACTCGGTTTGTATGACATGGTATGAGTATGGTATGGTATATTACTGTATGTATGATTTGGTATATACAGTATGGTATGATAGGAAAGAAATTCGTATGGTATGGTATGAGTACGGTGAGAATATGGTATGGTGCCGACTTGCAACACAGTCTGGTATAGACAGAAGGGTGATCTGCACAAGGAAGATAATAAACCGTTGTGTCAAGAATTTGCAGAGTTTTTCTGAATCCAACGATTTCAAAAACGCATTTTTGTCATTTACGAGGTATTAGCCAACTTATAATCCGACGAAATTTTAGCTCATTGCACCTACTATTCTTTATAGTTATGGGACTTACAAGGTGCAGGATAATGATCTGCCCAGAAGGGATAATGCCTGTGCAGATAATGATCTGTATATGTCGAAACATTTGTAACGTTCTTTTTTCTTTTGATCTTTATTTAATAAGAAAAAATTTAAATAACTTTTTAGGCTAGAGACGAGGTTCCGGGTGTGGTAGGTGTTATTCTTCCCATGATGGGCTTGTTTCGTAATTTCATCAAACAGACCCCTCAAACAATTATCATTTCGGGATTCAGAGAACGTTATTGATGGATGTCTAGGCCGAGACAATCAGAAAGAAAAAACGCCCAGGATATGACGTCAGCGAACTAGAAAAAATTAAGAGCGGTGGGGGGGGGGGGTAAATTATAGTATAATTTCCAAGGCAGGTATTTCCGAAGTCATATTACCCACAATGACAGGGGACAACACTTCTATTGTTCTTGTCAAGCCCCATTAATGCCATTGAAGGGTGACTAGGTGCCACGGGATGGAATTTGCGATGATTCCTCTTGTGCAAGCATCCAGTGCGGGAGGACCAAAACCGTCTACCGGTCGCCCCTTTTGTTCCACTGCCACCTTTTCCTATTCACTTTGGGTTCGCCTTGCTATTGTTTTGCTCGGTCCAAATCCGCCTCCGATGCCCTGTCGCTACCGGCGTTTTTTTCTCACCCCCACGTCGTCAATTTCAATTGGAAGCGAGTCTCACGCGTTTAACGGCATTTCAATGCACGGGAAGCGATAGGCGTCACCGAAAGCCGGATTTGCTCGAGATGGATATTTCCTACAAGCGATCAATCCTTAGTTTGCGTCTAATTGACAGCGGTTCAACGCCCACTGTCTGCCTGTATCGTACGACAACGTATTTCATAAACGTCCTCGAGTTGCTGCACTGCTGGCACTTGGATGTTGGCAGTTCAACAATTAAAATCATCAGGGAATTAAGTTCTGGCTATTTGACAGAAATAATTGACTGCAGTAACAGATCAGCACTGAGGCTGCCCTTCAGACCTACTTCCACGGGACTAAAGTCTCATAATTATCATGGCTCTCGCCTTCTTATTAATCTGCGTAACTTGGAAAAGTTACGAGCTTAAATTCATTAAAACTGGATCTAGAAAAGCACTACTACATTTGCATCAGATATATCTATATATAGTATTTGAAGGACTACTACATTTGCATCAAATACTATATATATAGTATTTGAAGGATTTATTTTTAAATATTTTTTAAATATTTTAAAGGATTTACTAAGTAAGTGAAGTTCACGGTTGGTTGAATTTACTGAACTCATAAAGAAAACAAGAGTATTGGAAGAATGGTCTATTTCCACTGAATTGTGGATACACTGTTGAACTTAGTACATAGGGTGCCCAAAAGTGAAAAGTCTAATGGGATTGGTTCATACAAGTGAAAGGAAAAATATTGCTATTGGCTCTTGAGGTGACAGGTCTAATGGGATTGGTTGCCAGCAAACGAAAGGAAGAACGGGTTCTGAAAACAGCTTTGGGGAGGGGGGAAGGGGCGCATGGGAGTCAAGTTATTATACAAAAATATAAAAATGGGCGGAACACGATAAAGATTCCAGGGTAAGTATATGGTGGGGGGAAGGGCCATTTATAGCATTCTCTTATTTTGCCAGCATGTACTTGAAAAGTTCGAAATTATGGGTTAAGCAACTCTTTGAATGATGTAATTCCTTCAAGTTTTTCCCCATTGCTGCGTCCATTTCTATAATCATGTATAATCGTAGCTTGACTCCCATGCGCCCCCTTATCACGTATCTTCAACTTCAAATAGCCAATAAGAGCTGTTTCTTTTCACCTGGTAGCAACCTGTCCCATTAGTCCTTTCACTTTGTTGCCTCTCCCCTTCACCTCAAGAGCCAATAGCAATCTTTTCCCTCTCACTTGTATGAACCAATCCCGTTCGACCTTTCACTTTTAGGGTTCCTATGTACGTAAGTTGACCTCTCTGTAATGCACCTTTAGTATTGTTTTGTTACTGATCTTTAATCACCGAAACCGGTCTAACAGTGCATTGATATTTCAGTGGGAATAGAGGATTTTTCCTATACACTTGTTTGTTTTGTTTTGTTTTGAAAGGGAAGTAGCATGAAAAATTGTGTGTGTTGCAAAATATGGATAATTGATAAATGAATTAATTCTCAAAAAACTTCCGGCTTTACACAAAACTATTCTACAATTAATAAAATAATGTATGATTAGGTATACCTACTTGTATGATTTTATAGTCAATGCTCCAAGAATACGAACGTCAAGTTAATGTTGTTGTGTGAGCCCTTGTCATAACCTCCTGCTTTGTCCCTCATGTCTACAGCTAGATTTGGACTATTGTGGACACCTATCTGCTCAGTAGTCATCTTTAAATTTTTCATTAAACAGATTTTATGACAAGAGTATCCCTCGACGCTCTCTCCGCAGTGGAAGTTTTATGCTCGGTTTTATGGCGACACGCGTATTCTTTTCACTCGTTTATTCAATGATCAAACGGTTACATTTTGAGATGAGGAGGAGTTTGAAGAGCGGTTAGTCGGATGTTAGAGTCAGAAATTCCAAATCGGGAGCGTTCCCTTATTTCGCGTAATGGTACCACCTGGTGGGGAATTAAATTCTTTGATGCTCTCCCCACAAATATACGAAATGCTCCCCTTGTTACTTTTAGGTCCCAAATGAGCGGGTACCTCATCAGATTGGCTCCGTACGATTTTGAGGAGTTCATGATGAAAATTAACTCCATCATGTGTTAATGCCAATAAAAATCATTACAAAAAAAACTCTATCATGGTATTTTAGTTTTATCGACATAATATGTCGATAAAAATATTATTTTATTCTTTTTGTACCTGTTTTGAATGTATTTTATTGTTTCTCACAATTTTGATGAATTGTTGGTATATTCGTAAGTTGTTGACTTTGCTTATGCACTACGTGCAATTCTTGCAAATAAAAATATATTGATTGATTGATTGCAAGTTTTCAACCTGTAAATGTGGTTTTGACGAGGTTGGTTTTTCACCACGAGTTGTAACAGTACCTATATCAGTAATATCAGTATTTTCCTACTGGAGTTCGAAATTGTAACTAACTTGTCCTTTGGAAAATTCAAATTCAGCTTCTCATCAATATTATATAACGGGGATGATAATCTGTTGATGGAGATGAGAGCAGAAGATCAAGGGAGGCACTGGGCTGCCATTAATTTACATTTCAATATACTCGGGACGTGGGTTGGTTTGAAACCTCCTTGGTGAACCTCGAGAGACCCTCGGGGCCTAGTACACTCTGAGGTGATGTACCTTGGTACACACTTTACATCGGTGTAACTTAAGTACATCCCTTAAGGAGATCACCATAAGGGAACACCCTGGTTGGGCGTGTCTGATAAACATTACGGTTGGCAAAGGTGGGGGAAATTGGGCCAGAGAATCGGTGGCTTAATCGAGGTTGGTCGAAGTCCCCTCTGAGGGGAGTTATTTGGTGGAGACAAATCAAGCCAACTAAACAGAGCTTAGTTGGTCCCTCAAGTGATGCAAAGTACCATCGAACTTGGAGGAAGGGTTTGGCTAAGAGCTAAGCAATGCATTGATTGCAAATTGCGGTGTTCCGTGGGGTTTTGATGACGTGAATGACGTAGAGGTTAAAAAATCCCGACAATAATAGAGATTAAATAATTTAATATTGGTAAAATAATTTAATATTTAAATAGGTAATTATTATTGGTCGTAGGCGATCTTTCACAACTGAGACGGTGGGAAGGGGAGTATTGATTTTCTTCGTAGGCAAAGCTCCAAACTGATGAGTGCATCGGCAACATCCACTTTGTAGGATGAAGATGGGATAAGTTGAATTGTTAGAATTCGGTCCTCGACAGCAATTCTCGGTTTCATGCTGTGGAGAGAGCTAATTATCCTCCTCAATCATATTCAGGCCGATCAAATAAATTAATACACGACGGTCAATTACTGTTCAATGGCGGCACAACGACCACCTTTGAACCGATCAATTATTGATGGGGATCTCTGGCTGCTTGAATCAGTAACAATAGATTCGGTTATAACCAACAATTAACATCAGATCTTGATGAATTATAAGATGTTTAACGTGTCAAGACGTCAAGCTCATAGGCCACTCAAAATCGGCAATGAATCAACAAAACACGAAGTATATCTGATTTTGTAGTACACTGTTTGGACTCATAAGGGTAGTGTGTTGGACCCAAATTTGAAATTCTTTAAAAATTGTGGAAAAATTGTGTAGCACACGATTATATACGTTTTTGAAGAATATCAAATGCGTGACAATTTAGAACCAACCGGACCTTTGTAGGTGAATTATTTACCGAATTGTAGTGGATACTTTGAAAATATACCATCTTTTCCAAAAAGTGAAAATTTTAGACTTAGACCGTCTTTAGACCGAAATTGCGGCTAAACCATTGATCCTACTGCTAAAACTCAAAGAATAGATTGTAGGCGGTAGAATAAATAAATAAATATGAATAAATAAATAGAATAAATAAATAAACAGGTTGGGCTTAAATGTTCACACATTCAATGATCTTTAAAAACGTATAATATACGAGTACGTTTTAAATATTATGATAGTTAACGTGTAAATGTGCATAGCTTAGAAGATGTTGAGCAATAACTGATTAGAGCCCAATAATTTCCCGGTTTTTCGTGTGATACACTCATTCAACAACTTTGCGAGAATTACAAACTACATTAGACACTACACTGATGGGTTTGAACAACATAGGTAGTACTACAAAATCAGAGGCACATCGTGTTTTTTTTTTTTTTTTAATTTAGCGATTTTGGTTTATTATCTTCGATAATGAACCATTGGAATCGCCCAAAGAAAAAATTTTTTTAACCCCCCCTCAAAATTTGTTGGTTTACGTTTCAAAATACGTAGATTCAGAAAATCGAATAAAAAAAAATCCGTCCGTCCGCCGTACGCCGTACGCCGTACGCCGTCCGCCGTCCGCCGTACGCCGTCCGCGCCACTTTGCCCAGTTAGCGTTGAGTTAAAATTACGAAATTTTTTTTATGGGTTTCGACCAACCCCACAATGGTCCTCGAAACTTTTCAGAACCCTAGGTCAAGGGGAAGGGGTTCAAAACAAATTTTGAAAATTTGAAAATCTCATATCTCGAAAAATTCATATAGAACGGTATGTTTTTTATTTCATATTTAGATAGAGTTTGTTCCGTAGAATTTTTTAAGACCATCCGCAGCTTTGTAGGACCAGCCGTTCGTTCACAATGACGGCTCAAAGATTATGCCTCACAACACGATCGTGACTCAAACTGTTGAAATACAGGTCCATTTTCATACTAACAAGCTCTTTGGAACATCATATGGCTTAAGTGATGTCGAGTTTGTTGTTCTGAGGTGCGTTTCGTGCTACGGAAATGAAGGTAATTTCGAATGTTTGTTGGTAGGTACTTTTTTATAGAAAAATTATTACCGACGTAGTATTAAAAACCCCAGAATTATATCGTATTAATTGATCATAATTAATAATTATTATTATTAATAATAAATACGAATTATTAATACCTAACAATAAATTATAATAATTTTCACTAGGTACTTGATAAAATTGTTAATAATTAGTGATAATTGATAATAGGAGGTTTGGATTGTCTTGACCGATGTTTATAACTGATAATTGATAATAATAATTAATCTAACATTTAGGATATAGACATTCAGACCTAGTGATCTAGACAGAAGGGTGATCTGTACAAAGAAGATAATGAACCGTTGTGTCAAGAATTTGCAGAGTTTTTGTATTGAGTTAAGGCCTCTATTTTATTCTATTCTATCAGTCTATTTGATATAAATTTATCCGCCCTGAACCTACACGTGTTGCCCAACCACTTTGTTGGGGCTTGTACCTACAGAAAATCAAATTCCTCTCTGAACCATTTGTAGGAGAAATGTTTACTACGCGATGTCAAAAATTCGATGAGGCATGTTTTTATGCTTGAGGGATGTTTTAGGGTTTGATGTCAAATCAAATTGTTTTTGCCGCTTTGCTCGACTTCTAACCGTATCTGAATATTTGCGAACCATGTGAAGGACTACGAGCTGATAGATGCAGACATCTGGTTGCGTTTGTTGATTCCAGGACAACTTGATATTGCTGTCATTTCAATCTCATCCATCTTCGAGCGGCTTATCTTTTCCTCCGAGTTTCCATCCGCTCCGCCGAGGGTCACCCGAGAAATTGAAAGACAATCGAAAAGAATGTTGGGAAAAACTTATAAGAAGATAATGAAATTCAAGACGAGCTCCGTATCTCGAGCCGAGGAACGCTCAGTATGCACTGTGCTCTGTTTACAGAAACCGCGCGGTGCCGAGACGGTTCCAAGCATGAAGCATGACCTTAAGAGCTATTTTCTGCATTATCGCATTGAAACTGTTTACCACATGATTAGGACGACAAAAATTGTTCAAGTTTTTGAGATTTTATCGTCGGTATAATACGAAGCCTCAAACTCCGTTATAGAACTGAGTGACGTATTTATTTTATTAATGTTTTATTTTTAATGATTATTAATACATATTTTTGGAGTATGAAGGGGACTACAGTTTATCCCCACGACAATTAGGTATTTTCTTTAACTAACTCACGATAATGTTATTCACTTCATTACTGAGCAGTGTGCAGCAGTTAGGCAAGTGGCCGCTTCATCAGGCGGAAATGTTTATTTTGTTCTCGATTCCTAAACTGAATGAAGGGAAACCAATTGAATCTATAAGGCATTTGATGGCGTGTTTTCACTCAGTTTGTATAATGTAGCAGTTCTTGTAACAGTTCGTTGCCCCCCCACCTACACAGCACCTCCATTAGCATTTATCTCTCATGTTCAGTTTTCAGTACGTCTTATTCGAATACACGAGCTTTTCAAAACTAGCTTTCTACGCGTGCGTTATTACTTATCCTTGTCACGTCAATTGGGCGACGAGGGACCATTTTCCCCAGTATTGTCTAGGAAGCGGCATTTCCCAAAGGTTCATTGCGCCTGGTCACCCTGCCACCAATGGTTTCGCGAGGAGAAATGTACAAACATTCAAGCACTGCATCAAATCCCTCGAGAACCAACCAGGGACCATCACTCAGAAACTCCAGACAATTTTGTTTAGATAGGTACCCCCCTCGCCAGTGGACAGACTCCTGCAGAGTTGTACTTGGGTTCAAAGATACGCATTAAGCTGGATGCCCTGTTTCCTGATCCCCCCAAGTGGTCCAACGCTTGTACACCATCATTACCACCGGGCCGAACTCTAAAGGGCGGTGAGAGAGTGAAAGCTCGAATTTATCGCGAAAAAAGTTTGGTGTCATCACGGACTGCCTCGGTACGCGTCATTACACAGTTGATCTCGATAGTGGACGAGTGCTAAGCGCCATATACCTAAATCAGTTTTGCACAACTGATGTACCATGTCAAACAGAGCCTGTGACACAGAATCCTAAGCGTAGAAGACCGGCAGGTACATTCAGTGTCCCAACATGCCTACCAGAGAACCTCAGCCACAAGTCAAAACTTCAGTAAACAACCAACAGCTTCCTGAACCTGGAAGGATCCAACTGACTGATCTTCTTCGGTCCTCAAGAAATAGAAGACCACCAGCATACCTACAACATAATAATATTATGTTGTTATTAGAACATATTATGTTCTAATTGAGTAGGTAAATTCCACACTAAACTATTATTCTTCATTGTTTGTCTTCACAATAAGTGGGGCACATTATATTGTAGCAGTTCTTGTAACAGTTCGTTGCCCCCCACCTACACAGCTCCTCCATTAGTATTTATCTTTCATGTTCAGTTTTCAGTAGGTACCTACGTCTTATTCGAATACACGAGCTATTCAAAACTAGCTTTCTAGACGTGCGTTATTACTTATCCTTGTCACGTCACTTTGAGATAATCCAAATGTTGGCGGGTCGTGAAATGTACCTTGAATGGGGCGTTTTAGAATGGATATGGATTCCCACCGTGTATCAGATAATGTCAAAGCTCAATTTCGAACTGAACGTTTTATACGGGACCGAACCGAGGAAGCTACAAAAAAAAAAAATTATATCACGATATGTAACCATCTACACGCGGAATGGAATTTTGGCTCTGCCAGAAAACTGTCACATTCGTCTAACTAGATTTCACTTGTGCCTGTGTGAGGCGTGCAGGAACATGCGGACGAGCTGCTGTGTATTCGACTGCCCCGAGTATTTTCCAGGGAGGATGCGATCGCCAAGGGAAATGAGTCGTTGGAAAATATTGGAATTGAAGTTGAACGCGTTAGGGAACGGCGGTTTTGACGGGGAAGCGGTAACCGGATTATTCCACGGAAAATTAATCTCGGAAAATGAAGCCGGAAAGTTGATAAAAAACCAGGGAGCCACCCCTCGCCCCTCAGGGGAACTGGGTGATGTATTCCGAACGGCGGGATGTACAGCAAATTTGATAATAATCCTTCACTCTTTCTACGTTTTTAATTTTTTTCCTACCAAATTTGCGTATTTTGACTTATTCCGGGTTTTCTCTCATCATGTGGCCTTTTGCCGGTTTTAAAAACGGCTCTGATACTCCATTAGGCCCACCATACATACGCCATTACCCGTCGTGCATGACATACCACATCGCTATCAAAGACGAGGAACTGACTTTCATCGAAACTGGGCTAAAAACTTTGGAAATTCATGACTCTACGGTTTATTATTAACTTTGTGCCGCTCACCCTTCCGCGTTGATCACTACATGATAGATTAATTTTATTATGAATTATCATTAATTATTATCACCTATGAAGTTGTGTAAATGATAATAATTGTTAATTTTTATTAATCTACTCGATACTTATTATCTGGTTAATTTTACTCGAAACCATGTGCTATTCGATTCAGTTAGGCCAGTATGAACATTGACCCGACAGGCTGCCGCATGATTCACCCTCATGTTGACGACTTTCGGTCTGCTCCAACTTTGTTGTTATTGGTGCTGGTAAGGTGAGTGTGATATGAGACGTTTTGAAACATACAGATACCTGCTTTGTGCCCAAATATACGGTATAACTTCGGAATTGCGGATCAGTGGTATCATACTATTCAACTTTACTGCAATCAGAGGTCATCTAATGAAAACTCTGGCGTATGCATTTTTTTCATCGCACATGAACGATGAGGGGGATTAGTTTGTAAGCGGCCTCTCCACTTAATCCTCATGCTGAAGGGAAACACTCGACTCTGACTTGTAAATCCCGCTTGTCGAAAACCTGATGAAAACCGAGTGTGCTTCGAAATCCGCAACACTCACGATTGTCGGTTCAATGAATTGGGTTATTTCAAATTGCTGGTGTGCAAAAGTTTGTTGGCGATTTCATGTTACACAGCTGAGTCACGCTAATCCGAACTTTTGATCTGCTCCAACTCATTGTGTACGAACGGCTGGTCGTACAAAGCTCCGGAAAATTCTAATAATTGAAATCTATTCATATATAAACGAAAAACTACACCGTTCCATTTCAATTTTTCGAGATATGAATCATTCAAAATTTCAAAATTCGTGTTGAACCCCTTCCCGTGGACCTAGGGTTATGAAAAGATTCAAGTATCATTGTGGGGTTGGTCCGAACCCGTAGACCATACTAATATTATGGTGCTAAAATTACATATTATTAATATGTAATTTTAGCACAACGCTAACTGGACAAAGTGCCGCGGACGTGGCCTTGTGCTAAAATGACGAAAGTCGGTCATCCATGAAACTTTTCATAACCCTAGTGACCTTACTACATTACAAACTTGTAATTGTTTCACTTGTGACATTTTACTAGTAAAATATTTTATACTTAGTTGTTTCAATAACAATTATTGTCCTTCCTTACGACTAGGATTGAATTTTTTTTTTTTTTAATCATTTGCAGTCGTACTTTTGGTGGAACGCTCATAAGAATTAGCGTGTTTTGGTGGGAAGTTCGTCGACATGTGGTCAAATCAATTTCATCAGATAACGCCTCGATTTTATAGCTACTGCACGTGAAAACACCACTTTTACTCAATAATTCGAATATTAAGTCATCTGATCATTTAATTTTGTATGTCTAGCGGAATACCGATACCAATTACTAATGTAACGTGCAGTTTATTTCATGCCCCGCTGATCCGTAAACTTCCAAATAATCGCGAGTCCCATACTCTCGTGCCAAAAACACTGAAAACCTTCCCCTACCCATCAATCAACTCCCCGAAACCCGACGTCAACCGGTCACCCTATTCCGAAAGCCACCAAAGCTTTTCATTCCGCAATTTGCCTGTCCGGGATTCCCTGTGAAAATATTCCTTCTTTCACTTTCTGCGGAGTTTTACGGGAATATTAGGGAACGGGGTGCGAGGAGGATTTGCGTCCGAATTTATGAGGTATTACCCTTGAAAAGGCATTACCGAGAAGTATGCGGTATTACCCCCACCTCCATCATCACCACCACCACTCGCCACTGAAATTATGAGAGCGGATAATCCCATAGTTGGCCACTCGTAAATTTCATCCCTGGATTCTGGCGCTTACTCTAAAAGCTCCGAGTTCTGTAGAGCAACAAGAAAATCAGCTACTGAGCTCGTTTTACAATATTTGAGCAGTGTTAGTGAAAAACCCACTGTCATGCAATATGGCTATTAAGAGCGAATGTTCGAGGAAATTACGAGGAGGTAACGATTTTGTGACATCATCCTTTTAGCATGATTTTCACGTACAATCAATCACAATGGTAACACTTCTGGCGTCAAACTCTCCCCATTACCAATCTTGTTGAGGATCCCGGAGAATAAATCTCGGACTTTCAAGTGTTAGTGATCATTTTACGCAGTATCACAGTCAAGACGTATGCGTACGCTGCGTGCACGGAAACAAGCGGAAAACTTGGAAAATTACACAAAAACTAGCGTGTCAAGCAAAGACATTTTCATGTCAAGGTTCCCTCACGAGGGTCTCCCCGTTTTTTTAAGAAAATTTCAGTTTTGAGAAGCTTTATCCTAGTATAAATTACCACCTTCGTCCATTGCTACCAAGATACCTAATTAATTGAGAGTAGAAACGGCAGTATGAAAAAACGGTTGAAATGGTCAGACATTCAAAAGGCACTGATAGTTTCTCCGGAGCATGCGTAAACGTTAAATTCTTAGAAAATGTTCTTCTACCCAACAAAATTTTTGAATCTACCAAGAACTAGTTCTCATTATTCCGTGTCAGCCAGACACCCGACCCATGGCTTCTAAGCCAGACATACCATAACGGCATGCGATTTCATTATTAAAATATGATAATTACGATGTTTTTGTATCAGCCTTCAATCAACTGAGCCAATTTCACAAGGGTGTTATTAGGGCGGTAGGAAGTGAGAAGAGCGCGCACTTCAATCGAACGAAACTGGAGATTATGTTGAACAGGTGGTCAATTATATACTTGGAAGCGACCTTGTATGTTTTACATCTCGTTCGCAAGGTGCATTTTCTCGTAAAAACTCGTTTCAATTACAATTCAAATAGTATTAGGAGACTCCGAAGTGTTTTCTCAGCCTGTTATACGACAATCGCCTGTAGCTTTTCACAGTACTAAAGGATCTATTGTGGAATTCCTATTTTTGAATTGGCATAACCGATTGAACGAAACTACAGGTTCTACTCGGAACCTATGCGAATTGAATCGGTTTTGGTTTATTACCTTTGATTATGAACCA
Source organism: Stenodema calcarata (assembly GCA_963920205.1). Lineage (NCBI taxonomy): Eukaryota > Metazoa > Arthropoda > Insecta > Hemiptera > Miridae > Stenodema > Stenodema calcarata. The sequence goes on along the minus strand of OY986056.1, from coordinate 2,098,550 downwards.
TTTGAATCGACCAAGAAGAAAAAATTAAAAAGAATTAGAAGAAAGAGGGCTTTGAGTTAACCCGGCCGTAGTTAGTCCTGACTCCCATGTCGATTATGAAAAATTAGCATGATCTTTCAAGCCAGATAACTCCGATCAATCCGGATCCATATGTACAGACTGCCCGCTTCTTTCATTCGTACCATTCAAATGGAGCCCATCAACATAAGGGTACTACGAAATAGGCATGCACTGTAACGAGTGACAATCATATAACCAAATAACGCACTCAACATTGAAACAATGATTATACAGTCGAATGATTATGATCTTTCAAGGATACAATTACCATTCGCTGGAGCCGAGGGCAGAACGATTTCAAGTCAGGAATGCTTCAATGAACGCTTGTTCCTTATTCAGGGGTGGGCACCACAATGCAGTTTTACATTTCAATCAGATATAATGACATTAATTCTCGAAGGATACAGCGGGCACACTGAAACGAAGAATCTAAGTGATTTACTCTATTTAATACCTTGTTTTGTACCAGTCATAATATAATGTGATCAAAGTGTATTTATTACCTACTCATATAAACCAATTAATCTGTGACATAAAAAAAAAAACGATGCAAATTTTTTCACAACGGTTTATTATTTTCTGTACAGATCGCCCTTCTGTCTGTCTCGTACATCACTGTTCTGTATGCAATAACCTCGCGAGTGCCTTTACTATGCGAAATAATTGGAATGATGAGCTAAAATATTTGAGGTCATTCCAGAACATCGCCAGAATAATCATACCCCCCAAAAAACACTCCGTGTAAAAATCACCCCGCCTCGCAAATATCATTCTTCAGAGGCCGGAAAAAGTTATGATATCCACTTTCCCCGCCCGCCCTTTTCCCCATTAAGGAGCTAAGTATAATGAAAAGCTTAACCACTTCACAAGCACCGTACCCCTTTCGAAATCTCCCCTTGGCGCTATTGCGAGACGTTTTTATTACTTCCACAAGCAACTAATACTTGATGGTGGTTAACGTTTTATACAAGTATTAGTTGCTTGTGGAAGTAATAAAAACGTCTCGCAATAGCGCCAAGGGATTAAAATTCTGAGCGCGAGCAATCCATGGACCCGCCTTATATACTCGTATTTATGTGTGTGTCATTCCCGAAGATAATTCTCGAGAGAATTGAGATAAAAAGTTCAAACTTGCACAAAAAATCCGTCCTGGCAATCAAAAGGCTAAGTTGGTAGATGGGCAGAATTCGGCCACTCTAAAGGGGAAGTTGATGAGTTTTAGGAGGGAAAAAGTAGCCATATATTCTTAAAATGAAACAGTCTGGCAAGTGACATCTCATTTTAAAGTATTTACCTATTACGCTGAACACGACGGTGAAATTTTCAAACTGGAGGCCTTTGAAGACGAAGAAACTGGGTTGTTACTTGAGATGTTCTTCTCGGTTCATCTGCTCTAATCTGATAACGGAATGAGGTATCGCAATTCTGACTTCACCATCGTTACTCGGCAAACAATGGAACGAAATTTGTTACAAAACCAGTAAAATAGAGACATCTGTCAATACTACTAAATTTAGAGACGATTTTCGTGTTCCTTGGGTATTTTCGAACAATTTCACTACAGTTGTTCGTTTCGCGTGAAATTGAGTCAAACCATGCCGACTTTGAATTTGGTGTCTGTCTGTCTGTCCTTCAATCACGCGAAAAAGGCTCAATGGATCGAACCGAGATTGCACTTGGTCTCATTACTTTTAGAACATCTGGTACATCTCTTATAAAAAGACCTTGTTGATTATTTTCAGTGTGAAAATTAAAGTGAAAGAGGCCTTGGAGCAACAAGAGTTTCCAACAGACTTGAATGGGGTTTTTGTTTAGGCGAATTCGATGGAAAATCGACAACGACGGCTTTAAAAACAGGTTTGTAGGCCGGCACAATTTCAATTGAGCTGGACCTCTCTTTTATACTGGGTACGTTATATTTCAAAAGAAACTCGAAGTGAAAGCAGCTGCCAAATACCTGAAAACCACATAAAACATATTATTCTCTTGGACCACCCTGCTTGTGAACTCTGAATTCCCACTATAGAGATGTCTCCCTATCAATCATGTTTCTGGCTCCAGCGGCAATTGTTTGAAGTTAATAATTAATGATGCACCAAATGAAGTTGCTCACTTCCCTAACAACTAGGTGGTTTATTAGGGGGAAAGGTCTAATTTTCAACTTTCTTGTTGCGTTTCCCCCAAATAAACTACCTAGTTGTTAGGGAAGTGAGCAACTTCATTTGGTGCATCATGGTTTGTCAACTTCCCTAGAACTTCTTAATATCTAGACTTTTGACATTGACTTACGCATTTTCTCGTTAAAACGGAATGAAATGGACTTTGTGAAACTCGTATAAACTTACGAAGTTTATGTGTTTTCTTACGCGAGAGAATAGAAATCCAGACAATAAAATGTGAAGTGGACCGTGTCCGGGGGTTTCTCAAGTTGGAACGCTGCCAGTTGGAGGAGGTTTAATGAAGCCGTTAGCCTGAGGTGGGCGGGAAATCAGACTGTCAATTCAGAGATAAAACCTAACGAGTGATCGACAAGAGCTAAAACGGTGGTCGGTTCTCAACGTAAGTTGGAGAGCTCCCGGAAATAGCTGTGACGTGAGGCAACGACGGAATATGTTGTGCCAACCAAACGTAGACTAGTGTTCAACTGAACATGACAATGTTTGGCGCCATGGTAACACCTGACACAAATAAATCCGTGTTTGGTATCATTCAATCGATTTTTGAACTTGATGACGTACGTGCGGCAAACCCGAGCAGCACGTCCGTACTTCTTTGGCTTTGCCGCGGGGCATAGTAAGTACGCGGCTTAATGGTGGAGGGGGAAGAGAGAGAGAGTGTGGGAGAGGGAGCAAGAGGGTGTGAGCGAGAGGGAGTGAGCCGGACGAAAAAGCCGCCCGGCATAGTGTGGACGCAGCATAATGGTGGGGGGGGGATAGAGAAAGCCGCCCGGCATAGTGTGGACGCAGCATAATGGTGGGGGGGGGATAGAAAAAGCCGCCCGGCATAGTGTGGACGCAGCATAATGGTGGGGGGGGGGATTGAGAAAGTGGCCCGGCCGCGGCGTAGTGTGGCCGCGTCTGAATGCCTAATCGTACAGCTTAGGAATAGGAGAGAAAGACGACTATGAATGTTACAGTTTACCGGTGTGTGTAAAACACAAACGGGAAAGAGTTACAAAGAGGAAGAGAACACAATATGTTATTAATATGTTATTAGAGAACATAATATGTTATTAGAGAACATAATATTATTAATTTTCCAACTTTCTACAACTGATCAAATAACATTAAATGTGCCAAATTTTGATTAAGTCAATACCTATCGACGATGGGCGAGAGACAACCCGTAACTCTAGTGACTGCAAGATGGAGATTCGGGTTGTTAACTAATAATAACCTAATACTAGTAATGCCATCAATAGTCAATAGTATCGAATTATTGATATTTTCCATTGTAAATATCAATGGATATATTATATTGATATTTTATATTATATATAAAATATATTATATTGATATTTTCCAAGGATATATCGATATTATTTGACGATATATCGATATTTTCTGACGATATTTTTTTTTATCCGATTCATCAAAAATTTCCAAAATTCTTGAGTCAAAAGAAAAAATCTGAGTTTTAGGGTTATGGGTGAACTTGAACTATAGTCGAAAACTCAATGCCAGAGAATTGACATTCCAGTTGATCTTAAGTACGACCTATTTACATCGTTTTTTAATTGAATGTTTTTTTCAACCGATATTTTAGCAAAATTTACTAAAAGTAAATTTACCGATATTTTTGATCGATACTATCGGTTGGAAAGAGTATGGATACTGAGCTGTACGATGAATATCTTCATCGATACCTTACCTCCGACACTACCGAATACCGAACTATCGATATGTTGGTTACCGATGGCCATCCCTAATTCCCAGCAAATAGAAGAATTTAGGCTGATAAAACAGGTTTTTTATACCTGATGAACGTTTTAAACAGCTGTTTAAAACATTGTTAAAAACACCTTTTGGTTTATTATCTTCGATAATGAACCATTGGAATCGCCCAAAGAAAAATTTTTTTTAACCCCCCCTCAAAATTTGTTGGTTTACGTTTCAAGATACGTAGATTCAGAAAATCGAATAAAAAAACTCTGCAAATTCTTGACACAACGGTTCATTATCTTCTTTGTACAGATCACCCTTCTGTCTAGATCACTAGGTCTAAATGTCTAGATCCTAAATGTTAGATTAATTATTATTATCAATTATCACTAATTATTAACAATTTTATCAAGTACCTAGTGAAAATTATTATAATTTATTGTTAGGTATTACTAATTCGTATTTACTATTAATAATAATAATTATTAATTATGATTAATTAATACGATATAATTCTGGGGTTTTTAATACTACGTCGGTAATAATTGTTCTATAAAAGAAGTACCTACCAACAAACATTCGAAGTTACCTTCATTTCCGTAGCATGAAACGCACCTCAGAACAACAAACTCGACATCACTTAAGCCATATGATGTTCCAAAGAGCTTGTTAGTATGAAAATGGACCTGTATTTCAACAGTTTGATTCACGATCCTGTAGTGAGGCACAATCTTTGAGCCTTCATTGTGAACGAACGGCTGGTCGTACAAAGCTGCGGATGGTCTTAAAAAATTCTACGGAACAAACTCTATCTAAATATGAAATAAAAAACATACCGTTCTATATGAATTTTTCGAGATATGAAATTTTCAAAATTTCAAAATTCGTTTTGAACCCCTTCCCCTTGACCTAGGGTTATGAAAAGTTTCGAGGACCATTGTGGGGTTGGTCGAAACCCATAAAAAAAATTTTGTAATTTTAACTCAACGCTAACTGGGCAAAGTGGCGCGGACGGCGGACGGCGTACGGCGTACGGCGGACGGACGGATTTTTTGGTTTATTATCTTCGATAATGAACCATTGGAATCGCCCAAAGAAAAAAATTTTTTAACCCCCCCTCAAAATTTGTTGGTTTCCGTTTCAAGATACGTAGATTCAGAAAATCGAATAAAAAAAAATCCGTCCGTCCGCCGTACGCCGTCCGCCGTCCCCCGTCCGCCGTCCCCCGTCCGCCGTCCGCCGTCCGTGGCACTTTGCCCAGTTAGCGTTGAGCTAAAATTACGAAATTTGGTTTCTGGGTTTGGACCAGCCTCACAATGATCCTCGAAACTTTTCATAACCCTAGGTCAAGGGGAAGGGGTTCAAAACGAAATTTAAAATTTCGACGATGTCTTATCTCCGAATATTTAACTGAACCGTGTGAAGTTTAGTTCACCTTTGAATGACCTGAAAAATTACGAATCTTTTAAGACCAATTGGATTTTTGTGCGACCAGCTGTTCGTTCACAGTAACCGCGCAAAGTTTTAGGAAAAACACTAAACTTTCGCGTCGAAAACGGCCGTTATGTGACCTAACCCCCAGACGCCCAGAATAAAACTACCTTTTTACATCTTCCCGGTAAACTACAATCTAGAAATTTTAACCGTGAGTCGGGGATAGACCACATTGCAATATTCACTCGGTTTCTCATCTGTAAAATTGTTTAAATAATACCTTTTTGTAATAATACAAATTAAATTTTGATGATGAGCTATTGACTTGAAATTTTAAAAATAGGTCAGAACTGGATCACAGAACTGGATTCACTCGGTTTCTTGTCTGTAAAATTGTTTAAATAATACCTATTTGTTTAAACAAATTAAATTTTGATGATGAGCTAGATACTTGAAATTTTAAATATAGGTCAGAAATGGATGACATTTCAATATTCACTCGGTTTGTATGACATGGTATGAGTATGGTATGGTATATTATTGTATGTATGATTTGGTATAATACAGTATGGTAAGATAGGAAAGAAATTCGTATGGTATGGTATGAGTACGGTGAGAATATGGTATGGTGCCGATTTGCAACACAGTCTGGTATAGACAGAAGGGTGATCTGTACAAGGAAGATAATAAACCGTTGTGTCAAGAATTTGCAGAGTTTTTTTTATTCGATTTTCTGAATCTACGTATCTTGAAACGTAAACCAACAAATTTTGAGGGGGGGTTAAAAATTTTTTTTCTTTGGGCGATTCCAATGGTTCATTATCGAAGATAATAAACCAAAAAACTCTGCAAATTCTTGACACAACGGTTTATTATCTTCCTTGTGCAGATCACCCTTCTGTCTATACCAGACTGTATTGCAAATCGGCACCATACCATATTCTCACCGTACTCATACCATACCATACGAATTTCTTTCCTATCATACCATACTGTATTATACCAAATCATACATACAATAATATACCATACCATACTCATACCATGTCATACAAACCGAGTGAATAATGAAATGTCATCCATTTCAGACCTATATTTAAAATTTCAAGTATCTAGCTCATCATCAACATTTAATTTGTTTAAACAAATAGGTATTATTTAAACAATTTTACAGACAAGAAACCGAGTGAATATTGCATTGTGATCCAGTTCTGACCTATTTTTAAAATTTCAAGTCAATAGCTCATCATCAAAATTTAATTTGTATTATTACAAAAAGGTATTATTTAAACAATTTTACAGATGAGAAACCGAGTAAATATTGCAATGTGGTCTATCCCCGACTCACGGTTAAAATTTCTAGACTGTAGTTTACCGGGAAGATGAAAAAAGGTAGTTTTATTCTGGGCGTCTGGTGGTTGGGTCACATAACGGCCGTTTTCGGCGCGAAAGTTTAGTGTTTTTCCTAAACCTTTGCGCGCTCACTGTGAACGAACAGCTGGTCGCACAAAAATCCAATTGGTCTTAAAAGATTCGTAATTTTTCAGGTCATTCCAAAGTGAACTAAACATTACAAGGTTCAGTTAAATATTTGGAGATATGACACTGTCGAAATTTTAAATTTCGTTTTGAACCCCTTCCCCTTGACCTAGGGTTATGAAAAGTTTCGAGGATCATTGTGGGGCTGGTCCAAAACCAGAAACCAAATTTCGTAATTTTAGCTCAACGCTAACTGGGCAAAACGGCGTGGACGGCGGACGGCGGACGGCGTACGGCGTACGGGGGACGGCGTACGGCGTACGGCGTACGGTGTACGGCGTACGGCGGACGGACGGATTTTTTTTTATTCGATTTTCTGAATCTACGTGTCTTGAAACGTAAACCAACAAATTTTGAGGGGGGGTTAAAAAAATTTTTTCTTTGGGCGATTCCAATGGTTCATTATCGAAGATAATAAACCAAAAACTCTGCAAATTCTTGACACAACGGTTCATTATCTTCTTTGTACAGATCACCCTTGTGTCTAGATCACTAGGTCTAAATGTCTAGATCCTAAATGTTAGATTAATTATTATTATCAATTATGACTAATTATTAACAATTTTATCAAGTACCTAGTGAAAATTATTATAATTTATTGTTAGGTATTAATAATTTGTATTTATTATTAATAATAATTATTATTAATTATGATTAATTAATACGACATAATTCTGGGGTTTTTAATACTACGTCGGTAATAATTTTTCTATAAAAGAAGTACCTACCAACAAACATTCGAAATTACCTTCATTTCCGTAGCACGAAACGCACCTCAGAACAACAAACTCGACATCACTTAAGCCATATGATGTTCCAAAGAGCTTGTTAGTATGAAAATGGACCTGTATTTCAAAAGTTTGATTCATGATCGTGTTGTGAGGCACAATCTTTGAGCCGTCATTGTGAACGAACGGCTGGTCGTACAAAGCTGCGGATGGTCTTAAAAAATTCTACGGAACAAACTCTATCGAAATATGAAATAAAAAACATACCGTTCTATATGAATTTTTCGAGATATGAAATTTTCAAATTTTCAAAATTCGTTTTGAACCCCTTCCCCTTGACCTAGGGTTATGAAAAGTTTCGAGGATCATTGTGGGGCTGGTCCAAACCCAGAAACCAAATTTCGTAATTTTAGCTCAACGTTAACTGGGCAAAGTGGCGCGGACGGCGGACGGCGGACGGCGGACGGGGGACGGCGGACGGCGGACGGCGTACGGCGGACGGACGGATTTTTTTTTATTCGATTTTCTGAATCTACGTATCTTGAAACGTAAACCAACAAATTTTGAGGGGGGGTTAAAAAAATTTTTTCTTTGGGCGATTCCAATGGTTCATTATCGAAGATAATAAACCAAAATCCGTCCGTCCGCCGTACGCCGTCCGCCGTCCGCGCCACTTTGCCCAGTTAGCGTTGAGTTAAAATTACGAAATTTTTTTTATGGGTTTCGACCAACCCCACAATGGTCCTCGAAACTTTTCATAACCCTAGGTCAAGGGGAAGGGGTTCAAAACGAATTTTGAAATTTTGAAAATTTCATATCTCGAAAAATTCATATTGAACGGTATGTTTTGGTTTATTTTATTTCATATTTAGATAGAGTTTGTTCCGTAGAATTTTTTAAGACCATTTGCAGCTTTGTACGACCAGCCGTTCGTTCACAATGAGGGCTCAAAGATTGTGCCTCACAACACGATCATGACTCAAACTGTTGAAATACAGGTCCATTTTCATACTAACAAGCTCTTTGGAACATCATATGGCTTAAGTGATGTCGAGTTTGTTGTTCTGAGTGCGTTTCGTGCTACGAAAATGAAGGTAATTTCGAATGTTTGTTGGTAGGTACTTCTTTTATAGAAAAATTATTACCGACGTAGTATTAAAAACCCCGGAATTATATCGTATTAATTAATCATAATTAATAATAATTATTATTAATAATAAATACAAATTATTAATATAATTAGTGATAATGGATAATAATAATTAATCTAACATTTAGGATCTAGACATTTAGACCTAGTGATCTAGACAGAAGGGTGATCTGTACAAAGAAGATAATGAACCGTTGTGTCAAGAATTTGCAGAGTTTTTTGCTTGTGTTTTCAACATTGCCAATCCTGAATGAAGGTCCAAGATCTCAAGAAACGTTACTGTTGAACAACATTAGAGTTGGTCGGGTCAAGAGGAAGGTCAGTGAAGTTGACGTACCCAAATCAGCTTACCCACAATTTTTGGTATTGGTCGTTAGTTCACACAAAAAAAAATTTGTTCACCATTAATAAGCGAACTAATCACATGATTCAGTGGGTAGGCCAACTTCACAAACCCAAAAGTAGCTCACCCGCTTTTTTGAAGATGATTCAAAAATTTTCATGTCGGTCGTTAGTTCATCTTTAGTTCACGTTAGTTCACATGATAGAGGGTAATCACATAATTCAGAGGGTACGCCAAGTTCACACAGTCAAAATCAGCTTACCCACTTTTTTGAAGATAAATCAAATTGTTTCTCGTCTGCCGTTAGTTCACACCACTAGTTTTAGAAATGTACCTCATTTTTAACGGAAAATATATTTTGGGTAAACTTTTAAAATGCAGCCTACCCACTTTAAAAAGATATAATAACGATTTCTTAATTTCTGTCGTTAGTTCTCGTTAGTTTACACAAAAACGTCGTTACTTTAGCCAAGGAAAAATTGTACTGTATCGTGTGAATTGATTGTATTGTATCATGTTAATTGATTGTATCGTGCGAACAATTTTTATTCATGAAACATTTTATAAAATATTTATTCATCATCAAAAAAGTGGGTAAGCTGATTTTGACTTTGTGAAGTTTAATTTGGGTACGCCAACTTCACACAGTCAAAATCAACTTACCCACTTTTTTGAAGATGAATAAAAATGTCTCATACAATGTTTCAAGAATAAAAATTGTTCACACGATACAATCGTTTTTTTCACCAATATTAAGCTCACTGATCACACAATACAGAGGGTACGCCAACTCCACATAGTCAAAATTAGCTTACCCACTTTTTTGAAGATAAATCAAAATTTTTCACGTCGGTCGTTAGTTCATCGTTAGTTCGCGTTAGTTCACCCGACACTATCGTTTGTTCGCCATTAATAAGCGAACTAATCACGTAATTCAGCGGGTACGCCGTTCAAGAGAGCCAATACTCGCGGATGAATTCAAGAAAAGTTTACCTTAGCCCAGATTGTGATAACAGCTGTGGTTGGCCTGTATCTTCGGTTGAGTAAGTACATAATATATTTCAATCCTATTAATGGACGCCAGTTATTTGTTTGCTGACCCAGTCGACCCAGTTTGTTGACTTTGACCATTTGCTCATCAGTTCATGCTGCGTGACTTGTCTTACGTCCATTTTTATGAACTCCTCGATGTTCAGACTTGTATTGGGAGATTGCAATAATATTGCATATTATGTTTCACCAACACACTGTTCGTTAGGTATCCCGTATAATGTAGGCATAGTTCAACAATATGTTTGAGTTATATGTCAGCCTACATCAGTGTTTTAGACACTTGGACCATAGTGGACCTACCTAAGCCAGACCCTCAATTATCCTTCCTAATTGAGTGGCCCCCGTTCGAGAGCCGCATCCTGACATAAAATCTAGTTGACGGCCCTGGGGTACACTCGAGCCCAGGAAATATCTGTCTCCATTACCCCCCACACTTCTTCCTATCATACTGTACACCATCTGTCTTAATTTACATTCAAAGAGAATAAATATCTCCCTCCCCCCCCCCCCCGCTCCACTACTGTAGTTTTTCTAACTAACTATTGTTGAAATTGTCATACGTATCCACCACCATACGTATAGTCGCTGATGGGCCCCACTACCCTCTCGATGATGTCTCTGTAAGCTCCGAACCACCACTACCCCATTAAGACTCAGTCAATGACATGAATTGCCGCCTACGACGATAAATCTTCCTACCAAATCCAACAAAAGTTGAATGAACCACAACTACTCATGAGAAAATTACTCTTGTTGAGTTAAAGCATTTGAATGTGTCTTCAATCTTTTGCCATGAGTAATAACGTTTCGGAAATGTTTTTAACAATATGTATTTTCCATGTCAAATTCAGTAGTGAAATTTTTATCTAGATTTTAAAGTTGTTTACCTACACACGCACCCGTTCTACGAATGACGAACTTATAATCCGTACAACCGTATCCCATTAATGTCCTTCTCCCCTTCCCGACTTTATTTCATAGCACTATCAATTTAACAACCAACGAAGTCCCAAATCATACAGCATGGCTCTGAGGGCGAAGTTTCGAAGAAATGACTGGTTTTATGTAAAATTTCTCGTTTTTCCGATTTTGACATTTTATGTCTTTGCTTTGGCACATTACAATAGAAACTCTGCAAATTCTTGACACAACGGTTCATTATCTTCTTTGTACAGATCACCCTTCTGTCTAGATCACTAGGTCTAAATGTCTAGATCCTAAATGTTAGATTAATTATTATTATCAATTATCACTAATTATTAACAATTTTATCAAGTACCTAGTGAAAATTATTATGATTCATTGTTAGGTATTAATAATTCGTAGAAAAAAAAAAAAAAAAAAAAAAAAAAAAAAAAAAAAAAAAAAAAAAACCTTCATTTCCGTAGCACGAAACGCACCTCAGAACAACAAACTCGACATCACTTAAGCCATATGATGTTCCAAAGAGCTTGTTAGTATGAAAATGGACCTGTATTTCAACAGTTTGATTCACGATCGTGTTGTGAGGCACAATCTTTGAGCCGTCATTGTGAACGAACGGCTGGTCGTACAAAGCTGCGAATGGTCTTAAAAAATTCTACGGAACAAACTCTATCTAAATATGAAATAAAAAACATACCGTTTGATGGGAATATTTCGAGATATGGAATTTTCAAAATTTCAAAATTCGTTTTGAACCCTTTCCCCTTGACCTAGGGTTATGAAAAGTTTCGAGGATCATTGTGGGGCTGGTCCAAACCCAGAAACCAAATTTCGTAATTTTAACTCAACGCTAACTGGGCAAAGTGGCGCGGATGGCGGACGGCGTACGCCGTAAGGTGGACGGCGTACGGCGGACGGACGGATTTTTTTTTTATTCGATTTTCTGAATCTACGTATCTTGAAACGTAAACCAACAAATTTTGAGGGGGGGTTAAAAAATTGTTTTCTTTGGGCGATTCCAATGGTTCATTATCGAAGATAATAAACCAAAAATTAGTAACCCCCCCTCAAAATTTTTTAGCGCAGAGACATAAAAGGTCTCGTCGTATGACGCACTAGTTGGCCTCCTGCCAGCCGTATTACGTCATACGCTCGTGCGTCATAGGCTCTGACGTACTTGTTGGCCTCCTGCTAGCCCTCTTACGTCATTCGCTCGTGCGTCATAGGCTCTGACGCACTTGTTGGTCTTTTGCCAGCCGTCTTACGTCATACGCTCGTGCGTCATAGGCTCTGACGTACTTGTTGGCCACCTGCCAGCCGTCTTACGTCATACGCTCGTGCGTCATAGGCTCTGACGCACTAGTTATCCTGCCAGCCGTCTTACGTCATACGCTCGTGCGTCATAGGCTCTGACGCAATAGTTGGCCTCCTGCCAGCCGTCTTACGTCATACGCTCGTGCGTCATAGGCTCTGACGTACTTGTTGGCCTCCTGCCAGCCGTCTTACGTCATACGCTCGTGCGTCATAGGCTCTGACGTACTAGTTGGCCTCCTGCCAGCCGTCTTACGTCATAGGCTCGTGCATCATAGGCTGTGACGTAATGGCCCGCCGGTCGCTTGTGTTCTGATGTGATCTGAGGGAAAGGGTGAATCAAGGGAACAAATTTTTCCCGTTTCAGTTTATGTGCCAAAGCAAAGACATGAAAATGTCAAAAAATGTGTAAATAGGTACCTAAGCCCAACTGTAATGTCAATTTTCTGACAATGAGTTTTCGACTATAGTTTTCAAACCTTTTTACTTAAGTACTTATTGCAATTTGAGACTGATAATGAGCTGTTTGCAAATAAAAAGTCTGATAACTACTTTATTAGGTACATCTTATTAATCTATTTTCAAGTTCCGATTCACAGTTGAATGTATTTTATTTAGATGTCGTAAAATTCGAAAACGATGGAATGACGAAACCTGTCGACTACTGACTCAAGTGATACTGTCGACTTCTAACACATGTAGGTCGACTACTAGTACAAAACCATGTCGACTACTGAAGAAAATGTTGGTCACTGGTATCGACTACTACCTAGAGCATTGGGATTTTCTACAAAACTTGTTTTGGTTTATTATCTTCGATAATGAACCATTGGAATCGCCCAAAGAAAAAAAAATTTTAACCCCCCCTCAAAATTTGTTGGTTTACGTTTCAAGACACGTAGATTCAGAAAATCGAATTAAAAAAAATCCCCCGTACGCCGTACGCCGTCCGCGCCACTTTGCCCAGTTAGCGTTGAGTTAAAATTACGAAATTCGGTTTCTGGGTTTGGACCAGCCCCACAATGGTCCTCGAAACTTTTCATAACCCTAGGTCAAGGGGAAGGGGTTCAAAACGAAATTTAAAATTTCGACAATGTCATATCGCAAAATATTTTACTGAAACGTGTAATTTTCAGTTCACTTTTGTCCAAACCCAGAAACCAAATTTCGTAATTTTAGCTCAACGCTAACTGGGCAAAGTGCCACGGACGGCGGACGGCGTACGGTGTACGGCGTACAGCGGACGGACGGATTTTTTTTTATTCGATTTTCTGAATCTACGTATCTTGAAACGTAAACCAACAAATTTTGAGGGGGGGTTAAAAAATTTTTTTCTTTGGGCGATTCCAATGGTTCATTATCGAAGATAATAAACCAAATTCCGTCCGTCCGCCGTACGCCGTCCGCGCCACTTTGGCCAGTTAGCGTTGAGTTAAAATTACGAAATTTTTTTTATGGGTTTCGACCAACCCCACAATGGTCCTCGAAACTTTTCATCACCCTAGGTCAAGGGGAAGGGGTTTAAAACGAATTTTGAAAATTTGAAAATCTCATATCTCGAAAAATTCATATAGAACGGTATGTTTTGGTTTATTATCTTCAAATGTTCTCAAAGGTTGAGCCTGTCGACGCGATCTTGAATCAAACGGTTGAAATACAGGTCGATTAAATACAAGTCGACTCGATTTTCATACTAACTAGCTGTTTAGAACATCATATGGTTTTAGTGATGTCGAGTTTGTTGTTCTGAGGTACGTTTCGTGCAAGGGTAGTAGACTCTACAAGGTAGGGGTCACGAGCCGCGGCGCTTGGGGCGATGACGTCAGTCGGTAACCACCGGCCTACTCTCCGCCCGTCTCTTCCCATGCTCCCCCGCAGGATTTTCCTTTTTACTTCTGATTCAAGGGTTTGATACAACTTCCACTTACTTTAAGTATGAGTTTTATTTATCTTATACTTTAACGATGACATTACAAAAATGATCAGATTGGATTAAGTACGTCAATATTATAAGTACCTTGGTATGATTAATTTCTTCAAGTGATGATTTTTTTCATTTTCTTGGAGTTCTGTCGGTTTACACTGGTGGATCGTTTTTTTGTTAATTTCTTCTCCCGAGTTTGTTTATTTAAATTCTTCATTCTGATAAATGTTCTTGTTCGGACGTAGCGCAGGACTACAAATTCGCCTTGGATGCGGGTTTTCAATATCGTGATCACTTTTTCATTTTTGTTGATTCCATCTCCGTGGTATTGAATAAATTCCTCCTCCATTGCCTTTATATCCTTCAAAAAGCCCTCATTCGGTCGCATGAGCCCACCTCTAGATATGAATTCCACCCAAGTTTTCTTGGAGGATGTTGGCACATCTTTCGAAAAACTCCCATAAAGGGCAGCTTTCCTTGGGTTTTTCTTTTTTAGCCGGTATATCAAATATCCCGCCATCATTTCGAGAAGTTCTTCGTCTTTTGGTTTATTATCTTCGATAATGAACCATTGGAATCGCCCAAAGAAAAAAAAATTTTAACCCCCCCTCAAAATTTGTTGGTTTACGTTTCAAGACACGTAGATTCAGAAAATCGAATAAAAAAAAATCCGTCCGTCCGCCGTACGCCGTACGCCGTCCCACGTACGCCGTACGCCGTCCGCGCCACTTTGCCCAGTTAGCGTTGAGTTAAAATTACGAAATTCGGTTTCTGGGTTTGGACCAGCCCCACAATGGTCCTCGAAACTTTTCATAACCCTAGGTCAAGGGGAAGGGGTTCAAAACGAAATTTAAAATTTCGACAATGTCATATCTCAAAATATTTAACTGAAACGTGTAATTTTCAGTTCACGTTTGAATGACCTGAAAAATTACGAATCTTTTAAGACCAATTGGATTTTTGTGCGACCAGCCGTTCGTTCACAGTGAGCGCGCAAAGGTTTAGGAAAAACACTAAACTTTCGCGTCGAAAACGGCCGTTATGTGACCCAACCCTCAGACGCCCAGAATAAAACTACCTTTTGTCATCTTCCCGGTAAACTACAGTCTAGAAATTTTAACCGTGAGTCGGGGATAGACCACATTGCAATATTCACTCGGTTTCTCATCTGTAAAATTGTTTAAATAATACCTTTTTGTAATAATACAAATTAAATTTTGATGATGAGCTGTTGACTTGAAATTTTAAAAATAGTTCAGAACTGGATCACAATGCAATATTCACTCGGTTTCTTGTCTGTAAAATTGTTTAAATAATACCTATTTGTTTAAACAAATTAAATTTTGATGATGAGCTAGATACTTGAAATTTTAAATATAGGTCAGAAATGGATGACAATTCAATATTCACTCGGTTTGTATGACATGGTATGAGTATGGTATGGTATATTATTGTATGTATGATTTGGTATAATACAGTATGGTATGATAGGAAAGAAATTCGTATGGTATGGTATGAGTACGGTGAGAATATGGTATGGTGCCGATTTGCAATACAGTCTGGTATAGACAGAAGGGTGATCTGCACAAGGAAGATAATAAACCGTTGAATTTGCAGAGTTTTTTTATTCGATTTTCTGAATCTACGTATCTTGAAACGTAAACCAACAAATTTTGAGGGGGGGTTAAAATTTTTTTTTCTTTGGGCGATTCCAATAGTTCATTATCGATAAACCATAAACCAAAAAAGTGTCACGAAAAAGTGTCCTCGAAAAGCGTTACCTAAATTTTACGATAATTTTCACTTACAACCAAGCCGTTGCTAGGGAAATGAAACTTCTGTAGTTTTCATCGGACAAAAATCGAGTTGGACTCCAACGTGGGAAGCTATTGCCTCCAGATCACAGATACTAGGTAGTTAGTAGAGTGAACTCTACTGGTTAGTTGAGTGAACTCTACTGGTTAGTAGAGTGAACTCTACTGGTTAGTAAAGTGAACTCTACTCTACGGAACTTGAACGTACAGGAGTAGGGTGTATTGCTTACACTCTACCACTCTACTCTACCTGTTACTGAAATAGTGTAAATTAGCCTTTAGAGCTACTCAAACCTTGTGCGTCAAATCGACGCGTGAGCGCCTGATCTTTGTACGTCAAACCTAGTGCGTCAAATCGACGCGTGAGCGCCTGATCTATGTACGTCAAACCTAGTGCGTCAAATCGACGCGTGAGCGCCTGATCTATGTACGTCAAACCTAGAGCGTCAAAACGACGCGTGAGCGCCTGATCAATGTACGTCAAACCTAGTCCCAAATCATAGGAAACTGGGATTCGTTGTTGTGTTATTGTTAGTTTTGATTTAGCCATCAGAGTGAATACATGTGTGCTCCGAATCTTACATATTTTATTTGTGTAATTGGTTTGAAAGTGATTAATCGACCATATCAATGTGATCAAATATAAATTTGTTATTGAACGGTTTATTAACCCTGGAATGCAACCCCTGCCAACTGGGCTGTCAATGCAACCTATTCGTCGATTCGACGACTACCTCCATTTTTCCATGAAAAAAACGGAAAAACTGTATTTTCCGTGGGTTAAACGGTCGGAGTGTATTAAATGCTAAGTATTTCATACATTTCGAAGGCCAAGTGTGCGTAATCCGCCTTTAATTTTAATTTTTCACTGTTTTTCCGTCGGTGCTAAATAATTTCTTGTAGCAACGATTTTAAAATTTGTTTTGTTTGTATTATTGTTTTTTCCCAATCTTGAATTGAAAATATATAACATTAGTTGAAATGCATTAGGTGAATGATGGAAATAAAAAATAGGGTAGTAATTACTGTATAAAAATTTAAATAATGAAATAATTTATCAAGGACAAAGCAAATGAAAAAAGAAAAAAATGCATTCAAAGTAAAATGTAACACGATTATTCAAAAGAGTAAATAAAATTTACAAATCAGCTCTTACATAAAACAGTCCTTGCAAATTTGGTGCGTATGCTCCCCACAAATATTTCTTTTGCATTTCTCGCACAATGATTTGGTCAACCCGCCTTGGGCAGAACGCGCAGATTTTCCTTTCACCGTGAAGATGGGTAGTTTGTGGGTTCTCATTTGGCGGCTCAGCAATACCCAGGCACCTAGTTATCATACTGCGGAGCTGATTTGGAATTGGTTGGGTCAGCCGCATATGCATCCAATCAAACATCAGTTGATCAGCCAACAACATAGCAAACTGAAATTTACTTTGAATCGTCTTGTTATTTCTTGCACAATTGTGCGTGTATATAACATAAGCGTTATGAATAGATACGTTCAGCATGTTGTAGAAGAGGCTTAGTGGCCAACGTCGTGTTTTCCTGCCACAATTCGAGTTGCTGCATAACTGGTCCAACGTGTCAACTGATCCTTTCGTAGAATTATAATTCATAATGATTTCTGGTTTGTTCGTATCATTATTTATACTATTGTCAGAATGCATTGTTGAAATAAGAGTTACCACTTTATCTTTTTTAGAAAACAGTTTTCAGAAAACAGGAAGAAACTCGACTCGGGCCTCCTTCCCATAAATTTGGGGTTGGTAAATGGTTTTGGAAGCTCTTTTTTTATCTTTCCTGATTGTTCCCACCATGGTGATCTTATAATCCGTGAGTAATTGTTTCGCAAGTGGTATGCTGGTAAACCAGTTGTCACAAGTCAAGTTTCGGTTCAAATTTTTCAAGGGCTCAATAAGTTTCATAGTGATGTATTGACCAAACAGCAATGCTGTGGGATGGATACTTTTCCCTGTATAAATTTCCGCGTTGAACATGTAGCTCGAAGCATCATCGCAAACCATGAAAATTTTAATCCCTTTTGTGTAGTTTTGCGGTGTCATATAATTAGCTCGTTGCTTACTTATTTCTACCAACACTGTGTAGTTCTGTGTAGTTTTTTTTACTTTTTCTATTACCATCAACATCCCACATTTACTTACTTATTTTATTGTAGCTACTAATTTTTAGTTTGGAATGCAACCTATTCGTCGAATAAACGACTAAAAGTTATCTCGCAATGCAACCCGTCGTCGACAAGACGATTACATTTTATTTCGTAATGCAACCCCTCGTCAATCTGACGAATTTTTCTTTTACATTGAATGCAACCCCTCGTCGGTTCGACGAATAGACTTTGTTTCAAAACATTATCACTTACCAACACATGTCTGCAGAAGACCGGCCGGCACGAGGTCACAATCTCAACTAACCAGTGATAGCATACCTGGAGGAGGGGACCCCCGGGATGCACCACTGACACGCAGTGCTGCCAACTTTGGATGTCACTCGTCGTTTTGACTACGGGTTGCATTCCAGGGTTAAGATTGGATATTATTAATATTGACATAAAATGTCCCAATGTGTTGCAGACTCGTATTCAAGCATTTCATTACCTTCCTGAAAACTGCGATATTATAAAAAACTTTGTCTCCATTTTTTCCCAAGAAACACCCCAGTTTATAGATTTTTCAACGCTGAACACGACGGTGAAGTCCAAATCGCAAGTCATGAACCGTGAGAACATCTGATGCAACAACCACGTATCTTCATCTTGAATGTGCTCCAGTTTAAGAACGGAATACGATACCGCAATTCTAATTTCACCATCGTGTTCAGCGTAAAACAACCTTCAAAATGAGGTGTCAGTCGTCCGACCGACTAATTTTTTGAATTTCGAACTTAGCCTTTCGATTGCCAGTTTTTTGTCCGAATTTGAACTTTTTATCTAAAGTCTATCGAGAGTTTTCGTCTGGAATGACACATGCATAAATATGTAAATGTATAGGTATATACATTTATAAACATATGAGTTTTGAGTCTTTCGGCAGTGAATTTGGTAGGTATAAAATGTTTTCGAAAATTCAAGTTATAAAAATTTTGAACCGAGAACAGTTACTGTAGCTTTCGTTTCTTCAAAAATCCGCTAAAATGACAAGTTGACTGACCAAGAAAATTGGGAGCACCAATACAGTAGTGACGGGCGATACCTATCGATATGAGTATGGTATCGAATATCTTCTTTCGATACCAAGTACATTTGGTATCAAATATTTTGATTCGATACTAGTATAGGTATCGAGTATTTTTCCCGATATCAGAAGAAATACTCAAATGGATAATCTCAAAATTACCTACCTACTTTATTTATTTTCGATTTTTACCTTGCGGTATATATTTGCAAGTAACTGGTCTGAGGTAGTTCACCATTGGTACAAGTACCACGATCGTTACGAACCTGGCGGATCTTGAAGCAACTAAGGAAGTATCGATTTACCGTTGTCTTATATCGAGACTGGTCTTATAACCGAACACGACCACTATCGTTCTCATCCCGCTTCAATTCAAATACAGCTCTGTGGAACCGCCTTTAAGCTGCTTTTCCGAGAGTTTAATTCGTTCCGTAACCTTGCTCGTATGTCCATTTGTTTGTATCTCCAAGCGGTTTTTCCCATGAAATTAACTGAAATGCCATTAATCAGTTCCTGAACAGGCCCAAAAATGTGTTTTTGAATAGGAAAAATTTGCAAGGTGTGCGAGTAGCTAACATGGCGAGGTATATTATGGGCGTAGTCCATCAACGATGTGCAGCTGTGGTTGACAAATTGACATTCCTGCGTGGAGTAGGGAAGCAGTCCTGTGAGGACTGGACTGAATGACACCGTCGATGTCAAGTTTTCCTTCTTGGCCATTCGTTTGATCTTATAACTAACTTTTAGATGTAGAAATGCCCTGTTGACCTTGTTGAAAGTCAATAACGTAAGGGTTTAATCGTGTTTTTTCTATGTGTTATTTCCATTTTATCAAAATTGTATTCGCTGTTTGAAAAAGTACTCATATGATTCGATACTCTTCAGTATCGAATATTTTTATTCGATATCTGAGTAGTATCGAATATTAAATATAATATTAAAAAGTTTCGATACTAGTATCGAGTAATGGTATCGAATATTTTGTGGTTTCGCCCATCACTACGATAGGTCTGAATTTTCCCCTAGAATCGTTCTTCTAAGAAATAATGAGTAGGTATTTACTTAGTTTGCCAAATGGCTTCCTTCCGAGTACTTCGTGATGTCACCCTGTGAAGTTCTCCCTCCACGGATCTCGGAAGTTGACCCAAACTTCATTTTCGCATCTTTCCAACGACCCTTTAGGCATTCAACTTTTTCCGAGGTCTTAATTGATAGTTAGCTCGACGGGAACGCTTCGAACATTATTGTAACGAACTTATTATTGATAACGAACTTGAACTAACTGCCAGATTTTCATTTATATAATTTTTACTTGCCTCGCGGTACTGCCGTTATTTTTACTCATTTAATATCGCATTTCAGTGTTTCGATTTTGTACTACCGCTACGTCCCTAATGTAATGGTTGCAAGTGTAAATGTGCGAGAGTCTCTTCTCTGTGTCTGGTGGTACCTCCGATTCGTCTGGTCCACAAACCCCCGCAGGGAACAACAAACAAACTTATCTCTACAAGAAGCGGCGGGTTCATGGACGGGTCCTTTTGAAATTTAACGCAATTATACGGCTACCCACATGTCGGCCGCACACGTCCGTCCTATGTCCCGGACCCGACCCCCCGCACCACCGCCGTCTATTTATCTCGTACAAACCTCACAGACCGCCACCATAATCCAGTCCTGTCCTAATCATTAAATCACCTCCCCCTTTTTCCTTCACTTATAATATCTCCCTCACATATTTTTTTCTTTCTTTCCTTATTAAATGTCCAACATTATCACAAATTGGAAAAAAATACGTTCGAAATTTAAGCTAGTGGTGGGCGTTATTGCTACTTTTGGTTTATTATCTTCGATAATGAACCATTGGAATCGCCCAAAGAAAAAAAATTTTAACCCCCCCTCAAAATTTGTTGGTTTACGTTTCAAGATACGTAGATTCAGAAAATCGAATAAAAAACTCTGCAAATTCTTGACACAACGGTTCATTATCTTCTTTGTACAGATCACCCTTCTGTCTAGATCACTAGGTCTAAATGTCTAGATCCTAAATTTTAGATTAATTATTATTATCAATTATCACTAATTATTAACAATTTTATCAAGTACCTAGTGAAAATTATTATAATTCATTGTTGGGTATTAATAATTTGTATTTATTATTTATAATAATTATTATTAATTATTATTAATTAATACGATATAATTCTGGGGTTTTTAATACTACGTCGGTAATAATTTTTCTATAAAAGAAGTACCTACCAACAAACATTCGAAATTACCTTCATTTCAGTAGCACGAAACGCACCTCAGAACAACAAACTCGACATATGATGTTTCAAAGAGCTTGTTAGTATGAAAATGGACCTGTATTTCAACAGTTTGAGTCACGATCGTGTTGTGAGGCACAATCTTTGAGCCGTCATTGTGAACGAACGGCTGGTCGTACAAAGCTGCGGATGGTCTTAAAAAATTCTACGGAACAAGCTCTATCTAAATATGAAATAAAAAACATATCGTTCTATATGAATTTTTCGAGATATGGAATTTTCAAAATTTCAAAATTCGTTTTGAACCCCTTCCCCTTGACCTAGGGTTATGAAAAGTTTCGAGGATCATTGGTCCAAACCCAGAAACCAAATTTCGTAATTTTAACTCAACGCTAACTGGGCAAAGTGGCGCGGACGGCGGACGGCGTACGGCGTACGGCGGACGGACGGATTTTTTTTTATTCGATTTTCTGAATCTACGTATCTTGAAACGTAAACCAACAAATTTTGAGGGGGGGTTAAAAAAATTTTTTCTTTGGGCGATTCCAATGGTTCATTATCGAAGATAATAAACCAAAAAACTCTGCAAATTCTTGACACAACGGTTCATTATCTTCTTTGTACAGATCACCCTTCTGTCTAGATCACTAGGTCTAAATGTTAGAGTAATTATTATTATAAATTATCACTAATTATTAACAATTTTATCAAGTACCTAGTGAAAATTATTATAATTTATTGTTAGGTATTAATAATTCGTATTTATTATTAATAATTATTATTATTAATTATGATTAATTAATACGATATAATTCTGGGGGTTTTAATACTACGTCGGTAATAATTTTTCTATAAAAGAAGTACCTACCAACAAACATTCGAAATTACCTTCATTTCCGTAGCACGAAACGCACCTCAGAACAACAAACTCGACATCACTTAAGCCATATGATGTTCCAAAGAGCTTGTTAGTATGAAAATGGACCTGTATTTCAACAGTTTGTGTCAAGATCGTGTTGTGAGGCACAATCTTTGAGCCGTCATTGTGAACGAACGGCTGGTCGTACAAAGCTGCGGATGGTCTTAAAAAATTCTACGGAACAAACTCTATCTAAATATGAAATAAAAAACATACCGTTCTAGATGAATTTTTCGAGATATGAGATTTTCAAATTTTCAAAATTCGTTTTGAACCCCTTCCCCGTGACCTAGGGTTATGAAAAGTTACGAGGATCATTGTGGGGCTGGTCCAAACCCAGAAACCAAATTTCGTAATTTTAGCTCAACGTTAACTGGGCAAAGTGGCGCGGACGGCGGACGGCGTACGGCGGACGGCGTACGGCGGACGGACGGATTTTTTTTTATTCGATTTTCTGAATCTACGTATCTTGAAACGTAAACCAACAAATTTTGAGGGGGGGTTAAAAAAATTTTTTCTTTGGGCGATTCCAATGGTTCATTATCGAAGATAATAAACCAAAAATCCGTCCGTCCGCCGTACGCCGTACGCCGTCCGCCGTCCGCGCCACTTTGCCCAGTTAGCGTTGAGTTAAAATTACGAAATTTTTTTTATGGGTTTCGACCAACCCCACAATGGTCCTCGAAACGTTTCATAACCCTAGGTCAAGGGGAAGGGGTTCAAAACGAATTTTGAAATTTTGAAAATTTCATATCTCGAAAAATTCATATAGAACGGTATGTTTTTTATTTCATATTTAGATAGAGTTTGTTCCGTAGAATTTTTTAAGACCATCCGCAGCTTTGTACGACCAGCCGTTCGTTCACAATGAAGGCTCAAAGATTGTGCCTCACTACAGGATCGTGAATCAAACTGTTGAAATACAGGTCCATTTTCATACTAACAAGCTCTTTGGAACATCATATGGCTTAAGTGATGTCGAGTTTGTTGTTCTGAGGTGCGTTTCGTGCTACGGAAATGAAGGTTATTTCGAATGTTTGTTGGTAGGTACTTCTTTTATAGAACAATTATTACCGACGTAGTATTAAAAACCCCAGAATTATATCGTATTAATTAATCATAATTAATAATTATTATTATTAATAGTAAATACGAATTATTAACACCTAACAATAAATTATAATAATTTTCACTAGGTACTTGATAAAATTGTTAATAATTAGTGATAATTGATAATAATAATTAATCTAACATTTAGGATCTAGACATTTAGACCTAGTGATCTAGACAGAAGGGTGATCTGTACAGAGAAGATAATGAACCGTTGTGTCAAGAATTGGCAGAGTTTTCCATAACGGTACGTTACGTTAGTTATGAAAAAATAACCGTTATTTTTTTCGGCTACAAAATAACCGTTATTTCTTTTCTGCTAACCTACAAAAATAGTCGTTTCGTTTTTCAGTTACTTCCTACATGCTAGTTTTTTTCCGTTTCTCGCTATTTTTCGGTTGTCAGGTTATTCCGAGCACACCACTTTTGATAAATAGCAGTTTTGCTAGTAAAATTGAACGTTAACTACTGCGATTCTTGTTTTGAAAAAAATGTTGGGGTAAAAAAATCTTTTTTAATTTAGCTCCATGGCACTTCCACATTTTACGATGTAATTTACTCTACTCCATTTTCTGTTGATATAACATTCCCAGTCAAAAAATTCTTTGTTGCCTATGGATGTATTATTTTTATACCTCTTCTGCTCTTCACAAACTACGAGTATCTATAACGCACTGAGTTTTTTGAAAATTATATTTATGTATACATAGTTTAAAAAGTCTCCTACACGAATATTATCGCAGTGATTCGTGAAGAAAACCTAGAGGATAAAATATCATTTCTACCCGATAATTAGATTGTATAAATACGAGATTGTACGATATAAATATAATATATTTATTATACCTATATTATAATATAAAATAAACTTGCATAATATATAATAAACTTGCAATATTATTGTCTTTTGTTCAATGCTAAGTTGCAAGTTGGTTATCCGACACACTGGTAGATACTATAATTTCTACAAGCCATTCGTATAAAAATGAAGGCCGGTCAACTTTGGAATTGATGTTTACACCATCCTATTCTTTACCCCCTAAAATCTTTTAAACGCTATCCTACGTGCAATTTAATGTGGGATTCTCTATGTGGGCAAACCGATACTCCTCCGCAGTCGGTTATCGCCGATAACTTATCGGTATAAAAGCTGTAGTGATTACTTTCACCCCAGCTGATTACTTTCGTCCCAGTCGACGGTACCAAATTACCTGCAATTGAAGTTTATTGAGCCCAATAAGAAGTGGTTATTTGAGTATTGTTTGGTACTGCGGAGTAGACTGAAAAAATGGAAAAACTTTGAAACATTCACAAAATATTTGAGTAACTACCTACGTATACGGCCAGGAGATTGAAACAACAAAAACGGAAACAACGAAAAAACTCTCGAATATCAAAATATCTGTGATGGCCGGGAGTACAGAAAATATTAATGAAATTAGGTACCAAATTACCTGCAATTGAAGTTTGAGCCCAATAAGAAGTGGTTATTTGAGTATTGTTTGGTACTGCCAGGAGTAGACTGAAAAAATGGAAAAACTTTGAAACATTAACATTCACAAAATATTTGAGTAACTACCTACGTATACGGCCAGGAGATTGAAAAAAAAAAACCGAAACTACGAAAAAACGGTCGAGTATCAAAATAACTGTGATGGCCGGGAGTACGGAAAATATTAATGAAATAGAATAACCGAAAAGAAATCGACAACCTTACCTGAGTACAGCTACAGCCAGAAAAACGAGTTATCCGGTTCGCCTCAAATAACGCATGCGTTATTTTACAGGTTACGTTATTTTCGGTTATCCCATAACCGAAAAAAACGTAACCTGTAAAATAACTGAAAAACTTCGAATAACGAAATAACCACTGTAATGTAACGGTTACATTGTAACCGATGCGCTGACGCGATAACGTTTCGATTTTCGATTACAAATACGAACGTTCGAACAAAAGACGAACATGATGAAGGATCACTGAAGTTTCTTCATCAGCTGTCGACAGTATGGGAGTGACAAGTTATTGGAGTGACAAGTTATTGTGAGGCCAGAATAGCCGCAATATAGGAGCAAAACAAAATTTTAGGTGGTTTTATAACCGTTATTTTATCAATTGAATAACGGTTATAACGGTTATTTTGAAATAACCGGTTATTCATAACAGTTTCAGGTTATGCGACCCACCTCTAATTTAAGCACAAAAAGTCCGCAGTCATGCAGCAAGAAATAACTGGTCTTTATGTAAAATTTGATGTTTGGAACAACCCATATAAATATGGGCAATCTTAAACATATTGGGTAATCCTTAACTCTTAGTGATTTAAGTATGAAGCTATTTGGTGTTAATTCGGTGTATATCAGGTTTGGTGCTCTGTGACTAAAGATCAGCAGGTACTTACAATAGTCTTCTTAATAGTCACTTGTCATCTTGTAAAGAAAAGGTTCTGCCAGCCCCCTCAATATCGTTTGTGTTAATTATAAAATCTTGAAAAAATATGACGACTTCATCTAACTTACGGAGGTAGTGGATTTACACGAGGAAAATGTCCCATTTAATGGGAAATTAGGATCAATGCTACTGTGGATTTTGGCATATCTAGGCTTTTGATCTGGTAAAGCATCTCGAGCCGAAGATATTATATAATATACAACATAATTAGGGCATTTGGGCCACTTTTCAGCAGAGCCAAAAAACCATCTGCCAATGACTATGTTTACTGAGTAATTCAGTGAAATAAATCGTGGGCTTTAGTGGTACCTAACTTAGGTACCTAACTTATACTTAGTTAGATCGATCCGCCGGGGGAAGACGCTTCAAATGGTATGCATAACTCATTTTGGCCAAAAGTGACGATGTGGGTTGTTGCCGTGAAACCCTCGATATATTATATGTTGAACGCTTAAGTTCAATAGGTAATATATTGAACATATTATGTTAAATTTTGTCTTTTTTATTCGTTATAGTTATAGTTATGAAGTATGAAGCTGTTCGGTGTTTATTCCGTTATCAGATTAAAGTAGTAGAACCATGAATCTCAAGTAATAAACCACGTACGTCTCTTCATCTTCAAAGTCCTCCAGTTTGAGAACGGAATAGGATATCTCAATTCTTACTTAACCATTAAAAAAAAAAAAAAAAAAAAAAAACCTTTAAAATGAGGTGTCACTTGCCAGACTGTTTCATTTTGGGAATTTATGGGTAATTCCTCCCCCCCCCCCCCCTTGAAACTCCCCAAACCCCTCCTTAAAGTGGCCAGATTCAGCCCATCTACGAACTTCAGCGTTCGATTGCCGAGACGGATTTTTTTGTGCAAATTTGAACATCCTACCTCAATTCTGTCGAGAGTTATAGTCCGGAATGACACATATATTTATAAATATATGATTTTGGAGTCTCTTGGCAGTGAATTCAGGATGGTCTGGAACGAATTTAGGATACAATGTTTTCGGAAATGCGAATTTTAAAAGCTTTGGATCGCGAACAGTAGCTTCCTTTTGTTTGGAAATTCGCTAAAAGGCATATAAACACAAATTCACTTAATAATGTGCTAATTATAATTATTAATAAAACTCAACATCACGATAAAGTTAACACGTAAATAGCCGTTTTACTTACAGAGGAGAAGTGAATTGAAGTGGAGTTGAAATGAATTTCAGGAGTTTATTTGGAGAGTCAACTTTTTTATTCAGTTCCTCTATTTTCGGTAATTATTCAAGAAGTAAGTTTCTATAGTTTTGTGATAAATTCAATTGACAATTTAAAGTTCTCATTGTCATTAGTTCTCATCAGGGATAACCACGTTGAAGATACACCGCCCATACCTGCTTTGCTTTTTATTGGGGGTTGTGTGCGGTAAATCTTCAATCCCCTCTTATGTGCCCTTCTCATCCGACCATCCCATTGTGGTCTTCATCTTCAAATTCCAGTCTTCTATGCGGTCGTTGTGGGATTGACGTTTTTTCCCCCTTGTTTGCCCTTCAAGATCAGTACAGGGAGGCGGCGGAGGGTCACGAAAGGTTTTCTTATTCTTTTTATCCTCGTAACCTCAGTCCTCTGCCATCACCAGTATCAGTCTTCCCTTCCCGCTACCACCACCACCACCACCACCGTATCAACCTTCGTCTTTTTCCCCATTCATAAACTACCAGCAACCTACCCGCCCTCTCTGGCACTTCCTCCAACCATTTCACCACTATCTTATTGATTTCGCTCTACCTCCGCCGCTCTTCCTTCGCCCCCGAGACTCCCTCACGAACGCGACCCCCTCAATCAACCTTTCGCGACACCCGCTCTTCCTGTTCGCTGCTATATATTTATCCTTAATGTGTGGTCCACTTCCCCAACTCGTACCTACCAACATTACCTACCCCTCTGCTTACCCCATCAATACCTCCGTATCTACTCTCCCGCCTTTAACGGTATTTACTCACGTATAACATCTTCCCTACTGTTAGCGCCAGTTTTTCACTGCTCAGTCAAATCTCTGACTAACTAACCACTGCAGTTGAAAAACCGGCCCTAACAGTAGGGAAGATGTTAGTCTAAGGGCCGGTTCTTCAATGCTCAGTCAAATGTCTGACTAACTAACCAGTGACTAAAGTTAGTCAGTGGTTAAAATGCAGATACCGTTTATCAATCTCTGGATGACTGCTGACTAGCTAGTCGGAGGCTAACACGGGGAAAACAGTGCTAACTAACTGTTAGTCAGTGGTTAAAATGGGTTGGAATCGCACGTACTGTTTATCAATCTCTGGATAACTGCTGGTAGGGATGTATAAAAAGTATCGATACTTCAAAATATCGATACTTTTATGAAAAAGTATCGATACTTTTTGATACATTTTTTTGTGGAATGTATCGGGATACTTTTCCTATTTTCGCGGTATCGACACCGATACTTTTTTCAAGGATCTTTTATTGCTTCCAAGTTTCACAGAATACTACAAAGCCTGATCGCTACCATAACTGAAGTCCCACCATTTGTCAACAACCTTGACATAAAAATGGTGATGATCACTCATTCAACTGATACTGTCCAGCATCTACGTAAAATTGACTGAGAATTGACGTAAAAAAGACTGATACTTCAACTGAACACTGTATCTCATCCCGTCTCACCTCCCGAACGTCCTCTTATCCATCAGCGGTTGGTCCTTCATTGTCCTGGGATGAGAACATCGTGTTCGCGAAGGTCCCCAAACGGCTCTTCACCTGTTTTAGGTCCCCAGTGTGCTGTAGTCGAGGAAATTGCGTCTCAACCCCACATGTTCCTTCTCCCCCCCCCCCCCCCCCCAGCATCATTCAACAAAACTGCCATCTCCCCAACTACGTGAAAAGATTTTTTCCATCTCTTTACTTGTGACGAATCGTTTGTTCCTAGTTGACGGTCTGCGTGATGAATTCCCTTATGCGCATTACATTCTAAGTTTCTTCAGGCATTACGTTATTTCGTTTCAGAAACAGGTCAACTGTTTGCTCTTCTCTTCAATAACGATCAAGAACGTTCTTGGCTCACCAAATTTCCAGAATGTTTGAAAGACACGGTCGCTTCGGTGTCAAAGTGCACAGTCAACCCTTTTGAAGTTACGCCCCTATCTTCTTAGAAATATGGAGTGTTACGCACACTGAAAATAAAAGTTGAATTCATTAGTTTCTGATTCCCATCACACTTTATCCAGGCTGTGGACTGGCTAAATGATTAATTACTAAATAGTTTTAATCATTTAGGCGTGTTTAAAATCAGCTTGAGTATTTGTCAATGTTAACTTTTAAAATATATTTACAGTATACTTATACTTATACAGGCTTGTTTTAAATCAGCATGAATTAGCTTCGTCAATATTAACTGTTAACTATTTACATTCTTTTCGGGTCTTGCTTTTCTTCTTGAAAGAAGGTCTAGCCAAGTTCTTGTAGATATGAAACTGTGTTTAAACACGCTTTGATGTCACCATTTTCTTCATACTTCTTCACAGTTCTTTCCAGTTTCTTATCCTAGTCGATGTAAGTTTTCTTCCTCTTTTTCGCAGCTAAATTCCGTTCTATCCTCATGTACATACAAGAAGATTCCTCCGCTTCACTCTTCAAACAAAGTACCTATGACATCTCTCATGACAACCAGCTCCAAGTATTCATTTCCTGGTAACGTAACCCCTACCCTAAACTGTCACATTGGCCCTTCGCTGTGCGTTTTTTCGCATAATCGGTCGCTTCAAGCCAATTGAAGCCGAAGAAAAATATGACTAGTTTCACACCTGGTTAACACCTTACCTATCTGTAGACATAACTATGTGCCTGAAATGCTGAGGAAACCCGCTGTTCGGTTATCGTATCATTCAAATTACCTACTTACTGAGGGAGAAAATATGCATTTTATACAAATCCGCCCTCTAGTTATGACAAATGAATGATCCACAATGAGTGCAATCGCGGTAAATTCACGTATTCCAGGACGTAAATTGTACGATTGGTGATACTTTTCTGGATGTAGCATAGGACTTTTTCCCATCCTCCTGGGGGAGTATTCCATGCCTTCTCACAGTAGGCCCTAGTCTATAACAACCCCCACCACCACCTTATCGAAATTCTGGCTACATCACTGATTGGGGGTGGTTGAGGACTGGTCAAGAGTGGCTTCGGACTGTTAAAAGAGACATTGTGACTAGAGACTCCTTGTGAGGTTGTAGAGGCCTTGAGATGATCAACAAAGGTTTGAAATGGTGAAGGATGACTGGACATGGTGGAGGACTTCTCAAGGGTGCCTTAGGACCATTTCAAATGACTAGGGCGTTCCTGGTGAGGCTGATGAGGTCTTGAGATGCTCAAGGAAGGCTTGGGAATCACCTAAAGATGGCATAGTGGAGTATGGATACGTAACAAATTAACCACTGATATCTCTGGATAGTTAAGGAGGACTTGAGAAGGTTAAGGAAGGCTGGGGATAGCTAGGAAGGAAAAAGGCAAAGCTTGACTCTGGGGTGTTCTCTGTTGTCTGGGGAGAGCTTGAAATGGTCCAGCACGGCTCGAAATGGTTCAAGAATGACTGGGGATGGTCAAGAATCACTTGAGGAATGGTTGAGGATGATCGGGGAACTATTTTTCATACCTCTCGTCGGGGATTACTCCATAATTCTCGCCGTAGGCCCTAGTCTGGACTCCCCTCCCCCCTTATCGAAAATCTGGCTACGTCACTGAATGGATAAATAGTAGAAGCATCTGGCATTTATGCGTATGTAGATAAGAGTAGATGTACAGTCTAATAGTGAAGCCCTCAAGGACGCATAGAAAGGGAAGAATATTGAATGGAAAGGTGAATATGGTTTTTTATTATTTATATTATTATTCTTGGATTATTCTGACATATTTTTTGATTATTTTGAAAATTTCTCATTTTAACACAGTTATTACTTTGGGTTGAATGATATTAGCAAGTTTGGAATATGCGCTATTGTGGGTCACTGCAATATTTATCCACACACCGTACATGAATTGCTCAGTAATCTTTTTCAGTAAGTATTCAATTTCAAGTGGCTGAGAGTATACGTCGTAGTATCTGTGTATAAGACCTTAAGTAACTGGGTTTTGTGTCGATTGAGATCATATATGAATATATTCACACCGACCTCAGCATTCGCGTACGAATCAACGCTTCCCATGAATCCGATATCAACAAGGGATTTTATGATCCGAATCCAACTCAGATAAAGTCGGAGCAAGGAGCGGAAGAAACGACTTGGCTAAAGCGGCGTAAAGAAAGCTTTTCGGCCCTTTGAATGGAAAAATCTTCCTCTTTCCTTCTCTGGCACTTCAAAAAGTTCGTCCTGGAGAGCCGCCAAAAATCTCAGTGGAATTGCAAAGAGTTGTGAGGCGATAGCTCTTTCTCCCACTCAAAGTACTGTTGCCAAACCTCGCAGTAATTGGTCGTGTACTGTTAGTTAGTTCTGCAATAAGAATGGCATCCCGTTCATCACGTTGATCTATATCATTTTATCTAGGTGATTCAATATCACGAGAGAACTGATGGTGACATCATAGATCGCCATAATGTCATGAAGGAAGTGAGTAAATTGTGTGATGCCTTTACTATTAGCCCCCACGTTTGCCTGACATTACATTTTCATAA
This sequence comes from Stenodema calcarata, assembly GCA_963920205.1. Taxonomy (NCBI): domain Eukaryota; kingdom Metazoa; phylum Arthropoda; class Insecta; order Hemiptera; family Miridae; genus Stenodema; species Stenodema calcarata. Next base: position 2,066,780 of record OY986056.1, on the reverse strand, counting down.
ACTTCAGATCCAGTGAAAATGAATAGTTAACGTTTTTTCCTTAATCAATATGGCATTATAGCATTAACCCATTTAAGTCTTATACTCGAACAAAATATTTGGCGGGAGGTAAAATTACGTACCTACTGTAATCTACCTCTAATAGCCCTATGCTACATGCAGTGATCCCTTCAATTACATATTCGCCTTTTAATTCAATATTTTTCCTGATCTATTGGAAAATCGTTCCAATTCGTCCTCGAGTGCCTCAAAATTGGAGTATACCTTCCTTATGAATACGTCCCTCTTATCTACATACGTATAGCTGCCACATGCTCCACTACATGTACTAAGGTCTTGTTTGAAATGGTTAAACAGATTGAAATCCGGTGGCAAAATTTAAAATTGAGCATAACAGCATTTGAACTAGGGATTTCCATCGGTAGCCAACATATCGGCATTTCGGTATTCGATAGTATCGGAGGTAAGGTATCGATGACGATATTAAATTGTATTGTATAGCTCAGTATCGATACTTTTTGCAACCGATAGTATCGATCAAAAATATCGATATTTACCTACTAAAATATCGGTTGAAAAAACATTCAATCAAAAAACTATGTAAATAGGTTCCTAAGCCCAACTGTAATGTCAATTTTCTGGCAATGAGTTTTCGACTATAGTTTTCAGACCTATTCAAATATGAGACTTATGGTTAAATAGGTGTGAAAACTATAGTCAAAACTCTTGTCAGAAAATTGACATTGCAGTTGGGCTTAGGTACCTATTTACATAGTTTTTTTTTTTTTTTTACATGTACTTCGTACCTAGGTACTACCTGTTCACGACTCAGACAAATTAAACATAAATTACAGACACCTACACTCACCCTTATTAAAATCAACACAAAGGGTTCCCCTTCTTCTTCTTTCAATTTTCCTGTCCAGGCCGACACCATGATGGACAAATTTAGTGAATTTACTCATGAAGGCTAGAACATCCATTGAACTAGTTACTAGTAGAAAACCTGGATTTTTCATTCGACTCGAGAATCTTGGAAATGTTGGATATATCGGATAAAAAGAATATATCGCAAGAAACTATCGGTTACTCAAGTATCGATTACTATCCGACTATGCACTATAGATATAAAAATATCGATATTTCGATAATATCGACTGTAGATGGCCATCCCTAATTTGAACCCCGCGATGTTGAACAATACGGAATTCCTCTACATGGCCGTTCACTATTGTTTCCGTTCCATTCTACTGCCATTCTTCAATATGCACTCTATTTCATCCGCATCTGATTCATCGTATTCTTCCAAAGGAGATGTATCGCTGCAGGAGTCGGCGTCAGCGAGATCCTATCGACTTTCGAGAGATTCAACGACTTCACTCATCAACCCGTCAACGACCACTATTGTCTCAAACCCCTTCACTGATTATTAGAAGTCAGAGTTTTGCTCAGGTGGCGGATATCGTACGAACTAGGGATGTATGATACTTCGAAATGTATCGATACATATTGTATCGATATTTCTAAAAAGTATCGGAAAATATCATGCTGATACTTTGAAAAAGTATCGATACATTCAAGTATCGATACTTTTTACAAACTCAAAATTAGAAAAGTTCCAAATTTTTTACTTAGTCATTTAAAAAAAATTATTTGAAGAATACTTGAACAATTTGAATTTAAGAACATTTATTAGGTAGGTCGCACTTTTTGGTAGGATTCACTTCAAGCAAGTTGCACACAGCTAAAACGTTAGATTATTTTTTGAAGAAATCTCAAACTGAGATTTTGACATTTTATGTCTTTGCTATGGCACACAAACAAAAAAATCGTCACGAAAATTGTTGACGAAAAGTAACTTCCTCATTTTCCAACCCATGAAAATCGTTCACCACTCGTTGGAAAGCCCTCAATTTATCGAATATTTCCATGCCCTGCACACGACCGTGGATGTACGGAAAGCAGAGTTAAACAGAAGACAATGTAGAAGACAATGATACTACAACCGAAACAGTTGTAGTATCACAACATGTGTGTTTAATGTACCATGGTTTATTAGGGTGTATATATAGGAATGCTACGTGAAATTGTAGTTGGGTGTTAGAGGTGTTTTCGAGTTCATTTTGAAGTGAATTTTGAAAGTAAACCTTAATTCACAGGATAACCGAAACAGTTGTAGTATCACAACATGTGTGTTTAATGTACCATGGTTTATTAGGGTGTATATTAGGGTAATGAGGGAGGAAATGGGGGGGTGATGGTGGTGGGGACTAAAGACATAAAATGTCCCAATGTGTTGCAGACTCGTATGCAAGCGTTTGTGTCTGTTCGGTGAGCAAGAAATTCATACACACACACACACATTTTGACATTGACATTGCACCTACCTACCAAGTAAGTAACAGCCGACAAACAATGCAAAAAACTGCACAAAGGATGTATTGAATCGGAATTTCTCAATCTCAAACAACGCGAACGCGCTAAAGTGGAGTAGGTACCTATCAGTTATTTTATAATTCTATGGTGGAACTGGAACACTGGAAGGGGAAGGCGCAAAACAACACAATCCATGAGGCCGTGTTTATTTGTCCTGGCCGCATCCATGCCTGACATAAGTGCACACTTGAGTTGTTTCACGTTTCCAGTCCTACTAGATGCTGATCAGTATCAGTTGAATGAGTGATCATCTCCATTTTTATGTCAAGGTTGTTGACAAATGGTGGGACTTCAGGCATGGTAGCGATCAGGCTTTGTAGTCTTCTGTGAAACTTGGAAGTAATAAAAGATCCTTGAAAAAAGTATCGGTGTCGATACCGCGAAAAGAGGAAAAGTATCCCGATACATTGCACAAAAAAAGTATCAAAAAGTATCGATACTTTTCAAAAGTATCGATATTTTGAAGTATCGATACTTTTTATACATCCCCAATACGAACCGATTAAATCGGTCCGATTTCATATTACAACAGTCGCTTTCGGGCAGCTTGTTTGTTTATTATTCTAACCATTGGACTTTTGAGCTTACCAAACTCCAGATAGGACCTGGACCCAGATAATTCCGATCGACTGGGATTCGTTGATCCAACTTCAGCAAAACGTCGTAAAACGGATACTGGAATGATTCTAACCCATAACAATAAAAAACGGAGGTATAGAGTGAGAGAGTCTATTCCCACGAAAATAATGAGTACAATAATTATTGTTAAATCGATTTCGACGATTAGGTCATTCGACCATTCGACGATTAGGTAACAAACATGAACTGAGGGTACATCATGAAATACAGCTTATATAAATATAGTAGCAGAAGTGAAAGGTATCATCCAATCGGATTGAAGCAGGTTACAGTGAAGGGAGAACTTAAATCCTATTGGCTCAGAGAAGGGAAGGGGCGGATCAACAAATGCCAATTAAGACAGACAAAGTGAAAGGGAGCTTAAACAATGGTGAGGGTAACATTGTGAGGGGGGGGGGGGGGGTACCAAGCTATTGCAGGAATGTACCTATTAACGGTGAAATATGTTGAGGGATCACCTCATTTAGACATTTACCAGACCTATCACTCTTAAGAATTTCGAATTTTTCAATTTTTTCAATTTTTCAATACATTTTTTATGTATTTCATGATGTACCTTCAGTTCATGTTTGTTACTGATGATGACCTAATCGTCGAAATCGATTTAACAATAATTGTACTCATTGTTGTACTCATTATTTTCGTGGAAATAGACTCTCTCACTCTATACCTCCGTTTTTTTATTAAAATGGGTTTCCACAACCTCGTCGCGAGTGATCTAATTCGTACTAACCCATAACCCATTTTCGCCATAGCTTGAGATAGCATTGAAAAAGCCTTTAGACACTGAAAAAGCTTTTGATAAAACCTGGCATGCTGGACTAATGTCAAACTTAAGCCACACCTTTCTGATACCTACTTTCGACTGATACAATCGTTTCTTACTTACAGAACGTACAGAGTCTCTGTGCCTTCTCTCAGGAACTCTCTTTCGATCCACACATCTGTTCCGCAAGGCAGTGGTCATTGGCCCATTATTGTATGTACTCTACATTCGGTACGTGCCTACATACAATGATGAGGTCGCAATTTCAGCTCAGTTTGCCGACGACTGTGCCTACTTAACTAAGCACCCCAAATGGAGGATTAAGATTAATGCACCCAAATTCAATTTACACCTACGAACGGATATTCTTGCCCAACAGTGACAATGGATAGATAGGTTTGACAGGAGATCAACGGCCAACATGGCGAGAACACATGTTCTATGTATATAATATATTCTATATAATATCCGGTAAAATCCGCTACAGAATCTATCAGCTGAAACCACTCCTGACTAATTATTAGTCTATTATAGATAACCTCAGCATTAAAAACATGTTGTTGATTTACCCCACCATGATCAAACCCACACGGGAGTGGTCTTTGGTCATCTGTATCACACACTCCGATAAACAGTGTGCAAGTGCTTCAAAATTATGTACTCTGACTGGTACATCAGTTACGAAGAACTCCACAAGGATCTTGAAATACCAACAGTCAAGGATTGCCTGATTGCCATCAGAATTCTGGTCTGATCGTTTCGCTCTGGGAATTTCAATCTCCCGACTTCAAAGGTGAGATTGTCAACCCGACTTCACCAGTTCAATATCCCGACCTGAAGGCGACACAATAACTCCAGGCCTCGAATAATGCCTTCAGTAAGTACAGCTGTTTGTCGTCATCGTCGTTTGAGTAGGAATCTGCACTTCCTTCCAGTGCCAAACTTACAGAAAGAAGCGAAAACAGCAAAGAACACAACAAATTACAATTAGTTTAAAGAATGAAAGACGGAACGGGGCTGTGAGCTACTTTGAGCCTTGATTCCATATAACAATCGTCGTATACCTCTTGGAAGTGGTCCTTGGCATCCTTGAGTATTCAAAAAGCTGTCTTGCGCCCCAGGATACTACCAGACGTGCTCATAAACTTATGAGCTAACTTCGAATTAACACTCACACCCTACCAATACAAGAGTAATTATTTGTGGAAATTCGAACTTTTTTGTTCACCCAAATTTGTGTTAGTTGAATAACTACTCACTGCCTCTATATTTGGTGATTATACAGAAGTTTATTTTCTAGTAGGTATTACAAAAATACCGAAGGACAAGTGGAGCGACCTGCAATCTTCAGACACTTCATCCACTTCATTCCTTGTGATGATCTCAGTCGACTGATGGACAAGAGGAAGGAAGAAACCGCAAAAAATAAAGCTTCCTCAAGTAATAAAGCGAAGTAGTGTCGTCCTTATTGTATAATCAAAAGTCCTTACTAACTTTGTGCCTACGAGATCCCTCCGAGACAAGTTCCTATTTCTTAGAGTTCTGAAATAATTATGTATTACTTCGTTTCTTGTCAAATTAGCAAAGCCGTTAATAACAGTGGCGGCTCGTCCATAAGGCCACCTTGGCCCTCGCCCCACCCAAAAATTTGCAAAGGAAAACAGAAAAACTCTGCAAATTCTTGACACAACGGTTTATTATCTTCCTTGTGCAGATCACCCTTCTGTCTATACCAGACTGTATTGCAAATCGGCACCATACCATATTCTCACCGTACTCATACCATACCATTAGAATTTCTTTCCTATCATACCATACTGTATTATACCAAATCATACATACAATAATATACTATACCATACTCATACCATGTCATACAAACCGAGTGAATATTGTAATGTCATCCATTTCTGACCTATATTTAAAATTTCAAGTATCTAGCTCATCATCAAAATTTAATTTGTTTAAACAAATAGGTATTATTTAAACAATTTTACAGACAAGAAACCGAGTGAATATTGCATTGTGATCCAGTTCTGACCTATTTTTGGTTTATTATCTTCGATAATGAACCATTGGAATCGCCCAAAGAAAAAAATTTTTTAACCCCCCCTCAAAATTTGTTGGTTTACGTTTCAAGATACGTAGATTCAGAAAATCGAATAAAAAAAACTCTGCAAATTCTTGACACAACGGTTCATTATCTTCTTTGTACAGATCACCCTTCTGTCTAGATCACTAGGTCTAAATGTCTAGATCCTAAATGTTAGATTAATTATTATTATCAATTATCACTAATTATTAACAATTTTATCAAGTACCTAGTGAAAATTATTATAATTTATTATTAGGTATTAATAATTCCGTAGCACGAAACGCACCTCAGAACAACAAACTCGACATCACTTAAGCCATATGATGTTCCAAAGAACTTGTTAGTATGAAAATGGACCTGTATTTCAACAGTTTGATTCACGATCCTGTAGTGAGGCACAATCTTTGAGCCTTCATTGTGAACGAACGGCTGGTCGTACAAAGCTGCGGATGGTCTTAAAAAATTCTACGGAACAAACTCTATCTAAATATGAAATAAAAAACATACCGTTCTATATGTACCTACCAACAAACATTCGAAATTACCTTCATTTCCGTAGCACGAAACGCACCTCAGAACAACAAACTCGACATCACTTAAGCCATATGATGTTCCAAAGAGCTTGTTAGTATGAAAATGGACCTGTATTTCAACAGTTTGAGTCACGATCGTGTTGTGAGGCACAATCTTTGAGCCGTCATTGTGAACGAACGGCTGGTCGTACAAAGCTGCGGATGGTCTTAAAAAATTCTACGGAACAAACTCTATCCAAATATGAAATAAAAAACATACCGTTCTATATGAATTTTTCGAGATATGAGATTTTCAAATTTTCAAAATTCGTTTTGAACCCCTTCCCCTTGACCTAGGGTTATGAAAAGTTTCGAGGACCATTGTGGGGTTGGTCGAAACCCATAAAAAAAATTTCGTAATTTTAACTCAACGCTAACTGGGCAAAGTGGCGCGGACGGCGTACGGCGGACGGCGTACGGCGGACGGACGGATTTTTTTTTATTCGATTTTCTGAATCTACGTATCTTGAAACGTAAACCAACAAATTTTGAGGGGGGGTTAAAAAAATTTTTTCTTTGGGCGATTCCAATGGTTCATTATCGAAGATAATAAACCAAAATCCGTCCGTCCGCCGTACGCCGTCCGCCGTCCGCGCCACTTTGCCCAGTTAACGTTGAGCTAAAATTACGAAATTTGGTTTCTGGGTTCGGACCAGCCCCACAATGGTCCTCGAAACTTTTCATAACCCTAGGTCAAGGGGAAGGGGTTCAAAACGAATTTTGAAATTTTGAAAATTTCATATCTCAAAAAATTCATATAGAACGGTATGTTTTTTATTTCATATTTAGATAGAGTTTGTTCCGTAGAATTTTTTAAGACCATCCGCAGCTTTGTACGACCAGCCGTTCGTTCACAATGAGGGCTCAAAGATTGTGCCTCACAACACGATCATGACTCAAACTGTTGAAATACAGGTCCATTTTCATACTAACAAGCTCTTTGGAACATCATATGGCTTAAGTGATGTCGAGTTTGTTGTTCTGAGTGCGTTTCGTGCTACGGAAATGAAGGTAATTTCGAATGTTTGTTGGTAGGTACTTCTTTTATAGAAAAATTATTACCGACGTAGTATTAAAAACCCCAGAATTATATCGTATTAATTAATCATAATTAATAATAATTATTATTAATAATAAATACAAATTATTAATACCTAACAATAAATTATAATAATTTTCACTAGGTACTTGATAAAATTGTTAATAATTAGTGATATTAATAATAATAATTAATCTAACATTTACGATCTAGACATTTAGACCTAGTGATCTAAACAGAAGGGTGATCTGTACAAAGAAGATAATGAACCGTTGTGTCAAGAATTTGCAGAGTTTTAAAATTTCAAGTCAATAGCTCAGCATCAAAATTTAATTTGTATTATTACAAAAAGGTAATATTTAAACAATTTTACAGATGAGAAACCGAGTGAATATTGCAATGTGGTCTATCCCCGACTCACGGTTTAAATTTCTAGACTGTAGTTTACCGGGAAGATGAAAAAAGGTAGTTTTATTCTGGGCGTCTGGGGGTTGGGTCACATAACGGCCGTTTTCGACGCGAAAGTTTAGTGTTTTTCCTAAACCTTTGCGCGGTCACTGTGAACGAACGGCTGGTCGCAAAAAAATCCAATTGGTCTTAAAAGATTTTTTAGATCATTCAAAAGTGAACTAAAAATTTGTAGAGATATGAAAAATATAAAGATAAAAGATACGAAATTTCAAAGTTCGTTTTGAACCCCTTCCCCTTGACCTAGGGTTATGAAAAGTTTCGAGGATCATTGTGGGGCTGGTCCAAACCCAGAAACCAAATTTTGTAATTTTAGCTCAACGCTAACTGGGCAAAGTGGCACGGACGGCGTACGGGGGACGGCGTAGGGGTGACGGACGGATTTTTTTTTATTCGATTTTCTGAATCTACGTATCTTGAAACGTAAACCAACAAATTTTGAGGGGGGGTTAAAAAAATCGTTTCTTTGGGCGATTCCAATGGTTCATTATCGAAGATAATAAACCAAAACATAGAACAAGGAGAAAAAAATCTTAACTTCTACTACCCACCATGGAAGAAGGGAGATCTCCCTTCTTCCATGACTACCCACTTCCACTGAGCTCTTGCAGGCGGGCGGCTATTTCGTCTGACTTCGATAGAAGTCGTGGCCACAACGCATTTTGTTTCGATTTATCGATTAAAAAAGTCGATTATCGGATCGACCAGAAGTGCCCCAGTCTCAATGTTGAAGGTATAGGCGCTTCCTGGGGTGGGGGAAGGCACCCTGTGTTCCGCAATAGAGGCCATTCCGGGCGGTGGCCAAAATATCGAATCAAGTTGAACGCCGAAAACAATCGATCGTTGAATCGTTCCTTGTCAAGGAAGAAGGGAGTTTCATTCCTCCATGCTTTCTTCCATGTTCGATAAGAATGATATCAAAACGTTGCCTGACGTTATAATATATTATTTTGAATGCATTGACTGGTGGTTTTTAGCTTCGTATTTACTCATCATAGTAAAAGTGAATTATTGTCTCCATAATATTAATCAACTAAACATTGAAATTTAATATCTCACGTGCAACGCGTGAACGCTTTGCTAGTCGTCAAGACTGAATGGATCACTATTCGCCCAAGGGAATCTCATTTGTTGATTTCTACATTCTGTATGTTAATAACAGTTAATAACCGTTAATAACAGTAATATACATAATATTATTATGTAGCTCAGCCAACCGTTGAGAATACTGTTTTATTTGTTATCCCTGAAACTGATGGTGACTTCGTTGACTCGAGCTTTGTTTGAGCTAACCAACGAACTCTAAAAGCTAGTTGAAATCAATCTTGCTGTTCTGTGATTGTTCAAAATGTTTTGATACGATTGGATAAGAAAACGTATGTGCAATCTGGGCATAAGAGGACATTTTTAGAGGGGGTTTTCAAGGTACCACTCGGCTAGGAAGCAGATGGTCGCGATTGCTAATTTTTAAAAACCCCAGTAATAGAAACTCCAATAATATAATTTTTTGACTACCTTTATAATGTACTCTTTGAATAGTACTCGTACAGTCACAATTTCTCTTTTATTCTTCCTATCATTTTGAAGATAATTATTTGGGTGGGTAGGTGGGATTGCCTTGCAGCCACCTCCTCGTCGGTAATCCTGGATACTGGTCAGTAACCTTCCCTCTCCTCAAGAGAACTCTTTGGAGAACGATGTTTCCTGACTTGCTAAGAGCTGCGTACCACTAATTATGAAGCAGTTTAGCTGTAAGGGTAGTTTGAGTTTAGTTCCTATAGTGAGTACCTAATAGGTAGGTAATAGGTATGCACCTAAATATTGCCCTGGTGCCCCACCAGTTTCTGAGCCCACGAGCCGCCCCTGGTTAATAGGTAATTGTATTTTCTTCCGTTTTTTTTAACTTCATTAAAATTTTCAAGTTGAAAATTTTCGAATGAAATTTTTGAGTTAGAGATCCTTGTAGGTACTCCCGTGATGTGAAACACTGTGTTACCAGCTTTATGACTTCAAAGTCGCTAACTATCATATTACAAAGATTGATAATAATATTTTTTTATTCAAGTTTAAAGAAAACATCTTTTTAAACTACTTTCTGATACCATTATTTTGGTCTTCCACTCCTATGGCTTTACTTCCACTACCTATGTACATATTGGCAATTTAGAAAAACGAATAAAAATTCTATTTTATTTCTATTTTTGTTATCATACTGAGTGATGATACAGATCTTTGCAACAGGCCCTACCAACCAAAATCAACGAAGCAACAACCTATCAATCCCTGGTATTACGACGATGTTGATAGGTGGTGTTGTCGAAAGACCAGGGATCTTGAAGTATTGAATTGTGGATTATATCATAATCCACAATAATTGTGGATTATGATTGTGGAGTATTGAATTATTCAATACTTCAAGATAATTCAATACATCGGAGGTGTGTACAATGGTGTTAAAGGTTGAAATTGGCATCAGAAATGACCACGACCTCAATAACTTGGCTTGGTAATGTGTTTTCCTTCTCCTGTAAAGTTGGACACATGGTTCTGGCGACGATATACATGTACCAATATGTATATTATACCTATCATTCAATATAACATAAATGTTCAACTATATTTCAGCCTGTTTGTATCATATTTTAAATTTTACTTCATCTCAGTGTTCATTACTTAAGACTTGCTGCCATTTCCATGCAGATTGAACTGAGGCTGAACATTTTTGCATTTTGTATAATGGGCTATTGTGTCAAAATCTGACAGGAACTTCTGTGAGTACCAATTGTTATTTTTTTAAAGCATAAAAAGACTAGTCACGAAGCGTAAAAGGAAATGAACATTCGCAAGAAGGGTGGGCTACACCATTCATTTTACTCCTTTTGAAATCTTAATGAAGAGAAAGAGATAATTCTAAAGGTTGAAGTGCCGGATTCGGAGGAGGAATTTGTAGATGGAAGAGGTAATATACCTCAAGGAGGCTGAAAGTTTTAGGGTTCCCTTTTATCTCAAAAACAGGCCGTGGAAGAGAAAAAATGGGGACGATAGATGGTTAGGCATTTAAAGAAGGAAGTTGTGCATTCAAGAGGGGCTTAAATTGTTGAATGGAAGGGACAGACGGACCGGCAGACGATTTTAAAGAGGGTCGAAGGTGTCATTCATGCTGGAGGAAACGACTTTGACAAAAGGTGCCTGAGCCCTGGTAGGTATGACCCCTTGAGTATTGAGAGCGGCCGACACTCGTGGTTTTGACCAGGTTGGCCAAAACACACAACCAAGTATTTTGTACGACAATAGGTGAAGTGGGCAACTCAGAAGAAGAACCAGCTGTGGGCCTTTTTTTCCTCTTCTTTGTAAGATGTGTGGCAAATATGAATAGAGGGAGGTCATTTCCTGGGAAACAAATGGTCCTTCTCGAAGAGGTGTAGGTACCAACGAATTGACAAAAGAAAAACCTTACTGAAGTACTAGAATGTAGGTACTAACGAGGTGATCAAAAAGATCCAGAACTTTTTGATTTGTGCGGCCACACGTTGACGTAGGAGGGTGCAGTTGAGCTCGTTTTGTAACCACAACCCTACCAAATAACCTCTTCTTTGTTTCGATTTTCTAGCCCTCTCCACGCCTAAGTTACGGCTGTTTTCGTGAATCGACTTTTTCGTGTTCTGCAATTTTTTTCTTTTATCTCCTCGATCGACTGAAAACGATGTCCTTTCATTGGGAATTTGAGAGTAGGGGGGGGGAAGGGTTAAAGTCCCGTTTTTAACCAAAAACCTTGTGGTGACGAAGGACCCAGTCTCGTGTCGCCCACAGTTCTGCTTTTTTCTGCCGAATATTTTGGCGCAAATTTCTTAGGGTTTCAAGGTAGCGAAAACGATTAATTGTTTCGCCTTACGGGGGTATCCGTTGCCACTTAAAAATGCTGAATTCGATAATATATCTAGGAGCGCACTTAGATCAACATCTCAAGTGGAAGGATCATGTGGCACCATTGGTCAAGAAAATCAGGAAATCAATGCATTACTTTCTAATGCTACGAAGTTGACTAACAATAGAAAATCATGAAATGCTGTATTATGATCATGTACATATCATCTTAATATATGGTATTATTGTATGGGGCGGTACTTATCCATCTAACTTCAATAAAATAAAAATAGCAATGAATTCAGTTTTAAGAATAACAACTAATGCCCATGAGCGTTCTCCAACTAGGTCCCTGTACAAAACCTTCGATGTTCTCACTCCCAGAATAACTTGTAAAAGTTGTGTCATCAGTTGTACTTATATCGAAGGTTTGTAAGAACAGTAAGCGAATATACGGAACACACGTTGTATTGAATAACTACAGAAGGAATATTATAACTTAAGTGAAAAGAATAACGCTGAAAGAATAACGAGTACAATTGTCTATCAGATGTCAGATGTCAGAAGAAGTAATCGGAGGGAAAAAATAACATGATAAGACACACATGGATGCGCAAGTGTTGGTAGGTGTCGAGGTTCAGTTGAAGCCGATTCCGATGGTGGCGCGTGCGGCGAGTCAACGTACTGGTAACAGTCTACCATTAGGTACCTCCACAGTACTCCCCTCCCAGTGATAACGAGATGAGCACAAGTACTTTGATGGAAAATGTACTTGACGTCCGCTCTTGGTGGTAGTTCTTGCCAGTGGGGGACCAGTTGTTGAGGCTGTTGCTGGAACGGGTGTTGGAGTGGGTGTAGGTGGAGCACTTACCTGACCACCTTGGCGAGTGCCAGTACTGCTGGATGTTGAATCAGGCGAGGGGTCAGAAGCTTCCTGGGAGAGCAGGAAGGCTGGCTTAATCCGATCAATGGAAATCGACTGTTCACCCCTATGAGTGCTGATTCTGAACACTTTGTCAGTCCTGGATATCACCTGGTATGGTCCATCATAAGTAGGTTGGAGTGGGCGACGTATAGCATCTTGTCTAACAAATACATGGGAAGCTGTTGTCAAGCTTTGGGGTACATAGACTGACTTGGTTGTGTGATGTTGGAATGCAATGGGACGAAGTGTGCGAACGTGCTCTTGGAGTTTCTGTAAGAAGGCTGACACATCAGAAGTGATTTGGGGTTCCTCAAAGAAATCTGTTGGAAGACTCAAAGACTCACCATACAACATTTCTGCAGGTGTGACCTTGAATTCTGGTATGATGTAGGAACGAAGACCAAGAAGGACCATTGGCAGCTTGGGATACCAATCTTCAGTGAGCTGGGCATTGAGAGCTGATTTCAGGCGTCTGTGCCATCGTTCTACAGCTCCATTGGCAGCAGGATGGTAAGCTGTTGTTTTATTATGCTGAATTCCGAGAATCTTGGCAAGGTTTTCAAAGAGTTGACAATCGAATTGTCGACCACGATCTGTGGTGAGACGTCGAGGGATTCCAAAGCGGGCTATCCAGAAATGCAAGAGAGCGGAGGCGACAGTTTCTGCCGAAATTTCCGTTAGGGGTATTGCTTCTGGCCACCTGGAAAATCTATCAATCGCAGTCAGCAAGTATCGGTATCCATTTGAGATTGGTAGGGGCCCGACTATGTCCACGTTAATATCAGAGAACCTCTTCTCAGCTGGGGGATATGCTCCAATTGCACTTGTTGTATGGCGCCATGTCTTGGCTCTCTGGCAACCAATGCACGTCTTTGCCCAATCACGTCGGGGTCACCAGTTGTAAAAGTTGTTACTGGCTTCGTCCATTGTCGTAATATCGTGTACTGCTATTGAAGATGAGACGGTGTAGGTACTAGTAAGTAATCACAATCGAAGTTGTTGAAGTATATGGCTTACCGATTGAAGAACCTTGCGGATGATCACGTCGGGGTCACCAATTATAAAAGTTGTGTCATCAGTTGTACTTATATCGAAGGTTTGTAAGAACAGTAAGCGAATATACGGAACACACGTTGTATTGAATAACTACAGAAGGATTATTATAACTTAAGTGAAAAGAATAACGCTGAAAGAATAACGAGTACAATTGTCTATCAGATGTCAGAAGAAGTAATCGGAGGGAAAAAATAACATGATAAGACACACATGGATGCGCAAGTGTTGGTAGGTGTCGAGGTTCAGTTGAAGCCGATTCCGATGGTGGCGCGTGCGGCGAGTCAACGTACTGGTAACAGTCTACCATTAGGTACCTCCACAAACTTACATCCATAGAACTGTTGTGTATGTATATCTGATTTTGTTAACCAAGCAATCGGTGGTGCCAGACGCGAGAAAATGCCAAATACCACAATCCCATGAATGATTTCTTCAACAAATTTCTTCGACAAATTCCGTGGCTGGCTCCATCCCTATTTGAACAGTTACCGCTCTTAACCAAGACTGAATCAACGGGGAAATTTAAAAAATTGGTTCTTGAATATTTTGAACTTAGAAATAATGAAAGTAAAATTATAGACAGGTTTGATTTAGTATAATTAAGTGTAGGTAGGTTTTGGGTAACTGCGACTATTAGAGTACTTCCAGGTAGATATTATAGCTACACGTTTTGTACTGAACACCTAATACCAATTAAAATAAGCGTTTCAGATGCATTAATTGTACTACTTACTAGAAAGCAGTGAAGAAACGAGCCTGGACTGGTCACAAGACTTTAGGCTCAGAAATCCACCTTTATTTTGAAACTGTCATTATGTAAGTACTTAGACTGTAAAAATTTTTGTTACTTATATGCATTGTGTACTGTTTTGTTCAATAAATAATTAAATAGATCAATAGATCACTTGATGGTCTTCAGTCGATGTTGATGGCCTTACTGAACGAGGGTCATCTTCACAGGATGTTCTACCTTCCTTAAACCTCTTGAACCACTCTTGACGCCGTGAAAGGCTCATCACGTCCACAGGCCTGTTGAAGAAGTGAAAAAGTTTCAGCAAACGATTTGCCCAATTTCACGCAAAATTTCACGTTAGTTTTTCCTTCCCGTCCATCCACACCAACTAGCAAAAACGCAGAACACGAAAAAGTCACTTCACGAAAACAGCTGTAACTTCGACATGGAAAGGGCTAGAAAATCAAAACAAAGAAGAGGTTATTAGGTAGGAGTAGGATTGTGATTACGAAATGAGCGCAACCGCAGCGTTGTACGTTAATATGGGGCCGCACAAATCAAAAAGTCTTGGAACTTTTTGATCACACCTCTTAGGTATTCAGCTTACTCAGCTTACGAATCGTTTTATTTCCAACGTGAAAGCTAATTTTTACAGCATAAAGCCTGTTGGTAGTAAATCTCTGAGAATCCATTGTCTAAGCACAACATACATCGACGAGGTATTTCACATAACACTGCAAAATCACTCTACCCGGTACGTTCCCTCCATACAATCGGTAGAGAATGATGCTCTACGTATATCAAACGTTCGAGTAATAATGGTATCTCTCAGATAGATAGATTGAGTAGATTCTACTCAAAGGAAGGACTCACCAGAAAATGTTCGGCAAAAGGTACGCGATGTGCTAATCAATTGTGGGAGACGTCGAAAAGCTAAATCACAGGTGAAATTGGAGCTTGCGGTTTTAATTAGAACCACCATCTCTCATAACATCATTACTGTCTCTTCTCTTATTACGCCTGCTGGTTCTTATAATATTATGAACTCACTATTTTCAAAACATAAGGTGAGAAATAACTTTTCCCATATATTCTTGTTCAACTAATTCAAAAGGAGTGATGAATAAAATTAAACAAGGGTCATCTACAAGGTTGTATACCTATTATTGAAATTTGAAACGAAGAGTCTATCGCGTCCATAGCGTTCCGCCCCGCCAAGCAAACAAGTTGAGGAAAACGGTACCAAGTGTTTACTGGACGTCACGAAACGCGTTTTTCAGGTATTTATATCTCGATTCTTATTTGACCAATCAACTTGAAATTTGGTGTGGGTCTTCTTGGTGTGGATAATAAAACGCCCTGAAAGATTCAACTCGCTAGGTCCAAAGGGAGCAGAGTTATACAACTTCAGCAGCCCATTATTTCAACCCAAAAACTTTTAGGGGGAAAAAAATCAGATATTGTTGGCTAACATTGTTAACTTTGACGAGTCTACAGCCTGGGTAACAGGACTCATCGACTTGAAGTTTTGTACAGACCCTCTTTATAATATAACCCAGTGCTATTTGAAAGATTTAACCAATTATCTCAACCCAAGAAAGTTTCAACAATAAAACAACGGAAACTTGGCTAATTTTGGCCACTTTGACGGGTCCACAGTCGATCAACTTAAAATTTGGCATGGATATTTTGACGGTTCTTCAGCCTTACCATGTTCTTCTTCTTACTCTGTTCTAACTCTTCTCCTTACCATGTTGGGCAAGGCTAATGTAGTTATTTTATTTATTAATTAATTAATAACTTATAAATTTACAAATAAATAAAGGAATGATTTTTATAATTTTATTAATTACTTAATTGATAATTTCCTAGTAATAAAATAATAATTAATACAACAAAAAGATGTGATATCCCCTCAAAAAAACACTCTATATAAAAATATCAATCTCGCAAATATCATTCTACAGCGGGCGAAAAAAGTTTTGATGTCCATTTTCCCCGCCCGCCTTTTTCCTTCCAACTAAAGAGATGTCCTAACCACTTCAAAAGACGTTTTTATTACTACACATCTAATACATATGTGTAGTACCTAATAAAAACGTTTGTCCATGGCGCAGAGGGGAGATTTCGAAACGGGTGCCAACTATATGGTACTTCCGTAGCAACCTCAATACAACTCCGACTAATTCTGACTAACTCTGAATAATTCAGATGGTCTGAAATTTCGTACAGCAGTTAGAAAAACCACTTATGAACCATGTCTGGGGAACTAATTGCATTGGAAATTCTTGCTGAAATTGCATGTAATGGGGCCTGACCACTTACTCTATTTTAGAGCTTCAGTGTTGCGTCGCTTTAACCCGGAAGGTACGTTGACAGTGGCGGCTCGTCCATAAGGCCACCTTGGCCCTCGCCCCACCCAAAAATTTGCAAAGGAAAACAGAAAAAACATAGAACAAGGAGAAAAAAAATCTTACCTACTACTACCCACCATGGAAGAAGGGAGATCTCCCTTCTTCCATGACTATCCACTTCCACTGAGCTCTTGCAGGCGGGCGGCTATTTCGTCTGACTTCGATAGAAGTCGTGGCCACAACGCAGTTTGTTTAGATTTATCGATTAAAAAAGTCGATTATCGGATCGACCAGAAGTGCCCCAGTCTCAATGTTGAAGGTATAGGCGCTTCCTGGGGTGGGGGAAGGCACCCTGTGTTCCGCAATAGGGGCCATTCCGGGCGGTGGCCAAAATATCGAATCAAGTTGAACGCCGAAAACAATCGATCGTTGAATCGTTCCTTGTCAAGGAAGAAGGGAGTTTCATTCCTCCATGCTTTCTTCCATGTTCGATAAGAATGATATCAAAACGTTGCCTGGCGTTATAATATATTATTTTGAATGCATTGACTGGTGGTTTTTAGCTTCGTATTTACTCATCATAGTAAAAGTGAATTATTGTCTCCATAATATTAATCAACTAAACATTGAAATTTAATATCTCACGTGCAACGCGTGAACGCTTTGCTAGTCGTCAAGACTGAATGGATCACTATTCGCCCAAGGGAATCTCATTTGTTGATTTCTACATTCTGTATGTTAATAACAGTTAATAACCGTTAATAACAGTAATATACATAATATTATTATGTAGCTCAGCCAACCGTTGAGAATACTGTTTTATTTGTTATCCCTGAAACTGATGGTGACTTCGTTGACTCGAGCTTTGTTTGAGCTAACCAACGAACTCTAAAAGCTAGTTGAAATCAATCTTGCTGTTCTGTGATCGTTCAAAATGTTTTGATACGATTGGATAAGAAAACGTATGTGCAATCTGGGCATAAGAGGACATTTTTAGAGGGGGTTTTCAAGGTACCACTCGGCTAGGAAGCAGATGGTCGCGATTGCTAATTTTTAAAAACCCCAGTAATAGAAACTCCAATAATATAATTTTTTGACTACCTTTATAATGTACTCTTTGAATAGTACTCGTACAGTCACAATTTCTCTTTTATTCTTCCTATCATTTTGAAGATAATTATTTGGGTGGGTAGGTGGGATTGCCTTGCAGCCACCTCCTCGTCGGTAATCCTGGATACTAGTCAGTAACCTTCCCTCTCCTCAAGAGAACTCTTTGGAGAACGATGTTTCCTGACTTGCTAAGAGCTGCATACCACTAATTATGAAGCAGTTTAGCTGTAAGGGTAGTTTGAGTTTAGTTCCTATAGTGAGTACCTAATAGGTAGGTATGCACCTAAATATTGCCCTGGTGCCCCACCAGTTTCTGAGCCCACGAGCCGCCCCTGTACGTTGATGGTATCCAACACGTAGAAAGAATACCTACGTCACATTATCGCTAGAGTTATTTCAGTACAACCCGTTAAAGCTCTATTCAACTAAAGGTACAAGGTAAATTAATTTAAAACATCTGAAAAGTTAATGACGATTAATGACGGTGCTGGAATGAATGAACTATAGGTAGATATGACAACATAAACATAAATAAAACTTACATTTTACCAACATTCTATATCAAAATTTCCGTGAATTTTGAAATATCCATCACGACATTTCCTATACCAACTTTATGTATTGTGCTCCCTGTGATGAGATTGTGCAGTCTCGCTGCCTCTTTCTCCCACCTGTCACGTCTTTCCACGTCTGTAGGAGTTCAATAATTCTGTGTTTATAGTCGTGATCCGTATATTTTTAGGAGAGGGATCAGAGTTGAATGGGGTTTGACACTCGAATTCAACTGATCTGTGTGTCAAAACTTTAGCTATGACCCCCGTCACCTCGCCGATTGGAAAACTGTTCTTCAGTTCTTGACTTTTTAAATAATACTCGTACAATTATTTATGTCTATTGGTCCTACGTTTTTACTTATCTTCCATATACGGATATGTTCATGAACTAATCGACGATTTTGATTATTCAACTAAAATGAAACCTTATTGGTTTTCAGGTATGTCCAAGTTCGACTTCCACTGTTCTAATATTATCGTAAGTACCTAGAAATAATCGTTCACGCTTACCAATTGTTTTGATTGAAACAGGGATATTAGTGTTTCATAAGCAATAAGATTGGTACCTACTGTGAGTGTGAGATTCTTTCTCAGTAGTTTTCATATTCATCAATGAGCCTTTCAATATTTCCCCATGGTTATTGCTTCAACTGATCTCATCAATCTTCATCATTTTTAATTATTATTGATTATTATTAATATTCAACTCGATATCTGAAAACCATGTGCTTTTCGAATCAGCTAGGCCAATACGAGCCCGACAGGCTGCCGAAGGATTCACGCTCTTGTTGACGCCTTCCGATCTGCTCCTTCTTTTAGCCCTCATTGTGAACGAATGGCTGGTCGTGCAAAATTCCGGATGTTCTTGAAAAATTCTAAAAATTAAACTCTATTCAAATCTCTACAAAAACTACACCGTTCAATTTGAATTTTTTGAGATATGACGTGTTCAAAATTTAAAAATTCGTTTTGCACCCCTTCCCATTGGCATAGGGTTGTGAAAAGTTTCGATCATTGCGGACTTGACCGAATCCGTAAACCAAATTTCGTAATTTTAGCACAACGCTAACTGGGCGGACGAACGGATTTTCGGTTTATTATCTTCAATAGTGAACCATTGGAATCGACCAAAGAATAAAATTTTTTAACCACCCCTCAAAATTTGATGGTTTACGTTTCAAGATATCTAGATTCAGGAAATCTAAACTCTGCCCAGTTAGCGTTGTGCTAAAATTACGCCATTTTTATTACCGGTTCGGACCAACCCCACAATGATCCTCGAAGGTTTCCATAACCACAGGTCAAGGGGAAAGGGTTCAAAACGAATGTCGGTGAAACACGTTTGGCCACCAAGGCCTCCGAAGCGGGCCACACGATTGGCCACACGATTTACATCTCGTTTGGCCACGGGGTTTTACGCTGGGAAAGATTGCAGACACCCCCCCCCCCCCCCCCCTTCAGCTCATCAACCACCCTCATTTGCCCGCTTCCCTCTTTCTCACCCACTTCCACATTCACCCACAATTTAAATTTATGTAGTTGTGGCGAGGGGTGGAGACAACCCCCGCCCCCTTTTCCATCTTCACCGTCAACCTCCTCCATCCTCCCCCTCCCCCCCCCCTCCACCATCATTCCCCGCCTTCTTATCTCACCCACAACTTCATTTATCCATCGATAAATAATACTCAATATTATTTAATTAGGTAGGTGATAATTTTCATTTAAATTAATCACTAGGGGCTGGTGACAAGTCCACAAGGTGGTCCTCGACGATCTCCTTTACAGCCGAGTATTGCGCAAAACAAGTGTTTCATCATTAAATAAGAATAGGTGGGTTTTGTCAAAAGAACAGACCATTTATTTTGTTGGCCTGTGTCATTTATAAGTACTTATAAATTTCGTATGTACTTAACACAGGCCCACCAAAAAATGGTCTGTTCTTTTCACAAGACCCATACGTTCTTATGTATTTTTAGACGCTTAATCCGAATCTGTACTCAAAATATGGGGTCCCAGTCGATTTTCGCGAGATAATCTTGAAAAACACCAAAAAATCTCATTATTTTATCATTTTTGGAGGTTAGAGAAAAACAAACTCCCCCCCCCCCCCAAGGATCAACCACGTTTCTTCATATTCAAAGTGCCTACTCAAGTTTGAGAACGAAATAAGATTCTGACTTCACGATCGTATTAAGTGTATAACAACCTTTAAAATGAAGTGTCACTTGTCAGACTTTCATTATTTGCGTTCAAGATGTGCTACTGCGAGAATATGATGTATCTAGCTAATATTGCAGAAATTTGTTTATTACAATACGGTATTGTTTCAGTGTATTAATAATTATTACTACATAATTGTCACTATCCTTGATTGAAAAATGTATTTTTCTAATTATTGGTTTAAATATCCATAGCATAGAGATGCCAATCAATTTTAATTTATTTTGTTTTATAAGTTTTTTAGGAAACAAGCTCTATTTGTATGTTGAAGAAGTATTTTTAAAATAACTGATATAGGTACCCGTATATTCTTGAAGCTAATTTGTATGATTTATATCCTGTAAGAAAGGTAGAGAGGACTGCAAGGTCCTTTTTTATGCAAGTAAATAAACCTTCAATCAATCAATAATCGCCAGAAGTACTTAAATTTAAATTGAGGGTAGTGTGAATGTGGAAGTGGGAGGGAGAGAAGTGGAAGTGGGAAGAGGGAAGCGGGCAAATGAGGGTGGTTGATGAGGCGATGGGAGGGGGGGGTCTACAATCCTTTCTCCCTCCCACCCATCCATACATCAAATTTAAATTGTGGGTGAATGTGGAGCGGGTGAAAAAGAGGGGAGTTGTTTGCTCCTTCTCTCCCCCCCCCCACAATCACCCGTACATAAAATAATTTTATATAAATTATTTATATAGTGGGTGGATGTAGAGGTGGGATAGAAAGAGACCCCCACGACTCCCCTCCCTTTCCGTCACTCTCACCGCAGATCCAAGAATATTACTTACGCATCCAACGTAATCTTGAAGATTTTCCAAAGAGCGCTACAACCCGGTTTTACCATAACATTACCCCGGGTTCAAAAACATCAATTTCTCAAATCCCGTCGTCAACAGCTTTTATTTGAACCCACAAATTATAATAATCGTAAATCTAGCCCCTCCCCACTGCCGATTCGGGAGGAGGGGTACCTACCCTTGGGTTCAAAATAGTAGGGATGGGATATCTAAAGCTGAATATCGATATCAGGATCAGTATCGATATCAATATCGGAAGAGTGGTATTGATACCAATGGAATATCGGCTTCATAATATCGATATCAGCCGATATCGATATTAATAAATTGGAATGTAATTATTATATTATTATCCTCATGAAGAGTTTTCTTTTTCTCTTTTTCATTACAGTACCTACTCACTCAGATAGTCAGGGACCTACTTTATTCTTAATTGTAAATGTTCAATTACATTCAATGGATCAAGTATTAAATACTTGAATAAATTTTATAAGGGGAAAGTATTAACCTCAAGAAGTAAGGGAACTTTTTATTCAATGAGACGACTCTGGGAAAAAATACAAAATTATTGCTACCAGCACCAAATCTTTATTTTATTTTGAAATGCTAAAAAATAAATTGAAAAATATATTTAAAAAAAGTAATAATGATACTTAGTTCAAGGATGGAATGAAATAATCAAAAGAAGGATTCATCAGCAGGTAGGTAGAACGTAGAAGGTTAGACAATAACCTAGATAGCAGTAGATAACACAGAAGGTCATGGAAGAAGGACTCCTTTCTTCCATGACAGAAGGTTAGCTGATCAACCCTTCTTCCTTCTTCTTCTTCTTCCAGTTTCACTGTCCTGACCTCAGCCATGCCGGACATAAGTAGCGCTGATCAACCCGATACCGATATCGTCTGTTGGGATATCGATATATATCGATATTTTGATATTATCGGATATCGATATCCCATCCCTACAAAATACATTAACTTTCGATATCTGAAAACAATGCGCTGTTCGAATCAGCTGAGCCACTATGCACATTGGTTCGACCCCTAGGTAGGTATATAAGCTAGCGTTTCATATCGAAACCTACAATATCGATAATATCGATATCGAGACTATCGCAAGGAGCCGATATTAGATATCGATATATTGGTCAAAAATATCGATATTTCGATATATCGGTCGGATATTGACCATATTTAGAACATTTTCTCAGTACTGTATGAGGATCGTTTTAACTGTTATGAAATTGGGAAAATAAGGGATAAGTAACGCTGAAATGGTAAAAATAATTCAAAACTTTATTTCAGGACTTTAATTACAATCAAAATCATTCCAACTTTAGACTGGAGAGGAGAGCAAACGTTGAAAATAATGCAAAACTTTACTTTAGGACTTTAGTTCACCATAAAAATACAATTAAACTGCTTTAGAATGGAGAGCACTCCACACTTTTGTGCTGAGTCTCTTCAGGAACGCCCGTTGGGTTAGGTGCTCCGAAGTCCCTCCGTCATCCGTCATGATCCGACAGTTTTGACTCAGCAGCAGCGCAGCAGACACCAATAACAGTGCCTCGGAATATTTTGCAACACAGTATTCCTTAAATTTTCGCGTGCTAAAGGGTGATTTAACTGCACGATATATCGGCTAAAAATATCGATAATCGAAAATATCGGAAGATGCGATATTGATACGATAATATCGAAATATCGTCAGCAAAGATCGATATTTCGATATATATATCGATATATATATCGAGGTCGTTGGGATGGTTCCCCGGTCGTAAGAGGTGACCTTCATATTTCTAGAGATGAAATTGAAATCGCCTTAGCAGAATATGCTATAGCAGAGACGTGCACAGATCTATGCACGTCTCTGTTATAGCATATTCTATACCTCGTGTGAGGAAAGATATCTATGGTCACTTCAACGTCATTGCAGATGACGAAGTGAAGCTCCTTTTAGATAATGTTCGACGAAAATGAAGCTATCGTTCTCAGTCCAAAATTCTCGGTCTCAACAGAAACAGTCTCACCAGTGACACCTCATCTTAAACGTTGTTTTTACGCTGAACACGATGGTGAAATCAGAATTGAGGTATCTTATTCATTTCTCAAACTGGAGCACTTTGAAAATGAAGAAACGTTTTTGATACGTGAGATGTTATTCATGGTTACTCTTCTTTAATCTGATAACGGAATGAGAACATCCTTCAATAGAGACATTTTACATAAAACCAGTTATTTCTTCGAAAATTTACTCTTATAGCCATGCTGCATGACTGCGGAGTTTTCTTCTTGTTCTCCTTATTCAGAGGGTCAAGGCTACTGCCTCTCCACCTTCACCAATTGACTTGAAATTCTTCACAGAGCTTTGTTTCAGCTTGAGGCAGAGCCTTTTAAAAGATATAACCCAAAAAAATTTTAGGAACAAAAAAAAAACACAGAAATTGTTGGCTAGAAACCAGACAAGCAGCTGCCAAAGACTTGTGCGACTGGAGTTATAGCAAAAAACCCAATTTTTTGGTTTTTGCTCAATATCTCATTGAAGGAAGGGTCTGAGGTGTATGGTTTCTGTATACTCAAGGTAATTGTATACAGAGCAGTGATCTAGACAGAAGTGTGTGATCTGTTTAGAGGATAATAAAGCGTTGTCGAAGAATTTGCAGAGTTTTTATCTCTAACTTGACTGGTCTATTACTCGGTTCCCATTATATAAATAGTTTCACTTATCTATAGGTCATCAAACCAATGCCCTGTCTTCAGTAGACGCGGATAATATCATCATATTATGAAGGTGCTATTGTTGAATTGTTTATCAACATTAGAGAGAGTAGAGATCATTATCAGGCTCTCGGGTGAGTAACACCTCGTCAAGTTTTCTGAGCTAATTGAAAAAGTTTTGTCGCTAACGGTGCGCTTCCTTGTGATGGGAATTACGGGAAGTAAACCAATCACTTCTCTAATACCCTTCCAAAAAAAAAAAAAAAAAAAAAAAAGATCGTCTTAAGCCTTCTAGACACCTGATCTCGAGCCAAGATTTATTATCATGTCCCCTTTTTTATATTTTCTCCGCGAGAAACGCATACTTAGGAGGAGTAAAAATCCTTGAAAACGATTTTAGCTTAGGGTAACCACGGCAACTGTCGTAAGCTCAAAATAGGATTGTAAATGGGGGGGGGGGGATTGTAGGGTTGTAAATAGGATTGTAAGATTTAATAAGGTATCTAAGATTAAATATTAAGTCTGCATGCGTTATCCAAATATTCGTCCATTAAAATTGCGATGAGCCCTTATCCACTGCCATGTAACGATTATATTTCTTCGTGAGGTTTATTATTATTAACCCATTCTATATACAAAGGTTACTGGTGTATATTACGCGTTGTTTATTGACATTTACGGGACACATAACTCTTGGCATTTCATGAGCGTTTTCGGATATCCCAAGGATCAGGTTTCATTAGGACGTCGTTCTCCGGTAGATTGAGATGGGGTGAAGCGATGGATGTTGGAAGTTTAGACAGGAACGATCAGCGAACGAATTAACAACTGATAAGTCGGTGTTTGCTGGGAATTAAACGCGGGTGATTACGTCTTTCACAATAGGAGAGTAGACGGGGGGGGGGGGGGGTGATTGTTCCGTTTACCACATCGTCCCTTTCGTTCTCTGAGGCTTATTATTGTAGCTATCGTAGTGCTGTAGGGAAAAATTTTTTTTTTCAAAAAATGCAACAGTAGGTAATTTGTGACCGCTTCGCCCATATATCGTCTGATCTGTATAACCCAATGGAGTAATAAAACTTCTACCAACGAGTAACTGCCTCGATTCATCCCGATGAAATTTATATCAGACCTTAGAAGTTTTTAAAGCTTTGACTTCCTTAAAGTTTGTCTACCCTTCCCCATGATCCTAACAAACTCTAAGGTCACACCAGAAAAATAGTTTTTCTTTCTTCAAGTTGAAAACTATTGAAAAATAGCAGCGATGACTCGTTAATGGCTGAAATCGACCACCACAACTGACAAACAATTCATGTCTTCATACGCTCAACAAACATTTCTGGAATAAGCACGAAAACATGAGTGACATGTGACAATGGAATTTATTCCTTTGTGAGCAAACCGAATCAAACGTTCAAGTTGAATGAAAAATTACAAAGTTATGGACCTTTGCACGGTTTTTGATGTATTATCTACGATAATGAACCATTGAAATCGACAAAGGAAAAAGAAATTTTAACCTCCTCTCGAAATTTGCCGGGTTACGTTCAAGAAACGTAGAATCAGAAAATCGAATTTACGAATTTAAAACAATCCACAGTCATGCAGCGAATTGTCCAAGAAAAACTCTGCAAATTCTTGACACAACGGTTCATTATCTTCTTTGTATAGATCACCCTTCTGTCTAGATCACTAGGTCTAAATGTCTAGATCCTAAATGTTAGATTAATTATTATTATCAATTATCTCTAATTATTAACAATTTTATCAAGTACCTAGTGAAAATTATTATAATTTATTGTTAGGTATTAATAATTCGTATTTATTATTAATAATAATTATTATTAATTATGATTAATTAATACGATATAATTCTGGGGTTTTTAATACTGTCGGTAATAATTTTTCTATAAAAGAACTACCTACCAACAAACATTCGACATTACCTTCATTTCCGTAGCACGAAACGCACCTCAGAACAACCAACTCGACATCACTTAAGCCATATGATGTTCAAAAGAGCATGTTAGTATGAAAATGGACCTGTATTTCAACAGTTTGAGTCACGATCGTGTTGTGAGGCACAATCTTTGAGCCGTCATCGTGAACGAACGGCTGGTCGTACAAAGCTGCGGATGGTCTTAAAAAATTCTACGGAACAAACTCTATCTAAATATGAAATAAAAAACATACCGTTCAATATGAATTTTTCGAGATATGGAATTTTCAACATTTCAAAATTCGTTTTGAACCCCTTCCCCTTGACCTAGGCTTATGAAAAGTTTCGTGGATCATTGTGGGGCTGGTCCAAACCCAGAAACCAAATTTCGTAATTTTAACTCAACGCTAACTGGGCAAAGTGCCGCGGACGGCGGACGGCGGACGGCGTACGGCGGACGGACGGATTTTTTTTTATTTGATTTTCTGAATCTACGTATCTTGAAACGTAAACCAACAAATTTTGAGGGGGGGTTAAAATTTTTTTTTCTTTGGGCGATTCCAATGGTTCATTATCGAAGATAATAAACCAAAAACTGGTTTCATGTAAAATTTGATGCTTCGAAAATGTCATTCAACCATTTTTTGCCGACCAATACCTCATTTTATAGATTTTTCAACGCTCAACACGACAGTGAAGACAGAATTGTGATACCTCATTCCGGTATCAGATTAGAGCAAATAAACCGTGAAGAACATCTCAAGTAACAGCCACGTTTCTTCATCTTCAAAGTGCTCCAGCGCCGCAATACTGACTTCACCATCGTGTTCAGCGTGATAAAACCTTTAATATGAGGTGTCACTTGTCAGACTGTTGTCGAACCATTTCAGTTTCGGAAATTCGAGTTTTAAAATTGTTGGACCGAGAATAATAATTCTATGAAAATTTGCTAAAAACGCTCCAAAATCTTGGAAAATAGTGTATTGTTTTGAATAATTGTTGAAAGAGACCAGTGATGAAGAGAAAGACCACAATAACATTATTCAATCAAATCTGCTCAAGTTAGCAAGTTTTATTTGGCAAGCTTCTTTTATTTGCTGGAAATTGAAAAGGTATACTGTCAACTGGTAGGGGTTAATAGATATTTTCTCCTCGTCCCAGTCTCTACTTCTTCTTCTTTTAGCCTAAACCTGACGAGTAGAGACTGGGACGAGGAGAAAATATCTATTAACCCCTGAAGATGGATTGATAAAAACGAAAGCTTGGAAACAGCGTTTCTTCTTTCATGCTGATCCTCCAAATAAAAACTCTGCAAATTCTTGACACAACGGTTCATTATCTTCTTTGTACAGATCACCCTTCTGTCTAGATCACTAGGTTTAAATGTCTAGATCCTAAATGTCAGATTAATTATTATTGTCAATTATCTCTAATTATTACCAATTTTATCAAGTACCTACTGAAAATTATTATAATTTATTGTTAGGTATTGATAATTCGTATTTATAATTACTAATTATTATTATTAATTATGATTAATTAATACGATATAATTCTGGGGTTTTTAATACTACGTCGGTAATAATTTTTCTATAAAAGAAGTACCTACCAACAAACATTCGAAATTACCTTCATTTCCGTAGCACGAAACGCACCTCAGAACAACAAACTCGACATCACTTAAGCCATATGATGTTCCAAAGAGCTTGTTAGTATGAAAATGGACCTGTATTTCAACAGTTTGATACACGATCGGGTTGTGAGGCACAATCTTTGAGCCGTCATTGTGAACGAACGGCTGGTCGTACAAAGCTGCGGATGGTCTTAAAAAATTCTACGGAACAAACTCTATCTAAATATGAAATAAAAAACATACCGTTTGATGGGAATTTTTCGAGATATGGAATTTTCAAAATTTCAAAATTCGTTTTGAACCCCTTCCCCTTGACCTAGGGTTATGAAAAGTTTCGTGGATCATTGTGGGGCTGGTCCAAACCCAGAAACCAAATTTCGTAATTTTAACTCAACGCTAACTGGGCAAAGTGCCTCGGACGGCGGACGGCGGACGGCGGACGGCGTACGGCGGACGGACGGATTTTTTTTTATTCGATTTTCTGAATCTACGTATCTTGAAACGTAAACCAACAAATTTTGAGGGGGGGTTAAAATTTTTTTTTCTTTGGGCGATTCCAATGGTTCATTATCGAAGATAATAAACCAAAAACGGTCAACAAGCCAAGGAGGAAATGTACAAAACGTTAAAAAGTCATTTAAATGCCTAAAACTGTTTTTAAACAGTTTAATATTAAAAACTTCTACCAACAGACGACTTCAAGTTTTGTACAAGGAATTCGTAGCTTTGTAATCCCAATCAATCAAAGTGATGGAGCTCCTCAGATTTCCTCTGTGTAGTGACACAAAACTATTTCAACTCAGGTTTCAAGTTGATGTAATGAAATTCCACTTCGTGATTTAATTAATTTCATTCGACAGTACTTATGGAGTTATATGAATTACGAACACCTGAATCTAAAACCAACAGGAAGATACCACTACCTCAGTAGATTCGGTTGCAAAATGGTCTTTAAGCTCGGAAAGTGGGAAAATGTTGAGAGGAAAATAAAGATTCCGGAGGTCAGATTAATATTTAGCTTCAGAGGAAAAGCCCTTCCAATTAAGGTTGACACGGGGGCCCATTAAGGTGGTGGGGGGGGGGGGGGGGAGGAAATGTTTTTCCTCTCGAATTACACACACAAACGGCACGACTCGCGCTTGTGTTTGTTGTTCCTGTGTCCGATGGTTTTGGGGAGTAAATCAAGTGTTTAGTGGTCGCTGGGAGTTGCCAAAGGTAATCCGGTCCATTACGGCCATTGAAAAGCCTTCAGCAGGCGACATAATCCGAAGGAAACTCGTCCCTGTCCCCATCATTCGACCAGCGAGGCAAATTGGGTGCGATTACTCGTCGAGTGGGGACGATTTTCCTTGAATGACGACTTGGGTACGACCGTTCGGTCAAATACTAAATTGAGCTTGAAAAAGTGGTTTAATTGGGGCGATGTCGATTTTAAGCGAGTGGTTTTCACCACCATCTAACGATGATATTATTTTTTTCTTTCTTTTTCATGAAATATCTAAAGGATTCCTTTTGGTTTATTATCTTCGATAATGAACCATTGGAATCGCCCAAAGAAAAAATTTTTTTAACCCCCCCTCAAAATTTGTTGGTTTACGTTTCAAGATACGTAGATTCAGAAAATCGAATAAAAAAAAATCCGTCCGTCACCCGTACGCCGTACGCCGTCCCCCGTACGCCGTCCGCCGTCCGTGCCACTTTGCCCAGTTAGCGTTAAGCTAAAATTACAAAATTTGGTTTCTGGGTTTGGACCAGCCCCACAATGGTCCTCGAAACTTTTCAAAACCCTAGGTCAAGGGGAAGGGGTTCAAAACGAACTTTGAAATTTCGACAATGTCATATCTCTAAACATTCTCATGAAACGGTGTAATGTTTAGTTCACTTTTGAATGACCTGAAAAATTACGAATCTTTTAAGACCAATTGGATTTTTTTGCGACCAGCCGTTCGTTCACAGTGACCGCGCAAAGGTTTAGGAAAAACACTAAACTTTCGCGTCGAAAACGGCCGTTATGTGACCCAACCACCAGACGCCCAGAATAAAACTACCTTTTTTCATCTTCCCGGTAAACTACAGTCTAGAAATTTTAACCGTGAGTCGGGGATAGACCACTTTGCAATATTCACTCGGTTTCTCATCTGTAAAATTGTTTAAATAATACCTTTTTGTAATAATACAAATTAAATTTTGATGATGAGCTATTGACTTGAAATTTTAAAAATAGGTCAGAACTGGATCACAATGCAATATTCACTCGGTTTCTTGTCTGTAAAATTGTTTAAATAATACCTATTTGTTTAAACAAATTAAATTTTGATGATGAGCTAGATACTTGAAATTTTAAATATAGGTCAGAAATGGATGACATTTCAATATTCACTCGGTTTGTATGACATGGTATGAGTATGGTATGGTATATTATTGTATGTATGATTTGGTATAATACAGTATGGTATGATAGGAAAGAAATTCGTATGGTATGGTATGAGTATGGTGAGAATATGGTATGGTGCCGATTTCCAATACAGTCTGGTATAGACAGAAGGGTGATCTGCACAAGGAAGATAATTAACCGTTGTGTCAAGAATTTGCAGAGTTTTCAAAAGCTGGCGAGGTTTTATCAGCTGAAAGGAGCCGATTAAAACCTGACCACGCGAATAAATTAATATTCTTGGGGTCTCTGGGTAGAAAATGTTGGGGGACATAATTTTCATTTTTTCATCAATTTTTATTTTTGATACTTTTTACATTTATATTGTAGTTAAACATTTTATACAAAATACCTAATTATATTAGTGACATTCTACATTGATTTTATATTTGACATTTACATTGTATTATTCTTCTCCTGTAATAAATTCTTTTACATTTAACCAGTGTAATTTCTTCAGTATTTCATCTTGAGCAGGTACCTATCACACAATTGGTAAGTGAAAATTATTTTAACCGATATATCGCTTGGATTTTAACGATATATCGCTAAATATCGATAGTCACTTTTTGTTTATCCGATAGTATCGAATAACGATATTTTCTTTCCGATGTCCCAACTCTAGTTTGAAGGCGCATCTAATTCCTCCAACTGGACAACGACGATTGCCATAAAAGCGTTCTACTGGAGTCATTCCGGTCCCACCTCTAATGAATGGCTGGGTAGGATAATTTGAGGGTCCTCGTAGTTGCATTACCTACAAAAAACGGTGTACGGACGTTTCTGTTGGGTGCACCAGCAACAAGCGCTTTTCCTGCCGTATAGATCTCAAGCCCAACAAGGCGTGAAACACCCTTGTAATTACTTCATGACAGAATTAAAATGAAGGGAAGAACCGTGAATAACATTATCTGCCCGCAACTGACGGGTGAATGACCAAGTTTGGAAGAGTCGAAAAGCATTGAAGGGCAAGGGATGTCCTGATTATTGTCTATCTGTTACACTGAGCTGTGTCCACACAATGTGCAGGACTAGGAAAATGCTCTCGGAGCAACAACACTCCGTGTTTAGAAACTATTTGATAAAATTAATTAATTCAATGTGTGAAATGAGGGAATTTTCAATAATTCATAACTTTGTATAAGCCGAGGGTATTGAAGCGTGACAATGTTAAACTACACACTACACTTTTATATCAGCCCGAAGAAACCAAACAAATCCGTCCTCGTTTTTGATGATTATACTATAGAGGACCCTGCAGCACACCCTGCGATCAGCAGAAATATCATATCCATTGTTCCTACTCTATAACCCCCTAAGAATTTACAACCCAACTATCACCTCGCTCAATCCCTTGGAAACACCCGAGGGTCGAATAGGAATGTTTTGACGAGCCCTTTTTAATCCGGTTCAACTATAAATCTTTGATAACCCTACGAACTCGTCCCTATGAACTCTTTGATTAAAACCCGCTAATTCGCCAGTATTTATAGCGTTCTAGGTTTAACACAATAGACCGGCCGCTGAACTTCTCTTTCATATGTACTCGTATTGATTCATTTTCTCGGGAATTTAACTTGATCAAATATTTATAATAAAAAGGCATTAAAATGAAATAACAATTGATAGAGCGTATCAACGATATCAGCATTATAGTTTGTATAACGTCATTTTATTCTGTAGAGAAAATGGCATCCTTTCTGCATATGAGGGAATAGGTATTTGAGTAATGGGCAAAATATTGAACTAAGGTAATGCGTCAGAAGTCGACACGTTAAAGGAAATTTGAACTTTGATCTTACCTTTCACGTAGGGAAATAGTTTTTTCTCATTGCAAACTTGTTCATTGTGTACCCAAGATCCTTCCCTAAAAGACCTGGCAGCGGGAAATATTATTCAACATGGTTTGAAAAGGGAAAAACAAGTTTTGTAAAAAATCCCAATGCTCTAGTAGTCGACACCAGTGACCAACATTTTCTTCAGTAGTCAACATGGTTTTGCACTAGTAGTCGACCTACATGTTGTAGTGTCTTCAACCACCACAAATACCACAACCACCTCCTTGTGATACCTTAATCATGTTTTGATTACCTTCCAGATTGTTATAAATTGTTAACCTACAAGTTAGTTAATGGCATGAATAAAAAGCTGCCCGTCACTATATTCGTTTCGTCTATTATTTTCAGTTAATACACTACAAAATATGGCGCAATCGGTAAATTAAGTTAACTCGTGGTGTTGACTGTAATCTAAAGTGTGTTTTCGCGCGTGGAGTGTGGACCATTCTTACAGTTATGCAGGCGGCAGATGTGAAAGTTCTGGTGACTGAGGCCGTCCGGGCGGCGCTTGAAGCTCATTCACTTGTGGTCAAGCAACAACTTGAGGAATTAACTCTTCCAGCGGCAAATCAGTCCGTTCAAGAAGGGGGTACTTATAATCCTGCAGTTCTTCAGCCGTTCGATGAGGTGAATGAGACATTCGCGTCCTACATGCAGAGGCTTGAGAATTTCCTCGAACTCAAGCATCTGAGTACACGCGACAATAATCAGGAGTTTGTACGAGTACTGATAAACTGCCTTCCTGCGAAATATTATCAGCTTTTGATATCGCTAACAGCACCAGACCGGCCTAACACAAAGGAGTTCAAGGTGCTCTGTGGTTTGCTGCAAACTCACCTGTGCCCTTCACCAAGCGAAATTGCAGAACAGCACAATTTTGTAAGTAGGATTCAAATGCAAGATGAAACAGTATCACAATACGTGGCAGAGCTCAAACGACTGTCTATAAATTGCAAATTTGAGTGTGATGGCTGTAAAAAATCCACACTCCCGACCCACCTACGAGCACAGTTTGTTCGAGGTGTGAGGGAGAGCTCAATCAGAGAAAGGCTGATTCAGGAAGCTGACAAGTCTTGTGATCAGTTGGTAGAGTTAGCAGTAGCCATTGAGACTAGCTTGAAAGAGAGCAAGCTAATGGCTGAACAACAGTCACAGCCTGTTTCAACTGAGCAAGTTTACAAAATTAGAAAGTTTCAGAACAAGACAACGTATGGGAAACCACAGGAAAGTCGCAAGCCCCAATTCAGGAAATCATTCACAACCTGTAAAAGCTGTGGTGGTATGTGGCCCCATTCTGGCAAATGCCCGGCTAGTGGAGAAGCTTGCTATCGATGCTCAAAGCCAAATCATTTTGCATCAGTGTGCCGAGCGAAAACTGTCAAATACGTGGGAGAACAGTATTTTGGAGCCGAGGGGTCGGAAGCTCAGGAGGATAAGTACGTTGGGGATGATTCGATCTTTGCAATCAATAGCAACAGTAGAGGGATACCAAGTGTCACACTCCAACTCAACAAGGGTAATTATATTAAATTCTTAATTGACACAGGTTCTAGTGTGAACATTATAGGTCGCAAGGTGTTTGATAACATTTTACCCAGCCCACCTTTTCAAGAAGGTGATGACCATAAGCTATATTCGTACCAGGCACAAAGACCACTTCAGGTCATGGGGAAGTTCAAAGCAAGAATGTCCATAGGGGACCATAGTATTGATGATTACATTTATGTGACTGAGAGTGATGCACCCTCCCTACTGGGTCACTCATCTGCTCTGGCACTCAACGTCATCAAGATTCTCTGTAATATAACGTCAAGTGAAGGTCTAGTCAGTCAATACCCCAAACTGTTCAATGGGGTGGGGAAGCTGAAATCAAAGCAGGTCCATCTTCATATTGACAAAGATGTTCCCCCCGTAGCGAATCAACACAGAAGAATCCCAATACACCTACGTGGTGCAGTGGAGAGGGAGATTGATCGGCTTGAGGCAGCTGGTATAATTGAAAAAGTCTCCGGTTCTACACCGTGGGTGTCGCCCATTGTCTTGGTGCCTAAGTCGGGGGATCAGAAAGCACTCCGATTATGTGTGGACATGCGGGCCCCAAACCGTGCAATTAAACGGGAAAGGCACATAACACCAACCATGAAGGATATCCTTAGCCACCTCAAAGGTTCCACGATCTTCTCAAAGTTAGACTTGAATGAGGGATATGACCAGCTTGAGCTGGATGAGGGGTCTCGGTACATTACCACATTCTCTACCCATATGGGTTTAAGAAGATACAAGCGTCTAAGCTTCGGGATATCTTCTGTGGCAGAAATTTTTCAGGATACTATACGTCAGCTTATTTGTCACATCTCAGGAGTCATCAACGTGAGTGACGACCTGTTAGTTTTTGGGAAGTCCAAGCCAGAACACGATCAGGCACTGCACAACGTGCTCCACACCTTACAAGAAAATGGGCTGACAGTGAACCCTAGAAAATGTGAATTCTCCAAGAGTGAGATAAAATTCTTTGGTCATCTTTTCAAATCAGATGGGGTATATCCAGACCCAGATAAAATACAAGCATTCTCTCAAGTCCAGGCACCAACCACAACCAGTGAAGTACGATCAATACTGGGCATGATTAACTATTGTGGGGCATTCATACCCAACCTCACGAACCTCACAGAACCACTCCGTAATTTAACAAAGAAAGGAGTTGATTTTCACTGGGGTCACGAGCAATCGATCGCACTAGAAGAACTGAAGGCCAGGCTCACTAGAGAGGTGAAAAATGCGTACTTTGACACTAACAGAACGTCTCACCTTGTTGTTGATGCTGGGCCTGGTGGGCTAGGGGCAATTTTAGCTCAACCCAACGACGAACATGGATTTAGTGTGGTTGAATGTGCGAGTACCTCCCTCACTGAGACACAAAAACGGTACAGCCAGCTGGAGAAAGAAATGCTAGCCATCATGTGGGCAGTCTCCCACTACAGAATATACTTACAGGGTAGCATTTTGTAATACATTCGGACCATAAGCCCTTGGTCAGTATTCTCAGTAAAACTACGGATGTGCCATCTCCACGGCTGGAAAGAATGATATTCCAGCTACAAGGATATGATTTCAAAATTGTCCAAACTGAGGGAGCAACGAATCCTTCAGATTACTTCTCACGGCACCCCTCCCATACCACATGTCCTATGTATGGGGAGAAACATATTAATATGTTCACAAACCTATATTTACCAAAAGCATTAACAAGAGTTGAACTGGCCAATGCCACTAGGGTGGACCCAACGATTCTGCCCTGGATTCAGTCAGCAAACCAACACAATGTGGCGTTGGGAAGTTTGAAGAAAATTGGAGAAGAGGTTAGCATCACAGAAGACGGCATTGCACTTAGAGGAAGTCGTATTATTGTCCCCGAGAAGCTGCAAGATAAGGTGATTGAGCTAGCCCATGTAGGACATCAGGGCATTGCAAAAACCAAGGAACTTCTGCGATCAAAAGTATGGTTTATGAATATGAATGAGAAGATTGAACGTAAGATAAAATGCTGCCTGGCATGCCAGGCTACGGGACTGCCAGTAAAACCAACTCCCATAATTTCAACAACAATCCCAGAAAGACCATGGTCAACTGTCGCAGTTGATTTTGCAGGTCCATTCCCTGGAGGCAAATACTTAATGGTACTCATGGACGAGCACTCTAGATTTCCAATGGTGAAATCAATTTCTACAGTATCCACTGGTATTGTTCTCAAGCAGCTGGCAGAGTGGTTCTCCATCTTTGGAGCTCCTGAAGAGGTGAAGAGTGATAATGGGCCGCCATTCAGTGGAGAAGCATTTACTAGGCAGTTGGCAGAGTGGGGGGTGAAACATAGGAGAGTTACACCATACTGGCCACAGGCAAATGGGAACGTGGAGCGATTTATGAAGACCATCATGAAATTTGTTCGAACATGCTCTGTGGAGAACAAGAATTGGGAACAAAACCTGGATCAGTTCCTCCTGATGTATCGCGCAACTCCTCATGTGTCGACCAAAGTGCCACCAGCTGATGCAATGTTTAAATTTCCATTACGAACGGTAGTTCCAGTCATACATCAGAAAGCCCTCAACCAAAAGTCTAGCATTCAGAAACAAGATGAACTAAGCAAGCTAAAACAAAAAGAATATGCAGACAAGAGGAGAGGAGCTGAGCCACTGAAAGTAAAGAAAGGCGATAGAGTGTTGCTCAAACAGCCCAAAATGAATAAATTAACTCCTCCATTTGATCCTGTACCATATGAGGTTGTTGGTATCCACGGAAATGCAGTGAAACTAGGTAGAGAGGGCAAAGTTGTCACTAGAAACAGTACTATGGTCAAGAAATTAGAAACAGAATTTTCCCCTCAACAGCCAATGGTAACCAGCAGTCCAATCTTGAGTAGGCGTCCACATCGCGCTGGTACGATGCCACGAAGATATGACAACTATCACATGGGATCACTAGCTGGGGAGCTTTCAAACTATGAGCCCACAAGCCCACAGTCCTCTGAAGAGGAGAGGAGTAGGAGAAATCCACCATCCACCCCGCCACAACCAATCTCAGAATCAGAGGCTCATACTCCAAGCCCGCCACAGAAACTTCAGAGGCCAAAGCGCACGGTCAAAGTCCCACGTAGACTTCTGGATTGAGGAGGGGAGGGTTGTAGTGTCTTCAACCACCACAAATACCACAACCACCTCCTTGTGATACCTTAATCATGTTTTGATTACCTTCCAGATTGTTATAAATTGTTAACCTACAAGTTAGTTAATGGCATGAATAAAAAGCTGCCCGTCACTATATTCGTTTCGTCTATTATTTTCAGTTAATACACTACACATGTGTTAGAAGTCGACAGCATCTCTTGAGTCAGTAGTCGACAGGTTTCGTCATTCCATCGTTTTCTCTTTTTTCGACTTCCATCTAAATAAAATACTTACATTCAACTGTGAATCGGAACTTGAAAATAGATTAATAAGATGTAATAAAGTAGTTATCAGACTTTTTATTTGCAAACAGCTCATTATCAGTCTCAAATTGCAATAAGTACTTAAGTAAAAAGATATGAAAACTATAGTCAAAAACTCATTGTCAGAAAATTGACATTACAGTTGGGCTTAGGTACCTATTTACATAGTTTTTGACATTTTCATGTCTTTGCTTTGGCACATAAACTGAAACGGGAAAAATTTGTTCCCTTGATTCACCCTTTCCCTCAGATCACGTCAGAACACAAGCGACCGGCGGGCTACTACGTCAAGCCTATGACGCACGAGACTATGACGTCAGACGGCTGGCAGGAGGCCAACTAGTACGTCAAAGCCTATGACGCACGAGACTATGACGTCAGACGGCTGGCAGGAGGCCATCTAGTACGTCAAAGCCTATGACGCACGAGCGTATGACGTCAGACGGCTGGCAGAAGGCCAACTCCTACGTCTAACTTATTTTTGCTGAATAAATCTTATCTAAATCTTATCTTAATAAACGACACAGCAATTTAAAAGATATTATTAAATGTCAGGTAATAAGAGTGAAATACACTTACATTACACTTAAATTTCCAGTCCGTCCTTAGTCAAAACGCCAACAATCAGCATAGAAACGTGGTTAAACGAACGATAGCAGCTTTGAGCGCTCTGGCGTCCTTTTAACCCGCGTGTTTCTAAGGCAACCTTATCTCTCTTCACTGAGAAGAAATAGTATAATAGGAAGCAACAACTAAAAACGTCAAACCAAGTCTTTATCCTTAGCTTTTACCCAATTTTGAAGAGGGTGTCGACTATTAGTGCAGTGTCGACTTCTGACGCATTACCTTAGTTGTCTGAGGCGTCCAGGTTGCTGATTCGTCAAGACCAAGTTCGATCGCCTCTGAGCCGAAGAATTTTGTCGCGTAAAAGAATGAATATTTCAAACGTCCTTGGCTAACTTGGATCCGTCCGGATCGAACAAGCATTTCAGCTTTTCGGGGTTAGGGAACGGGTAATTGGGGCAACCGTTTCGTTCTGGTTCACAGAACGCGAATGAAACTTTCTTGTTGGATTATTGAGGAATAAATGGAAACATTTAGTGATTTACAGCAGCATTGAACCCCAAATCTATGGCGGAAATTTACTTTTGGTAATTATGATCGTAAGACTCGTTCAAGTTACTCTTAAGTATCTTATGTAGCTTTTGGACTGGGAGAAATTACGTAGTTCACTCACGATTATGGATCGAAATTACCCTTTTCTCTTCCAAATGATCACCTCTTAGTCCAGTAAAACTGTGTTTTCAGTAGCAAAGTGTGTTTTTAGTAGCTGGAGTTGCCTTGCTCATCAGGGAAGGCATTCCATTGAAACCTGCCACAAATCTGCCTCAAATACCCAACTGTGAGGTCGTAGCAGCAACTTTATCTCTCAGTAACATGAATATCACTATTGTACCACATTACAACAATCACGGCAGTCGAGTTACGAAAATTGAATGGGAATTATTCTTAAGACAAATCCTGCAACCCTGCATTGTAAGGGGGGGACTTCAACTGCCACCATCAACTTGTCGCCAGCTCGTTCACCGAAGAGATCTGTTTGAAGCAACAACCACAGCAGGGTTAATTTATATGAATGACGGCTTCCTTGATCAACATAAAAGTAAATGAAAAATGAACAAGATATTTTCTGCGCCTGTAGGAGGCGTTATATTTAATATAACACTATAATAATTGTACACTTATAACAATTATTGTAACTTAGTTTCTACTTGTTATTTTGTATTTTTCGAACCGTTAGATAATTAAAGCTCCCCCGTAATTCTTTGTAAATTAGCTTATAAGTTGTTCATTCTCTCGGAAGTGTTCCAGGATCCTGGATTCTCTCGGTGCTTGCGTTCATGTGGTAATGAGCCCTTCGACCAAGCGAACAAAATTCGTTGAAATCTACTGTTAGACACGAACGAAATCAGTCGCGACGAAACCACGAGTACACTGTTAGACTGGTTTCGGTGATTAAACCATCGTCAGTATTTGAATACTGTATTGTTTTGTTACTGACGATGGTTTGATCACCGAAACCGGTCTAAAGCTAGGTTCACATGTGTCCGGCAGTGCGACAATGCGGAAGTCCGACAGTGCGATCGGCCCGCTGATTGGTTGGTATGATTCGGAGTGGGGGGTCAGAGAGTCGATCGGATTGTCGCATTGCCGCACTGCCGGACTGCCGCACACATTCAAAAAATTAGATATTCGGATAATATGGCGGATGTCCCGACGTGCCCAGTTGACTACTGCGCAGTGTTGTGTGTGTGCTTCATTGTGTTCATTTGTTGTGGTCATTTGTTCACCTTCCGTTCACTTTCGTTCTTTCCTTTTGAATATGAACGCATCATATCAAGTGGACGATGAAGTTCTAATTGAAGTAGTGAGAGGAAGGCCACAGTTGTGGAAATTATCCGAAAAGGGTTATCGAAATTCCCAACTGACAGCAAAGAATTGGGAGGAGGTTGCCGTTCTCCTGTCAACGGATGGTAAGTTTTCTCATTTTCTCTTTTTGTTTGTCGAGTGATAAATAAAACCCAAAAGTCGTAATGCAATTGCATTTTAATGAAGAATCATGTGAGTGTTGCTAATTTTGATATATTGATTGTTTCCCAGGAAAGAATGACACCATCTCGACACCATCATCAAACGACACCTTCTCGATTGTTAATTCATAGTATTTATGTTATTCAGTAGTCATAGTTTTCTTTGTATGAATAAAGTTCCTTGAAAGTATTAACGCGTCGTTATTTCTTTAATCCCAGGATTTCTAGTATGTAAACAGAAAAACTTCCTTTGGAAAGTATTTTTACTTCGATTGATAACGGATTGATAACGGACACAAACGGATTGCCGCACTACCGGACACATTTGAACACTCGACCCGAATCCACCGCACTGCCGGATATCCC
Organism: Stenodema calcarata; assembly: GCA_963920205.1. Lineage (NCBI taxonomy): Eukaryota > Metazoa > Arthropoda > Insecta > Hemiptera > Miridae > Stenodema > Stenodema calcarata. The sequence continues at coordinate 2,026,658 of OY986056.1, read as the reverse complement.
CACCACTGTTTTTCCCCGCTGTCGGACTTCCGCATTGTCGCACTGCCGGACACATGTGAACCTAGCTTAACAGTGTACTCATATTTCACTGAAAATAGACGATTTTTTCAAATACTCTTGTTTTCTTTACTGTTGGACAGTGGTAAGGAGAGCCAATTGCAATAATGTTGACTTGTTTTTTGGTTTATTATCTTCGATAATGAACCATTGGAATCGCCCAAAGAAAAAAAATTTTTAACCCCCCCTCAAAATTTGTTGGTTTACGTTTCAAGACACGTAGATTCAGAAAATCGAATAAAAAAAAATCCGTCCGTCCGCCGTACGCCGTACGCCGTACACCGTACGCCGTACGCCGTACGCCGTACGCCGTCCCCCGTCCGCCGTCCGCCGTCCACGCCGTTTTGCCCAGTTAGCGTTGAGCTAAAATTACGAAATTTGGTTTCTGGGTTTGGACCAGCCCCACAATGATCCTCGAAACTTTTCATAACCCTAGGTCAAGGGGAAGGGGTTCAAAACGAAATTTAAAATTTCGACAATGTCATATCTCCAAATATTTAACTGAACCGTGTAATGTTTAGTTCACTTTTGAATGACCTGAAAAATTACGAATCTTTTAAGACCAATTGGATTTTTGTGCGACCAGCTGTTCGTTCACAGTGAGCGCGCAAAGGTTTAGGAAAAACACTAAACTTTCGCGTCGAAAACGGCCGTTAACCCCCAGACGCCCAGAATAAAACTACCTTTTTTCATCTTCCCGGTAAACTACAGTCTAGAAATTTTAACCGTGAGTCGGGGATAGACCACATTGCAATATTTACTCGGTTTCTCATCTGTAAAATTGTTTAAATAATACCTTTTTGTAATAATACTAATTAAATTTTGATGATGAGCTATTGACTTGAAATTTTAAAAATAGGTTAGAACTGGATAACAATGCAATATTCACTCGGTTTCTTGTCTGTAAAATTGTTTAAATAATACCTATTTGTTTAAACAAATTAAATGTTGATGATGAGCTAGATACTTGAAATTTTAAATATAGGTCTGAAATGGATGACATTTCATTATTCACTCGGTTTGTATGACATGGTATGAGTATGGTATGGTATATTATTGTATGTATGATTTGGTATAATACAGTATGGTATGATAGGAAAGAAATTCGTATGGTATGGTATGAGTACGGTGAGAATATGGTATGGTGCCGATTTGCAATACAGTCTGGTATAGACAGAAGGGTGATCTGCACAAGGAAGATAATAAACCGTTGTGTCAAGAATTTGCAGAGTTTTGTTTTTTATTGTTTCAAAGAATATAGGTACCTAACAGGAATTCGGTTCGTAAATTGTCAGAAAATGTTGTTATCTTTCATTTAAGATAAGATAAGATTTATTTATTTAGCAAAATCAGATAATACAAAAGGTACACTTGCACATGAATTAAGTAAACAAAAATTCCAAAATAAACTCAAGCAACTTCAAAAATGAAAATAAAATGTAATGAATATAAAATAAAAAATTTCTTCAATGAATATAAAATAAAACATTTCTTCAATGAATATAAGATAAAGCATTTCCTCAAACAGAGCAATAAATAATCGTAACAGATAATAATCTGATTTTGCCCACCACGAGAATAAGTTCATAGAACTTGCGCTCTCGGGTGGAGTTCATCATTCCATGGGAAAATCATCAAAAAAAGCAAGACACTCCAATAAAAATTATACATACAAATGAAAATCGAGACCAGTACTCTACAATATCGTCAAATTAACATCAAAATATGAAGAAAAAACAAATCAAATAACATCAAAATATGAAGAAAAAAAGCAAAACATTAACTTCTAACCTTAAGACATTCTTTAATATGGCTTTTAAATTTATGAAGGCTTTCAAATCTATTCACATTAATCCTATTCTCATAAAGATAGTTTAGAGCTCTGTTGTACGAGACGCGCCTGAAAAATTCAGTGTTGCATCTAGGCTGTCTTACATTAGTCAACATGGCCGATCTGGTGCACGAATCAGTACACAGATCATTCATATCGATTTCAGTATTATAGATATGTACACAGGATTCCAAGAGGAATATTTGTTTTATATTGAACACATTAAATTCATTGTATAAAGGCAACGTAGAGCACCTAGCTGGCTTATTCAATATTATTTTAATTATCGAGTTCTGTATAACTTGTACACGTCTTAGATGAGATTTGCAAGTACTACCCCAAACTAATATCCCATATTTCAACAAAGAGAATGCAAGGCCGAAATAAATGTTGCGTAACAGTTCTAAGGACAAAAATCCCCTAGCAACCCTGAAAACATACAACAACTTTCGCAACTTCCTAACCAAAGACTCAATATGATTTATAAATTTCAAACGATCATCAAAGATAATGCCCAAGTACCTACATTTGTCACTAAATGGAACTGCAACGCAAGAGCAACCCAAGGACTGAGAACAATCGTAGTTGTGGAATTTGACTTGGCATTCAGGAACCATATATCTATTTGAAAGAGTAAACCTTAGAACGGATGTTTTGTCAATATTTAATCTAAGAAAGTTTGAATCCATCCAATATTTAATAAACAAGAGTTCTCCATTAATTGAATTGATCAATTTCTCGAAATCTCTGCCCCAAAAAACAATAGCAGTATCATCTGCGAAACCAAACATCTTACCCTTAATTGGAAGGTCTAACAAACTGTTTACATATAGGAGAAACAACATTGGACCCAAAACCGTGCCCTGGGGCACTCCACTATGCACTAAGGTATCAGTACTAGTATGAGCATCACATCGAGTCACTTGGGAACGATCAGTTAAGTATGACCTAATTAACTCTAATGGCAATCCTCTTATACCAAAATTGTAGAGCTTATCCAACAACACCTCATGCTGAATAGAGTCAAATGCTTTTTTGATATCCAAGAACACTCCAATAACATGCAAACCCTGATCCAGTAGGCTATTTGAAAGCTAATTGATAATACATACTTTGTACCGACACGGAAGCATCTCTCATTGCAGACAAGTATTGAGAGAGACTTTCATACTGCATTACCCATCAAAACTGTTGGTATAATCCCTGAATCGTGTTCCTTGTGTTCAACTGGATCAATTCAATCCTACTCCAGTGCGAAGCAATTACGTGTGGTGATAAGTCCAATATTGACGTCGTTAGGAATTAAATTAAATCCTCTTTGGAAAACTCAAGCATTAAGATCCTCTAAATCCTAAGTAGGGAACAATTAAAACTTGTCGAGAGTCTGTTCTCGTCGTAGCGCCTCTCGAAAAACACCCTCAGGAGGAGGTGAGTGGGATTATCAAGGTGAAACGTAATCCGTCAAGTTTCCCCTTTGTAACTCGGTTCGTGGCGGAAGTTTTGGCAAAGCGGATTCGAATGAGGTTGTAAACCTATAGTCGCCGCGTTAGCTCTTCTGCCGATTTCGTGCCCCAACTTAGTGATACTGAACATGTAAGAGATATTCATTCCTGCAGGCTATTTACTGTTTACCTTCTGGAAGAATCCCGTCGTTATTGTCAAATATAGATTTGAGTGCGAAACAGTAACTGAACAAAGCAAATTACAGAAGAACGTGAAACACAGGAAAGTGCCCAGATGATAAAATATCAGTAAAACTAGTTTTGAGGCAGGTTGTGGATTGGGTTTCTGAGTATTCTACCTGAAATACTAAAAGATCAGCGAACTGAAGTGCCTAATGATTAGCAGGCACTTGGGGGTTTGAGCTCTTATTTATTTTATACGACTTCCTCCACCTCCAAATATCGTACTTTATGGTGAACCTCAAGAAGGTGTTCCTATCAGCGACTCCAAGCTAATTTCCGAAGAAAACGAAATGTGTGAATCTGTTCGGTAACCTAAATATTCATACTACATATACATAGTATATACTCGTACTATGTATATATACGCCATGAGAAGATCGGTGATGGGCTTTTCTGAACGTCTGTTTCGCATTCCGATAGATGGGTTAAGCTTTTTACAGCAAAGTGCTGCCTTGGAAAATCTAAAGCTCTTCTAAAGTTATTGTTTTTACTGATACGACTTCGGCGGGTGGCAAATCTTCTGTAACAGTCAAACCGGGAACTGTACATATCAGTCAACAAATCAATTTATTTTCCATCACCAACCCAAAGTACGGTTAGAATAATCATCGAGGAAAATAAAATTATTTGATGTTCATCATATGGAATGTAAAATTTGTTCAGTAAATTAACATTATTTACTTAACGTAAAATCGCCCCAACGAAACGACTGCGTTACATTACATCTAGGAACGCGGTAGCGTTCCGCCCCGCCAAGCAAAGAAGTTGAGAAAACGAACGATGCCGAGTGTATGTTTACCGGACGTCACGAAACGCGTTTTCGAGGTATCCATATCTCGGCTCCTATTTGACCGATCAACTTGAAAATTAGTGTGGGTCTTCTTTGAGTGTATATTAGAAAGCCCTGAAAGTTTCAAATCGATAGGTCTAAAGGGAGCCGAGCTACATAACGTCAAAAACCCGGTTTTTCGGCCTTAGATTGTTCTTCTCCTTCTTCTCCTTCTTCTCCTCCTTGTTCAGACAGGCAAGGCTGGAGCCTCTCCACGTTGACCGATTGAGTTGAAATTTTGCACAGAGCTTCATTTAACCTTGAGACAGAGCCTTATATAAGATTTAACCCATTATCTCAACCCAAAAAAGTTTTAGAAACAAAAGAACAGAAACCTTAGGAAAATTCTGTCCACTTTGACGAGTCTACAGCCTGGGTAAAAGGACCAATCGACTTGAATTTTTTTACATACCTTCTTTATAGCATGGCTCAGTGCCATTTGAACGAAATAAGGAATTATCTCAACCCAAAAAAAAAATTAGGGACAAAAAAACTGAAATTTAGGGTAATTTAGGCTAATTATGGCCATATCTCGGCTCCTAGTAGACCGATCAACTTGAAATTTGGTATGGATCTTTTTGGTGTGGATAATAGAAAGCCCTGAAAGTTTCAAGTCGCTAGGTCTAAAGGGAGCCGAGTTATATAACTTCAAAAACCAATTACCATGTTTTCTACTTTTTTCAGTCGGTCAAGGCTACAGCCTCTCCACCTTCGCCGATTGACTTGAAATTTTGCACGGAGCTTCGTTTCAAGTGTAGCAAGTGCCTTTTGAAAGATTCAAGTCGATATCTTTAAAGGGAGCCGAGTTATATAACTTCAAAAACCCGGTTTTTCACCCTTACCTGTTCTTCTTCTCCTTAATCAGTTAGGCATTTCCACCTTCACGGATTGACTTGAAATTTTGCACAGAGCTTCGTTTCAACATCAGACAGTGCCTTTTGAAAGGTTTAACCCATTATCTCAACCCAAAAACGTTTAGAAACAAAAAAAATGAAATTTAGGCTAATTTTGGCAACTTTGACGAGTCTACAGCCTGGGTAACCGGACCAATCGACTTGAAATTTTGCATAGACCTTCTTTATAAAATGACCCACTTCAACAACAAAAAGATGTGATATCCCCCCAAAAAACACTCCGTGTAAAAATCACCCCACCTCGGAAATATCATTCTTCAGAGGCCGGAAAAAGTTATGATATCCACTTTCCCCGCCCGCCCTTTTCCTCATTAAGGAGCTAAGTATAATGAAAAGCTTAACCACTTCATAAGCACCGTACCCCTTTCGAAATCTCCCCTTGGCGCTATTGCGAGACGTTTTTATTACTTCCACAAGCAACTAATACTTGATGGTGGTTAACGTTTTATACAAGTATTAGTTGCTTGTGGAAGTAATAAAAACGTCTCGCAATAGCGCCAAGGGGAGATTTCGAAAGGGGTACGGTGCTTGTGAAGTGGTTAAGCTTTTCATTATACTTAGCTCCTTAATGAGGAAAAGGGCGGGCGGGGAAAGTGGATATCGGAGTGTTTTTTGGCCGATACATATAAACTCGTATAGATTTGGGCCTCCATTCCGTCTTGATTGAATGTTGATTGTTGTAATGGAAATAACTATTTTCAGGATAATGGCCAAGTCAGTAAGATCGAATGGTTCTTCAATGATATTGTGAGAAGATGTCGTGGTGCGTCAACAATTTCCTATGATAAGAGCATTAACGTTGAGAGATGGCTCAACGGCGACTATCGAATGGCGCCTGAGGCGGCTGTTTTGAACTTCAGACGGAACGATATTCTTCAACATATCCGCAATTTAATTGTTATCAATCATGCCATTCTTAGTAGCTTCATTATATCACTCGTTTAGCTGACGATCGGATTCTTGGCTACTAAACTGAACATGCAGCTTCTGAGTTATAAGTAAAGACCGGATTTTTATGCAATTGCATATCCATTTCACATCATATAAGGCATGCGCAAATTCTTCTTTTATCCCAGTTGCCTTCTGTGGGTGCTGTGGTTTGAATTTTATTCCGCATATTTTTGCATATTCGGACTGTTGCTGCACATTCTTGCACATTCGGGGGAAAATAGTAATGCTGCATATCTTATATGTAGATGATCAATAACGGCATGTAATCAATGACTGCGTATAATCAGTAACAGACAGATAATCAATAACTGCATATTTTATAGATAATCAATAACATTTCAGTGACGGGAAGAAAATAAAATAAAGTTCCTAAGTACCAAAATAAGAAGGAGTAATTGATTTTGATCACTTGAGTAGGGTCACAAATTGTTGCAAAAGTCTTGGATTAGGTCGGAAATCCCCGCGTTCACTTGTCGTTCATACCATTGATAGGTACTAACTAGGTTAGAGGAAGGTGGTGTTGAGTTTAGACCAAGTTTGGAGTTGATCAAGGAATGGTCCGCAAAAATGCAGGCAATTCCTGGTACAAATGGGATAAAATTACAAGAGAATTGGTCCACACTCTTGCAGGAAAATAATGGTCTTGAAACATTGAAGAGCGTTAACAAGATTCTAATGGGAGAGGATGTATTAGGTTATTTTATGCAATTTTAAATTTGCTCCAGTCACTTCGGTTGATGTGGAGCGTTCTTTTTTCGTCTACAAACACATTCTCTCGGACCGTCGTCACAACTTCATTCAAGACAACCTTGAAGTATTTTCGTAAATATTAACACGAAAAATTTGCAAATCTGTGAAGAAGATGATAAAGATAGAAAATTATTTTAAAACGGTTGTGTGCCATTTGTAAGTTGTACTTTTAGTACTATGCCACCAAAATAGGTAGTAGAATTTGAGCCAGGTAAGTTTGAATATAATTGAAAGAAGTATGTACAGAAAAGTTAAAAGATACTCATTTCCAACTGTGGATATTCCTACTCGTGTTACTGCAAAATGATAATATGGTGAAAGTAACATGAGTAGTCATTGTCATCGTTTGTGAGATTTTGTTAAGTACGAATAGTGTGAACGTTGCAAAAAGTTGTAAATAGTAAAACAAATAATGTTCTGTAAAAGCAGCAATTACAAAATATTTTTACGAAATGAGAATATTCAGATCATTCCTTATTGCAACTTGCTGGTAGAGTGGTTTTTTCCAAGTACTGAATTTAATTTGTCGAATTTTACAATATTTTTAATGCACATTTGTAGCATATTTCATTAGTTTCTACTGCACATTCTATGGCATATTCGGGGGGCATCTATGCTGCACAGAAATCCGGTGATTATTTATAAGTAGGTGAAATGATCCTAATCCCTCCTTGGAAAATTCTCAATTTGACTTGGAAAATTCTCAATTTGATTTGGAAAATTCTCGACTTGATTTGGAAAATTCTCAATTTGGCGTGGAAAATTCCTTTTGACTTGGAAAAGCTATAAACTTCACAAATCTGAAGACAGACGTAATCCTATTAAAGCACCTTATGCAAACTAGGCAAAATACCTACCTACCTTGGCATGATTCTCGACAACCAATGTCCAAGAATTCGCAGCGTTTTATGGTTCTGTTTGCAATTGCCTCAATTTTTACAGCAAGCTCCTGATTTCGATGTTTGGAGTAATCTTCGTCCTCAACGCGAATGATAGCATTTCGAGAATTGCTGTAAGGTACGCATTAGTTTATATATATTTTTTGTAACTATCCAAAATCAACTTAGGAACTAGTGGCATTCTTGACGGAAGATTCCCGTTGGAAATATCAAAGTATACAAATCTTGAACCGTTGGAATTAGGGCTATCCCCCTTTGCTGATACACATATTTACGTTAGGCCTACCCGATTTCCCGACTTGTGAAACGTACTACAAACATTGCGACATCCCCCAGTCACCTCTGCCTACAAGAGCGTCGCTAATCATGATAAAACGGCAGGATTCGCCTTTCATGAGGAGAGTACATGAACAAGGTATGTCCGGTGATTGTCAAGGGTGAGAAAAAAAGTGAAAGCCCCCTCCCCCCCAGTATGGTCGTAGAAACACAGATTTGTTCTCGAAAGCTGGAGGGTTGATATGTTGATCCTGGGCTCCCTGGCCCCAGGTGTATAACAGGTTTTCACCACCTGAGATAGACCACACTCGGCATACCAGATCTCAAAGGTAATCCACGGGGATTCTTTTTTTTTCGGGGTCGACCTTTGGCGTTTTCTCGTTGGTTTTTTCCCCTCTTTTTGCGACAAAGGATAAAGTTGGTGCTAGGGAACGCACACGTACATTTACTCATTCATACTTTCCCCTACAACTCATACATACCGACCATCATTACTCACAGTGATGCCAACCTGCTGCCTCCATTTCCCTTGTACCCCAAGGTTTCTACTCTCCTCGCTGTATTGAATATTTATGTTTCACGTGTCGAGTTTTTTTCTAGCGCTCTACGTGGGACTGCTCCAATTTTTTTCTTGAATCCTACTTACCTCGAATGAAAGAACGGTAATGACCGCCGAGTTGAGAAGAGATGCGGAAGCATTTCGCAAGGCGTTCTTCAAAAAAAAAATGGGTTTGTGATCCTTAGAACCACCGAGCAGTTGGGATGAGAGGAGAAAAACCAGTTATCACCAATAATTATTATTGTTTTTCTCCAACAGTTTTCTTAAACACCTGCACATACATGTTGTAAACGAGCGTTTCGTCTGAGGATGATCCTAGAAATTTATTATAACTAATAGGGCTCAGTTAGCGAAAACAAGGAAGCTATTTTTCTCGGCCCAAAATTTTTAAAACTCCGAAAAATTTGCATACCAAAATCCGTTCCATACCATCCTGAACTCACTGCCAAAAGACACCAAAAGGATTTTGTTGTACACCTAGTATCGACGGATGTGACGAACATTAGTGCAACAAGAAATGTATGTTTTTAGTGATTCTTGCTCAGGACAAAATCGGAACATAATAGTTGTAGTTATGTTCCCTCATTTTTGAATAACAATAGCAATGCTGTCGAAGCAATAAACCAAAAGTGGATTCAATACAAGAAAAACTGTCCTGGATTTCAAATATTCGTTCGAGGGCAACGAAGAATTCAAGGAGTTGAACCTTCTGAGGTCAAAACGGGTGACATCTTCAGGGGAGTTGAAACCCCTCAACACACTTCCTATTCCTCATGCAAAAAGGGTCCTTATCGCCACATTTGGCCAAATCGAGATGATGGTGGTTTTTACGTCTTTACCTTCGGTTCCACCGATTCATGCAAGACGGTACCTTCTCTCGGCACTATTTCAACTAGAAAATGGAGGGCGAATTTTTCGTTTCATTGAAAAAGGGGCCGTATTCCGGGAATAAGGACCTTTCATGCGAGAAATCCAACACATCATTGTGGCAGGTTGACGAGGTAGCAAAGCTACAGTATCGCCCTTACTTTGCTTCCCTACTCACCTGGCCGACCTATTCAGCCAATCAAGAGACGGATGAACGAGAAAATGAATGACTGACCTGCCCCTGACACGAGAAAATGAGTGACCTACACAATAAAAATTGAAGAAAAAAACCTATTAATATTATGTTATGTTAAAACTTAGAAATTTGAAAACTTAAAAACATACCTAATGTTCAAATTGATAATTTGTTCAATAAAAAGTGTTCTAAAGTTTTTTTTTGCGTTATTTGGAACCACCACAGCTGTTTCATGCGTAAATGGACCTTATTCCGACTGCTGTTTGCATTTTTGACCTAAAAACAGTTACTAGACATTCGATCAACAAAAGCCATTTGGTTTCTAACCATGGTTACCTTGAGGAATGCGCAGTAAACATTTCATTCACAGTTTCATTTCAGAACCACACAAAAAAAAAAAAAAAAAAAACTCTGCAAATTCTTGACACAACGGTTTATTATCTTCCTTGTGCAGATCGCCCTTCTGTCTATACCAGACTGTGTTGCAAATCGGCACCATACCATATTCTCACCGTACTCATACCATTTCTTTCCTATCATACCGTACTGTACTATACTAAATCATACATACAATAATATACCATACCATACTCATACCATGTCGTACCAAAATTCGTTTTGAACCCCTTCCCCTTGACCTAGGGTTATGAAAAGTTTCGAGGACCATTGTGGGGTTGGTCGAAACCCATAAAAAAAATTTCGTAATTTTAACTCAACGCTAACTGGGCAAAGTGCCGCGGACGGCGTACGGCGGACGGACGGATTTTTGGTTTATTATCTTCGATAATGAACCATTGGAATCGCCCAAAGAAAAAATTTTTTTAACCCCCCCTCAAAATTTGTTGGTTTACGTTTCAAGATAAGTAGATTCAGAAAATCCGTCCGTCACCCGTACGCCGTACGCCGTCCCCCGTACGCCGTCCCCCGTCCGCCGTCCGCCGTCCGTGGCACTTTGCCCAGTTAGCGTTGAGCTAAAATTACAAAATTTGGTTTCTGGGTTTGGACCAGCCCCACAATGATCCTCGAAACATTTCATAACCCTAGGTCAAGGGGAAGGGGTTCAAAACGAACTTTGAAATTTCGACAATGTCATATCTCTAAAAATTCTCATGAAACGGTGTAATTTTTAGTTCAGTTTTGAATGACCTGAAAAATTACGAATCTTTTAAGACCAATTAGATTTTTGTGCGACCAGCCGTTCGTTCACAGTAACCGCGCAAAGGTTTAGGAAAAACACTAAACATTCGCGTCGAAAACGGCCGTTATGTGACCCAACCCCCAGACGCCCAGAATAAAACTACCTTTTTTCATCTTCCCGGTAAACTACAGTCTACAAATTTTAACCGTGAGTCGGGGATAGACCACATTGCAATATTCACTCGGTTTCTCATGTGTAAAATAGTTTAAATAATACCTTTTTGTAATAATACGAATTAAATTTTGATGATGATCTATTGACTTGAAATTTTAAAAATAGTTCAGAACCGGATCACAATGCAATATTCACTCGGTTTCTTGTCTGTAAACTTGTTTAAATAATACCTATTTGTTTAAACAAATTAAATTTTGATGATGAGCTAGATACTTGAAATTTTAAATATAGGTCAGAAATGGATGACATTTCAATATTCACTCGGTTTGTATGACATGGTATGAGTATGGTATGGTATATTATTGTATGTATTATTTGGTATAGTACAGTATCGTATGATAGGAAAGAAATTCGTATGTTATGGTATGAGTACGGTGAGAATATGGTATGGTGCCGATTTGCAACACAGTCTGGTATAGACAGAAGGGTGATCTGCACAAGGAAGATAATAAACCGTTGTGTCAAGAATTTGCAGAGTTTTTAGCATGGAACATGCTTTAGCCTTGGACTAACTAGCCGAAAAATCACAAAAAATGGTCACAAAAAATGGGTGACGAAATTTTTTAATGATTTTCACGTACAACCGAGTCGTTTCTAGGGAAATGAAACTTCTTTAGTTTTCATCGGACAAAAATCGTTCTCCATTCGTTGGAAAGCTCTCGATTTATCACGCATTTATGTCGCAGTTTTATATTTATCTACGAGTTATTAATCCAACAATGCGATGTTATAAATGGTTAGTAAACAATCTTATGTGCGAGGGTCGAAGCTTCATTACCAGGGAAGCTCATTAGAAAACATACATCGTATCCATTGCCGTCATGACAACTATAAGACATAGCTAAAGCATGTTCCATGTTCCATGGCGAAGCGCCGAGTTTTATTCGATTTTCTGAATCTACGTATCTTGAAACGTAAACCAACAAATTTTGAGGGGGGGTTAAAATTTTTTTTTCTTTGGGCGATTCCAATGGTTCATTATCGAAGATAATAAACCAAAATGAAGTACGAGGTACGCGGTGTGGGTGTGGGAGGGGGCGCAGAGACATAAAAGGTCTCGTCGTTTGACGCACTAGTTGGCCTCCTGCCAGCCGTATTACGTCATACGCTCGTGCGTCATAGGCTCTGACGCACTAGTTGGTCTTCTCCCAGCCGTCTTACGTCATTCGCTCGTGCGTCATAGGCTCTGACGTACTTGTTGGCCACCTGCCAGCCGTCTTACGTCATAAGCTCGTGCGTCATAGGCTTTGACGTACTTGTTGGCCTCCTGCCAGCCGTCTTACGTCATACGCTCGTGATTCATAGGCTCTGACATACTAGTTGGCCTCCTACCAGCCGTCTTACGTCATACGCTCGTGCGTCATAGGCTCTGACGTACTAATGGCCTCCTGCCAGCCGTCTTACGTCATACGCTCGTGCGTCATTGGCTCTGACGTAATGGCCCGCCGGTCGCTTGTGTTCTGACGTGATCTGAGGGAAAGGGTGAATCAAGGGAACAAATTTTTCCCGTTTCAGTTTATGTGCCAAAGCAAAGACATGAAAATGTCAAAAAAATATGTAAATAGGTACCTAAGCCCAACTGTAATGTCAATTTTCTGACAATGAGTTTTCGACTATAGTTTTCATACCTTTTTACTTAAGTACTTATTGCAATTTGAGACTGATAATGAGCTGTTTGCAAATAAAAAGTCTGATAACTACTTTATTACATCTTATTAATCTATTTTCAAGTTCCGATTCACAGTTGAATGTATTTTATTTAGATGTCGTAAAATTCGAAAACGATGGAATGGCGAAACCTGTCGACTACTGACTCAAGTGATACTGTCGAATTCTAACACATGTAGGTCGACTACTAGTGCAAAACCATGTCGACTACTGAAGAAAATGTTGGTCACTGGTATCGACTACTACCTAGAGCATTGGGATTTTTTACAAAACTTGTTTTTCCCTTTTCAAACCATGTTGGATAATATTTCCCGCTGCCAGGTCTTTTAGGGAAGGATCTTGGGTACACAATGAACAGGTTTGCAATGAGAAAAAACCCGAGTGAATATTGAAATGTCATCCATTTCTGACCTATATTTAAAATTTCAAGTATCTAGCTCATTATCAAAATTTAATTTGTTTAAACAAATAGGTATTATTTAAACAATTTTACAGACAAGAAACCGAGTGAATATTGCATTGTGATCCAGTTCTGACCTATTTTTAAAATTTCAAGTCAATAGCTCAGCATCAAAATTTAATAATAATAATAATGATAATAAACTCTTTTACTATCCAAATAGGAACAAAGTTCCCGCCGAGCCTGGAATTTAAACAATTTTACAGATGAGTTCCCGCCGAGCCTGGAATTTAAACAATTTTACAGATGAGAGACCAAGTGAATATTGCAATGTGGTCTATCTCCGACTGACGATTAAAATTTCTAGACTGTAGTTTACCTGGAAGATGAAAAACTCTGCAAATTCTTGACACAACGGTTCATTATCTTCTTTGTACAGATCACCCTTCTGTCTAGATCACTAGGTCTAAATATCTAGATCCTAAATGTTAGGTTAATTATTATTATCAATTATCACTAATTATTAACAATTTAATCAAGTACCTACCTAGTGAAACTTATTATAATTTATTGTTAGGTATTAATAATTCGTATTTATTATTAATGATAATTATTATTAATTATGATTAATTAATGCGATATAATTCTGGGGTTTTTAATACTACGTCGGTAATAATTTTTCTATAAAAGAAGTACCTACTAACAAACATTCTAAATTACCTTCATTTCCTTAGCACAAAACGCACCTCAGAACAATAAACTCGACATCACTTAAGCCATATGATGTTCCAAAGAGCTTGTTAGTATGAAAATGGATCTGTATTTCAACATTTTGATTCACGATCGTGTTGTGAGGCACAATCTTTGAGCCGTCATTGTGAACGAACGGCTGGTCGTACAAAGCTGCGGATGGTCTTAAAAAATTCTACGGAACAAACTCTATCTAAATGTGAAATAAAAAACTCTGCAAATTCTTGACACAACGGTTTATTATCTTCCTTGTGCAGATCACCCTTCTGTCTATACCAGACTGTATTGCAAATCGGCACCATACCATATTTTCACCGTACTCATACCATACCATACGAATTTCTATCCTATCATACCATACTGTATTATACCAAATCATACATACAATAATATACCATACCATACTCATACCATGTCATACAAACCGAGTGAATATTGAAATGTCATCCATTTCTGACCTATATTTAAAATTTCAAGTATCTAGCTCATCATCAAAATTTAATTTTTTTAAACAAATAGGTATTATTTAAACAATTTTACAGATGAGAAACCGAGTAAATATTGCAATGTGGTCTATCCCCGACTCACGGTTAAAATTTCTAGACTGTAGTTTACCGGGAAGATGACAAAAGGTAGTTTTATTCTGGGCGTCTGAGGGTTGGGTCACATAACGGCCGTTTTCGACGCGAAAGATTAGTGTTTTTCCTAAACCTTTGCGCGCTCACTGTGAACGAACGGCTGGTCGCACAAAAATCGAATTGGTCTTAAAGGATTCGTAATTTTTCAAGTCATTCAAACGTGAACTGAAAATTACACGTTTCAGTTAAATATTTTGAGATATGACATTGTCGAAATTTTAAATTTCGTTTTGAACCCCTTCCCCTTGACCTAGGGTTATGAAAAGTTTCGAGGACCATTGTGGGGCTGGTCCAAACCCAGAAACCGAATTTCGTAATTTTAACTCAACCCTAACTGGGCAAAGTGGCGCGGACGGCGTACGGGGGAAGGCGTACGGCGTACGGCGGACGGACGGATTTTTTTTTATTCGATTTTCTGAATCTACGTGTCTTGAAACGTAAACCAACAAATTTTGAGGGGGGGTTAAAATTTTATTTTCTTTGGGCGATTCCAATGGTTCATTATCGAAGATAGTAAACCAAAATGAATCAATTTGGTCTTATATTAAGTGTCTGTGTAACTTTTGACGAGATTGTAAACAAAACTGTTGGTTTTTAATATTTCAACTTTCCCTAAATCAAGCAGAGCAACAAAATACTATGTCATGTTTTCCCAGGAGAAAATCGCGATATCTCTTTCTCAGGAGTAGGGAGTGACGAGGAGGAGGAAGTAACGAGGAGGAGGAGACGATGAGGAGGAGGAGGAGACGATGAGGAGGACGAGGAGGAGGGAGTGACGAGGAGGAGGAAGTGATGATGAGGAGGCAGTGACGAGGAGGAGGCAGTGACGAAGAGGAGGCGGAGACGATGAGGTGGCAGTGACGAGGAGGAGGCGGTGACGATGAGTAGGAGGAGGAGGAGGAGAGAGCGGATTCGTAGATACTGTTCGGTAGGAACATTTGATACTTCCAAAGTATCGATACAAGTACTCATTTAATTACTTGGATAATCATATTCGATACTACTCGAATATCGAATGAAAAGTATCAATATACATGAGTTCTCCCAAAAACTACTCATTAGAAAAAACTCTGCAAGTTCTGGACACAACTGTTTATCATCTTCTTTGTTCAGATCACCCCTCTGTCTTGATCACTAAATGTCGAGGATGAATGAAAATGCAATGTTATTCACTCGGTTTCTTGTTTGTAAAATTGTTTAAACAATACCTATTAAATAGGTAAACAACCTAAACAAATTTTGCATAAACAATTTAGATTTGGATGATGAGGTAGTCTTGAAATTTTAAACATGGGTCGAGAATGGATGACAATGTAATATTACTTGCTTCCTTGCCTGTAAAATGATTTAAACAATACATATTTGTTTAAACAAATTAAATTTGGATGACATTTCAAACGGGGGTTAAGGATGGTTGACAATGCAATGTTCAGTAGGGTTCTTGTCTGTAGAATTGTTTGAACAATACCTATTTGTTTAAACAAATTAAATTTGGATGATGAGTTAGAGTTCTATCATTTCGTGAATAACACCTTCTCTGCAACATCCTCTCGTTATCGGTATCGAACGTCCCTACTGGTCGGTCTGTAGAAAGTGACACACGGAACTGTTAGAGAGCGACCAAAGGAACTGCCGTAGACTCGTCGGTTTGTTATTTCGACTGGTTAAAAAAACTCTGCAAATTCTTGACACAACGGTTTATTATCTTCTTTGTACAGATAACCCTTCTGTCTAGATCACTAAAAGATAGATTGATTATTAATTATTATCAGGTAGTGTAAATTATTATTGTTGTTTATCTATTAATTATTATTGTTAGTTATTTATTAATATTTTTATGATATATTATTATTATTAGGTATTATGAATAATAATTATTTATTAACTCGATATTTGAAAACCATGTGCTGTTCGAATCAGCTGAGCCAGTAAGAACATTTGACCCGGCAAGCTGCCTCACGATTCACTCTCATGTTGACTACTTTTGATCGCTCCAACTTGAACGAACGGCTGGTCGTACAAATCTGCGGATATTTTTAAACAATTCTAAGAAATAAACTCTAACTAAATTTGTTTGTGCAGAAACCAAATATTTATCAAGATACAGATGGTTAATTAATTACAAATAAAACGAACCGATATAATTCCGGGGTTTTTTAATTCCACCTACCTACGTCGGCAATAATTTTTCTATAAAAGAAGTACCTACCAACAAACATTCGAAATTACCTTCATTTCCGTAGCACGAAAAGTACCTACCTCGGAACAAAAAAAAATCTCCAAATTCTTGACACATCGGTTTATTATCTTCTTTATGCGAAAACTAAATGATAGAGACGAGGAATTAATTACAAATAAATTCAAATTTGAATTTTTGAATCTTGAATTTTTCGAGTTTTTAAATTTTCAAAATTTCAAAATTTGTTTTGAACCCCTTTCTCTTGACCTAGGGTTATAAAAAGCTTCGAGGATCATTGTGGGGTCGGCCCGAACCCGTAAACCGAATCTCGTAATTTTAGCACAAGTCCCGCGTACGGCGGACGGACGGTTTTTTTTTTTTTTTATTCGATTTTCTGAATCTACGTAGGTATCTTGAAACGTAAATCAACAAATTTTGAGAGGGTCAAAAATGTTTTTCTTAGGTCGATTCCAATGGTTCATTATCGAAGATAGTAAACCAAAAGAGTCGTGAAAAATATCTTGTGGAACATTTATTCATTTGCAGTAGTCTCTTAGTCTGTAAACGTTTACATAGAGTTTATTTTTTAGAATTTTTCAAAAACATCCGCAGCTTTGTACGACCAGCCGTTCGTTCACAATGACGGCTCAAAGTCGGAGGAAATCAAAATTCGTCAACATGAGGGTGAATCATGCGGCAGCCTGTACAGCCTAGACTCTAATAGCACATGTTTTCAGATATCGAATTACTTCATGATAATTAATAATAATTGTCAATCATTATTAAGAATAATTCATAAACATTAATAATAATTAACAATAAGTTTCATAAGTTTCATAAGTTTCAATAAGTTACTTGTTTTTCAAGTTTCCTACGAGCTAGGGATTTGAAATTTTAAATATAAGTCAGAACTGGATGAAAATGCAATATTCACTCGGTTTCTTGTCTGTAAAATTGTTTAAACAAATTAAATTTGGATGTTGAGCTAGTAGCTTGAAATTTTAAACATGGGTCGCAGTTGGTTACAATGCAATGTTCACTCGCGTTCCCTACTGTAAAATTGTTTAAACAATACCTATTTGTTTAAACAAATTAAATTTGGATGTTGAGCTAGAGTTTCATCTATCATTTCGTTAATTAGATTAGGGTGATCTGCTCTAAGAAGATAATAAACCATTGTGTCGAGAATTTACAGAGTTTTTGACTTAGTATTGTGTTGTACTTAGGCCCAGATATATAAAAATGTTAACCATATATTATTTACATATGATTTTTGGTGCCTTATGGCAGCGAATTCAGGATGATCTGGAACGGATTTTGAAATACAACATTTTCGGAAATTCTAGTTATACAAATTTTGGACCGAGAACAATAGCTTCCTTTTCTTCGAAAAGTTACTGAAAGGTTTTATAGCTGGGTTGTATTAAAAGCATAGAAGAGCAAAGAAGGGAACATAACGTACACAGCGGGAATAGCAAAGAGAAGGGGAATGTGAAAAACTGAGAAGGGCGATAACGAAGGGTGGAGCTAGACAGCGTAGCGCAATGTTAATCACGAACATCAACAGAGACCTACATCCAAATTCATTGATTTGACTGAAATCGGCGACGAGGTTGCTTTAAGACCCAGGGGATCGTCGTTATTTCCTTTAGGGTCCATTCGTTCGGAAGTAGGTAACCGGAAATATTGTCGAAGTCGATCCGATCGAAGCAAAAGATAACGTTTGTGCGGCCAAGATACCTTTAGCTTTTCTTTTCCTCCAGGAGGTGAAGTGGATCGGTCGGACGAGAACATCGGGAAAAGCAAACCTTCCTGAAAAGGTTGTCAAAACAAACCTTTTGAGACCTTGAAGTCAGTTCAGGAGGCTATTGGACGAGACCAAAGTTGATTTTGGGCCCAAAGTGGATTTTGGACCTGGGGGAAGCGATACGGATATGCTTTCCTACTAAGTCCTCTCATCTTTTTTTTTTCCTCTCTAAACTTGTTCTAAGTACCGGAAGGGAATTCTCTCGGGTGGGAGGGGAAACTACTAAAGAAAACTTTTCACTGCGGTCTCACTTTTCGAGACCGCCTTTTCCCCTCTTTTGTTCTTCATTACAATGTGACCGAGAATAAGCGGCATTGAAAGTCAAAGGTAGAACTCGGTAACCCAAGTACTTTCGCAATATTCTACGGTAATCGAATACGATGTTTTTCTTTGAACATTGATGTTTTTATTTCGTCCCTAATCATTCCTAACCACTCCTAACTTGATTATTCCATATGCCTTGACGTCACCTCCTTCCAGCGTTGTTTGTATCGTTGTAGTTCTGTTCCTGAGTGTCGTCATGATGAGCTGATTCGTTTTAATTCCTATATTCTTATTCGAGATGCTTCAAAAAAGAAGCTTGGCAGAGGTTTGTCCTTTTGAACAGTTATCAGACAAGAACTGCTTTTGGTTTATTATCTCGGAAAATTTTAATGGAACTGTTTTTTAGTTTACATTTAAATAGAGTTTAATTTTTAGAATTTTTCCAGAGCCTAGGTTTAACAATTCATAACTCGAAAAATTAAAATGGAACGGTAGGTAGGTATAGTTTTTAGTCCACATTTAAATAGAGTTTAATTTTAAGAATTTTGTTAGACCATCCAGTGCTTTGTACGACCAGCCGTTGGTTCACAAAGAGGGCTCAAACTTGGAGCAGATCAAAAGTCGTCAACTTGAGGGTGAATCATGCGGCAGCCTGTGGGGTCAAATGTTCATACTGGCCCGGCTGATTCGAACAGCACATGGTTTTCAGATATCGAGTTAATAATAATTAATATCATTAATCTACCATTTAATGATAGATGCTTTATTATAATTGTTAGTTATTAATAATCATTAATCATTACTAATTGATGGTTATTATTAATCATTGATGATAATTCTTTATTATAATAAAGCATTTAATTATTATTATTAACTGGAATTATTATTATGAACTGAATAAATAAGATGATACACAGTTTATAATTTAATGATATTAATTAGTTGTTAAGATGATACACAGTTTTAGTTGTTGGGCATTTTTTATGACCATCCAGAGGTTCGTACGTCCAGCCGATCGTTCACAATGAGGCCTCAAAAGTGGGAGCAGATAAATGTTCGTGGGTGAATCGTGAGGCAGCCTGTCAGGTCTACGTTCATACTGGCCTGCTGATTCGAACAGCATAATATTTAGTTTACATACATAAAACCAATTATTTCTTCGAAAATTCGCTCTTATAGCCATGCTACATGACTTTGGATTTTTCAATATACACGTTTTATCGATTCAAGTTATGGTACACTCAATTTATAATAATTAAATTTAAAATAAATAAGTTTTTTAAATTATTAAAAAAACTGTTTTATGCAATTTTATTCGTTTTTGCATTCCTTTATCTTCATTAGCCTTGTAATTTAATAATGGGTCGTCACCAGGTCTATAGGTCCTATAGAACAAGAAAACCATCGGAAATCAAATAATTGTGCGATTGAAATAAGTACTTACATAATCGATTATTTGCTTTCGATTAATCGGACCTTGATTATTCAATATCGGTTATTAGCTTACTGTTTGAACGGGTAAACGAAATAATCACGCGTAATAAACACCGGATAATAACTGGTTTTATTTCACACGAGAACGGATGAAATTCGATAAAACAAACGGTATTATAATAAAAGATAACAGTGCAACAACTTGGTAAGTGATAACTAACTGTCTTTATCAACGAGCTGGGACGGGGGAACAGGTTGGACAGCCGAACAACGGCTCCCACCAGCCATCATGGTGAGCACTCTGTTGGGGCAAGTAATAACCACTACCTACCAGCCCAAACATCCTCCCCCCACAATGAGGCACTCATTCTAACAAATTTAAGAAACGGGCACTAACAGTCCTTTGGTAGCGGGCAGAGCTTGACTAACGGGCGGAGTTTCTCCCCATTACCAGACCGGACTCTAGCTACACGGGTTACACCATCTTTACCAGGAATCAGGTCCACTATCACACCCATGGGCCATGACAGAGGAGGAATATTGTCTTCCTTAATCAACACTACATCCCCCACTGTAGCAGGGCGATCAGGGGTATTCCACTTAGATCGGGTCTGGAGGTATAACAGGTACTCAGAGTGCCACTTCTTCCAGAATTGACTTACCAGATTAGAAACAAACTTCCACTTAGGAGCTAATCGGGAGCTGAAGTCAAACACATTGCTCTCAGGTAAAGCAGTAAGCGGGCGTTGAACGAGAAAATGAGCAGGGGTGAGTACCAGTATGTCATCTGGTGAGGAGGATTGGTGAACTAACGGACGGCTGTTAAGAATGGCCTCAATCCTAATGGCAACGGTGCTGAACGTTTGAAGCGTGGTGGTTTGATCTCTTAAATTGACCTTCAACAGTCGTTTAGCAGACTTAACGGCAGCCTCCCATAACCCACCAAAATGCGGTGCCCTAGGTGGAATGAATTTCCATTCCACCCCTCGGTTAGCGAGTCGTTCAGCTACTACATGATCAAAGGGGCTTGCAGAACGGATTTGGTTGAGTAAGTTGGATGACCCCAGGAAATTACGACCATTGTCGCTCCAAATAGCTGAGGGAACGCCTCGGCGACCCATAAACCGCTCCAAGCATTGGAGAAACCCATCGGTACTAAGATCCATAACAACTTCAAGGTGGACGGCTTTGGTTGTGAAACAAACAAAAACGGCAAGGTAAACTTCAACGGCTCGAGCTCCTCGAAGACCGGCAATAGAAACAGTGAACGGGCCACAAAAGTCAACTCCAACCTGCTCAAAGGCAAAGGCACGGGTGACTCGGGCCTCAGGCAGCTGACCCATAACGGGCTGAAACGGTCTCGGTTTAACTGAAAAACAACGGGTACACCCAGCCAAAACACGATTAACGGCATTTCTCCCATCAATCACCCAGTATCGGGTACGCAGGTGGGCCAGCGTGGCTCTGGGCCCTACATGCATGCATGTAGTGTGGGCGTAACGGATGAGCAGCGGTACCAGTAACCAGAGTTCCCAAGTCAGTTTCCCATAGACCAACCTCAGAGGAACGGGGAAGCAATCGGGAAAAAATGTCAGCTCCGAGAATAGCCTGAACATAGTGAGCAGTGTGAAACTGTGGGTCAGCAAGTTGGGTTTCCATGGATGTGATACTGGGCCATAAAGCAGGGTTCCAACTACGGCTGGGCAATGGCGAAAGGGGGCTCTCCATAACGAGCGCTTCAAAAGGAATTACCCTACCAGAACGTGTGTGAAGCTGAGCAGTAACGGAACTGTGAATGGGGTTTGAAGAACTCCCAATTCCCTGTAAACTGCCCTTCATGGGAATCAAACGGAGTCCTAACTTCTTCACTACTAACGGGGAAACAATATTGACTTCACTTCCTGAGTCAATCAAAGCTCTGAATTTAATTATTTCCCCTCTACAGGAGGAAAGGGGGACTACAGCAGTAGGGGTGAGCCCAAAACGAGATAATTTTAAACAGGACTTACGGGTGACGTCAATTTTACTAACGGGTTGGGATGAGCCAGCTACGCCTAATTTGGATGACTCAATCCCAGGAAACAGGCCCCTGAAATTATTCCTAGGTGCTAACATGCGCCTAACATTACTTACAAGTTGACGTCGAACGGCTGAACTCTTAACGGTTAAAGACTTAACGGGTAGTGGGCTCCTGGCAGTAGTGCTCACCAATGATACCTTGGAAGGAACCGGCTGAACGCCGTCGTACCTTCATAACGGGGCTGATGTTTCTATGGGGGGAGAGGGGGACAAACGGCTGAAACAAAGGGACCTTTGGCTTGAACTCATGGGATGGTAGTTCATCATGGCCCTCTCTTCTTCTTCTTGAACGGGTCTTGAAGCGGGTGAATTGTGCGTTGAAACGAAACTACCTGAGTTTGATCCAGGTGAAACCGGGCGATTAGAAACGGTTGGAAGCAGTAGGTGGAGCCAGGGATGATGCGGCTGCCCACAGTGGCATCTTCGATCTGAACGGCATGCTTCCACCCGGTGGAGTGTGGAGAAACAGTTCTGGCATGCCCGTAGCTTCTTAACGGTTTGTATGC
Source organism: Stenodema calcarata (assembly GCA_963920205.1). Lineage (NCBI taxonomy): Eukaryota > Metazoa > Arthropoda > Insecta > Hemiptera > Miridae > Stenodema > Stenodema calcarata. The sequence goes on along the minus strand of OY986056.1, from coordinate 2,003,747 downwards.
GCTCAGGTACACTCAGTTCCTTGAACTCTGGGCAACGGAACAGGAAGTGATCCTTCCTACAATAATTGCATTTTACTGCACGACTGGGAGCAGGGTGAGCAGCACTACGAGCGGGTGACGGCTGTGGAGTGGAACTGGTGGCTGGAACGGCTGACAAGCGGAACGGTGAGGGTGAACGGGCTCTCTGAACAGTGGTTGGAGCTTGTTTATTCCCCTGCTTCTCCTCTGGGACTAGTCGAGCTATCCTTAGCTCCTTTCCAATAAACCGAAGCAGATCAGAGTGAGAGGGGATGGCATCCATTTGTTCCATCACCTCCCGGTTGAACTTCTCTTTGAGCTCAGCGGATAAGCGAAAAAACAGGGCTTCAAACAATAAGTACTCCCGAAGATTGGGAGTGGGGAGGTCGAGCATTGATCCTACCCATGAACGAGCGTCGTTGTGGAAATGTTCCAAGTCAGCAACATTGGGCCTTTCCAAACGGGGTAAATGTATGCGCTGCGCAAATACTGAACGAGCCAAACGGTATTTTGAGGTATTTTCCGCTACCAGGGCGTCATAAGCCTGCTGATAGCTGCTACCGGCAAATGATGATCGGAGATCGGGAGAAAGCTTACTCAACAGTTTTTCAAATTTAATTTCATCGGGTATGTGCTTCATGTTATGAACTGCACCATCAAACAGTTTCCTAAACTCCGCAAAGCGGGAGATTTGGCCTTCAAATAACGGGACGGTTGTGAGCAGCTGATTCATCATTTTAATCTGAGCGTAAGCGTGTTCATGACTGAGAACAACTTCGTCATCAACCTCTTTCTTAGCGCTAACTGGATTAATTTCAACGGGGAGGCGCTCAGCCAAACTTACAACAACAGAAGTTACCTGATTAAGCAGATTTTCCTCGATCTGCTGATCGAACTGAGCCTCCTCAACGGCATCGAGGAACATTCTTCCTCGACGGAAATCGTCCTTGATAGACTCCGCCAGTGCACTTACAGGTTGTCGTTTTAGAACTGCATTAGCCCTGATTGACCAACGTCTGATGTTCTTCAACAGGTCTTGCTGAGGGGCACTCAGCAGATCAAAAACAGCGGGATCAAGTTGAATAGACTTATTCTTGACGACATCATACGAAGAAGAAACTGGATGAACCGATTGAACGGGTTGCACAGGCTCGTCCGTGGAAACAACCGCATCGTCCAGCGGAAAATCCGGGTCCGATTGACGGGATCTACGCTTCTTCATTCCTTTTGGCGGCATTATTGGACGGAAGAACGCGAAAAACGGGGAAAAACGACGGTAAAACGGTAAAACGGTAAATGGAAAAAACCCGATGTAAACAAAGTCGCGAGGTAAACTAGGTTAAATTCGGACACGCTCGACATTAACCACAATCCGCGGGTTTACGGCACCAAAATGTTTGAACGGGTAAACGAAATAATCACGCGTAATAAACACCGGATAATAACTGGTTTTATTTCACACGAGAACGGATGAAATTCGATAAAACAAACGGTATTATAATAAAAGATAACAGTGCAACAACTTGGTAAGTGATAACTAACTGTCTTTATCAACGAGCTGGGACGGGGGAACAGGTTGGACAGCCGAACAACGGCTCCCACCAGCCATCATGGTGAGCACTCTGTTGGGGCAAGTAATAACCACTACCTACCAGCCCAAACACTTACGATTAATCATTTGATGTTATAATCGATTATTTGGTTCCCTGCTCTCAAACACGTAGTTTGTTGGTTGTGTTTTTTGTCGGTCAGGTTGTGCCGATGCGTCTTTCAAGCACGCACTTTGGCGGTCCCCTGTCCTGGAATGGGGTTCAGCACCCACGCGCTTGACAGATGTCGACAGAAGACCCTGAAGGACGATGTGGTCTGGTCGTGGTGTGTGGGTGTGAAAGGAGAACCAGCCAATTTATTAGAGCAATCGGTTCCTATTAGCTCAACCACCTGGGGCCTCCTCTAGCGCTCCCGTGAAAAAATTAAAACCCTCCAACCCATCCATCCTGACTCGTGTCACGGAACCCCGATTCCGTCAGTTGTGGTTACACGCTGTACCTCCACCTGGATATTCCTATCACAATGCCAAATACTGAGAATTTTACACCTTATATCATCATGTTCACATCTTATATCATAAGAGTCTACGTATTGAAGGGATAACGTGTGGGGGAATCGAGGCCAACCCAGGATTTCAAGTTTGAGCGCGAAGTGCAAAGCGCGAAGAATTAGCTCTGCGTGGTCCCTCTAAACAGCAGGTGTGTAGCTCCACCGAATCTCGTTAGTTGGGAACCCCTTGACACTTTGTTATCAGGTGTTATCTGTGTTTTGTGACAAAACTTTTGTCATCCTTGTTGTGTTTGTTATCTCTGTTGTTGTGTTTTGTGTTGTGTTTGTCGCAGCTTTTTGTGACCAAAAATTCTTTCTTTTTGTGCATCCCAAGTAAGTTATCGGTTTTGTGCGTAATTTATTGACGATTAGGTACGACTGTAGTTTGACTCTTTTGGAAGTAGTGGTTAGTTGCGTATAAAATCGTTATACTGAAAATCTATGTAACCGATACATAGATTTGGAATTATCATTTGTGAGCAGAATTTAGTTAGGTAGGCCGCCTAGTACGCACTGGGATTCTTTGTTCGGACTCGGTCACTCGAGCTGAGTCTGGGATTCATTTCTCCTGCATATCGTCTGATGCGTTCTAGTATTAAATACACAATAAATTTTATTGAATTTATTGAATATTATCCAAAGTGGTGCGCATTATTCATTTCTTCTATTGGTTTATTATCTTCGATAATGAACCATTGGAATCGCCCAAAGAAAATATTTTTTTAACCCCCCTCAAAATTTGTTGGTTTACGTTTCAAGATACGTAGATTCAGAAAATCGAATAAAAAAAAATCCGTCTGTCCGCCGTACGCCGTCCGCGCCACTTTGCCCAGTTAACGTTGAGCTAAAATTACGAAATTTGGTTTCTGGGTTTGGAGCAGCCCCACAATGGTCCTCGAAACTTTTCATAACCCTAGGTCAAGGGGAAGGGGTTCAAAACGAATTTTGAAAATTTGAAAATCTCATATCTCGAAACATTCATATAGAACGGTATGTTTTTTATTTCATATTTAGATAGAGTTTGTTCCGTAGAATTTTTTAAGACCATCCGCAGCTTTGTACGACCAGCCGTTCGTTCACAATGACGGCTCAAAGATTGTGCCTCACAACACGATCATGCATCAAACTTTTGAAATACAGGTCCATTTTCATACTAACAAGCTCTTTGGAACATCATATGGCTTAAGTGATGTCGAGTTTGTTGTTCTGAGGTGCGTTTCGTGCTACGGAAATGAAGGTAATTTCGAATGTTTGTTGGTAGGTACTTCTTTTATAGAAAAATTATTACCGACGTAGTATTAAAAACCTCACAATTATATCGTATTAATCAATCATAATTAATAATAATTATTATTAATAATAAATACGAATTATTAATACCTAACAATAAATTATAATAATTTTCACTAGGTACTTGATGTTAGAAGATAAATCATGCCACCACCAACCAACCAACCTTAGTGTTACACGATTTAGCGTTACTCATGTTGTTGTTGTGATAGTCCATGTCGAGTGTACGAATTGTAAATTAAATAAGATAATACGAATATTGTTTATTATTTACTTGAAACATGGCGCAGTCTTAAATGTATAAAGGACTGGACTTTCGTTTAAATTGTGCATAAAGAGTTCGTATCACATAGAATAACGCGGTGACCATTGCTGCAGCACACCATGGCGGGCTCCGAGTTTCATCCACCCGCTGAACTCAGTTTTGACGGTGATATCTATGTGAACTTCAAAACTTTCAAGTCTGAATTGGAGATATATTTCGTTGCGACTGAAACGACTAAGAAGTCTAATGAAGTTCACGTTGCTCGTCTTCTCAATCTCATTGGACGTGATGCTCGACGTGTGTTCGACTCGCTTAATTTCGTTGGAAAACGAACTGTTGAGCGTGTTTTAGAAGCTATCGAGGGAGCTATTGTTCCTCAACGAAATGAAGTTATGGCCCACTTCAAGTTTTTCAAGCGGTGTCAACGAACTAGTGAACCGTTTGCTCATTGGTATAGGGACTTGAAGGACCTTGTGGTCGCATGTGAATTTGGTGACCTTCAGGACAAGCTTTTGAGAACACAAATAGTTCTTGGTGTCGAAAGTACGGACCTGCAAGAGCGATTACTCAGGTCCGACGTTGAACTACCGCAAGTGGTCAAGCTAGTTCAATCACATGAGGCGGGTGTGACTCACCGAAAACAGGTTCGTCAGTCTATTGATGATGTTGTGCTGGACTCTCCTAGTGTTGATAAGCTGTCAGTATCCTCCCATGGACCTAGGAAGACTCACAGGACTCAAGGAATTTCGGGAAGGGTGTCAAATGCGAATCCCTTCAACAAGCCGGCCGCTGGGACGTCAAAACTAGTGGGCCAAGCATCAAATGTTCTGTCAAGTCAGATTCAAGGTAGAAGTCGAATTATTTCTAATTGTAAATTTTGTACATACAATCATGAAGTTAATAAGTGCCCTGCTTGGGGCAAACAGTGTGGTTTTTGTAATGGAAATAATCATTTCCAAAAAGCATGTAGTAAGTACAAAAGGGCCAAAGACACTGCTGTTCTTGAATTGATTAATGTTGATAGTGTTGGTGGTGACGTTAGTGACTTTTTCATTGTTGACTCTGTAAATTTGGATGCGCATTCGATTGAAAAAGCTTGGTTTGAGAAGTTAATATTGAATAACCATGTAGTGGTGTCTTTTAAAATTGACACTGGATCAGAAGTTAACACGATTCCCCAAAATTTATTGCCTCAATTTAGTGATATAACTTTGAGCAAACCAATGTTTAAATTGCGAGCCTATGGTGGGTTTCAAGTTGCGCCAGTTGGGTTAGTTAATCTCAATTGTAAATTCCGTGACAGTTCACTAAATACTAACTTTGTGGTTGTTGAAAAAAACTGGACACCCATAATAGGTCTGGAGCTAGCTAGGCAGTTGGGTATTGTTAAGATGGTTCATGCGGTTCAATACATGGGTAAAGACGAGTTTCTTTTGAAACACAATGATTGTTTTTCGGGGTTGGGATGTTTCCCAGATATCTGTAAGTTAGAGCTCAAACCAGGCTCTCTGCCGAGAGCAAATCCTCCTCGTAGGGTACCCTTGGCACTTCGTGATAAATTAAAACACACCTTGAATGAGTTGGTGGATAAAAATGTTATAGTACCAGTCACTGAACCAGCTGCATGGGTAAACAATTTGGTGTTGGTTCAAAAGCCGGATGGTTCCCTGAGAATTTGTCTGGATCCAAAAGAGCTTAACCAGTGTCTGGTTCGGGATTTGTACCCAATACCCACTTTAGAAGAAATTAAAAATATTTTTGCGTATTTGACTTAAAGGATGGCTTTTATCATATTAAATTAGATGATGAGTCCAGCAAACTTCTGACTTTCAGCACTGCTCATGGCAATTTTAGGTTTCTTCGACTTGCTTTTGGGGTTTGTACAGCCCCAGAGACTTTCATGAGGTTGAATATGAAATATTTTGGAGATTTGGAGGGTGTTATTGTGTATTTTGACGATCTTTTATTGGCAGCTGATGATCAGGAGGCCCTTACTAGGATTGTTGAAAAAGTGATCGATAGGGCTAAATTGTATAACATCAAGTTTAATCCTAAAAAACTCCAATATTTTCAGAATGCCTTGCCGTTCATAATAAAAGTTTTGATAAAATACGGAATAATCGGTTAAAAAATTTGAAACTGAAATTATTACACTATGATTTTTCTCTGAAATACAAACCGGGGAAAGAACTGTACTCTGCGGATCTCTTAAGTCGTAACATCATTCCTACTAGGTCTAGTGAACCTGATAGTGAAGATATAATTCATTCGCTCTGCTGTAATGAGTTGGTGGTTTCTAGTGAGAAAATGAGTTTGTTTGTACAAGAAACATCGAAAGATCCTGTTTTACAGCGTATTTGTGGGTATTATCAGACTCAATGGCCCAATATGCACACACTTAAACAGATTGGCGGTGATCTGGTGCACTTTCATAATCTGAGAAATGACATCACTGTAGAAGGGGGGTTGGTCTATCTGAATCAACGACTCGTTGTACCAGCGTCACTCAGGGCTATGATGGTGGACCTTCTGCATGAAACACACTTGGGGTTAGAAAAATGCAAAGCCAAAGCGAGGCAATTGATTTATTGGCCATCCATAAATTCACAATTGGAAAACACTATTTCCAAATGTTATGTCTGTCAAAGGTTTAGTAGAAAGAACGTCAAGGAACAGCTGATTAATCATGATATTCCCGGCACTCCATTCAGTAAAATTGGTCTGGATGTAGCAGAATATGGGGGTCAATACTACTTAGTTGTGATAGACTACTTCTCCCGTTGGATCGAAGTGGACAAAATGCCTAGTAAGTCAGCATCTTCCATTATTAATCTTTTAAAGCCGATTTTTGCCCGTTGGGGTATACCTAGCGTCCTTGTGGCTGATAACAATCCGTGTAATAGTTATGAATTCAAGAGTTTCGCTGGTGAGTGGGAGTTTCAGCTTGTAACTTCTAGCCCGCTGTACCCTAAAAGTAATGGGTTGGCTGAGAAGGGTGTTGGGATTGTCAAGGGGATGTTGCGTAAGTGCGAGTATGACACCAAAGATTTCCATCTGGCCTTACTAAATTATCGTAACTCTCCAATTGTAACTTTGGGGGTCTCTCCAGCCCAGCTCCTTCAGAGCAGAGAACTACGTACCAGGTTGCCAATTCATGGTGGACTTCTGAAGCCGAAACTGTTGACTGGTATTCAGGAGAGGATGGTGATCAATCGGGTAAATCAAAAACACTATTATGATAGAGGGGCTAGGAAAGAGATACAATTTGCTGTAGGAGAGCGGGTGTTAGTTCTTGAGAACAATGTGTGGGAGAAAGCCTCGGTGTTGGAAATTGCTGATAGTCCTAGGTCATACTTGGTGCGTGCTGACAAGGGAGGAGTTTGTAGAAGAAATTCTTCTTTCTTAAAAAAGTTGTTGGAACCTTGCAACCCTTGCTCTTCAGCAACCATTGTATCTCGTCCGGAGCTGGTGAACAGCAGTAGTTATCCAAGGCGCTCTGATAGACACAGAAAACCTAAGGATTTTTCAAATTACGTATGTTGAGATTGTGAATTGGAAATGTTGTATTGATTGTCAGATTTTAATTTAAAGGTTTTCTACCTAGTTGAGATTGTGAATTTAGATGTCTACCTACTTGTTTTGTATGTATGTTAATGTTAATTTAGATGTCTACCTACTTGTTTTGTTTTGTTAATGTATGTATGTTCTTATTAACTTGACGAATATTATTAGAACAATAAAAGGGGAGCATGTTAGAAGATATATCATGCCACCACCAACCAACCAACCTTAGTGTTACACGATTTAGCGTTACTCATGTTGTTGTTGTGATAGTCCATGTCGAGTGTACGAATTGTAAATTAAATAAGATAATACGAATATTGTTTATTATTTACTTGAAACACTTGATAAAATTGTTAATAATTAGTGATAATTGATAATAATAAACAATCTAACATTTAGGATCTAGACATTTAGACCTAGTGATCTAGACAGAAGGGTGATCTGTACAAAGAAGATAATGAACCGTTGTGCCAAGAATTTGCAGAGTTTTGATAACAGTGGTATTGTGGACAACAGATTCTACTTTACAGTTACCTACCTACTGCGACTGCGGCGATGCTTGGGGAAGTTTCCGGTAGTGAATTCATATAAAGACAAGGGGAAAACTGCAGAAGCTGTGGTGTGGCTACATTACAAGTTTGTTTACACGGATAATCCAGGAACGCGGATCTAATTCATACATGTCTACTACACATGTATGAATTAGATCCGCGTAATAAAAATGTCTATCCATAGCGTCAAGGGGAGATTTCGAAACGGGTAAGATGCATGTGAAGTGGTTAGGATATCTCTTTACTTAGTTGGAAGGAAAAAGGCACGCGAGGAAAGTGGACATCACAACTTTTTCCGGTTGTTGTAGAATGATTTTTGCGAAGCCGGGTGATTTTTCATTGTTATTTCAACAGCCTGTTGGCTCCAGAAACTGGCACCCCAAAATTCGTCTCCTTTTAGCGAATTTCCGAAGAAGAGGAAGGCATTGTTCTAGGTCCCAAATGTTTAGAATAGCCTTAATCTAAAGTATTGGTTTAAAACTCGACATTCCGAACAATTTTTATACCAAAATCCGTTTCAATCCTAGTTATCAAACCTCAAGTTAGGTACGAAATGAAAACGAGGTTTTGTCAAAAAAGAAGAATGCAACGACGATGTTAGATCCTTCAACATCCACACATTTTCTCTTTCCGATTAGTAGGTATTGTATATGCTATATTATTCGATAAATCAATACTAGTAGTCTAAAGACAATCTGAACGGGAGTAGTTTGGGCATCAAGTTTGTAACCTAATGTGATTTATATTTCCCCTTCAAGGGTCTGAAGCGGTAATGTCCGCAGAACCCAGAGGTCTCTTTGGTCGGGTTTCATTACTGGGTGCCAGATACTCTTGGATTTGCTGTTTCGGGTTGGAACCAGCCTCATTACTCTGCAGCCCTTCATTAGTACTACGGAGTTCACCCTTGGGCTCTTATTGCTACCTTTAAAAATGGATCAGTTGAGATACTCATTGGATACCCTTGTATGAATACATCCTCTAACACGCTTTACTACCGTGTGTATGTAATGTAATGAGATTGTAATTTCCCCTTGCAGCTGTATAGGTGACTATGTCTGTAGAACCTAGAGGTGTATGGACCTACATCCAGTATTAACACTGAGTACTTACTCCTATATATACCTCAATTTTTAGGGAGGGTGTATAAATACAGAATAATATTATGTATTTATATTGTGCCGCTGTTAATGTTAGCCTGTTCATGCCCTTAATGATCCTAGGATTGAGGTAGGTTCTATGTCGTTAAGATAACTCGAGATACTTGTAATCAAGCGTCAGTCGAATTGAGAAATCCTTTGGAAGGAGAGAATCTCCTACACAAAAGAGCATATTGGCTACGGGGACGACTCTACACGCGTTACAAGGCGAACGACTTCGGTCCTACCGGGGTCCACCCGGCAATAACCCGTTGTTGAGGGGACATGACGAAGTAATACACACCGACCGTCTATCCGCGGGAAGGCGATCAACTTTATCCATTAGCAACTGTTGAAAGATCAGTTTCGCCGCCCCAGACGATCCAGGTGGGGGTTATGCAAAGCAAGCGGACGGCAAATTTAAATTAACCAATATTTACAACTTCTTGGCCGTCCCGCGGACGGAGCAGATGTGAACAGATGGTCTACGATTTTTATCGAGAGAAACGGGCGTTGCACCTCGGCGATCAAATAACTTGGAAGGCACCTAAGACGTAGGTATCCCCCAAAGAACACTCCGTATGAAAATCACCCTACCACGCAAATATCATTCTACAGCAGCCGGAAAGTTATGATGTCCACTTATATTACCACGACGGCCTTTTTCCTTCCAACTAAAGATATGTGGTCTGTCGTTCAGTTTACTTCTGAGAACGGGGAAAACTGTATTTTTTCCTGTATTTCTCACTGTAGTGTTTCCGTACATTGTTATCGAGTCGGAAAAATACAGGAAACACTACAGTGAGAAATACAGGAAAAAATACAGTTTTCCCCGTTCTCAAAAGTAAACTGAACGACAGACCACCTATAGGTCATTCTCTCACCCCAACTGTTTCTTTGAATTTTGGCGGGCATGGAACATCGGCGCCATTTTTGCCTTCTCGCCAGATTTTAGAGTAACCATTAGCAAAAAAAGCAGTGGAAAAATCGTCAACTAGTTTCATTCGCGTGAGCTGTCAACGTGGTAAATTTGTTCTGATTGCTTGATCGTACACTTTTGTTGCGCCATTCTCCCATCTGCATTAGAATGAAGGGAGTTGATTATTAATTTTTCTCATTTGTTTCTTCTTGTAGAGCTTCTGCTCTAGTTTCGTTTGATATATCAAATCATGGAAAACACGCAGTTTCAGTTAGAAAAGAGTATAGAGGAGAGAGATAGATTCCCTCTAATGGGAGGTGAGAGATAGACTGCTTGCCAACACCTTGTTTTTATTTGATTTTTGATTTTGAGTTTTACTGGGTATTCAGTTTTGTAGTCTGATCTAGTTTTTCTTATTATTAACCATATTATTAACCATTATCCCAAGTGTTTTCAGATCTCTAATAAATTCTATGGACTCCAATTGTTTGTTAAGAAAAGTTTCAAGTTACCTACGTTTTAATGGTTACCTAATGGATTAAATGGTCGCAGGTTTAAGCAGTGTTTATGACTAGCTGCCATGGTAATTAGTTACATACTTTTTACTTCTATTGAGTCTTGAATGATACTATAAGTAGGTACCTAAATAATTTACATTCTTTGTAAAGAAATACGACAAATAAATTCATGTTGGAAATGAACCTTTTTCTGAATTCAATTCATTCCAATATTGATTTCGAAAGGTAAAACTTTCGTGAGGTATGCAAAAATCTGTATTAGCTCCTGAATTATTCTATAATATTTTAGTGTACATTATCAACTCTATGGAATTAATATTTAGTTTCAATTGCTTGGATACTGACGTCTCTCTGTAGTTCTGGTAGGCGAGAGAATTACTAGAAGGGTGAGAGAATGTCAAATCCCACCAAAAACACTTGAAATGCCGTTCTCTCATACGTACGAGTCATTCGCTCAGCCTAGCAATTTCTTCATTAATTTTTAATAAGTAATTGAGCATGTTCCTGAATGCCCCATCCTGGGAAAGCATCTAGTTTTGTTGAGAGAACGTCCCTGATTTTTTCCAGAATTTAATTCGGATTTTCACTTTTCTGAAAAGTTGGATCTTCGATTTCCTCTGGAATCTGGTGGAATGGCCCACATACATATATCGACCAATCATATCATCTGCTTTGTACATGTCGCCTAATATAATATACAGATATTTGGATTTCGACCAAAAATCATCGTGTTATAATTGAACTGATCCTGATCACGTTCACAGTGCACCACTACAATATCCGAGAATCGAAAAGCATGTTGACAAGTGATCAGATCAGTAAACAGATCCGTCGACTTCTCCTCAATGCAACAATCTGCATCCATTTCACAAAATGATCAAAACCCACTAAGCTGTTTACGACATTTGTCACTGTCTGTAGTCTCAGTTTCAGCAATCAAACCATTGCTAGTAATCTGTATTGTGTTGTCCCATCAGTAATCTGTAGAATTTTAACTAATGAGATCTCTTTCATTTCATGATACAGGTTCGAGGATTTGCGGCGAGAGCTCGAGATGCTGCTCGCCGATGGTGGAAGCCCTGCTGCAGAGGACAGTCATGAGTGACGTCAGCCACCTGGTGGCGCACAATTTCCAGTCAGTGGAACGCGTCCTTTCTACCTCATCTGATGCACTCTCTCGTAAGTAAACTCTAGATTTCTAAAGTAGGTACAGTTAAAGTACACCTAGGTACTTTTTGTTTGTGGCATACAGTCGATTTGGTTACTAGTACAGTCGATTTTATTGCTACTCCTTAGAATTAAACGGGCGTGACAAAACCTGTCTAGTAACCTCAATCTCTAGAAAATCAATGGTTTTGCCAGTGACTGAAAATTGATATAAACATTAATATCTGCAAAATTATGTCTCAGGATGATTTCAGAAATGCAAGGAGTATGGAAAAAACACGAAAAATCCAGCAAGAGACACTTATCGTGTTGATTTGAATAACTGTTGTTCTGATCATGAGTATTGAGACAAGGGGCACACAAACTTTTGAAAGGGCAAACCCTGCACGACTGGCAATTTTCCGTATATCTGTCACAGCAGCACGTGAAGATAACCTGAAACCTGAGAAGTAGAAGGTAACTGCAGCTGTGGTAACTGTGGGAAACCACTATATTCGATATAGAATTATCACAATAAATATCTACCAAGAGCAGCTCACCAACGGAGGACCAATTTAAAAGTCAGTTTTTTGGTCAGCCTTTCCTCTCATACGAATTAAGTGAACAGCGTGTAAAGATACAAGTATCTAGTAACGACCGCCTACTCATTTCTCAGTACCTCCCCTCTATATAACAAGGTGTATCTGGTAACACTTGTTACATGTACCACCTTTTCCTACAATCAGGAGTGCGGAGGTGACCACCTTCAGAAAACAGCATCTTCTCATTACCTTCTTCCTCCATGTAACAAGGCATGCAGATACCTATACATAAATATTATCTGGTAACACTTGATACATATTACCTTTACCTAAGATCTGGAGTGCGGGCCTAACACCCTCGGTAACGCAGATCTTCCTTCACGCTATCTCAAAACCTTCCTCCAATTTACTGAACCAAACATTTAGCTAGTACCTTCCTCCTTGGAAGGAAAAGCTTGAATAGTGAGGTACCATAATGCATCACAGAAACTGGTCCTCACACTAACCTTATTATGCTCATTCAAAATCACGTATCTTAAAGGTAAGAAACCCACATTGCATTGCCTTAAACGATCGAGTTTCCACGACTCCCACTCCACCTTCTGTCACCTCACCGCCGCTTCCCAACCAGATAGATAGTTCAAGATTAAAAATCCAGTCATACAGCCTGGGTGTAACATTCGAATTTTCGAAGAAATAAATGGTTTTATGTAAAATGTCTCCATTTTACAGGTTTTATCACAAATTTTGTCTCCTTCTTTGCCGAGTAACACCTCAGTTTTAGATTTTTCAACGCTGAACACGATGGTGAAATCAGAAATGCGATATCTCATTCCAATATCATATTAGAGCAGATGAACCGTGAAGAACATCTCAAGTAACAACTGATAAGATTCTGATTTCACCATCTTCTTCAGCGTGAAAATCCCTTCAAAATGAGGTGTCACTTATCAGACGGTTCCGTGTTCGGAATTTATCGGTAATCCCCCCCCCCCTCCCCCGTAAACCCCCCACGACCCTTAGAGTGACCCGATTCTGCCCATCGACGAACACAGGTTTTCGAGTGACAGGAGGGATTTTTGTTCAAATTTGGACTTTTTATATTAATTCATCGAGAGTTATCGTCTCGAACGTTCTTTTATTGGCCACTTTGAATGTTGTTTTGGTAAGTTAGGTTTTTTTCTTATCGATTTCATCCAAGTTATTTCTGCTTTGGCCTGATCCTATGGCTGTTGGCTTCTCCTGCTTATTTCAATTGTGGGGCATTACACCACACTTATTCCGCCTAGAATTTTAAATGGTCGCAACCTCCCTAAATCACAATTATTAATGTTTCTTCCTTCAAGAAACCTTGGAGGCTTTGCTCGTGCATCATGTTGAACCAGCATTGCATACCAACTGAAGCGTTCGGGTTTCTTCTGTTGTGTAGCGGGTGATGATATGAAACATGCATTACAAAGCGTTAAGTATATATTTTTAGTACACGGTTCTATAACGTTCCATTGCACTATGTGCTTTATGGCGTCATCCGATCAATGCTAGAGGAGGACGAGTGTGTGTAAGATCACCTGAATTTACTGTGCACGAGGGCACGAGTTATTAATCAGACCAAGCCGCTAGTATATATTAACGGGCCCATCTGGCGTCGTGGGAGATTCCGTTCATTCTTGTATAAACTACAGAGCGTTGGAATTCGCAATTGCCTGACCATTTAGAAAACGGGATTGCAGTAAACCCCTCCCCTACCGACTTGCATCTCATTTAGAAATGTTTCCCGATTGAATCAGCGCATTCTCGGAACAGTGACGTATGAATTTAGCGTTGATCGTCCTCCTCAGTTGATTGATATGACAGGATGACGACGCCCTCGGATGGCGTGCCTCATTATAATTTCTCTCGCATCAGTCAACTGACTTGCTGCAATGCACTGAACTATATCAGGCCGTCTGTTGGGACAGTCACAACTCATGGGCTTGGTGTCTGGTAAGTGGTAAGTGTGACCAGAGATTGTCTCTTCGCCTGTGTAAATCGGGTCTGAGCGGAAGTTTAACCACCTCAAAGGAATAGGAATAATGATGTCACGGTATATAAAATATGATGAACCATACCGAGAATCGTAAAATAAATATGTTTCAAGTGTGACAACCGTTATCGCTCCTTCCAGTACTGGGTATGTCTAGTGATAAAATGCCACCTCACTACCGCTTTGAAACAAAATTCCACATCCACTTTTTCCACAGATTCCAGTGCCGGCTCACTCAATCTGGTAAACAGGCGGCTGCAAAATGCTTTGCGGCCCTGGGGCGGGTGTGTACGAACATTCTAAAAACATTGAGTCGGCGATTAGTCTGGCTGACACGCCACGGTCACTGTGCCATTGATCACTGTGCTATGGAGATCAGAAAGCTAAACCTAATAGGTAAGAAAGTGGCAATCTTCAGGACTGCAGGGGAATGAAGAGGCGGATTCACTGGCCAAAAAAGGGACCGTCATCATTGGTCCTGAACCCTACTGTGGGGTATCCAAAGGCCTCAGGAAAATTACCATAAAAGAGTGCTGTCAGAAACTCAAGCCTCATGGAACAGATTCAAGGGTCAGAGGTATGAGAACAAATTCATGTGAGAACCATCGCATGCAGCTACAGCAGACCTACTCAACCTGAGCCCCACTAGGCTCAGGATAACGGTAGGCCTACTGACTGAACACTGGTTACTCTGAAAGCATCTCTGCAAGATGGGGGTAGCCGAGGACAGCGAGTGCCGGTTCTGCCTCGAAGAGGAGGAGACGGACGGCAGAGCACGTCCAATGCCACCGCGACGGACAGTAGGTCCCGGTTTCTGTAAGTGGGTAATGAAAAACCTGACCTAGGCAACTACGAGTACATGAGGAATCTTTATAGCCCCTGGAAGTTGGCAAAACAACTGGAGCTCTAGAATGGCACAAAGATCTAAATAGATCGAGGTACTTCACTTATAATAGATCTCCCAATATCTCATCTGATCATTCCTTTATTTGTCTATTATGTTCTAGGTTTATTGGACGAGATGGTGGAGCGGAGTCGGAACAAGACGATGCACATCTTCCTGGAGGTCTATGAGAAAATGGGCAGTTTGGCAGACGGTCCGGTGACGGAGCTGTACAACGCGCTCTGGTCGTACCTCCAGCGAGGACTCCGCTACCCTCCAGAGATACCTCCGGTCGTCCCGTCGGCTGACGGTCCCTACCTGGAGTCACTAGTCATCAAGTTTTTCAGCGAGATGTTCCCCCTCGTCTATCACCAGGCGATTCACCCGAAGGCGGACGACTTTAACGATAGCTTCAAAACCTGTTTGAAGAACAATATGATGGAAATCAAGCCATTTGCGAAAATACCGGAGACCATGGCCAAAGACGTGGCATCTTCGTTTGAAGCAACCAAGGTGCGTATTTCAATAAGTTCAATAAATTATGGGGTTCGACGTTGGTAGGGTACTAAAACCAGGAAATTGTAATATATTTAGGGTGGAAGAAAGAATACCTGGAAAGTGGGAAGTTTATACGAAATCTTGGATGATTTCCTTCTTCCATGTGAATTCAAAAGGGATATGTGGAAACCCTAAATCAAGTTTTGCAGTGAACGAGAGCATCTAGAGCATCTAGCTTGTTGAATTTGCTTTGGGAGTACATACTTTCATGGTATTGGACAATTGAGGCGTTTGCTATCAAAACCAGCTGATTCCATTTTTGGAAATTTTACAGGAGAGGCAAAAAACTTCTCACGTCCAGAGTTGAAGGTATAACCGCCTAGAATTTGATTCGTTTTCCATTTTCATTGCAGGTGCATTACCTTGGGCGTAATTACACTAATTAGGTTGGAATGAGCTGATTTTTATGCAAAAACACGCTTTTTCATGCTTTTTTTCAGTTTTTTTGTTCAATTAAGTTGTGTGAAATTGGTTTTTACAGTTTACCAGATAATATTTGTGCCTTTACGATTTTTAAATAAATGAAATCCTCTTAACTTTTTCAAATGATCTGTAATTTCACAATTGAGACATAAACTTTGGTACAATGTGAAAAATGTCATAAATTGCAACGCCAAATGGAACAGAATGTTTTTTTTTTTTTAAATTTATCAAAGAAAAATAACCATTGAGAAGGGAAGGTTATCTACAAGGTGGATGCGAGCGCTCCTGGTGGGAGAAGGCAAAAGCTTGGAATGAGCTGGATTTGATCCAGAGGGCAAACTTTTTCATGTAGTTTTGGGTTTGAATGAGCTGGAGTTGAGCTATCTCCCTTTGTCAGGTTATGAAGGACCCACTGAACTTTCAAAATATGCAACAAAGTGGATTTCAGAAATATATGGAATGATCTGGTTTTGATAGCAAACGCCTCAATTGATGGCTTTTTCTGATTGCTTACCTATTTTATTCTTCTGATCGTATTATTTTTCATTACGCTGCCTGATGAATAGAACATAGCAACCTCAGAACGACAACCATGTAGAAATTGAAAAGTGGATTCAGCTTCAGGGTTCATTCCACTTGGTTCAAGCTGTATGAATACGATTGAGAGAAAACTCAGTTTTATGCAATTGGATGTCATGTAGGTAGGTATAACGAAGGAAGGGAAGATGTACTTGTACATGATCCAGGGACAGTTTTGAAATCGTGCCCTATCTCATATTATACGACTGAATACGTGCCGCCCTAGCGCTCGAGGGAATAAAAGGGCACGGATTCGTCTCGGTGGTAAAGGACGCGAGAACGTTATTACTCGTGCAACGAAACCACTTTTACAGAACTCGAAAGCGGCTCTGGAGTAGCGTGAGAAATTGTAGAAACCCGTAAAGCGCGACCTTAACACCTGTACATTCGAGACGAGGAGAGGACCTTTCAATCAAATATTGAGATGTAGGATTTTATGGGATATTGGTCCCAATTTTCCTACGTAACGCCGTATCATGTTGACGTTGATGTTCCTTACAGTTCTCTGGACCGATTTTAACAACAAATTATTGTGCTCTTGAACCCTTATAGGTAATATTATTGTGCTCTTGAACCCTTATAATCCACATATTATACATTCAAGAAGTCATCTAATGTCCTCGGAATAATTCAGGCAGTGATTGTATAGAAAATTCTATCCAAGCTTACCCGACCTGTAAACGTGGAGTTTTGATACAGAATTCGCTGAAGCTGTTTTTTTCTAGGGCATCTCGAATCTAACTTTTGGTAATCATTTTCGTTTTCTAAATAATTAGTAGGGATGATT
Organism: Stenodema calcarata; assembly: GCA_963920205.1. Lineage (NCBI taxonomy): Eukaryota > Metazoa > Arthropoda > Insecta > Hemiptera > Miridae > Stenodema > Stenodema calcarata. The sequence continues at coordinate 1,986,445 of OY986056.1, read as the reverse complement.
TCTGCACTTAATTGAAGAGAATGTCAGGCCATCTATGGATAGTTAATGAAGCCCCTGACCCAAACTTGTCTAACTGGCGGTCTCCTACCACAGTTGGATTGTTTCAAGCAACTCACATGCCAAGTGAATCGCAGAGCACTCATTAACTCTCCATGGAGAGTCTGATATACCTCTATAATTAGTTGGGCAAACTGTCCCTTGAAGTAAATGCTCATCCGTAAGATATTTAATCCAACATCCGAGATCATGGGTCTTTATTAAGTTGTCAATGGAGAGGTAGGTACCTATAATAATTTCTGATTAACCTAATAATTTCTAAATTCACCTAGTTAAACATAAAAAAATGAAAAAAAGAGAGATGCTATGCTATCTCTTTTCGGGCACTCACTTTCACGTATTTTTTGGACGATTTTTGGTCTATAGTGTATCTTTGGTCAACCAGGCTGCCCTGGTGCAAAGGATAACACGGAAATCAATACATCTTTCATTTTCATTGAATGCCCTGGCATTGTTTCGAGTAATTAGCATTGACTGTCTGTTTGCAGGTTCTTTTGGAAGCTCTTTCTCTGGGAGTGGAAGGCATCAGCCGGACGAATAAACTTATCGAAAGGACGACAAACGGCTCAGACTCTTGCAGAGAGGCGCTCCTGAGGCTCCATCACTGTCCCAAGTGCCAGGACCTGAAGCCAACCATCAAGCCCTGCAACGGCTACTGTCTCAACGTCATGAGGGGATGCCTTACACAGCTCAGAGTCACCGATCTGGATCTCCCCTGGTCTAATTTCCTATCGGAAACGCTCGACCTCGTCAAGGAGATGCGAACGCTCAAGATCCCTAGCATAGATAAAGTTCTCGAGCGTATGTACATCCCCGTTTCCGACGCAATTATGGTCGGGTCTTTGGAAGGGCCACGGATACAAAGAGAGGTAAATCAAGCACCTGCACAATGCAAATTCAGTTGATGATGCCCGTTAGAGGTACCAAACAGACCTTGACTAACGAGAGATCATTATCATAACTCATAGGATCCTCCTGATGTCTCCCCACTATAGACATTCAAAACTCAAGAGCTCCTTTTTCATTTCAATAATTTCGATTCAGTATTCATCTTGGTAAGCTTACACATTGTACGTCAACTAGGTAAATACTTTTTTTGGTTTATTAATCCGTCCGCGCCACTTCGCCCCGTCAGCTTGTCTAGATTTATTCCTAGCACAAGTCTGTAGGCAGAAAACTTCAAGGGCCAAAAACGAACTCAACGAAATCAACACATGAGAACTAGAAATTTGGTTTTTAGGGTTTCATTTCCATTAGGATTTTGTCATCATCCCATTCACCCCGCTGATGGGTCAAATGCTGCATGGTACACGTCTTCGAGCTCTGAAAACCATTCAGCAAACTATGAACTACTAAACTAAATTTAGAATAACAAGACAAGCTGTCGCAAAACTGTTACAGGGATCTATTCACGGTAACACAGGTGCAGTAGATCGAAGAAAACAACTCATGATTGCGAACGTTTTTTAATAAAAGTAGGTAACATGTGTTCATATGACTAGTTAATTAACTAGTCATTAATACGAACACATTACAAATCTCCTTAGGTAGGTATTTATAACAATTTCAGTCTCATCAGAGTACATAAGTCTTGCAGTTGATTCACTTCAACTGACCCTGGGAATTTATAATACTCCTTAGAGTACAATTTTGGGATCAGGCAGCACTCCCAAAATCTGTGAGTAGTCTATATCAGCTTCATCATCTTCATCCATCCTGAAAAAAGAATTCCGTTCTCCCACGACCTTCATAATGGTGCTGGACAGATATGTACGGCCACCCAAAAATAAATGTAGGGCCACCCTAAACTACTTCTTTTGCAGTTAGCACTCGCATGTTTAATTGAACTATGTTAAATACAATAGTGGTAAGTAACACTGATGATGAATAATTTTTGTGACATACCATGTTTTTCGATAAAAAATGATGAAATGGCCTGTCAGCTCTTTCCTGGGCTGATAGCTGGTAGCACAAACTAACATAACCTGACTCTTTCCCGCCATTTTCAATGAACAGTGTTGCCCAGAACTGATGGTAACACTCGTGATTATTTGTTTTCACCAAACAGCGGGTCACTCCTGTTTTTCTGCATTACATTTAAAGTATATTTAAACTGAAAAAAACCTTCATAATTCCAAACATCATCATATAACAGTAAAATCCCTCGTGGTTCAAATGTTTTCATCAGTGAGTGCTTCATGAACTTCACACCCACCCCCTTGGGACCATAACACTCATGACGTTTTCAAACTTTACACTGAAATATGTTTTCTTGAGGATGTGCTAGGTACTTTTTAACGATACCACTGAGTTCCTCTCCAAAAAAACTACAAATTGATACCAACAACTTTTTTTTTTTAAGCTGAATGAAAACCCATGTAAAAGACTGCAGACATCAAATGGTCAAATAATATGAGAACGACCCTGTTTGGTTTCTCCATGGGTCCCGGGCCCCTCTCGACCCTGTACTGCGACCAGCCATTTGTTCAAAGTGAGGGCTAGTGAAGGTAGAGCCGATAAAAAGACGTCAACAAGAAACGCATTGTCCATGAATGTACAGCGTTTTTATGTTTAAAACTAATTTTATAATTTGGTTCCAGCTGAATTCCTTGTGTGGAAGAATAGCAGTTAGTAGGGAAGACGGCGCAGAAAACTCCGTACATCCTTCTCCGTCGAGGGAAGTGAGCGTGACGGTTAGCTCGACTAGCGATGGCGACGTTTCGCCGTTCTGGCGAGAGTTGGATAACCTAAGAGACGCCACCGATAGGTACGTGGCATTTAATCCCTCAACGCCTATTTCGGACGTTGTATTCAAAATAATGACTCAATATGGTCTTGCAGTAATAACCCATCTTCTACCATATTTTACAGTAGGGTAGAATCGTATACCTACCTAGAGATATTCAATATTAAATTCACCCACCGATAAACGTGATTATGACCAGATTTCGCATACACATCGTTAGGACAACTCATTGGCTCCACGTCCATGGTGTACCTATATTTTTAGGAACTCATAATGCTGGGTAACAGCAAATTTAAAAAAAAATTGAATATGTCTCTAGGTACAATACCTGCATATACCTAGGGACACTATTGTAGGGGTCCGTTAAACCATCTCAGGGTAAATTAATTTACCCTGACCGCTGGAACAGATTATTAGCGTACCCTCGATACCTTCGAGGCTTCCTGCGGGGCCCTACTTAGAATCTTTAGCACCTTCCAGGAGGCAGCTAGGTGAAGGAAGGACACGCACTACGTCAACCCTACTTCAATATTATTTATTTAAAATAGCAAATATTTATGCAATTACAAAATTGATGAGACTGATTTTATGTGGGGAAAGAGATGAGTTCTTAAAGTAATTTACCCTGAGATGGTTTAATGGACCCCTACAACTATGAATTTAACCTGGGGACACCCTATCAGAAATAAGAACTCTATTTTCCCGTTAAAAAAAATTTTTTTTTTTCAATACAAAATACTTGTATAATATATTATAGTGGGTAACAGTCTTCATCACATTATCACATTATTCATCTTCTACCTCAAATTCGGTATTCATGGAAAAAATAATGACTTAGGAGGTAATAATAATAACTTGGAAATACAATACATTTCAATTATTGAAATGTATCACGAAATAATTTTTAAACTCGTAAATCACAAAAATGACGAGGGAAAAACAGTCCTACACAAAATTCGAAATGTAAAATACAAAGACAAACCAGAAACGATAAGAACCCACATTTCAAGAAAACAAAGGTCAAAAGCATTACAACCAGTCAAGTTATAAAACATTCAGCCCCTGGAATTGTGTGGGGAACTTCATTTCACCTCTTCATCCTTCCGTTTTGGTAGAACCTTGCGAACGTTACTGACACGTATCTAGTATATAGACATATACTAATTAATTAATTATTCTAAACTACTTAAACACATACTAAAACTAATTATTCTTTCCTACAGGTCTAAAGCGTCGGGATTCTACGCCAATCTCGCAGAAGTTCTTTGCTCCGACGATAGTTTCGCGGAGACGAGAGACACCTCTGACTGCTGGAATGGCCATCGGATAGGAGAGTGAGTACTTCGTATTCGGTTAATAGACACTCATTTAAGACAGTCATCATCTGAGATCAGGTTGTCAGCCTGTGTGAATAAATTCCTCAGACGAGTTCAGTTGTTAATCTCAGCGCGCTGCCACTGACGAATGGGAAGTCTTGGATAATAACGGTAGACTCGTCCGGCTTCCCATATCAAATGTATGGCTTTGTACTCGTACATTGTACAATCTTTGGAAAAAGTTACAGACTGGGTTTTGAATTAGGCCGCTCTGAAAGGGATTTGTATGCAGAAACACACTCTAGAATCCATTATTCGGGCCCATTGCAATAGCTCATGTAAGGCAGTGAGAAATCTGGCTATTCCTTTTTTGCATTTAGCATGACAACCTACGTGACTTCGACCCTAACCCCCCCCCCCCCCCCCGAATAATAAGCCTGAAATTCAGTGAATGAATAAAGTCGCGAAAGGTTCTCATTTTTCATCTTTCTCTTCCCCTTTAGCAAACAATAAAGACAAACGGAAGGACCCCACGAAGACAAAGAGAGCGGGGGGTTGGACCCATAAATCAAAACAATGAGAAAGTGACAAGATGATGGTGGGAAAGCGGGGTAAGTGACAGGGCGGTGTTAAATGGACGAAATTGTGTGTCAGAAGAGGGCGACTGAAGGCGGTCGGCAAAATAAGGTTTCCCTCCCTCCGTCGATCCCGTTTTCCGAGATAAACAACCTGAAATGGCCGTGAAATATCCAACGCTGAAAACTCCGACCCCCCCCCCCCCCCCCATCGACACTTCGCGCCTTCACAACTAGAAACGATGAAATTCGTCTTGACGAGATGAATTATAATCCGTTTTGGGACGAAGAGTTTTCTCGAGGGTGGAGAGAAAAGAGGGCAGGATTAAACGGCATAGCTCAGTCGGAGGGATGCGGGCTTCACATTAGAAAGTTAATAAATAGCGAAAACCTCGCAAGTTAGTTAAAATTAAACAAGTTAGGGTAAGTCGTTTATCAGGCAAGTTGAGGAAGCGGAGAAGAAACGGTGGTGGGGTATAAGGGGTTCCTCGGGGACACCTCAGACTTACATCAGTGTCTCTCCATCCGGGTCGGGAGACCTGAGGCAAATTACACCCCCATCTTTTGATCTGTCATACTGCCTTTCCGGTTATTGAAATCGTTACAAAAAATGGACGGTGTTATGCAAAAAGGGCCCAAGCGACATTTTTCAAATTTTCGATTAATCTTCAACACCACAAACATAAACCAGATGTTGCTGAAACCATCAGAAACCACGCAAAAATTAACCTTGATACACCATTAAACATTGATGTACAATTTAGAACCTTTGAAAAAGCACTGCTTATGTAGTTCAAGTTGTCAACTTGTATAAAAATAAACAAAATGGAGGAAGTTTAAAAATTGCATACCAACAGTGAGATATTGACACTGGACAAGAAAATACACATTCTCGGAGAAAGACCCAGTTGCCAATTTTCAGAAGAACCGAATATAATATATTATATCTTTGCATTTCCAGTGATAGGTCAACTACCATGATATTCAAAGAAACTTGTGTAATCAAAACTGCGTATCTAAAATTCTTTCATCTTTCAAAGTTCTCTTGTATAAACCTTAAGTACCCTCGTTTCTGGTCCAATATCCTTTGGCTAGGAAACTCCTGGTATCTGTAGAACAAAAGGGGAACTCTGTGGAAATAAGGTGGAAAGGTTTGCCGCACTAACGGGCCCCAGACCAAGATGGTAGCCTCACCACTGTTTTCCCAAAGTTTCACCCATCAGTCGAATAATCACGGACTTGCTCTCAGGAGTTTTTGTTTGTTTTGACGTGTTTTCTGAGCAGTCTATGAACGAGGCAGAGTTGGAAGTATTAACATAAAACTAAGAAGAGGGGAAGGGAAGGAGTGTGTCGAGCTTGTGGGGGTTCGCACAACGTTGCCGCGTCCTGTTCACAACAATAGCCCTGCGTTCTGGTGGTTCATATTCAAAAACTCCTCGACTTGATGAGATTTGGTACGTCCAGGTAACTGTCCGCAAACTCACCCTCAGTTCGCAACCAGATAAATTCTTGGATATTAATATCAGATGAAACAGTTCTCAAGCTTTCAGTTGTCAATGTGAACGGATTCATTTGCTATATTTGAAATTCAATGAGGACTCACTCTTCCATTCGTGCAAAAGAACTCCCTTTCATTCTTCTAAATGGTCATCCAAAAAAAGAAAATAATTTCAAGTCGTTTTGGTTTATTATCTTCGATAATGAACCATTGGAATCGCCCAAAGAAAAAAAAATTTTAACCCCCCCCTCAAAATTTGTTGGTTTACGTTTCAAGATACGTAGATTCAGAAAATCGAATAAAAAAAAATCCGTCCGTACGCCGTACGCCATACGCCGTCCGCGCCACTTTGCCCAGTTAGCGTTGAGCTAAAATTACGAAATTTGGTTTCTGGGTTTGGACCAGCCCCACAATGATCCTCGAAACTTTTCATAACCCTAGGTCAAGGGGAAGGGGTTCAAAACGAATTTTGAAATTTTGAAAATTCCATATCTCGAAAAATTCATATAGAACGGTATGTTTTTTATTTCATATTCAGATAGAGTTTGCTCCGTAGAATTTTTTAAGACCATCCGCAGCTTTGTACGACCAGCCGTTCGTTCACAATGACGGCTCAAAGATTGTGCCTCACAACACGATTGTGAATCAAACGGTTGACATACATGTCCATTTTCATACTAACAAGCTCTTTGGAACATCATAATATGATTATAGTATAATAAGAAGTACCTACCAACAAACATTCGAAATTACTTTCATTTCCGTAGCACGAAACGCACCTCAGAACAACAAACTCGACATCACTTAAGCCATAATATAGAAAAATTATTACCGATGTAGTAATTAAAACCCCAGAATTATATCGTATTAATTAATCATAATTAATAATAATAATTATTAATAATAAATACAAATTATTAATACCTAACAATAAATTATAATAATTTTCACTAGGTACTTGATAAAATTGATAATAATAATTAATCTAACATTTAGGATCTAGACATTTAGACCTAGTGTTTCATCTTTCAGGTAAACTACAGTCTAGAAATTTTAACCGTCAGTCGGGGATAGACCACATTGCAATATTCACTCGGTTTCTCATCTGTAAAATTGTTTAAATAATACCTTTTTGTAATAATACAAATTAAATTTTGATGCTGAGCTATTGACTTGAAATTTTAAAAATAGGTCAGAACTGGATCACAATGCAATATTCACTCGGTTTCTTGTCTGTAAAATTGTTTAAATAATACCTATTTGTTTAAACAAATTAAATTTTGATGATGAGCTAGATACTTGAAATTTTAAATATAGGTCAGAAATGGATGACATTTCAATATTCACTCGGTTTTTTTCTCATTGCAAACCTGTTCATTGTGTACCCAAGATCCTTCCCTAAAAGACCTGGCAGCGGGAAATATTATTCAACATGGTTTGAAAAGGGAAAAACAAGTTTTGTAAAAAATCCCAATGCTCTAGGTAGTAGTCGATACCAGTGACCAACATTTTCTTCAGTAGTCGACATGGTTTTGCACTAGTAGTCGACCTACATGTGTTAGAAGTGGACAGTATCACTTGAGTCAATAGTCGACAGGTTTCGTCATTCCATCGTTTTCGAATTTTACGACATCTAAATAAAATACATTCAACTGTGAATCGGAACTTGAAAATAGATTAATAAGATGTAATAAAGTAGTTATCAGACTTTTTATTTGCAAACAGCTCATTATCAGTCTCAAATTGCAGTAAGTACTTAAGTAAAAAGGTATGAAAACTATAGTCGAAAACTCATTGTCAGAAAATTGACATTACAGTTAAGCTTAGGTACCTATTTACACATTCTTTTGACATTTTCATGTCTTTGCTTTGGCACATAAACTGAAACGGGAAAAATTTGTTCCCTTGATTCACCCTTTCCCTCAGATCACGTCAGAACACAAGCGACCGGCGGGCCATTACGTCAGAGCCTATGACGCACGAGCGTATGACGTAAGACGGCTGGCAGGAGGCCAACTAGTACGTCAGAGCCTATGACGCACAGGCGTATGACGTAAGACGGCTGGCAGGAGGCCGACAAGTACGTCAGAGCCTATGACGCACGAGCGTATGACGTAAGACGGCTGGCAGGAGGCTAACTAGTGCGTCAGAGCCTATGGCGCACGAGCATATGACGTAAGACGGCTGGCAGGAGGCCAACAAGTACGTCAGAGCCTATGACGCACGAGCGTATGACGTAAGACGGCTGGCAGGAGGCCAACTAGTGCGTCAGAGCCTATGACGCACGAGCGTATGACGTAAGACGGCTGGCAGGAGGCTAACTAGTGCGTCAGAGCCTATGGCGCACGAGCGTATGACGTAAGACGGCTGGCAGGAGACCAACAAGTGCGTCAGAGCCTATGACGCACGAGCGTATGACGTAAGACGGCTGGCAGGTGGCCAACAAGTACGTCAGAGCCTATGACGCACGAGCGTATGACGTAAGACGGCTGGCAGGAGACCAACAAGTGCGTCAGAGCCTATGACGCACGAGCGTATGACGTAAGACGGCTGGCAGGAGGCCAACAAGTACGTCAGAGCCTGTTAATAATTAGTGATAATTGATAATAATAATTAATCTAACATTTAGGATCTAGACATTTAGACCTAGTGATCTAGACAGAAGGGTGATCTGTACAAAGAAGATAATGAACCGTTGTGTCAAGAATTAGCAGAGTTTTTTTCCAACGTTTCACCACCAAGGTTTTTTCACTTTTTTCCAAGCCTCCAGGCTGAGTGGCAATGTGATTCCTCACTTGCGAGCTTTATTCATCTCATAACTCATTTTATCATCGTCCTCCACGTATGAGAAAGACCGACTACCACCTGGTACTATTTGCCATAACCTCGCTTAATGTGGAGACGTCCTAAAAACTCGCCATTAAAAACTCGGGTTTAGGAGGTTTTTTAGGGCTTTCGGATTGAATAATTCACTCTGTCGGATCCCTAGAAAAGGATCTTGGGATAAAGGTGGAATCCCATACTGTAGCCCGTCCCTTCAGCTCAGGTTGTTGGCTGCATGTTCAATAATTTACGTGACGTTCCCCATGAATTTTTCGTAGTGGCTTCATGTCAGGGATGGAATGATGGTTAGCCTGAGGAGCTCAACACTGTTATTGAGTATAATATACTCAATAACAGTGTTGTTATTATGTCACCACTGCATATTATTATGTCACCACTGCAAACTTAATGTAAGGTAATAGTGGATTCTGAAACCATGCCATCCATTTCATTAAGCTATCATTTACCGTTTAGTAGACCGGAGTCTCTTTCATTTTTAGCGAATTTTCGAAAACATTTTATACCAAAATCCGTTCCAGAATTCACTGACAAATGGCACCAAAAATCATATAATTTATGAAGGGTACAGGGGATGAAGGCGCAATGTCAGTCAGAGGAAAGTTTTCGGAAATCAGCTTTTTCGTTCAATGTTGTCGATAAACTAACACTGATAATTATATTTTATCGACAACATTGAACGAAAAAGCTGATTTCCCAAAACTTTCCTCTGACTGACATTGCGCCTTCTTCCCCTGTACCCTTCGTATGATGAATATACAACGCTGGTGAACATGTTTATAAGCATATAAACATCACTGTCCCTATAAACATTATATATAATATATAACATACATAATATAATATATATTATAACATATTATGTCATCCCAGACGATAACTCTCGATAGAATTCAGATAAAAAGTTCAAATTTGCATTTTAAAAAATCTTCATTGGCAATCGAAAAGCTAAGTTGGTAGATGGTCAGAATCTGGCCACTCTAAGGGGGGGTTTTCAGGGGGGAAATTACCCATAAATTCCAAAAATGAAACGCTGAGCACAATGGTAAAGTCAGAATTGCTATATCTTATTCCGCACTCAAACTGGAGCACTTTGAAGATGAAGAAATGTGGTTGTTACTTGAGATGTTCTTCTCGGTTCATCTGCTCTAATCTGATAACAAATGAGATATCGCAATTCTGACTTCACCATCGTGTTCATTCTTGTCACCATCTTCTCATTACCATCTTCCTCCATGTAACAAGGCGTGCAGATATACATACTATTATCTGGTAACACTTGAGACATATTACCTTCACCTAAGATCTGGAGTGCGGGGCCTAATTGCTCCAAGTTACTGAACCAAAAATTTAGCTAGTACCTTCCTCCTTGAAAGGAAAAGTTTCAATAATGAGGTACCATACTGCATCACAGAAAGTAAGTCCTCACACATAAATTTCGCTTTTTGTGTAGATACACTAAAGAACTGGTGAGGCCAGGGCTGGACGCCCAAAAGTACAACCCTGAGATGAAATGGACACCACCCGCAGCGGTCCCGGATGTGGAGGAGATGGCAGAAAAGCTGCGGCACATGAGACAAGTTGTGGCGAGCAGGTTAAGTCCCAAGTGGGCTCCCGAGGCTCAGTCACAGGTCGCTTATGATGCGAGCGGCTCCGGCGATGGCAGCGTCGACCCGGACGACGGGTACCCGGACGCCGAAGACGGATCTGGCTCAGGAGACGGCGAACCCAGATGTAAGTTTGTTCGTAGGGACCACAGATCCATCATATCTTGTCTATGTTTTTAACCTCTTTCCTGTGTGAAAGGTGCCTACTTCAGTGAGGCTCAAAAGATGCGTTTCTTTGCAAAACTGGTTTAGTGCAGGGATGGTTTTGTATCAAACATGGCTAATGCCATATTTCACTCCACAAGTGGCCAATTCCACTTCCTTGGTTTTCAACACTGGCTAAGTCCGCAAGATAAGAAAAGCTAAGTCCCTCAAAGAAAAGACATCCAACTATTTGCCGATGGTTTAGGTGGACAAAACGTGGACATGGTCTTGTTGTGCATGCTGAGCAAATGGCTCAGCAGCCTCTGAAACTCCAAGATCTGCTGACCCAGATTGTTTATTCAGTCGTGGGACGTTCCTTCCTAACCAGACCACATCTTCGGGAGAATCTATGCAGACCATTGCACCGTAAGTAAATCCCCATTAGGCAAAAGTCAAACTACATGATGGAAGGGAAACGAGTGTAGTTCTCAAGGATCAGGGAAGACTTAATTTTTCTGCGAAACACCTCCTGAAACAGGATGGCGTTGACATAGTCGATCACTTCGTTGAACAACCCCCTAGGAGATCATCCTATAAAGTTCAAAGATTATGTTGTCTGATGTGTGATGTATGTGTATGTTGTGGATATCGTGATATTCCCCTCGTATTATTATCATTATTAGATCATATGGTTCTATCTTTGTATCCAACTTCCGTATGTCTGTAACTTACACCGCCCCCGTAAGGAAGAACGTCCTGAGTCCATTTTTTTCAGTTTTTGGGTTAAGGACATGGCCTGGTAGAGCTCGACGACACGAGTTTTTAGAACGTCCTACATGTAGTAGAAAGCAGTGAAAAAACGCTCTGTCCTAAGTCCATTGTCACCACTTTGCTGTCTAAAGTCTCTAGCCAGTAGGCTAGAGTGTCCTATGTGGAAAATACTCGTATTAGGTAAAAACATCCTACTTGGAGCTGAAGTCGGACCGCTGTGGTGTGGCTGTAGCATATATGTAGCATAATATTCACGATATATATTATATATCGTGAAATCCCAAGTTAAATAAAGGTTATTCATTACAATAATTGTAATAAATCGACTCAATCGTTTCTATAATTTTGAACTATGGATGTCTTCATCGATGGTGTAATCGATTTTTAATCTTCAAATCTCTAACAAAAGTAGCCTTTTGAACCTCATGGATACTCAATCTCCATTCACATGCTAGCTAACATTGTTATTTTTTGTTACAGTTAACGGTCCGATTGTTACTGACAAAGTAAACACGTACAACCAAAACAAACCAACGGTCCAAGGAACCGGCGGATGCGGATCTCTCGGCTCAACCATCAGCATCACCCTCTCGGCAGCAGTTATTTCTCTTCTCTGGACGCACTGACCACCACCCCAGTCGCCATCCATGTTTGTTACCACTGGCTAGACTGCATTCTGCGGTGAAATCCAAGAAACAAACTACCCACGTTAAGAAAAGCTAAAGGAAACAAAACCGCTCGCATACAAACTTTCAAACTAAGATGGGGGGGACCTGGTCCCAAGTTACGTTTTTGATTCCTAAATGGGATCCGTTAGTTTTTGTGATTAGTCCGCGACAAGCTTTGTGTTCATCTTACTTTATTTCGACACCGTCTTACTAGTCCTTCACGATTTCTACCCATCAACGGTTCAAATTTTCAGCGTTTAACATCCCAGACCATCGAAAATATTTACTAGTTCAACTCATACGTGTAGGTATCTGTGTATCTAGTTTGAGTTCTAATGTTTCTCTAAGAAAATACCTCCCTAATGTAAAGATTGTTTCAGTTTCTACTTGAAAATTGCACAAACCATTGCATGAACTAACTATACGTACAATGAGTTGTCATTGTATTCGACGGTCACCAATATCACTGCTACAGTAGCAGACCTCAAATCCATCAACCCTACCAATTATATTTTCAGTCGGTAGTAGGTACATGATCTCGGATGGTGGAAAAATCCCGAGTTAACACATTCAATGCTGAACAGAAAAATCGACATCAAGTCCTGACTGACACCTTTTATAAAACAATAATCATATATATATGGGTACTTCGTGTCAAAAAATGTATGTTTGTTGCGGATTTGTAGAGCTTTCTCAAGAATTGAGACAGCAGTGAAGCAGGGCAACTGGGTTATGCTAACACCAGCAGTACTTCACCGGTTTTCGCTCGCCACTGCGCGTCTCAAGTGTTGAGACACTTCCAAACTGTAATAAACATACAATTACCGCTAATTTATTTTGATATCACGAAAAAACACATGGCAGTGACCATTTTTAAGTGAAAAACTACTTACTAATAGCTTGAAATTCAGTGGGGCTGGAACAGGTGGGAGCGGAAAGCTGAAAACAGCTCGTAAACACCGCTGGAAGGCCTGTCTCAAGTGTTGAGACACTCGTGGGGATAGATGAACCCGCTTATCTCAACATTTGAGACATCAGCATTGAATTTGTTAAGGCTTGGAGAAAATCCGTTTTCCGAAAAACACCATAGACTTCGACTTTTCATGACAAAAACCGTCAAGGATTATGACGAAACTCGTATGAATCAGTGTTCATCTCATCTCCTAAATAGCTAGGTTTTGTTGGTAACAATGATTACTGAAATCCACTGTAACGATACGTAGGTACGTTCGTTTTGACGTAGTACGACGTTACAATCTTACAAGCAGAATAATTCTGTTTATTACAATTATTGTAACGATGTAATGAGTTGTTTGCAAATGTTAGATTTGGTTGTTATTTCGTTCAAAGCTCAAACGCTGAGTGTACTCACTCAATATTTCGTGAATGTTGAAATTCAAAACAGTTTCGCCCCGTTATTTTGATGTAGACTATAAACATTTACAAATCTAGTGGAACTCTAATGAAAAAAAAGTAGGAAAACTAAGTTATATGCGAAGTCACGTTTAAAACTGACTCTAAATAAAAGGGAATTACGCGGGACTTCATTGTTATGAGGGTTGGTGAATATTTAAAATAATGTTATCTGTAGCCTCAAGTCTCAAATGACGGGCTAATCCAGATATGAGAGTGCGAACTGCTCTCTTATCTTTGGCTCATGGCAATAACCGTTATTGTAAAGAATCGGAGCTCAAAGAACAGCTTTTTTCTTCATGTATATAAGCACATATATATGTACCTTCACTGCCCCTCAGAAAACATTCTATCTATCATTTGTATTATATGTCAATGATTACCTTGTGTTTTAATCGATGATTGGGTAAATCTTTGTTTGGGTGAGTGCAAAGGCTTTTAGGACTACGCTCACTCCCACGGACTGAATATTATTTCCACATGAATATAACACTATTTGCATAAACGTAACTCTAAACTGCGCTAACAGAAGAATGGATTCATGGCGAGTATGGAAGGACTCGTCAGATAGAGTGGGGAAATATAACAAAAATGATGTGGTGACTTCAAGTTTAAAATCCAACTAGTTATGGATTCCTCATGTTTTGGACTGTATAAGGGTCATCATATGATAGTTTTGATATGAGGGCCCACTGCTTTGTCATTGGGACTGCCCTGTCACTGCTGAGCCAAAAATAACTAGTTTCTGGAGTGCCAATCACCATCACATTGTGAAGATCCATCCAAACTACTTCACCCACTCGATTCAGGATCCACTACCTTCTTGTGCTCTCTGCAAATTGTCGTTTTTCGACTTCAATTTTTTCAACAAAAGGTAGACAAATGTCAAACTAGATTTAAGCTTTGGAGGGTCTACACTTGTCAGCAGTTTGGTGTTTCACCCATTGATAAGCCACTAAACCTTTCCCTTGGTCTAATCCACCCCAGAATCTCTGGTTCAACATTACTTCACTAGGCAATGTCACTCCTGATTGAGTGTCCCTGCTGTCGCCATCATCAAAGGACGGTTGTACAATTTTTTTGGGCTGGGAGAATTGAGTTATTCAAGATACAGCCGTAACCCAAGTTTCTCAGCTTTAAAGCATCTTTTATCAGCAGGTTTTCTACCGGAACTTCTCGTCCTGTGGGACCTGTCGGACATGTGCAGAACGCAGCATTGCACAGTCTCTTTATTCACTGGAGTGTAGTTGACTGGGGTCTGCTAACTCCCTCTTGTGGAGGTACGACCCGAAATATTTGTGGCCCGATAGGCGTCGTGAAGCAATCCACCACCCTGCCACAAGCATCAGATGCTTGTCCTGATGATCACCCTGCCACAAGCATCAGATGCTTGTCCTGATGATCACCCTGCCACAAGCATCTTCTCCTTCTTAGAAGGTCCCAAGTCCGCTCAAGTTGGAAGTTACACTGACTGCCCCTCTCCCCCCCCTCCCCCGACCATTTTTGTGCCCATCCAACTACCAGCCACACCCAGACTTACTCGATAGTGAGATCCGACCCATCACCAATCCAATGTTACATCCCCCCTGGCCCCGCTCCAACCTCATATTTCATCAAACACAAATTTGTACCTGCTTGTCGGTACATGTATGAATCACTACCCAAACAAGTTTCTCCAATCATTTTCTTGTTTATAATTCACCTATATGCATCGTACTTTTCAATGATCGTCTTACTCAATAATATTACGATTGCGGTTATCAAATCATTATTGTAAAGATGAGAGCAGTACACGTGTTTTACCTTAGTATTTATTTCTAGTTTATGATTTTTATAGTTCAATATAATACAGAAATATAAGTGTTTTACTGTTAAGAGAGGTATGATGGTACTACTTACCAGCCCTGCTTTTAAATAAAAAATGATGAGCCACCATTTTCATCCGACGCAGCGTCACAAGATCAAGTTTTGAATCCCGTCGCGTTTTTCATTTTGAAAATTGTTGGCGCGTACTTTGTAGTGCAATCTGTAGTGGGCTATGTATGTGTTATGTAGCTACGTTACCTGGAAAAATTAATCAATAAAATGAAAGAAATGCTGCAAGCTTTTTCTATGTTATTTTGGTCCACATTACAGTGGAAATTGTAACAAAATAATAACTATTGTAAATAACATTAAATACTTATTGCAATAAGTTAGGTAGGTACATGTTTGATTTTTGAAAAAATATTATTTAAAAAAACGCTATAAATTCATATTTGAACGCGTTCAAGTCCTGGTGATGTGAAAGTGATTCTGCATTAAATTATGACAGAATTTAGTTTTGATTCAAAAAAGCAATATTGGCCACAAATGAAAAGAAATATAACCACAAATTTATTCAAACTCCGCCTGGGTTTATTCTTATCAATAATGAATCGGTGGAGATAAATTTTAACTGAACCTGTGATATTAAATAATAATTTTTGGGGATTTTAAAACGTCGAAAAAAAATTGCGGTTTGTACATTGTCTGTTAGTTTTAATTAGATTTGAGACGTTTCGGCTTGGTTGACCACAGAGGAAATTCACTCAGTGGGTTTCCGAGCTTTTAAAAAACTCATTTCAAGTCTTAAATAATTTGTATATTACATATATTTTTTTGTTCAGTAAACGAAAAAAAGAGTAATAATTTTGAAATCTATGTGAAGTCGGTTTTGATTAGTGATTATACATAATGTAAATAGTGTGGCAAAAATTTATGTAGATTGGAAATTTGCCGGAAATGTTACTGTCGATTTAACATAATAGTGATGTTGGGTGATGATGTTATTTTGTGAATATCAGCAAATGCGTGATCAAATTTAAACAAAACAGGTTTTTTTTTGTACGTTGTGGTGAATTTTGATGGTTCATTCTCCCTCTTCTCTCACACTGCTGTCCGGAAGGCGATTTAGGTTTCCATACGAAAACGACAAAACGGAGATAACACACTTGTGTGTTTCTCGAATGCTCACAGTAAACAGATTACGCCTTCCCTAAAATCATAGAAGCTCATCTGCTCGACATTTTGGCTAATTTATATGTAACTTTAAATCAAATTCTTCTTCCTTATTAGAAACACCATTCGAACCAAACAAGTATGTTTGGTTCAGTACGTGTGGTTACTAAAACTGGCATTGTCGAGCAGTATGTCATCAAGGTGGACCTTCACTCTTCCTTGACGGATCTCCCCCTGCAGCATCGCAGTCGTGGCCCTCTGGAATGTGGCAGGTGCATTGCAGAGACTGATAGCCCTTAGACCACGAAGGGTACAAAAAGCAGAATTTTCTTTGTCAGTTGCCTCTTGCCACTATCTGGTCTGTAAATCCAGGGTGGTGAAACATGAGCTACCTGCTACTGCACCTTCCAGCTCATCAATGTTGGGAAGGGGATGTTCGTCTTTCTTGGTGATGCTATTTACTCGTAGTTGCCGATAATCGACATGGAATCGTGTTGATCCTTCCTTGTTGGGAACTAACACAATTGGGCTCGCTCAAGGATTCGAGGTAGCCTCGTCCACCCCAATTTTTTCCCTCTCACAAATAAGTCTGTAAACCTCTACGGTGGAATCCAGGAATTGAGGATCTATCAAACACCCTTGCTGCCTCAGAAAATCCGGACCCAAAATACATTGTTCGTGGATGGGAGCTGTCAACGCCCCATGCTGACGCTTTTTGTCATCACCTAGTTCATCGTCCGCCACAGACTTTCCTCGCACTGGGATTAGCTCTCCAGAGATTGATCGAAGGGACATCATATTTCCACTCAGCACGCTGGTATACCAACCCTCCTGTCCACAAGTCTGGAATCGAGAATTTTTCTGGTAGCACCCGTATCGACCACCAAATGACAGGAAACTCTGTAGACGAACTTGTCTGGCGAGGCTCTGTATACCAAATCCTGCTGATAGAGCCGGTTCGTTCCCCCTCAATCCGACCAAGGTCCGTTTCCCGGGGCGGTCCTGTGCTGCCATGACTTGTTCTCATCAGACGAGGGATGTGCAACCGGATTCAGAGGCTTGTCGTGTTTAATCTGCTTACTGTGAACATGATGCATAACTCTGCGATGTCCTTTATTGTCGTTATCGTATGGAAACCTAAATCGCCTTCCGGATCCCCGTGCGCAGTCTCGAGTCTGGCCCCGAAATCGCTTTGAAAGTCCATCGAGGACCCTCGGATATCGGGTGATTCATAAAATTGAAGAAAAAAATGTCATTCACATTTCTACCGATAGCATAATCACGTCCGTTGTACCTTCACGGGGAGAAAAACACGTTTGGCTGTACTAATTGAGTTCGTAGGGGGTCATCAAATTCTTACTAATGAACCCTATTGTTAACTAACTAACAAAATTGACGATTTTCATGATTTCTTCCAAGTGCGGGGATTTATGGCTTCACATACTTTGAGATCCAAAAAATACTTCGAAGGGCAGCTATTCGAATTGTTTTTCGTGTTGTATTGAAACATTTATATTAAAGCCGTTAGCAACATAAATTTGTTTGCAGCTTAACTTTGAATCTTGTTCTGTGTTCAGTTGCGACAATATTTTCTTCTAAATTTACTTTGAAAACGGTTTATTGTTAGTTTTGCAGCAAATTTACCCAAGTTTAATGTGTTAAGGTTGATACGGGCATGAATGAAAAATATTATCCGGCTGATGACTCGAAAGTGACACGTTTGCTTATTGTATTAGTTGCAGTAGTTTATTTCCACCAGTAAATATAATTCGTTTTCACCTTTCTGTGTAGTTGTAATTTGGCGTTTACATGGAAGAAGATGTCCGTGTGATTTATTCCCCTTGTGACACTATTCGGGGGTGATTTGATTCACAGAAACTAAGCCGTGGGTTCTGAAATATCATAAACTGATTCCGCAATAATTGCTTAATCAATTATTGATTAAGGCTCATACACATCGCCATGTGATCGAAATTATTGCATGATAGGTTGACAAACCGTTTTTTTGTACTGCTTGGGTTTTGATCAGGTGGAGCAGGTTACGATTCGTAACCTGCTCCACCTGATCAAAACCCAAGCAGTACAAACTTACGATTGAGAAATGGCCTCTTCGCGGCAGGAACGTAGCCAGAGGGTGGTTTTATGAGTCCCCCCCCCCCACCCTGGTTTTTTGACATGGTTAAGTATTACCGCCAAATTTTCCATTACGCTATACATGTAACGGTCTCAGATACATAGACGGGACATTGGTAGCATGAGATGTGGTGATGTGTCATATAATATACTATATATTATATAGTATACCCTATAACGTTGAATTTACGATTTTTGCTTACATTCATTCGTTGCTACGTTTAACTTTATCTTCGACATTTTTCATCGTAAAAAATCGTTCACCACTCTTTACGATGAAAAATGTCGAAGATAAAGTTAAACGTAGCAACGAATGAATGTAAGCAAAAATCGTCAATTCAACGTTAAAGGGTATACTAAACCCCCACGACACAAACCTACCATTTGAAGGGGGAAAACTCTATCACGACCGTAAATTTTCGTAAACCGTGTAAGTTCATTGTAACAAATGTTCATAGACGACTCCGGGATGCGGTCTAATAACCTCCCTAGTAGTAGGCAGGTCTCATAAACACTATGCGTCATGTATTTTCTGTCGGATGAGTGCAACATTTGATTGATCTGACCCGCTAATATGGTGTGTAGTTACTCCTCTCTCATAAGCCGTAAATAAAGTCGCAATCTAAATGTTTAATGAGAATATCGCACTCATCCGACAAAAATACACGAGGCATAATAGTGTTTAAGAGATCTGCCTACTACAGTAACTAGGAAGGTTAGTAGATCGAATCCCGTGAGCCGTCTATGAACTTACACAATACATATGTTTATATACGGAAATTAACGGTCGTGAGAGAGTTTTCCCCCTTCAAATTGTAGGTTTGTGTCGGGGGGGTTAGTATACTCTTGGTGACCCCTGTGCCAGATAACCTCTTTTATCCCTATAGTATACTTCATGGGCTATTTAACATAATCGGAGCATGGGGAAGGATGGATTTCCAATCGAAAGTTGGTCTTCTCAATTTTATCTGCCAACAGCCTCCTGTAAGAAAACCTGCAAAGGACAAGTTCAAAAGTGAATTGTTCATTTCTCCTTTTTCTATGCCTCTGGCTGTGTACTCCATACCTCTTGCGGTAAGCCCTAGACGCTCCTCCACCCCCCTATCGAAAGTCTGGCTACGTCACTGTTTGCGTCATAAAGGTCATTATATTTTCAACTTATATTTCATGTATGTTTTTCGGCCATGCGTGTGAATTTCATCAAATAATTGAAAAATTACCTAAAGAAAGCAGAGTTACATTTGCCTGTGGTGCCCTTTCAGACTGTACACGCGACCACATTTCAAAAAAAAAACAAAAAAAACAATGGATACAGATTTTTCAATGTATCAGTGTGTATGAGCGCATAACAAGGCTGCCGGAAGACAAAATAATTTTTGATGTTTCCACAGCCTTATCTTGAACCACTTTATTCGTCCCACAACCCATTTTATCGTTAACAACTACCTACTAACCTCGTGACATAAATTTGGATTTCAAATTGTCTAAAACTTGCGTATTTTAACAAACACCCAAAAGTTGAACCATACTTCCCAAGCACTGTTAGATATTTTAATTCTTGTAGTTTTATCAATTATAGGGAGTTTAATTTTTATCGACTCTTTGTATCAACGACGGCCAAGATCAGAATTTTTTCCCTTTTTGGTTTATTATCTTCGATTTCTATAATTGTCTCGCACTGAATATTAATTTTGAAACATTATCAACTAGTCTTAGGAAATAAATTACTATTAAATTATTTTATTGTATTCTTAATTTTTGATCTGCGGAAGTGTTTTTGGTTTATTATTGCTGTACCTAATAATAAATCTACACCCAGCTCAGGAAGCACACAATATCAACGAAATCGTAACAGTATCAAAGCCAGCACATAACCTCTTTTGAACAATTTTATTGACTCATCGGTGCTTTTTTGTGGTTAGCGGCCTGGCACCACGGAGATGACTTCCAATGATGTTTCACGGAGGGTCCGTGATTTGCCACTCGAAAAAATATATATTATACGTAAGAGTTAAAAACAAAAAGTATATAAATACGCAGTGTACATTGATGTTGATTTTGGTTGTACGATTCCCCTATTAAGTTAACAATAGTGTATAAAAAAAAGAGGAATAAAATTGTTTTTTATTTATGAACTTGTTTTTAATTTTCAATTCCTGTTTGGTTATTTGATCGTTTTATCAACTGTAGAAGTGGGTCAGGAAGCGGGTATTGGGGGGTCGAAAACGATCGGCCCTTTGGAGCAAGGGTGCTCCTGGTGAAACAGAAGAGGGGCTGGGTTGCTTAAGAAAGGCTTGGAAAGGTGAACGATGACTGGGGATGGTTGAGCATTGCTCAAGGATTAGTTTTGGGCCGTCTAATGGACTGGGGGAGGGGGGCACCTGGTGAGGCCTGGAGATGCTCAAGGAAGTGCTTGAAATCATCTAAAGATTGGCATGGTGAAGTATGGATACGTAAAATATTATCCACATATCTGAAATCTTTGGATAGTTAAGGAAGACTTGAGAAGGTTGAGGGAGACTGGGGGCTTGAAAGGGTTCAGGAAGACTTGGAAAGATTAAGAATAACTGGAGATGGTTAAGGATGACTTGGAATGGTCGAGGATGACTGGTGCAAGGACGTAGCAAGGGAGCCTCTGATAGAAGCATGGTGAAGTATGGATACCTACGTAACAAATTATCCACAGATAATATCTTTGGATAGTTAAGGAAGACTTGAGAAGGTTGAGGGAGACTGGGGCTTGAAAGGGTTCAGGAAGGCTTGAAAAGGTTAAGAATGACTGGGGACGGTTAAGGATGACTTGGAATGGTCGAGGATGACTGGTGCAAGGACGTAGCAAGGGAGCCTCTGATAGAAGCATGGTGAAGTATGGATACCTACGTAACAAATTATCCACAGATAATATCTTTGGATAGTTAAGGAAGACTTGAGAAGGCTGAGGGAGACTGGGGCTTGAAAGGGTTCAGGAAGGCTTGAAAAGGTTAAGAATGACTGGGGATGGTTAAGGATGACTTGGAATGGTCGAGGATAGACTTGAGATAAGAATGGTTGGATAGCTAAGGAAGACTTGAGAAGGTTGAGGGAGACTGGGGCTTGAAAGGGTTCAGGAAGGCTTGAAAAGGTTAAGAATGACTGGGGATGGTTAAGGATGACTTGGAATGGTTGAGGATAGACTTGAGATAAGAATGGTTGGATAGCTAAGGAAGACTTGAGAAGGTTGAGGGAGACTGGGGGCTTGAAAGGGTTCAGGAAGACTTGGAAAGATTAAGAATAACTGGAGATGGTTAAGGATGACTTGGAATGGTTGAGGATGACTGGTGCAAGGACGTAGCAAGGGAGCCTCTGATAGAATCCCATATTTATTTATCCATACTTTGAATTACCTACATTAAAAGAGCAGGTGCGTTGTAAACTAGGAGAAGTGTAAATAAACACTGAGGAAAACAAATTCGCACTTGGCTCCAATGGGGAATTTGCGTCAATTGCCGATTCCGAATGTCATCAAAAAAATAAAAATGAGAGAAAAGAGAGGGAATAAGAAAAGGGAAAGAACCAGGGGAAGGATGAGATTTCCCAACATGCATAACTGGAGTTCCCATACTCTGTAATCATGGGGTTTTTTGAATGTTCAAAGGAGATTTCTCCCAAGTGAGGTTCAAAAAAGTTTTATTTCTCCCAATTAAGGGAACAATCATACTTGAATTATCCCAACTTTCATTATTCAAAATGTTTTAAGTGAACACTTTTTCAAAATTCCCAACTTTTCGCTGCTTTTTCGACTTGTTGGGAAAAGTTGGGAAATTTCGGGCCGTGAAGATAGAAACAAAATTTGTGAATAAATAAGTGCAAGAGTAAAAGAAATAAATCGACGGTCTCACAGCAACACCCCATATCGTCATTTTCTCAACTTGTCAGGAGGGCTGGAAAACCGCCTTCCAACGATTTTGTCCTCCCATAATCAGTACATTTTTTAATTGTAGTATTTTTACAACATAAATACCCACCTTTGGGAACTTAAGAAAGAACGTTAGTCAATATGTAACAAGAGGGCGCATCCTTCGATATGCATAACGCATTTTCGTCAAAAATGACGATGTGGGGTGTTGCTGTGAGACCGTCGAAATGTTCCTATCGGGCATAAGCAATCTTAAGATAGCTAAGTAAGAAAATGAATAAAATTTATTATCTTATAATATCTCATAATTTATTATATTATATAGGAACCAATCTCTTGGTTTTCATTTTTTGAAAGTTGGGAAATTTCGCTGGTGGAGTTTGGGCAACGGCCCTGTGCTCCCCTGGTCTCTTTCAAACGCGGCCAGCTTATTTAAATTCCCTACATTTTTGGGAAGTCTTTTCAGGCAGCTGACCATCATTTTCGCTATTCTCCTAGCTTGCACTTTCCGTAGCGGGGGGGGGGGGGGGAGTTCCGGAAATCCCCATTTTATCAAGCGGTTATTTGGTAACGGCACTAGTCCAAGATAACGACCAAGAGACTGTGCAGTCTCAAATACTCTTGACTCATTGAGTGACTTCCTCTGGAGATAGTGTAAAAGAAAAACTTTCATGTCGGAACAAGGTGAACAAAAAATACACATAATGATGAGAATAAACTGTATTTTCAAGTTGAATTTCCGACTTTTTTTTCTCTTGGTAATGAGTAAGTCCGTCTATAGATTGCTTTTAGTTAACAGTAAAATTCGCATTTTTGACCACCAAAGTATCGCCTACAGTTAATCCAATCTAACACACTTTTGAAGGATGTAGTTAGTACATGTTTTCACGAGTATCTGAGTGTAATCTATTAATCTATTACATGACAACTTAAACAATGAAACCGCACAATTTAATGGTGAGTAAACGTGATCAGGCCCACGGTTGGTGTCGGTTTTACAGTAGATGAGCAACGGTTTGGAGGTGAGATGGTGTAAAAGTTCTTATTAGTACAAATTAATAAAATGTATTATTTTGTACCAACATCTTTATATTTTACCAACCTTTCTTGAGGATTTCAATGTTCGTACCTACCTACCTATTAAGTAATCCATCAAAGCCAACATTTGGAAACTGATCGCTTATACATTTGTACGGTGTAGGTAGGTACGAACATTGTAATCCTCAAGAAATGTAGATGTTGGTAAAATATGTAGGACTTATAGGAGTATGTTTGGGAATTGACTCAGAAATACCTACCTATGTTGTTGTAATATTGCATATTCGTCGTGGCACAAGATAACCAGCGCCAGCGATTCATGGACTGGAGGTAAAATTTATCAACACATTGAGCGCCAAGCCAAAAAAGTAGAAACCTTCCCTCTTCAGCGCTATTTGGTTACCGTCGGTGGTAAAGTTTGTTTAAATATTGCAGATACCTAGTTACAAAAGCAAATGGTGCTCATGTAGCCTGTGCAAGAGAAACTCTGTAGTAAGTACAGATACCATCTGAGCACCACCAAACCGTGCTGTGATGTACACTCCACAATCCTACCAGACGGACACCTTGGTCATTCACACAGTCGTATTACACTTCATTCTACAGGATATTTGGAAAACATAGTCTTTGACGATTTGCAGTGTATCATTTCAGGCTTAGACAAATGAAATTTGATCACATTGGCAATGATATTCCTTTCTCTTCGTTAATGCACGAACATTCATTACGCCTTCAAGTACATTTTTCAACCATAATAGTACGACTTTACTTCAAGGCGTAGGCAACCTCAACGTAACAGCTATTTGGTATTATATCAGGTGCAATTGAACACGCAATTACACTTTGAATTTTCTTCTGTATCATCACATTATCAATCAAACTCCGATCTTCACTCCCGGAATAAGTATAGAACGCAGATCCGACTCATGAGTCCACTTGTTCCTTTAAGGATTAAAAGTTAAATACCGTTTCAAATCACAGAAGGAGGTACTTACTTATAGTATACCTTCAAGGGGACATTTTTCAGATTGATTGTAATAAGTTGGTAGTGTAATGATCGGTCACCAGCCTACAATATTGCTCAAAATTCTCATGTCAATTAAAGAACAGAGGGACGAATTTTATTTTTGAAACACAGTTTTTGTCAATGAGGTGATCAGCATGATTAGCTTCCATGTGGGACAGACTATGGAGACAGAATGACAGTCTGAATCGCACACTGAAATCTTTAACAAGAATTGAATCCTAAACATGAAATGCCCAAAATCTAACAGGACTCGTCAGGCGCATCAACGTCTTACACCTTCCGTGGGACTACAAGAGTAGTGAAGAGTTACAAAAGTATTAAGTAATAATAACAAATGGATTTCGACTTGAATACGTAATAGGAAAATAATAATGGGTACAATTAAATCGCTATCAGTACCTAATTTTGTGCAGGTATCTAGATACACAGTTATCTTACTACGTTTGGCGAAGGAAATATCCCCTTCAAGTTCTGGGCAGCTCGGAAACTGGTGGTGGTCTACAAATTACATTCTACGATGAATTTTTATCCTTACATTAGTTTTAAGTTAATAAGGTAACAGGTACGCCGACTAAAGAGAGGGAGTGAGGTGGAAGTTAGGAACGGAAAGCTCATTTTTCCTCACATCAATGTGACTACAATACAATTTCAATATTATTGTTCATCAATTTGAAGTGTCGTGAGCTAAATGCGATCGTATTGTTCGTTTCGGTTCGATTACACAGTGCGAAACAAGGCAACTAACAACAAACAAGCTGGCGAGAGGGATTTCTCTACCTAATCGAAGAAAAAGAAAAATCCTGATTGAAAACTAAAAATGCATTCATCGTCAGATTTTACCAACTTCACACGTCAGGTAGTTCCAAAACCGGCAGATCCTTGTGGTTAGACCATCACAAGCTTTCGAATTAAAAGAAAATTGACCGTTCAAATTGGGTGGATGTGGAAATTGGGCTTGGAACCCTAACTTGAACTGTGGCTTGTGTAGAAATCATGGTAAAGATTATTGTCTAAATCATGTGTGAACTTTGAGAATTAATAGTTTGAGTATACAAAGCCATAGTCAGTAGCGTAGCCAGGAATTACGCAAGGGGGGGGGGGGTGCTTATGGGTGGCATTGGACTGTTTAAAATGACCAAAGGCGCCTGTTGAGCATGTAGAGGGGCTGGGATGCTTAATAAAGGCTTGGAATGGTGAATGATGACTGGGGATGGTTGAGCATTGCTCAAGGATTCCTTTGGCCTGTCTAAATGGACTGGGGGGCACCTGGTGAGGCTGAAGAGGGCCTTGAAATGCTTAAGGAAGGCTTGAAATCATCTAAAGATTGGCATGGTGAAGTATGGATAATTTGATTTATCCACAGGTATCTCCGAATGAGGCTGGTGTGTTCCATATTGTCTGAAGAGAGCTCAAAATGGTCCATGTCGGCTGGGAAAGGTTAAGAATGACTGGGGATGGATAACTGGGGCAGGGACGTAGCCTCCCCAATTCACCTTTCTCGGTTTTTTCCCTCTGGGGGAGTATTCACGTAGCAGGAATCCTTTTATGGCCTGAAACGTTAAACGATCCTTATGGGGGTTTGTTTGAAAAACAGGCGAAATCACGTGGTTCTTAGGGGTTTGCAAGTAAATCCTTCGCTGTTTAAAAATTGTTTCATGTAGGTCCCCTCAGGAATTTTGGGTACTTCCGCATTAAATGCAAAATATCCTGTAAAAGGGTCCAAAATCAGAGTGGGGGCACCGCCTGGACCTCTTCCCATGCTTCGCTACTGGCCATAGTTGAACTGGTGTAAATTTTGGTGTGCAGCCAAAATCCATCAAACTCGTCACGTTTTGTAGCATCTCCTACTGTCGCCGTATTTTCAGCAACGAGCCCGTGGGATTTTTTCAAACCTAAAATTAATACAGATTGGATATTTGAAACCCAACTGATCCAAATTAAATTTGAATGGAATAAATTCGGAGCAGTTTGAGTTCCCTGCGAAGGGCTGATTACGCTTTTACTATGGAATTTTGTAATAAACCAAATACAAGGAGTAATAACCTAATTCAAAAAAGTAATTTCAACATTTATATTATTTCTATGCATACGCCCAGTTCGCAATTGTGTACTCGGATAGTTATTAATAATATCAATCAATCATTGTTTTCTGATAATAAGTACAAAAATATTCAGTTGAAAGCCCCGACATTTTCAGGCTTTTAGTGGAATGAATATAGCATCGATGGAATTCAATGATAAGTCGTCAGGCAGGTTGATTCACCATAACCTTTACACATCAATAATAATTATTGATAATAATAAATTATTTATTATAGAAGTGATTCAGTACTCTAACAAATTGATTAACGAGCGTACCTTCTCCTGATAAGTACATAAGTATCAGATAATATAAATAAATTTTGAATTTTTATTTTTTTATGTACGTTTGTTGATCAAATATTGTGTTACCAATACACATGTTTGCAGCATCCGCCTTAACCCCAAAAGCCTGAAAATTTCGTTAGCTCATTTTCAATACCTACTTGCAAAATATGCACTACAAAACGTTCGCCAGTTACAACAGGTATACATTCGAATTATATGTTTGACAAAGATCAATCATAACGATTTATTCAATTTCAACGAAACGCCTGATGAGATGGATTTGAGCAAAATGAATGAAGGATAATCTTATTTAGGTGATAAGGAGTAGGTAGTTAGTACAACAGTTCAAGGACAGTAATTTTTGTTTCTTTCTGAAACAAGCGAATCGACTATAAATTTAGATAACAACTTGAGGGTGCCCGTCCCTACGCGAATACGCCCGACAGCGACTCCATGGAAGAATATGGTGGTGGTGGTGGTGCAGATTTTCAAAGAGCGCACCAAGTCGCTGCGGGTCGTAGCGGCGAGGACGAAAGCGACCGCGAAACTGTAGTTCCAATATCAAAATATCGTTAGACTCAATAAATAAAAATATAGTTGATCGACATGCGATTTTATTACCACAGATTTTTTCTCCCAAATTTTTAACATTTTCATTTTACGACGAAATTCTAATTAATACACCCACATGCAGGAAAGTATCAGTATAAGGACAATAAGGTATCCTTAATCAAGTGTAGACACTTTTCCATAGGCGGAGTTAGGTGAGTGGATTAAGTGCGACCTCAGTGCTGCTGGGATTACTCTATAATTACCTAAAAGAACGAAAATTATATTCACGCGAGGAGACCCGATGTTTTCCAAATTATTGTTCAGTCAATGCTGATTAGGCAGTTAGGAGTCGAATGTCGAAGTGAATATTTTGCGCAGCTGCCGAATATGGATCACAACCAATTTTGGGTTGGTCATGTACCGTACAGTTTGTCAAAACGAGGCGTTCAGTTTAAATGAGAAGTTCTGCAAAAACTAACAAACTTCCAACGATTTAAAAAAAGAAAAAAAAAAGCCTAATTTGTGGGCAGGGTAGTGCGAGGCGGACACACTAACCTGCTAGTTGGGGAGTACCTACTAGCGTATTTCAAGGCTGCAGTGTAGATTGGATGTGTGAACCAAATGGTTACAGAGGGTTCCAACAAGGGAAAATTTTAGTATAGTAACAAAACGATACAGGGCCTTGACTACATAAAAAAGGGGCTCATGCTAACTCGGCCAATGAAAAATGCTCACTTTTTAACATTTTCGTAAAAAATATTTGTAATTTTGTCTAATCAAATCAACGACGTATAGACGTGTAATGAAGGGAAAACGGCTAATACTAAACTTGAAAGCTCAAATGACGAGTGGGCGGAGGGCGAATGTAAAAGCTGCGCTGAGGAGTCCAGCCACTGGCACAGTTACGATCCAAGCGGATATGATGTTCCTGAGAAAAGAAAATTCACGCGTCATTAGAATAATGTACAAAAATGTAATCACAAAAATAAAACTCGTTTGGAATTGAAATACAAAATTTGTACCTTGTTACGTATTTATTACGAAACAAGAGAAATTGTAAGGTACCTATCCTAGTCTGGACTATAATGTATGGATCTGAAGAAGGAGTGGAAAGCACTGGGCGGAAGGCATCCCCTGACTGCCTTTTGTCATTAATAAATAAATAGGGTCATTCTCACAGAAAAGGAGTTTGACTTTTGAAAAAAGTAAAAGTGTATGAATCGAACTGAAAAAAATCACAGATCCTCTCTATATCGTATGTATTGAAATTCAGTGCCAATCCAAACAGTAGCTCCTTCATTAATTAAGAGAATAAATTATTGAAAATGTTGGTGGACAGGCCGATGACACCAGGATGACGCGACCCGTTGATTCTTACCATTTGCATCAACGCCTTGTCCTGGATTTCCTTTAATTTGTAGCTTTGGTATGCAGATAAAACTGTTGTTTTCGTAAAACGCTTCATTTAATATAATCAAAATGTGAATTCATAGTTTTCAGTGAGCAAACATATCAGTCTTTAAATTAGTCTGCATTTTTCAATGTCGGACCTCCTCAACAACAATAATTATTGTTGTTGAGGAGGTCCTATATTATAATTGTTTCGTAAACCATTATTTTCACACAATATTTTCATAACAAAAAATATTGGTTCAATATACATACTTAACTGAATTCAAATTTTAACTCATCTTGAACAGTTTTCACATGTAGGTATTTAAAAGACTAAAACATTAGATAATATAATCATAATACTTGGAACTTCCATCATATAAATGAGCTCATTAATACACATCCTTGTTACAGTCTCAGTTACATGACTTGGGAATAGAAATCAAGTCGTGCACTTTCCTCGGCATTACTATATTACACGTTCAATATAAATAGAACGAGGAACTCTAGTCGTTGAACTGTCTCAATAAAAATAGTCGAAAAGCAGAATGTTCCAATGGAAAATTTGCTTTAATATATACGAACATTTTCAACTGCAAGGTATAGATTCAGAATGCTCTAGAACGGATTTTGATGTAATCATTTTCAAAAATTCGCCCTTTCAGGCTTATTGCAATAGGTAAAATTGAAGCAAAAACTTGCTGAAACGTATATTGATTGCCATCTTCCTCATCATCCTGTCCTCTTCGTCATCGTCCTGTCCTCTAATTTTCGGGAGTGGACAGGTTAACTATTGACAGGTCAATGACGATTCGCCAGTTTTTCTCATATATTTCACGTTATGCCAAGGCCATGAGAAAAAATTAAGCTCAAGTATTCACTTGAAAAAAGTGGACAGGTCTATGACGTTTGTGTTTGACCACGATCCAGCACACGTCTGCTCCCACTGACGGCCGCGAGTTGACTGAATCAAAATAATTGGCGATTTTTCTTGTAACTGAAAAGCGCGCGAAAAAAATAGCGGCAAAAACAATCCGTTAAAATGCACCTATGACCGCGGAAATTCGTATACCGATACTGGACAGGACAATGACGGCGATGCTCGACACACATATTTCCATCCAGATGTGATTTTCTGGCGATTCTAAATTTATTCTAACGATCATAAACGCATCTCAGGAATCAGGCTAACGTAGGAAAAAGTGAATAAAATCCAAATTCAAGAATAGAAATACCTTAACAGAAGCTTGAAGTTGGGACAGGGCAGGTCAATG
The DNA here is from genome assembly GCA_963920205.1 of Stenodema calcarata. NCBI lineage: Eukaryota > Metazoa > Arthropoda > Insecta > Hemiptera > Miridae > Stenodema > Stenodema calcarata. The sequence goes on along the minus strand of OY986056.1, from coordinate 1,956,152 downwards.
ACGATTTGACTATATTTAGTGCATTTTCTAAATAAAGGAATAAACATAACTTTAAAAAAAGGTTCTAGATGAAAACATATACCACAATTTAAGACCTTTTCCAGCTCTCAAGTCATTATTGGTATGGACCCCACTTCTGCCCATTTCTGTGAGAATCACCCAATAGTATCCTTGCATCATGAGACTACACGGATTGCCTCGCCGGTTTTCTCAGTCAGCTTGACTGCTTACATGAATTTCTGAGTCATTCAAATAGAAAATGCCCCGCACTATTCAAAAAGTTACCTGAAGAGGCGCCAATCGACGCCAGAAGATGACGAGCCAGCCCACCCGACGAAGACGACGGAGCCAACTTTGCAGTGAGTTGTGCTGATGGGGATGCCGATCTTGGAGGCAAGCAGCACTGTCATCGCAGCCCCTATCTCTATTGAAAACCCTCTGTAATGAGAAACCCATTTAAGAAATAGCATCGTGTTCATAATAAGTACATAATAAGCGTTCATTATGTACTTAGCCACAACCTTGTCATGCAAAAACTTGTTCGTCCTACAAAACCAAAACTATTTTTTCCTTAAGTCAGGGAATATTATATATAATTTGGTGCCCATTTCCTGATCTGTCCAGGATGCCTTGTAACTATCACATTACTGGACAAATTAAAAAAAGAATCAGTGACTATGTCAGTTCCCGACGCAATGTTGGAAAAGATGAATTTTGACTGGAATAGATGACTGCCTCAATTTGTACCAGGTTCACTTGTGTGGAACACGGATGAATCTGTGATGGGTGGTATGGTTGGCCTGGGTATAAAGGGCCCAAACTTTAGTCTGGCTAAGCCCTTGGGTCCTCCGGCCACCATCTATCCGGCAGAAACCCATGCCATAGAAATATGTGCACAAGAGATTGCCAGGAAACAGCTCAAAGGTACAAGAATTTACATTCCGTCTGACAGCAGGCAGTTTCTGCCTTTTCGATTATCTCAAAGCTGACCTGGAGTTGCCTGCATTCTCGCAAAGCCGCTGCCCAGGGCAACAAGATGACTTTGCTCTGGGTACCTGGACATGAGGGAATTGAGGGCAATGAAGAAGCCGACCGCCTTGCCAAAAAGGTTTCAGAGTCCTACCCAATCGGTCCTCAGTAAATTAAGAAATGGGAGGACAACAAGCGTGTAATCTATTGACAGAACACTCCAAAGCAGAGGCAACCCAAGAGGTTAACCATTTTCAAGAAACGTGCTAAAGCACTTCTGTTCCTGAGGCGTACAGACCTTTGCAAGCTCGCAGGTCTCTTGAGTGGCTACTGCCCTATAAGGTTTCACCTTCACATAATGGGTGAGGTCAGGATAGTTGAATGCCGCCTGTGCGCGAGGAGGTGGAAACAGCGGATCATATACATTGCAAGTGTCCCGCTGTTGCATCACTAAGATTTGGGCATTTCTGCCAAGGAGATGCCTGAAAACCCCCTTCACTTTGTGAAAGAAGATGACATTAGTAAGGTTCTAAAATAAGTTGGGAATTACGTCACAATAGACCTCTTGGTCTCAGTGACAAGGGGAAAAACACCACATTAGGTCCGTTTCTGCAGACACACTCGCAGTGACTTGTAGCTTAGTGCTGAAACGAAGGAACTTTGGCGTGACTGTAGGGTTTTAAAAAAAATACACATAGCATCACAGAGAAATTTAACTACTCAGCTGGTTGGGGTTGTGCAACAGATGAAATTAGCATCATTAGAATTGTTCAGTGAGTAGGTTATCTATAAGTTACAATTTTATTTGGCTGTGGTTCGGATTCATTGGCTACACGTTTAACAAGGCTACGAGACAACCACGCGGCCTGTGAAGAAACGCCTCAGTTTTGGCTTGTGGCAAACATTTCAACCTACTGAAACGGCGACTTGTCAAGTGGGACTTGGGCAACTGATCCTCTCTGCGCATGCGCAATGACTCACAGCCGTCTGCAGAAACGCTACTATTGATATAAAAGAACTGACTACAATCCTGAATGTCATCAAAATCTCATGATTATGAATTTTAATTTAGTTGGATCATAATTTCAAATAGTTAGGTACTATAAACAACGTTGGTTGGGCTTTGTTGCTGATTTTTATCTATTGATTTTTACATCGGTTCAAAGAGATTGATTCAATTAAAAAGATTTTTTGGGATCGAAGAATACCAACTTACGTAGTAGGAGTGATTTTGGTCAAATCCTCGCCGATAGTCTGAATTACCCTGCGGCCCCAGACCCACAGTCCGATAGCGATGCCGATCCCGCCGAACACCAGGATGAAGAGCGGCGTTTCTGACTTTTGGAGCACGTTGCCGTCTATGAAGATCAGCCAAACCGCTACCAGCGGTCCGATAGCATTGCTGTGAAATAGTAACAACCCGTAGATAACTTGAGTACCTTGAAGTCAGCGAAAATCCTTTGAGGCATCGCCCTCCCTTCTTGGGGGTTGCCTGATAACCCCCAACATTTTTGACATGGGCTGTGTGTGAGCAAGGATATTCATGCGAGGGTGCTCCAATGCAAGCGAATTGGGACATGGATACTTAAACTGGGTTTTCTGGCACATTTCACAATCCCTTTTCGAGCGCTTAATGAATCAAGAAGCGCTTTGTTACATAGATTCTTATCATTCTCTACCTAGCAAACCTAACTGACCACTATAGTTAGTTAGTTCCCTTGATTGCGTTCCAGCATTAGGGTAGCCAGACGAGCATGGTTTTCTTCCAAGTAGACTCGCTCTAAGAGCTACTTGCAGGTACTTTGCAGCAATTAGTTTTCATCGCATAGCAATTTAGCATGATGAAACTAACATAAGCTAATTCAGTTGCTCTAAAATATATCCAGGCATTGGGAAAAAAGATTATATATTCTTTATATGTATATAAAACTAGGACACTCGGGCTGATGACGCCGTAGGGCGAAAATTTCCGTAAGTTTTGATATACACTTAGTGTACCTAATAGGAGAGACGTATCTCTCCTTCTAATTTCTCCTCCTGTTAATTTTCTTCCACAACCGGACATAAAAATTGAACTATATATACATATACGTTGAACTCACCTCACGTCATTCCCACCGTGAGCAAAGGATCCGAAAGTGGCAGTGAGGATCTGAAGGAACGAAAAGACTCTGACAATTTCTGGTCTTTCTGACACCTCCTCGTCTCCCCTCACTTCAATCTGCTACAAAACCACATTCAAACTTCAAATAATGAATTGCACAACTTAGTCATTGAAAATAAAAGGCGAAATTGCAGTAAGAACTGCAAACCGAAATATCTGGTATTAACACCAAAAGGTCCAATTATGGCTCGCCTTCGAGGTTTCAAGTAGTAATTTAGATGGTTTCATACAAGACGTTTAAAGACGTTCATAGGATCACCAGCATTTGAGGTGGGGATCGGTTGCCGATAGTGTTAATCATAATTATTGGGTGCTAATCAGCGTCAATTAAACTTTCTTATCCGATAAAATAAAATGAGACATTGGACATGACTACACACCATTGGTTCGATGGGTTTCTCCTTGATAAGAGGAACAGCGCTGCTATTTGGAGATAAGCCTGAAAATTGATCCATAAAATGTACTCTAGGAAAAAATAAACGTTTTTATTTATGGATAAAACAATCATTCTTCTCACCATAGGCAGGAGTTACAGTTCCATGCGGATTCAACCGTGAGCCTTCTATATCAGTCTTGCACTCTTTGATCGGAATATCCTGGAAGAACAATTAAATGCATTGTAGTAGTTATAAAAGTATTACGATACCGTCAATTCTACTGGTTAAAAATTATGGGGATCAGTGATATAACGTTCCGACGTCTATAATAGGCATTCCAACAAAGGAGAGAGAGGTTCAACGTTGAGACGTTTTCGTCGGTATCGGATATTCTGAGCCAGATCTTTCGCAGTTTTTGGTTGACTGTCGGTTTCTTTGAGACTTTTTTCGCGTTCTTTTGTGGGCGTCAAGTCCGTCCAGCTTCAAAATGGAATTCACAAAAGGAATTTAACCCCTTCAAGGAACATAAGATTGGCCATTATGGGAAGACAGAATCATGGACTTTCTAGACTTGTTGAACAGATCTCGAGGGAAGCCGGTTCTCGTCAACAACCCTACAAAACATGAAAGAGAATCGTCATCTTCCAATGACTAAGTGATGATTTCAGCTAAAGAGAATCTTGCTTCAAAAGAAATTTTCTCTTTAGATTTTCTCTTCTCCTTAGATTATAATCAGGATCTCTCGGCTTTGGAGAGCTGATCGGATTGTCTTACTTACTCAGAATCCTGAATTCCACTTCTGCGCAAAAAATATTCAACGAAAGTATTAGTTTATCCGAGATCGAATGAAGAAGATCATGCTGATTGTTTGGCAAATCGACACTGAGCACCAGCTTGCTGACATACTCACGAAGCCCCTACCTCGTCCTCGTCAGTGCTGAAGTTGAAGAGTGACCGTCATAGTTTTGTGGGACTTCTTCCGATTGAGAAATTTGATAGTTTATAAACAAAACAGAGACCACATATTTTTTCCCATTATTTTCTCATTGTACGCTTTTGTTGCCTCAAATCGAGTTTGCTGCTGGTAGATTGCTTCCAGAAGTCTTGATGCTGGATGAGTTGCTGGGATAGGCACTGCAAGAAAACATTCGACACCATCCCGTCCATGCAGCAGGCACACTGTGGAGATGTTGGCTTTGAAATCACCTCTGCCGAATGTCAGGGGCATACGTCCGTCCACCCTCCAGGGAGGCTGCGCATCGTTCTGGCCACTGGTCAAAGTCTGCTGACAATGCCAGGCCTATGATCCTTCAAGGTCTGCCACGGTTCTGGTCTGCCAAGATCTGGAAGTATGCTGAGACCTGACGACCCTAGATTTCATTCCCGTTACCTCATCGCAAACCTCCCAAACCATCCTAAACATCTTAGGATCTTTAGACAGCTTATCAAGAAACAACTTAAGAATTTGTAGATACACATGCACCAAACTATCTATTCTTACCGACAGAGATTCCGATTCTGCTAAAATGTAACCGTTATTGTTGGCTGGAACCTCCACAATGACAGGAAGAGTTTTGGAAGCCTCTTCTAACATTTTGGAGTTTCTTGGGCTCCCGTCTCTAGATGAATCTGGAACAACGAGGACAAATTCCTGTTTGCAATGGTGATTTAAATAAACATAATCGTCGAATCCCACTTAACGAAAACGTGTTACCAATAAATATGACTCAATTCAGACTGTCCAGGTGATATCGACTGCTATCTTCAATATCTTCAGTACACAAATAGTTTGGTAACATCACAATCATCAGGTACCCATTATAGGTATTGTGTGGCCCCACACATCTGTTCTGCATTATGTATACCTAATACATAACAGATGTGTGGAGCCACACAAATTGAGTTGATCGTTTAAAAAAAGTTCCTTTGGGTAAACTCTAAATTATCAGTCCTAATTTCATTGTTTAGACGGACCATTTGCAAAAGCACTTGTGAGTGGGAAATACCTGCACGCTTGAGGACGTTCATTTAATGAATGAAAAATTAACAAAACCTCGGGGGGGTTCTTGAGTGGTACGTGCTTTATAGAGTAAATTCAAAGTAAGATTTCAACAGTTGCCCACAGGTGGAGTGTTGTGAGCGTGGGTAGATTAATTAATGGTACACACGATGTAAACACTAACACTTTATTGATATGAACGTGGCGGTAGAAACAGAGACGATGTATTACTTCACCCTGTTCCTAATTGTGCTCTCAGTTACAATGGGACTGACTGACTGTATAGGACAACCTGAACTGAGAGCACAATTAGGAATAGGGGTGAAGTAACTGGAATGGGAATGAACTAATGACAATGAATGAACTAGTGACAATACAATATGGAGGGAATAACCTCAGAACTGCAACCATTTCCGTAGCTGAATCCAAGAGATAAGCCCATGACCAATCTCTACGACGTTTAAGCCAAAATTTTGTCGCGCATAGGACAGCATGTATGAAAATTGTATTGGAGCTGTGTACGAGCATTGTACTGGAAATTGTATTGGAGCATGTATGAGTAATTAAATTACTACATGCCAAGGTTAGAACCTCTCCACATTCCCTGGATCCTCACATGTACTGAGGAAACCTCAAAATCCCCAAAATTAAGACTAATAATATTATGACTGATCACTGCCGTATAGCTTTACTCCTAACCATTAAAACAAGACCAGAACGAATTCACTACGTTGAAAACTGTGGTCGCATGAATTTTTCTTGTTAAACACGTCGATTAAGTCTGCCGCCAAGTGCGAAATCCGCGTCGTTATCCGTTACCTTGTTGCATTTCCTTTTGAGATTTTTAATGAGGTAAGATCTGTTTAAGTGAATTGTACCAGTGTGTACAAAATTTGTACAAATTTGTACACATTTAATGGTGTATGGGGTTTTAAAACGGCCGTACGAATGTACATGACGATCTGGGGAATTGAAGACCGTCGATTTTGACGACATTGTGAAAAAAGCCAAGAATGCGGTCCGTGACGATCCAGATTGACTTTAGATGAAATTTCTCAGAAAGTATAGTGTGCAACCCAAGTTTCATCTTCAGTACCTAACGTATCCCGTCCACTTCATAGCGGTCCAAAAACTCTCTGGAGGTTTGCACTCGATTTAACATGTGTTGTGCAGTAAGCTGTTTTGGGACCCGTCTCGAATTATGAAATCCTAGTGTTTCTGTGATTGTTTCGCGCAGCAGAGACCTTGACAACTGCGGAAACGTTGCAGAAAGTCTTTCGTAAGCTGTGCACGAGATGGATCCCAAAACAGCTTACTGCACACCACATGTTGAATCGAGTGCGAACCTCCAGAGAGTTTTTGGGCCGCTGTGAACTGTAAGGTGATACTTTTCTTAAGTTACTGGCGATGAAACTTTGGTTGCAAACTTTTATAATAATATTATCTATTATATAATACGCCTGAAACCAAGAGACAGTCCAAACAGTGACGTCACACCAGTTCACCCTCAACCAAAAAAGTTCAAAACCACCACTTCAGTAAAAAAAAAAAAAAAAAAAAAAAAATCATGGCATCACTGTTTTGGCACCACAAAGGCATCTTACTGATTGAATATTTACGTCAGGGGTAGACCATCGACACAGTTAGGTATTGTGAGACCCTAAAAAATTGAAGAAAACTATTCAAAATAAAAGGAGGGGTCTGTTAACAAGCAGAGTCTGCCTGCTGCACGACAACCCCAGACCCCACACGGCCAATGCCACGAAGCAATTGTTGGACTTATTTGGTTGGGATGTTTTGTACCACCGCCCGTACTTCCCGACCTGGCGCCTTCAGATTTTGTTCACTTCCCTGAAGAACCACATGGTTCAACAAGCGGACAAAGGAGGTGGCGGCAGAGTTCAAGAGGCAGGCATCAACAAATTAATTTGCCTTCTCACAACCTGCATTGAACGAGATGGTGACCATGTAGAAAAGTAGCACACAAATATATTAATGTAACCAAGTCATTTTTTTGAAGCCTACAACAATTGAGTACCTACACTTACTTTCTGAACACTCTTCGTAATTGGGCCATTGAGTAGGAAGATTTGAGGCATTTGTTGTATAGACATGCACAAGCGAATCACAAAAAGTTCACTGAATCACTGAATGATATTATTTCACACCGAAACGTATGTTATTAAAATAAATCAAGTTACATACCACAATTTTTTCTACCTTAAAATACACACGAGAACTACATCCAATGAAATACTAACTACATGAATATAAACCATGCACGTCCTTGTACAGATTAAGGGCATAACTGAAACTAAATTGAGAGTGAAACTAAATCTCCAAATGGGGGGAAACGACACGACTCAAAAGGTTGGGACACTACAAATAGTTTTGGGACACACCTTCATCTCCCGTTGTCAGATATTCCACAGTTATACCTATCATCCAGTTATTTCCCCAGGACCTGACGAACCAGCATTGGACGCAGATACTCCCAATTCAGTCGCGTTTTTTTCGCCAAATTTCGATGGACCCTTGTAATACACCTTGAAAGTCTCGTTAGCTCCTGCTTTGCGCCCCGAAACGTGAAGACTTCGTTTAAATATCAACTGTAGGGGAGAAGTGCTTGTTCAAAGCAGTTTTTAATAGGCCTACATCGTAAGTGGTACCTACCTCATCAGCTAGCAAATTGTGGAAAATTTGAGTATCATCATAACCAGCCAAATTAAGGAGTGCTGCCTTTTTTCTTGCATCATTATTAATATCAGCAGCAAATATGAATAACTCGAAGTCGGCCAATCTAATATTCCATCGCCTTTGAACAGAATCTGATGACGGTTCGGCGTGAGCGTCGAACACCGACGGTTTGTTATACAAATCCATCACTAAACAAAATCCGATTGCATTAACACGAAACCGCGTAGATTAACACGAAACCGCGTAGAAACACTCCGATTGCGCCAAATATTGTATATAACTGGTATTAAACGATTATGTTAATGCCAAACATTCATAAGCTTTTCATTTGCAATCACTTGATTACATTCGATGGCTCTTATCTCTCTTATCACATGCATAGATTCAACAGGATGGTTGTCATGGAAGAAGGATTCTTCCATAGAAGGTAACGATAATGATACTGGGGTACTACTGTAGTAACCCCCTACTGCACCTACTGTGACTTCTCATCATTATCCTGGTAGCGAAATCTTAAATGAACACTTGCAACAGAAAACGTAAGTTACGCAAAGTTACTTAATTGCGAAGAGAGAAAAAAACCAAAACGTAATTTGGCGTGAAACCTCAATTCTATAATTTCGCACAAATACTGCAATAATACAAAAATCGAAACGAAAAAAAAAGAAATGTTAAGCCTGTGCAACAAAATGTCAACTATAGAGTTAGGTACCTATATGAGTAAACAGTGAATGCATTACATGTACGACACAACTCACAAACCAAACATTCAAAACGTATACCTACCACAGCAAGCCTCATTAAGTGATATAATGGTAAAAACACAAAAATCAAACCAAAAGTGCTCTGTTTCCAATCAAAAAAGGTACAATAAAAGTTGTATGCACACAAGAAAAAACACAAAACATAAAATGAAAAGATGAAGGAAAAAGTTGTCTTAGGAAAAACTTCTTGTTTGATATCAAGAATGCAGGAAATACCTGTCGAATCCCCAAACGTAAACTGGACAATATCCTTCTCAGCTGATTTTCTTATATCGTCTGTAAAAATAATTTCGCCAAAAGAGGCCATTAAATTTTGATATTGCCTGGTTATGAAAATGGGGTTTGGCACAGCATTATTTGCTTGGTAGGATTTGGGAATTGCAGTCAAGGCTGACAAACTGTCTGGGAACTGTTTCAGTCATGTTGGGGCTGTTGGCATGATCAGCGGCGGGTACAAGGGTGGTCATGACCTCCCCCCCCCCCTCACCAAGCCAAAAGTCGGCAATATTATAGGAGTTTTCTAGGCGAAGTCCGGCCTTATTGCACAACGGCCACTAACTTTTCGGCAGGATATCTCGATTTTCAAGATAGTGATACGTCTCTAGCGTGCAAAAAGTGTTTTATAAAAAACGAAAAAATGCAAGAAGCAAAATAGCTAAGAAACCTTCGATTTGGCAAATTTGGCAATGAACAACAGTGGTGTGTAGCCAGGGGTGGGGGGGGGGGCTGACCAGTGCGGCCGGGGAGTGCCCCCCCCCCCCCCCTCACGACATTCCTGGCTACGTTACTGATATACAAGCGGGGGTAGGTAGAAATTCAGTTCTAATCGCCTTATATGCAATAGAAAGAAAAACGCTAAAAAACTTGGGCTAGGTTCTGAATCCCCCCGAAATCGAAGTCTGGATCCGCACCTGGGGGAGAGTCAACCTCGGACGACTTGTTTACTGATGAGAGTAAATTGTGGACGACGACACCATTTCTGTTGTTAGTAACAATTTAGGATCATGTTTATAATCGACATTTGAGTTTAAACGTCAACACGATTCCAACTAAACGTCAGGCCAATCAGAAGAATACTATCGTACCTATTCCATTATCAAGAATCCTATTTGATGTAAGAATACCAAAAACCTAAACTGAATAGCCATTAATAAATAAAAACTTGTCAAAATGACGGTACTTAATTCTTTGGTACTTATCACAGCAGATAAATGAGCAGCAGCTCTCTAATATACCAGATATCTGCAGATTCTGTCAAAGATGTTCCGATTTAAGAGCGTATGATAGCGTTGATTTTAGTGGCACATTACGATTTTGTGTCCAGAAACGGTATTTTTACGGAGAGACCTTTTTTCACCTTACGGCAATGGGGTACGCCACACGGTACGTTAGTTGTGTACCAGGACGTATAAACCAATTTCTAAATGGCGCATTGCAATTATGAGATTAGCAACAGATTTCTCTTGCAGACAATGTTTTTCTTGTAATCTAACTGTACCAAATGCATCCCATGAACTCAATCAGGTGGAATCATCAAAATGTTGTTTCCACGTGGGACATGTAGGTTGCTAACCTTCTTAGGTGATTCGGGGACAGTTTTGTCATGGCTGCTGCCAACCTCTGGTGGGTAATTCCATGTTTAGGAATGCAAGTGGATTGAATGTGACCACTATTTCCCGCACTATCTACTTCATAACAAATGATACCCACTCATCAAAACAGAAATGAACTTCACAGCAGTCTTTGTAGTGGGTATACAACAACTCAAGGGTAGCAGCACCTAACCAACTTCACAACCCATCCTAATTCGATACTTTTGAAGATATGAAGTTAAGTTGTTTTGAACATGCCTACTAGTACTACCATTAATCAACAACTTCAATGTTAAGCATTGACAACTGTATCACATAATATGTGATTCGGATGTTAAATTTTATACTATGAGACGAGGGACTACAATAAATTTCCTAATAAGATTGTTGTGATCGTATCACCTAAAATGAACATTTTCTAGATCATGATGAATTGAATGAAATAATACACGGTTTGTAACACAAAGGAGAAAATCAGGAACACATAATGGACTTGCGAGGATGGTAACATAAGTATGGCATCCTACCACCATTTATGCAATCTCTATCCACTTCATTGTTGGAATACACTGAAACTTACCGAGCACTTGTTTCCTCTGCCAAGGAACCACGAAAATCTGCACGCATAAGGCCGTCAGGGCTCCCACTCCGATGCTAACTATAAGAGCAATCCAGAGTGGAATGTTGTCCAAGTACAGCACTGCACAAGAAATACCACGGTTCATTATTCAAGTGAATCCAATTGCAAGGTCGAGAAGGATATTTTAGATAATAACAGCATCATTGATGAGACATGTCAGATTAGTAATCAATTTATGAGGGCCCCCCAATAATTGGTCTCTCTCCCCCCCCCCCCTCACGAATTGATTATTGTAAAGAGGCCAAGACGGAGGTGATGACTATGGACCCTAGGTAACATGTCATTTGTAGTTTTAGCGAATTTTCGAAGAATAGAATATGTAATACATGGACAACAGACTGTCATGTTTTTGTCTTTACACAATAAAGGTTTTTTATTATTATTATGATTGTTACTGGCCCAAAATGTTTAAAACTCGAATTTCCGAAAAGCTTTTATACCAAAATCCGTTTCAGACCATCCTGAATCCACTGCCAAAAGACACCAAAAATTATATATATGTATGTGTCACTCTGGGGTGGGGGAAATTACCCATAAATTCCCAAAAATAAACAGTCTCTCAAGTGACACCTCATTGTAAAGGTTTTGTTGTGACGCTGAACACGATGGTGAAATCAGAATTGCGATAACTCATTTCGTTCCAAAAATGGAGCACTTTGAAGATGAAGAAACGTGGTTGATACTTGAGATGTTCTTGATCGTTAGTCTGCTCTAATCTGATAACGGAAAGAGATATCGCAAGTCTGACTTCACCATCGTGTTCAGCGTTGACCATTGTACAAGGTGAGGGGGGTTTGAGGAGTTTTAGGGAGGGGGGGGGGAATAATTACCCATAAATTCCCAAAATTAAACAGTCTGACAAGTGACACCACATTTTAAAGGTTTTTTTAAACGCTAAACACGATGCTGCATGACTGTAGATTTTTTTAAATTGCTGCATTTGTCGCAAGCCATATCCCGGACTACCCCACTACAGAGTATGATTCGAACTTAACTAATTGGCATTTCTTACGTTTGGGTCCACTGTGGACGATCGAGAAGACATTGACGGTAATGGTGGCCATGTAGAAGAAAGGCAAAGCTCGAAGGGCAGGAGTTAGAGGGTTCTGGGCTCTCAGGATGAGGCTCCTTATGGCCACGAACAGCACCACAGACACGATCCCAGATAGAAGAGGGCTGACGAACCAGGACGCAACTGGACTCATAGAACACGGTACATTAAGAAGGATTTTTATTGCAACGCCTACAATTATTGTAAAAAGGAAGAACGCCTTAAGCCGTAAAAAGGAAGAACGCCTTATGCCGTAAAAATGAAGAACGCCTTATCTCAAAAATTTTCGAAAATCTTTTTTCATACCCCCCTAATTTTCATGCGCTCTTTCCAGTGGTGAAGTCAAAATTTCAAAATTCATATTGAAAAATGGTGAAATTTTCAATCGGAAAAATAAAAAATTGTGGTGTTTCAAGGTAGAACGCCTCATCTCAAACAGATCAAAGGATAAACTGTAAAAGTTGAAGCAGAAGAAGGTGGTGGAAGTTTATTGGAAGCCAGGTTTGAATGAGCGGGTTTGATTATTCTTCGTTGACATTGACACTTGTATGTGTGTAAATTCCCTGAATATACGTGAAGACCAATTCTTCTAGTACATTATTAATATACCCTATCAATAATTTTACATAAACGCCTTTTGTGCGGCTTCAAAAACGACTCATCTCATTTAATCATACTTTACATTCTGAGGATAAACAACTCAACACTGTGAAAATCGAGATAAGGCCTTTTTCCTTGGAGGCGCTGGCCTCATTATTGGGTTGAGGCATTGTCATCCTATTGCAAGAGGCGTTCTTCCTTCGATCGTTATAACAGGTGAGCACACAAAAGGCGTTCTGCTCGCCATTTTCTTCATTGTTGTGAAAGCTGAAACAGTTTCGCTGTTTTCTGTCTTGAATAACATTTCCGAGTGATTTACCGAAATTTATCTAAAATAGGTCGCGTTCTGTCAGTTTTTTAACCTTATTTTTGTACCTATTCAGTGGCAATAAATTTATATCTGAAGCTATTTTCACTTTTTTTTCAAGCAGTTCGTAAGGAACTCTGGTCCTAACAATGACAAGTTTCCAAAGTTCACAATTAATAAAGTCGAAACATACTTTTTCAGACTTGGTAGAAAAACTGAATCAACAATAATTATAGGTAATTAAATTAGGTCCTTAAGTCTTTAAACTATTTTGTAACTTCGATTGACAATGAACATTGAATAAAAAACACTAGGTCTAAATGTCTAGATCCTAAATGTTAGATTAATTATTATTATCAATTATCGCTAATTATTAACAATTTTATCAAGTACCTAGTGAAAATTATTATAATTTATTGTTAGGTATTAATAATTCGTATTTATTATTAATAATAATTATTATTAATTATGATTAATTAATACGATATAATTCTGGGGTTTTTAAACTACGTCGGTAATAATTTTTCTATAAAAGAAGTACCTACCAACAAACATTCGAAATTACCTTCATTTCCGTAGCACGAAACGCACCTCAGAACAACAAACTCGACATCACTTAAGCCATATGATGTTCCAAAGAGCTTGTTAGTATGAAAATGGACCTGTATTTCAACAGTTTGATACACGATCGTGTTGTGAGGCACAATCTTTGAGCCCTCATTGTGAACGAACGGCTGGTCGTACAAAGCTGCGGATGGTCTTAAAAAATTCTACGGAACAAACTCTATCTAAATATGAAATAAAAAACATACCGTTCTATATGAATTTTTCGAGATATGAGATTTTCAAATTTTCAAAATTCGTTTTGAACCCCTTCCCCTTGACCTAGGGTTATGAAAAGTTTCGAGGACCATTGTGGGGTTGGTCGAAACCCATAAAAAAAATTTCGTAATTTTAACTCAACGCTAACTGGGCAAAGTGGCGCGGACGGCGGACGGCGTACGGCGTACGGACGGATTTTTTTTTATTCGATTTTCTGAATCTACGTATCTTGAAACGTAAACCAACAAATTTTGAGGGGGGGTTAAAATTTTTTTTTCTTTGGGCGATTCCAATGGTTCATTATCGAAGATAATAAACCAAAAGGAAGGTCATGAAAATATCAATTATAAGAAATAGTATAATGAACTAGGTTAAAATTTCTGATTACAAACGAATAATTTAAAAATTACATTCAAAAGTGGTATTTAGAAGGCGTTCTTGACTCAACTGGCATCAGTATTTCAAGAGTTGGTTAAAAGAAAAAACGCCTTTAGCGTAAAACGCCTCATGAGCAGTTTTCAACGACTAGAATCGATTATTTTATCGATATTCTGGTATCAAGGTAATTACTAAATATCGATTAACCGTGGTGCGAAGGAATTTTGTATTCATCGCAAATAGGAGGGAAGTTAGGACAGAGTAACAGAGCAAATCTTTGAAGTGCTCTCCTGAAAAATTGTAATTTTGTGAGATAAGGCGTTCTTCCTTTTTACGGCAAAATACTACTGAGGAAGAATCGAACATACAACTCTGGAACTGGTAGGTTTGTAGGTAAGTGAATAACTACTTCTGAGACGCAATTTTGGCCGAAAAAACTTAGAATAATCTCACTCACCGATCATAGCTAGGGTTTTGAAGTGAAGGCCCTGCGTTCCACGGCAGACGAGCGAGAAGCCGACAGTAGCGCCAACGATGGAATGCGTCCCGGATATCGGAAGTTTAAGAAAAGTCGCCACTATCAGCCAAATCGCACTCCCCACTACGAGAAAAAAATTAAAAATGGGTATTTAAAAAAAAAACCTTCAAATATGTTAAGATGATTTACGAGGTTGATATTAATACGAAGTTGATATTAAACTCACCCAGAGATGACAAACATCCAAGTATCAGTTCTAACTCGTTGTTCTCATACAAGGTTACATCCAAAATGCCTTTGCGCATGGTGTCCGAGACCTTGTAGCCTGAAACCATCAAACAATGATCAACGTTTTTGACTCGATAGTTGATACCGTACCTTAGAATGTGAATGTGCATGATGTGGATTCATTGATAACGTTGGATAATGTACCATATTATGATAGTGTATTTGCACAGTCTATTTTCAATCTTTGAACAACAAATATTGACACATCGCACCTCAAGAATAGGAGTGTGACAAGTCGAAAAATTCGATTTTCGAGTTATACCCATAGGCAGACGAGCCCTACTAGAATATAATATATTCACCATCGTGTTCAGCATAAAAACACCTTTAAAATGAGGGGTCACTTGTCAGAATGTTTCATTTTGGGGATTTATGGGTAATTTTTCCCCCTGAAACCCCTGGGAAAATCATTGGAAATGAATTTAAAAAAATCCAACATAGTTATGTAACCACTCAGAACTTTTTCTCAATTTAACCAACAAAATTATCTAGAATTTTTTCAAGTTGCTAGTTGTTGACGGAGAAGGTGGCTGGCTAGACTTCCCAAGAAACAGTGGTCATAAGCCGCTTCTCAAAAAAAGTAATTTAACGTTTAGTAATTTAATGTTTCAGCAATATTTTGGACCCAAAACTTCAAATGCGTTTTCCCAACATTTAGGAGTTTTGACGTGTCACACTCCTATTCTTGAGGTGCGACATGGGCACAAAATCTTCGGTAACTAACGATCTCAGTCCAACAGGTGAGTGATGGTTCAGAGACGGACGGAATAAACTATCTAAAAAGGTCTCAATATCAAGTTCCACCGCATATCAGGTCTAAATATCAAGTTCATCCTTTAGCTAGTTCGTCAACTTCTATAACAAATCTGTTACACTTCATCACCTATTCTCCTTTTGAATCTACTTCATAAATTGATGAAAAACACATTAAATCATACGCGTAAAGACTAACGAACTTCATGTGATACCTACAGGGTGGGGCAGAAAGATTTGCTTATTTCGAAATTTCGCCATTAGGTGAGGGGTGGTCGGATTGAGGTGGGGATGGTCCCGTTAGAAAGGGGGGTTCCTGAAGTTTTGTTTCCCCCCATGGCAGTTGTCGTCATGCGTTGGAACATACCCTGGAACACCTCAAGACCAACATTCGCCAAGACATCGCCAAAATACCCATCGATATGCTCGAGAGAGTGGAGAGAAACTTTAAAAATCGATTGGATCAGTGTATCGACAGTGGGGGCCAGCATATGGCCGATGTGATTTTTAAAGCCTGATGAAAAAAAAAAAAAAATTCAAGATAATATTATGTAGAATCCAATAAAAAAAGAATTTTGTCAATATCTGCAGTACTTTTTTTGTAATCGACCTTTCAAATAAGCAAATCTTTCTGCCCCACCCTGTACTATCAGAATCAAAGTTGAACACCAATGAATTGGTTAAAAACTGTTCATCAATACCAACGAGGGTTTCTTATAAACGGATCACATTGCATTCACTACTCACCAATCAGAACGGCTCCAGCCATTTCAAAGATGGTCGCCAATACGCATGCGCTCCGCACAGACAGGACTTTGGAACCCACAGAAGTTCCAAAAGAGTTCGCCACATCGTTAGCCCCAATCCCACAGGCCAACACAAAACTCACCAAGAAACTGATAACTACCAACCAAACGGCATCTGACGAATAGGCCTCCATTTTGTTCAAAATTAGTGTTGTTGGGTAGCTTTTTTGTATAGCTATTTAGTTTCACCAATAAACCTTGCGCAGGATTTTTCCATACTATATGCTACCAAGGAAGTAACAATTTAACTGCATTTTATTATTCTTCTTATCAAGTCTTTTTTCAATGTATATATTTTAATTTTTTAGTATAGTTTATAAAAATAAACCCACATTGTAATAAATACTTGTCAACGGTTGTAGCGTCATATAAAAATTTAAGCTGTAAACTTAACAAACAAGTGGGGTATCTAAGGTATAATGTAGTCACAGCCCAGTAGTTCAAAGTGTTCCATACGATGGAATTTGGATGAAACGTAGTTTTTAATTGTAAAAAGGTTTTCAACAGGTATTTTTCAGAAATATTAGGGGTTTTGAGGGAATTTTGAAAATAAAAGCTTTTTTATTTTGCCTGGCGGAAATCGAAAATGAAATGTTGGGTACAGTTTGTGTTAGATCTGAGTGTGTTGTCTTTTCTTAACGTGGTGATGGAGGAGGTAAACCTGGTTGTGGTGAGCCATTGGTGGCTAGATTAGGGTACCACGTTGATGTGGTGGTGGGGGGTCTGAGGACCACGTCGGTTTGCAATAAAGTACCACGAAGATGTGGCAAAGCGGAGAAACTGGGAATGGTAGTGCTGCGAGGTGGTGGCGGTGTCACAAAACACTCCAGAAATCTGTAACAAATCAATTCAATCTGGCGTTAGACATCATCTGTGAGTGATTTTTGAGTGTTTCATAGTTACTACAATACCAATACAATCGCTGGAATCAGGTTCTTGCAGAGTACTACCCGCGAGACTGGGGGGGGGGGGGGGATTTTGGCCAATTACCGAATTGCAAAGCGCCAATGCTTTGAGATCCCCGGAGTGCTGTTATTTTTATTAGCAGGATATCGGGTAAAAGTACAACGTATAAAAATGGCTTTAAGAATGATTGAGCACTTGTGTATTATTGTTCATACTATAAACAGAACAGAGAGATGAGTGATCTTCTCCACAACATGAATAAGATGGTGTTGGTACATCTTGCCATGGCGGACGTAACATTTACTTCCATAACACCCCCTCCTAAATATTTGGCATATTAAATAAAAAAATAATAATGTAAGGAAGTAAAAAATGTACTGACATCTGCTTATCCGTAAGAGAATGCACATTTAACATTAATCAGAATTTTTTCATAATGGAAAAAATTACAATGTCGTTTCTGAAGTCAGTCCATAAAGTTTCAAACATTTTTCGAGTTTTAATTTAGATACAGAGATTTAGATGTACAGGTGAAGTAACATCAATGTCCCCCTTTTCGATATGTTCCTTGAATTTTATGTCTACCTATATGTTTTGATTTAGTGGTTACAATCGCATTTTTACTCATATTAATTACCCCTTGATTGTCACAGAAAATCTTTACGGGGTCTTTCAAAGGGCAAAAATCTCGTATAAATTCCTTTAGCCATAAAGCTTCTTGAATAGTGGAAGAAAGTGTCATCTATTAGGCTTCAGTTGAAGACTGACCCACAGTGAACTGTTTCTTACTTTGCCAAGATGCTAAAGCATTTTTGAATTTGAAACATGATCCAGTCACAGAATGTACCTATCTATTGTTGATCCAGTTGCCCCAATCGGCATCACTGTAGCCTGTTACTAAATCATCATTTCCACTTTTATCACATTTCAGTAGGTAGTTTAGAGTACCTTTGATGTATCTCATCACACGTTTAACACAGTTCCAGTGACATCTTGTAAAGTTTTTGTTACCTATACCTGCTTAGAAGGCTTACACTGTGTGCCAAATCCGGAAGTGAAATTTGTGCTGCGTAGAGTAACGAACAAATGGCTTCTTGGTATGAATCCCAATCCTTAACTCCTCAGGATCATCTTCAGTCGCCTCCTGAAATTTTACGGATGGGTCCATCGGTGTTGCAGCTGGATGGGCGTTAAGGCCGGTCCACACGCTCCGTTTTGCACAACGTTTTGCCTGCACAGTTCAGAACTGCACAGACAAAATGTTGCGTGTGAACTGGAAAAACGCGCAGTTTTGAGGACGAAGGGAAGACTGCACAGTAGCAGCGATGACTGAGCTCGTGAGCTCTGAAAACTTAAAATGTTGTGCAAAATGTAGCGTGTGGACCAGGCTTTAGTCATATGGAACTTGTGCCAAATCCTTCAAAGGATCCTTTGCGATAAACGTGAAACAACTACGTACTATAAACTGAAATTTGATAAAAATGGAAATGATTATTTAACTGGCTACAGTGATGCCGATTGGGGCAACTTGATCAACAATAGGTATTCTGTGACTGGATCACGTTTCAAATTCAAAAATGCTTTAACATCTTGGCAAAGTAAGAAACAGTCCACTGCGGTTCAGTCTTCAACTGAAGCCGAATATACTATGATGACACTTTCTGCCACTATTCAAGAAGCTATAAAGAAATTTATACAAGATTTTTGCCATTCGAAAGACCCCATAAAGATTTTCTTTGACAATCAACGGGCAATTAAAATAAGTAAAAATGCGATTTTAAGCACTAAATCAAAACATATATTTACCTAGACATAAAATTCAAGGAACAAATCGAAAAGGGGGACATTGATGTTACTTACATGCATACTTCAGAAATGCTTGCCAAACTTGTATCTAAATTAAAACTCGAAAAATGTTTGAAACTTATGTCAGTACACTTTTTACTTCCATATATCGAGAGTGAAGTGGCAACAAGGTCTACCTCAAATGGGGCTAATAAACAACACGGCCTACCTCAAATAGTACAGATAACATGACCTAACTGACATTTTTGGGCATATTGACTTTTTGGTTTATTATCTTCGATAATGAACCATTGGAATCGCCCAAAGAAAAAATTTTTCTAACCCCCCCTCAAAATTTGTTGGTTTACGTTTCAAGATACGTAGATTCAGAAAATCGAATAAAAAAAACTCTGCAAATTCTTGACACAACGGTTTATTATCTTCCTTGTGCAGATCACCCTTCTGTCTATACCAGACTGTATTGCAAATCGGCTCCATACCATATTCTCACCGTACTCATACCATACCATACGAATTTCTTTCCTATCATACCATACTGTATTATACCAAATCATACATACAATAATATTCCATACCATACTCATACCATGTCATACAAACCGAGTGAATATTGAAATGTCATCCATTTCTGACCTATATTTAAAATTTTAAGTATCTAGCTCATCGTCAACATTTAATTTGTTTAAACAAATAGGTATTATTTAAACAATTTTACAGACAAGAAACCGAGTGAATATTGCATTGTGATCCAGTTCTGACCTATTTTTAAAATTTCAAGTCCATAGCTCATCATCAAAATTTAATTTGTATTATTACAAAAAGGTATTATTTAAACAATTTTACAGATGAGAAACCGAGTGAATATTGCAATGTGGTCTATCCCCGACTCACGGTTAAAATTTCTAGACTGTAGTTTACCGGGAAGATGTAAAAAGGTAGTTTTATTCTGGGCGTCTGGTGGTTGGGTCACATAACGGCCGTTTTCGACGCGAAAGTTTAGTGTTTTTCCTAAAACTTTGCGCGGTCACTGTGAACGAACGGCTGGTCGCACAAAAATCCAATTGGTCTTAAAAGATTCGTAATTTTTCAGGTCATTCGAAGGTGAACTAAAATTTATACGGTTCAGTTAAATATTTGGAGATAAGACATCGTCGAAATTCTAAATTTCGTTTTGAATCCCTTCCCCTTGACCTAGGGTTATGAAAAGTTTCGAGGATCATTGTGGGGCTGGTCCAAACCCAGAAACCAAATTTTGTAATTTTAGCTCAACGCTAACTGGGCAAAACGGCGTGGACGGCGTACGGGGGACGGCGTACGGCGGACGGACGGATTTTTTTTTTATTCGATTTTCTGAATCTACGTATCTTGAAACGTAAACCAACAAATTTTGAGGGGGGGTTAAAAAAATTTTTTCTTTGGGCGATTCCAATGGTTCATTATCGAAGATAATAAACCAAAAACTCTGCAAATTCTTGACACAACGGTTCATTATCTTCTTTGTACAGATCACACTTCTGTCTAGATCACTAAGTCTAAATTTCTAGATCCGAAATGTTAGATTAATTATTATTATCAATTATCACTAATTATTAACAATTTTATCAAGTACCTAGTGAAAATTATTATAATTTATTGTTAGGTATTAATAATTCGTATTTATTATTAATAATAATTATTATTAATTATGATTAATTAATACGATATAATTCTGGGGTTTTTAATAAGTACTACGTCGGTAATAATTTTTCTATAAACCAACAAACATTCGAAATTAAGTACCTTCATTTCCGTAGCACGAAACGCACTTCAGAACAACAAACTCGACATCACTTAAGCCATATGATGTTCCAAAGAGCTTGTTAGTATGAAAATGGACCTGTATTTCAACAGTTTGAGTCAAGATCGTGTTGTGAGGCACAATCTTTGAGCCGTCATTGTGAACGAACGGCTGGTCTTACAAAGCTGCGGATGGTCTTAAAACATTCTACGGAACAAACTCTATCTAAATATGAAATAAAAAACATACCGTTTTGTTGATTGTTTTAGTTGTTTGGATACAAACAATCAAAACAGGAAAAATGTTTTTACTTAGTTTCACGGTTTTTGTATTTGTGCGCTCTGTGAAATAAAACTTATAACAAAGGTTATACGGCCCAGAATGGCGGAAGGAGGCGAAACAGTTGATAAAGTGAGTGGCATTGTTAAGCTGAATAGAAAGAACTATAAAACATGGGTATTTAATGTGAGACTCGAATTAAAAGATAGGAAACTGTGGGAATAGAAGTCAAGAAAATTGGGAATGGCATGATAAGTCTGAACCAACAAAAATACATCAAAGAAATATTGACTGAATTTGGAATGATGGACAGCAAACCAGCTCTCACACCATTGGATCCATATCAAGAACTGAGCAGGTCACAATGCCCATCAACAGTTGAAGAGAAGAGGGAAATGGAGAAGGTACCCTATAGAAGGCTCGTTGGAAAATTAATGTATTTATCCCAAGCAACGAGACCAGACTTATCCTACGCCGTGTCAAAACTCGGTCAATTTTCATCAAATCCAGGAAGGTCACATTGGACAGCGGCCAAACGAGTTCTCCGCTATTTAAAGGGATCATTGGAGAGGGAATTTGTGATCAATGGTAAAGGAGGTGAAATGGTAGCATATTCAGATTCAGATTGGGCTGGGAATAAAGACGACCGGAAATCAACGTCGGGATTTGCAGTCATGATCGGTAGCACACCAATCATTTGGAAATCCAATAAACAGACATGCATCGGATTGTCAACAATGCATGCTGAATTTGTGGCAATGGCTTCGTGTGCCATGGAGGTAGTTTGGCTTAGCTACATTCTATTCGAGCTGGGCGTGGACTCATACGCGACCCCCCGAATTTTCTGTGACAACCAATCTGCCATTGAATTCGGAAAAGGTAACAAAGTGAGTTCCAATTCGAGGCATATCGATATACGGTACCACTATGTGAGGGATCTGATAAGAAGGCAGAAGATAGGAGTCGAATATATCCCGACCTGCGACAATTTGGCTGACATTTTTACAAAACCAGTTTCAAGATTTAAGAACGAAAAAGTAATGAAACAAATTGGACTCGAAAAAAAAAGAAAACAAAAACAAGGAAGAATTTGTTGATTGTTTTAGTTGTTTGGATACAAACAATCAAAACAGGAAAAATGTTTTTACTTAGTTTCACGGTTTTTGTATTTGTGCGCTCTGTGAAATAAAACTTATAACATTCTTATAATTATTAATAATAATTATTATTAATTATGATTAATTAATACGATATAATTCTGGGGTTTTTAATAAGTACTACGTCGGCAATAATTTTTCTATAAACCAACAAACATTCGAAATTACCTTCATTTCCGTAGCACGAAACGCACTTCAGAACAACAAACTCGACATCACTTAAGCCATATGATGTTCCAAAGAGCTTGCTAGTATGAAAATGGACCTGTATTTCAACAGTTTGAGTCAAGATCGTGTTGTGAGGCACAATCTTTGAGCCGTCATTGTGAACGAACGGCTGGTCTTACAAAGCTGCGGATGGTCTTAAAACATTCTACGGAACAAACTCTATCTAAATATGAAATAAAAAACATACCGTTTAATGGGAATTTTTCGAGATATGGAATTTTCAAAATTTCAAAATTCGTTTTGAACCCCTTCCTCTTGACCTAGGGTTATGAAACGTTTCGAGGACCATTGTGGGGCTGGTCCAAACCCAGAAACCAAATTTCGTAATTTTAACTCAACGCTAACTGGGCAAAGTGGCGCGGACGGCGTACGGCGTACGGCGGACGGACGGATTTTGGTTTATTATCTTCGATAATGAACCATTGGAATCGCCCAAAGAAAAAAAAATTTTAACCCCCCCTCAAAATTTGTTGGTTTACGTTTCAAGACACGTAGATTCAGAAAATCGAATAAAAAAAAATCCGTCCGTCCGCCGTACGCCGTCCGCCGTCCCCCGTCCGCCGTCCCCCGTCCGCCGTCCGCCGTCCGTGGCACTTTGCCCAGTTAGCGTTGAGCTAAAATTACGAAATTTGGTTTCTGGGTTTGGACCAGCCCCACAATGATCCTCGAAACTTTTCATAACCCTAGGTCAAGGGGAAGGGATTCAAAACGAAATTTAAAATTTCGACAATGTCATATCTCCAAATATTTAACTGAACCGTGTAAATTTTAGTTCACCTTCGAATGACCTGAAAAATTACGAATCTTTTAAGACCAATTGGATTTTTGTGCGACCAGCCGTTCGTTCACAGTGACCGCGCAAAGTTTTAGGAAAAACACTAAACTTTCGCGTCGAAAACGGCCGTTATGTGACCCAACCACCAGACGCCCAGAATAAAACTACCTTTTTACATCTTCCCGGTAAACTACAGTCTAGAAATTTTAACCGTGAGTCGGGGATAGACCACATTGCAATATTCACTCGGTTTCTCATCTGTAAAATTGTTTAAATAATACCTTTTTGTAATAATACAAATTAAATTTTGATGATGAGCTATGGACTTGAAATTTTAAAAATAGGTCAGAACTGGATCACAATGCAATATTCACTCGGTTTCTTGTCTGTAAAATTGTTTAAATAATACCTATTTGTTTAAACAAATTAAATGTTGACGATGAGCTAGATACTTAAAATTTTAAATATAGGTCAGAAATGGATGACATTTCAATATTCACTCGGTTTGTATGACATGGTATGAGTATGGTATGGTATATTATTGTATGTATGATTTGGTATAATACAGTATGGTATGATAGGAAAGAAATTCGTATGGTATGGTATGAGTACGGTGAGAATATGGTATGGTGCCGATTTGCAATACAGTCTGGTATAGACAGAAGGGTGATCTGCACAAGGAAGATAATAAACCGTTGTGTCAAGAATTTGCAGAGTTTTTTTATTCGATTTTCTGAATCTACGTATCTTGAAACGTAAACCAACAAATTTTGAGGGGGGGTTAAAATTTTTTTTTCTTTGGGCGATTCCAATGGTTCATTATCGAAGATAATAAACCAAAATCCGTCCGTCCGCCGTCCGCGCCACTTTGCCCAGTTAGCGTTGAGTTAAAATTACGAAATTTTTTTTATGGGTTTTGACCAACCCCACAATGGTCCTCGAAACTTTTCATAACCCTTGGTCAAGGGGAAGGGGTTCAAAACGAATTTTGAAATTTTGAAAATTTCATATCTCGAAAAATTCATATGGAACGGTATGTTTTTTATTTTATTGGTTTATTATCTTCGATAATGAACCATTGGAATCGCCCAAAGAAAAAAATTTTTTAACCCCCCCTCAAAATTTGTTGGTTTACGTTTCAAGATACGTAGATTCAGAAAATCGAATAAAAAAAAATCCGTCCGTCCGCCGTACGCCGTCCGCCGTACGCCGTCCGCGCCACTTTGCCCAGTTAACGTTGAGCTAAAATTACGAAATTTGGTTTCTGGGTTTGGACCAGCCCCACAATGGTCCTCGAAACTTTTCATAACCCTAGGTCAAGGGGAAGGGGTTCAAAACGAATTTTGAAAATTTGAAAATCTCATATCTCGAAAAATTCATACAGAACGGTATGTTTTTTATTTCATATTTAGATAGAGTTTGTTCCGTAGAATTTTTTAAGACCATCCGCAGCTTTGTACGACCAGCCGTTCGTTCACAATGACGGCTCAAAGATTGTGCCTCACAACACGATCGTGACTCAAACTGTTGAAATACAGGTCCATTTTCATACTAACAAGCTCTTTGGAACATCATATGGCTTAAGTGATGTCGAGTTTGTTGTTCTGAGGTGCGTTTCGTGCTACGGAAATGAAGGTAATTTCGAATGTTTGTTGGTAGGTACTTCTTTTATAGAAAAATTATTACCGACGTAGTATTAAAAACCCCAGCATTACTTATATCGTATTAATTAATCATAATTAATAATTATTATTATTAGTAATAAATACGAATTATTAATACCTAACAATAAATTATAATGATGTTGAGGGATGTCGAGGGTCTCGACATCCCTCAACATCATTGTTACTGACGGTCAACAAAACCACACACACATAAATTATAATAATTTTCACTATGTACTCGATAAAATTGTTAATAATTAGTGATAATTTATAATAATAATTATTATTAATAATGATTAATAATTAATTATTAATCTAACATTTAGGATCTAGACATTTAGACCTAGTGATCTAGACAGAAGGGTGATCTGTACAAAGAAGATAATGAACCGTTGTGTCAAGAATTTGCAGAGTTTTTCATATTTAGATAGAGTTTGTTCCGTAGAATTTTTTAAGACCATCCGCAGCTTTGTACGACCAGCCGTTCGTTCACAATGACGGCTCATAGATTGTGCCTCACAACACGATCGTGACTCAAACTGTTGAAATACAGGTCCATTTTCATACTAACAAGCTCTTTGGAACATTATATGGCTAAAGTGATGTCGAGTTTGTTGTTCTGAGGTGCGTTTCGTGCTACGGAAATGAAGGTAATTTCGAATGTTTGTCGGTAGGTACTTCTTTTATAGAAAAATTATTACCGACGTAGTATTAAAAACCCCAGAATTATATCGTATTGATTAATCATAATAATTATTAATTATTAATAATAATTATTATTAATAATAAATACGAATAATTAATACCTAACAATAAATTATAATAATTTTCACTAGGTACTTGAAAAAATTATTAATAATTAGTGAGAATCCATAATAATAATTAATTTAACATTTAGGATCTAGACCTTTAGACCTAGTGATCTAGACAGAAGGGTGATCTGTACAAAGAAGATAATGAACCGTTGTGTCAAGAATTTGCAGAGTTTTTCATTCAGCGGGATTCAAATGAAAATCTTTTACAATTAGGTATTCATAAGTTCGCAAGTTGTCTGTATAGTATATTGGCACCCAGAAGTGTCTATAGTTGCAAACATTCACGTATGTGTTCCCAAATTTTAGAAATAAACAGTTTTTTGTGTCTCCTGTAAATTTAAAAAAAAACACTTTTAGGCCATGGTGTACAGCACCATTTGAGTTAGGCCATGTTATTCTATAATATTTGAGGTTGGCCTTGTTGCCACTTCACCCTCGATATTATATTTTAATATGACAAACATTATCCCTGGAATGCAACCCGTAGTCAAAACGACGAGTGACATCCAAAGTTGGCAGCACTGCGTGTCAGTGGTGCATCCCGGGGGTCCCCTCCTCCAGGTATGCTATCACTGGTTAGTTGAGATTGTGACCTCGTGCCGGCCGGTCTTCTGCAGACATGTGTTGGTAAGTGATAATGTTTTGAAACAAAGTCTATTCGTCGAACCGACGAGGGGTTGCATTCAATGTAAAAAAAAAAATTCGTCAGATCGACGAGGGGTTGCATTACGAAATAAAATGTAATCGTCTTGTCGACGACGGGTTGCATTGCGAGATAACTTTTAGTCGTTTATTCGACGAATAGGTTGCATTCCAAAATAAAAATTAGTAGCTACAATAAAATAAGTAAGTAAATGTGGGATGTTGATGGTAATAGAAAAAGTAAAAAAACTACACAGAACTACACAGTGTTGGTAGAAATAAGTAAGCAACGAGCTAATTATATGACACCGCAAAACTACACAAAAGGGATTAAAATTTTCATGGTTTGCGATAATGCTTCGAGCTACATGTTCAACGCGGAAATTTATACAGGGAAAAGTATCCATCCCACAGCATTGCTGTTTGGTCAATACATCACTATGAAACTTATTGAGCCCTTGAAAAATTTGAACCGAAACTTGACTTGCGACAACTGGTTTACCAGCATACCACTTGCGAAACAATTACTCACGGATTATAAGATCACCATGGTGGGAACAATCAGGAAAGATAAAAAAGAGCTTCCAAAACCATTTACCAACCCCAAATTTATGGGAAGGAGGCCCGAGTCGAGTTTCTTCCTGTTTTCTGAAAACATTACCGCTGTTTCTTACAAACCAACAAAAAAAATAAATAAAGTGGTAACTCTTATTTCAACAATGCATTCTGACAATAGTATAAATAATGATACGAACAAACCAGAAATCATTATGAATTATAATTCTACGAAAGGATCAGTTGACACGTTGGACCAGTTATGCAGCAACACGAATTGTGGCAGGAAAACACGACGTTGGCCACTAAGCCTCTTCTACAACATGCTGAACGTATCTATTCATAACGCTTATGTTATATACACGCACAATTGTGCAAGAAATAACAAGACGATTCAAAGTAAATTTCAGTTTGCTATGTTGTTGGCTGATCAACTGATGTTTGATTGGATGCATATGCGGCTGACCCAACCAATTCCAAATCAGCTCCGCAGTATGATAACTAGGTGCCTGGGTATTGCTGAGCCGCCAAATGAGAACCCACAAACTACCCATCATCCGGTGAAAGGAAAATCTGCGCGTTCTGCCCAAGGCGGGTTGACCAAATCATTGTGCGAGAAATGCAAAAGAAATATTTGTGGGGAGCATAAGCACCAAATTTGCAAGGACTGTTTTATGTAAGAGCAGATTTGTATATTTTATTTACTCTTTTGAATAATCATGTTACATTTTACATTGAATGCATTTTTTTCTTTTTTCATTTGCTTTGTCCTTGATAAATTATTTCATTATTTAAATTTTTATACAGTAATTACTACCCTATTTTTTATTTCCATCATTCACCTAATGCATTTCAACTAATGTTATATATTTTCAATTCAAGATTGGGAAAAAACAATAATACAAACAAAACAAATTTTAAAATCTTTGCTATAAGAAATTATTCAGCACCGACGGAAAAACAGTGAAAAATTAAAATTAAAGGCGGATTACGCACACTTGGCCTTCGAAATGTATGAAATACTTAGCATTTAATACACTCCGACCGTTTAACCCACGGAAAATACAGTTTTTCCGTTTTTTTCATGGAAAAATGGAGGTAGTCGTCGAATCGACGAATGGGTTGCATTGACAGCCCAGTCGGCAGGGGTTGCATTCCAGGGTTATTTTTCGAACAGTCAACAAATTTACTACAGCATTTGTTATGTGAAGGACGTCTTTAGCTTGAGCCTCTACGATGTTTTCTTGTACTTTGAAGGCTATATCCACAGTCCAATGCTGGTTGCTGTCATTTTTGAGTCGTCTGCTGCGCTCACAATTGACTGAATTGGTTTTTCATTTTTAATCAGAGTTTTGTTGTTAGTGACATGGCAAGATGCGCATGAGTCAAGATACCAAGCGTCTGATTTTTCTTTGCCAGTGTAATTGGCTAGCAATAGCGCTTTCTTATCAGTATTTCTGTTTGTGTCGTATTGTTGGTTTTTGGTTTATTATCTTCGATAATGAACCATTGGAATCGCCCAAAGAAAAATTTTTTTTAACCCCCCCTCAAAATTTGTTGGTTTACGTTTCAAGATACGTAGATTCAGAAAATCGAATAAAAAAAAACTCTGCAAATTCTTGACACAACGGTTCATTATCTTCTTTGTACAGATCACCCTTCTGTCTAGATCACTAGGTCTAAATGTCTAGATCCTAAATGTTAGATTAATTATTATTATCAA
The DNA here is from genome assembly GCA_963920205.1 of Stenodema calcarata. Lineage (NCBI taxonomy): Eukaryota > Metazoa > Arthropoda > Insecta > Hemiptera > Miridae > Stenodema > Stenodema calcarata. Next base: position 1,927,140 of record OY986056.1, on the reverse strand, counting down.
TTATCACTAATTATTATTATTAACAATTTTATCAAATACCTACTGAAAATTATTATAATTTATTGTTAGGTATTAATAATTCGTATTTATTATTAATAATAATTATTATTAATTATGATTAATTAATACGATATAATTCCGGGGTTTTTAATACTACGTCGGTAATAATTTTTCTATAAAAGAAGTACCTACCAACAAACATTCGAAATTACCTTCATTTCCGTAGCACGAAACGCACCTCAGAACAACAAACTCGACATCACTTAAGCCATATGATGTTCCAACGAGCTTGTTAGTATGAAAATGGACCTGTATTTCAACAGTTTGATACACGATCGTGTTGTGAGGCACAATCTTTGAGCCGTCATTGTGAACGAACGGCTGGTCGTACACAGCTGCGGATGGTCTTAAAAAATTCTACGGAACAAACTCTATCTAAATATGAAATAAAAAACATACCGTTTGATGGGAATTTTTCGAGATATAGAATTTTCAAAATTTCAAAATTCGTTTTGATCCCCTTCCCCTTGACCTAGGGTTATGAAAAGTTTCGAGGACCATTGTGGGGCTGGTCCAAACCCAGAAACCAAATTTCGTAATTTTAACTCAACGCTAACTGGGCAAAGTGGCACGGACGGCGGACGGCGGACGGCGGACGGCGTACGGCGGACGGACGGATTTTTTTTTATTCGATTTTCTGAATCTACGTATCTTGAAACGTAAACCAACAAATTTTGAGGGGGGGTTAAATTTTTTTTTTCTTTGGGCGATTCCAATGGTTCATTATCGAAGATAATAAACCAAAATCCGTCCGTCCGCCGTACGCCGTACGCCGTCCGCGCCACTTTGCCCAGTTAGCGTTGAATTAAAATTACGAAATTTTTTTTATGGGTTTCGACCAACCCCACAATGGTCCTCGAAACTTTTCATAACCCTAGGTCAAGGGGAAGGGGTTCAAAACGAATTTTGAAAATTTGAAAATCTCATATCTCGAAAAATTCATATAGAACGGTATGTTTTTTATTTCATATTTAGATAGAGTTTGTTCCGTAGAATCTTTTAAGACCATCCGCAGCTTTATAGGACCAGCCGTTCGTTCACAATGACGGCTCAAAGATTGTGCCTCACAACACGATCGTGACTCCAACTGTTGAAATACAGGTCCATTTTCATACTAACAAGCTCTTTGGAACATCATATGGCTTAGGTAATGTCGAGTTTTTTGTTCTGAAATACGTTTCGTGCTACGGAAATGAAGGTAATTTCGAATGTTTGTTGGTAGGTACTTCTTTTATAGAAACATTATTACCGACGTAGTATTAAAAACCTCAGAATTATATCGTATTAATTAATCATAATTAATAATAATAATAATTAATAATAAATACAAATGATTAATACCTAACAATAAATTATAATAATTTTCACTAGGTACTTGATAAAATTATTAATAATTAGTGGTAATTCATAATAATAATTATTCTAACATTTAGGATCTGGACATTTAGACCTAATGATCTAAACAGAAGGGTGATCTGTACAAAGAAGATAATGAACCGTTGTGTCAAGAATTTGCAGAGTTTTTAACCTTGAAAAGGTTTTTGCGATGGGACCCCCCGCCGAAAAACGACAGGAAAAAGTGACATGAAAGTAGCGCTGAGTTATTATGATTTTCACGTATACAACCGATCGTTGCAAAGGAAATTTATTGTCGCCATTATTCATCGCACAAAATTTGTCCACCACTTTTTGGAAAGCTGTGAATTTATTTGACACCAGACCACACGCCACGCTGCCAATTTCCCCCTCCTTACATTCCGGAGAGCCATTGGTTACGAGTTCATTTTATTGATAAAACTTCTTATTGGAGTGAAGTTCTGGCTTATTTACCTACGACGAAAATGATGCTGATGTACCAAGCCTAACTACTAAATTATTAAAAACCAATTACACTCTCGCTGATCACGAATTCGACAAATATGCTTGACGACAAATGTGCTTGACAACCTGATGTTATTATTAATAATGCGCATCTTTTTTTATTCGTTAAAAAAAGCAATATTTAAAGAGTTCATCGCGAACTGTTCTTTAATAAGGAGCAGGGGCGGCTCGTGGGCTCAGAAACTGGTGGGGCACCAGGGCAATATTTAGGTGCATACCTACCTATTAGGTACTCACTATAGGAACTAAACTCAAACTACCCTTACAGCTAAACTGCTTCATAATTAGTGGTATGCAGCTCTTAGCAAGTCAGGAAACATCGTTCTCCAAAGAGTTCTCTTGAGGAGAGGGTCGGTTACTGACCAGTATCCAGGATTACCGACGAGGAGGTGGCTGCAAGGCAATCCCACCTACCCACCAAAATAATTATCTTCAAAATTATAGGAAGAATAAAAGAGAAATTGTGACTGTACGAGTACTATTCAAAGAGTACATTATAAAGGTAGTCAAAAAATTATATTATTGGAGTTTCTATTACTGGGGTTTTTAAAAATTAGCAATCGCGACCATCTGCTTCCTAGCCGAGTGGTACGTTGAAAACCCCCTCTAAAAATGTCCTCTTATGCCCAGATTGCACATACGTTTTCTTATCCAATCGTATCAAAACATTTTGAGCGATCACAGAACAGCAAGATTGATTTCAACTAGCTTTTAGAGTTCGTTGGTTAGCTCAAACAAAGCTCGAGTCAACGAAGTCACCATCAGTTTCAGGGATAACAAATAAAACAGTATTCTCAACGGTTGGCTGAGCTACATAATAATATTATGTATATTACTGTTATTAACGGTTATTAACTGTTATTAACTTACAGAATGTAGAAATCAACAAATGAGATTCCCTTGGGCGAATAGTGATCCACGTAGTATAGTAGGGTTTTCTGTGGATCCACTTCAGTCTTGACGACTAGCAAAGCGTTCACGCGTTGCACGTGAGATATTAAATTTCAATGTTTAGTTGATTAATATTATGGAGACAATAACTCACTTTTACTATGATGAGTAAATACGAAGCTAAAAACCACCAGTCAATGCATTCAAAATAATATTATAACGTCAGGCAACGTTTTGATATCATTCTTATCAAACATGGAAGAAAGCATGGAAGAATGAAACTCGTTCTTCCTTGACAAGGAACGATTCAACGATCGATTGTTTTCGGCGTTCAACTTGATACGATATTTTGGCCACCGCCCGGAACGCCTCCTATCTCGCAACACAGAGTGCCTTCCCCCACCCCAGGAAGCGCCTATACCTTCAACATTGAGACTGGGGCACTTCTGGTCGATCCGATAATCGACTTTTTTAATCGATAAATCGAAACAAAATGCGACTCAGTGGAAGTGGGTAGTCATGGAGGAAGGGAGATCTCCCTTCTTCCATGGTGGGTAGTAGTAGGTAAGATTTTTTTTCTCCTTGTTCTATGTTTTTTCTGTTTTCCTTTGCAAATTTTTGGGTGGGGCGAGGGCCAAGGTGGCCTTATGGACGAGCCGCCACTGATAAGGAGGTATCTTAAATGAAGGGTACAGGGGAAGAAGGGTATAATTCCACTGTCGATTTCGAGGTTTCAATGCCGTCTAGAGTAGGGATGGGATATCGAGGGCTCGATATCGATATCGGTATCGATATTGACATCGGAAGAGTGGTATCGATACCAGGTAGATATCGGCTTCATAATATCGATATCAACCGATATATATCGATATCGGTTATAAAAACTCCTACTTCGTTTTTTTTAATTTCACCTAGTTATTTTAATTTTATTTCCTTTTCTCCGAACATTTTTGCACTTGCAGTTCCTACCTAAGATACCAACTGGTCAATAATTTACCGTGGACAAAGTAGGTGATTCCATGGTAGAATAAATACGAAGGACTTGGAAATACGAAGTGGTTCAAAGTAGTGACATCTAGTGTTGATACCTACCTACAGCCTCTTGGTTCAAAATTCCTTTCTAAAAAAAAAAAATTCTTCTGATTATTTTTCAGTCAGATCTTTATTTTTATTTATTTATTCATTTATTTTTTGTTCCCGCCTTGATAGAAAAGTTGAATTATACACATGAATATGTAATACGGAATTTTTATTTCGATATGTTTCTAAACGAAAATGGACAGAATACAAGAACGGCAAAATCATAAAAGAATTACAGGTAAATTTCGGGATTCAAAAAAAGAAGCGCTCATCGAGGCTCTCCAGGAAAAGTAACTTGGAGAGAGTTTCCCCCTTCAGCCTGTTCCGGTCCGAGGTGAGAATATTCCCCGCCCTTGAAAATAGCCTCTCTGATGGTACTGAGGTTGAGGCTGACTTCATGGTCAATTTAAGTTTCAATTTCAACAGGGGCTCAACACAACACAAAAACGCGGATACTTTTTAGCCAACAACAGCACGGAAACGGAATGATGCCCACAAGAAGAACTTCGCGGTTCGCCAGTGAAAGATAACAGTGAATCACAGTTTGTGATATCGACCCGATATCGGTTGTCAGAATATCGATATATCGATATTATCGCCAGTGCTGATATCGATATCAGAATATCGGATATCGGACGCTAGATATCGATATTTCGATACTATCGGATATCGATATCCCATCCCTAGTCTAGAGGCTTTCTGGAGTAGTTTCACATGGTAGTTTCACGAAGCCCCCACCGAGGCGCCTTGCGCCGAGTTTTTTTTTCTATCCTTATTTAACCGATTACACCATGGTTTAACCTTACACCATGGTTTGAATTGTTTTGCCGAGTATAGGGCACACTCATCGTAAGTTTTCTTCGCATGAATCTTTTTTACGTCTTGCAGAAGCTTGACTTTTACGCTGTCTGCGGAAATTTGCGTTCCTGAGTTTTCCATGGCCATCAACATGGGGGAATAATATTCGGGTAAACCCGCCAAAAGTATGGTTCCCACCCATTCATCGTTGACCTGAAACCCTAGGTATTTCGTTTAGTTTATAGGCCGTCGTGGTCACAATATTATTAGAAGAATATTATTCTTCTATACCTATTCGAACAAGTTTCTATTTCGAACAAGTAGTTATGAGGGCGAGCAGCAATCTAACTTTCTTATTAAATTCAGTGTAATATAATAGAATATTATTCTAACTGCAAAAACCAGCAAAGAAGCATGGAATAGCTTGAAAACTTTTATTATAACCTATTCTATTCTATATTATATAACCTTGTCAACATGTAAAATAATCTTAGATAGAGCTTTTTGGTCTTTACCCTTGTCGATCGATCGTTTCGATTGCCTCCCGCAGATCTTCAAGTACGAGGACAGCTTTCATAGCGAACATCCAACTGTTATAATTTTTTCTGCCGATCGACTTTTCTACTGCGAGAGCTTTTGCCATTTGGTTAGGGTCAAATTTAACGAACGTTTACGAATAAAAAGAAACGGGGAACAAAAAACAATGTTGGCAACTAGGTTAGGGTTCAAGCACACAACACTCGAAAGACGGCACCCGCGAACTTCTTACATACTACTTAAGTACTACTCGTTGTTTCGAACTGTTTAGTTTTACGTTTACTGGCAGGATAGCGAGTAAAAGTAAAACATATAAAAATGGCTTTAAGAATGATTGAGCACTTGTGTATTATTGTTTATACAGAACAGAGAGATGAGTGATCTTCTCCACAACATGAATAAGATGGTGGTGGTACAACTTGCCGTGGCGGACATAACATTTCAATAGTACAAATCATAATTAAATTATTTTGTACAATTATTTTACAGGAGACGAAGAAAACGTTCTTAAAAACTTCTTCATTAAATCATTTTAATGAAGCTTGCGGCGGTTTGTATTGGTTTGGTGGCATGGTGATGAGCATAAAGAGTCATGACAAACCACTTTTCGTTTATATTTTACCGAATTCGCGTACCTACTTCCGCCACTTTTTCCAACTTACGGAGTTTTACCTAAAACCCAGAATAAACTTACGTGGTTTTTCATTAAAAAAAAACCCTGGACATCAGGCATACAAGAAAAATGATGAAAAACTACCTAATATTAAATTATTTTATTACTATTCACAACTCTTAGGTAAGTAATAGGTAGTTCTAAGGGCATGCAGGACCTGGGTCGGGAAGTTGTTGAAGGATATCTCGGGATGTGATTGACTTTTTTGAAATAAATTTCTAAATTCACTGTGTATGAAATTGCCCCTACGTCGTCCGATTTTTGAAATTCATAAAATATATTTTTTTTTAATTGTAGCTAAATTTTTTTATTGAAAAAACGAGACGAGGGGGCATTTTTGGAAGGCTAATAGACCGCAAAATGCAAACATCGCAGTTAAAACCTGTAAAATGAGCGAGCAGGATCTCAAATAAATTTTGATTTTTTTCTTGATTTTTTGATAAATGTCTCGAAACCTTCTTCTTATTGTATGTCTTGGCACTTTTATAGACTAACTGCAAGTCAATCACATCACTGGTAAATACCTACCTACTTCGGAACTAGGAATAATTATTCTCAGTCTTAGCCTGAGTCGACCTAAAAGGTACAAACGTTATTATTGAAACGTGCTCAGTTTGGCTAAATCAGTCTTGAAAAATTGTGAATTTCAAAGCATTGTAAATCACTTTTTTTTTTCAAGGTAAAATCCGTGGGTTTGTGCGAGAGGATGGCCGGTTCTAGGTTCCTCCAAATACTTTAGATGTTGAGGGATGTCGAGGGTCGGTCAAATGTCATTCTTACTGACGGTCAAACTAAATCACACACACCCAAATACTTTCTCCCTTAAAAAATGATAGTTATTCTTGAGTTGTCTCTAATATATTTCAGTTGGTTATTGAAAAATTCTGACTCAGAAGTACGAAGCAAAAGTAGTTGCTCTCCGAGATTTTCTTGAACGCCTGCCAGACAAAACAGGAGCCGTGTTGAGCCAGTACCTTGAGCCAGTGTTCCAGAGAGAAAAGGAAGTTTACGATTTGTACAGGACTGAAATTAACAAACCAAACGGTTCAGGTGTTGTCTCTCTTACTACGTTTTACTCTGAGTTCGACGAACTTGAGCTGACAATTTACTTGCCTCGGAAGGATCTGTGTGACCAATGCCTCAAAAAAATTCCTGAAAAAAAAAAAATTCTCTGCCAGGTTTGAGTCAGGAATTGGGCATTACCATCATGCAAAACGACGCCCGCCAATTGATTCGACCCTTCGAGCTTCAGGAAACTTGCGAAGATTGTGCTGACAGGCCAGAAACAGGCCTTCCAGGATGGTCTTAGAGAAAGGGCAAACGGCGCTCAATTCCACCTCCTGTACCGACGCACAGTGGGACAGATAGTGAATCTAGCTGGACAAAAGTCCAAATATTGATGAAAATATTGATGAAAAAAATATATGAAAAAAATGAGAAAAAATATATGAAATATATGAAAAAATGAATATATGAAATATGAAATGAATATATGAATATATGAAATATGAAAATATATGAAATATGAAATATATGAAATATGAAAAAATGAATATAATATATTCATTTTTTTCATATTTCATATATGAGTTTTTTTCATTTTTTCATATATTCATTTCATATTTAATATATTTTCATATTTCATATTATGAAATATGAAAATATATGAAATATGAAATGAATATATGAAAAAATGAAAAAAACTCGGCGCTTCGCGCCTCGCCAGGGGGGCAAGCCCCCCTGGACCCCCGAATGCTTACCGTTTTGAGCCTGCGGCTAAAAATCGAGAAACATGGAACATGCTTCTAATTAGCTTCCCTGGTAATGAAGCTTCGACCCTCGCACATAAGATTGTTTACTAACCATTTATAACATCGCATTGTTGGATTAATATCTAGTAGATAAATATAAAACTGCGACATAAATGCGTGATAAATCGAGAGCTTTCCAACGAGTGGTGAACGATTTCTGTCCGATGAAAACTAAATAAGTTTCATTTCCCCAGCAACGGCTCCGTTGTAAGCGGAAATCATTAGAAAATTTCGTCACCCATTCCGCGTCACCCATTCCGCGTCACCCATTCCGCGTAACGTTTTTCGGTTAGTTAGTCCAAGGCTAAAGCATGTTCCATGCTAAAAATATATGAAATAATATTTTTCATATATTATATGAAAAAATATTGATGAAAAAACTGTTTGTTCCAACAGGTAGGTATGATGCTAGTGAGAGAGGAAACACAGGGATTACCTGGGGGCAATGCCAACAGAGCGTTACAGTAAACACCTAACAAATAAGTAATGTCAACACCTGGTTTTGTATCCTTTAGCAGGCAGTTTGCCGTCAGTACCTATTCGATATTTCTTCGTGCGCGCTGTTCCTTGGAGGAAAAATTTTTATTGGTTCATTTTTGTGCCCCAGAATGAATTCTAATCAAACTGGTAAGCACTTTTTTTGCTCAATATTTCGAACCATACTTTAGACAGAAAACGTTCATTTAATCGGTTATATCACCCAAACTGCTGAACGTTTTAGTCCACAACGTTTTTCGTATAACATGAAGCAACTTACATTTTATTTCTGTGCATTCAGCAAAGTTTAAAGTAAGTAATAACACTACATTCAAATCCCCGTTCTTCCCCGTTTTATTATAGCAATAAAAACTGTGTTACAGGTCGAACACTTGTTGTGCATGGGGTTAAGATACTTATGCATGGGGTTAGGGTGATGAAACATTTCCTAATTCCTATTGGACAGCTCGCGGAAGATGTGCAAGAAAGCCAACATAAAGATATTAAAAGATACAGAGAACACTTTTTCCCGGAAAATGTCTCGCAAAGTCACTAATACAGACATCATGAACAATTCGCTAGTTTCTTCGGACCCACTAATCAGTTCCTACAGGCCACTTCCTGAGAAACAAAAGGCTCCTAGTGAAAGCGTGAGAAAACCTCTCGTAATGCCAGGTGTCCAAGACAGTGAAGAAGAGAGTGATGATTTCGGCCTCAGTGATTTGCCAATATAGGTTTTTTTCAAGTTATAAGAATCAGGATTTACAGTTCTTTTTTTTTTTTCTTTTTTTTTTTACACAAGGTTCAGTTTTATTTATTTATTTTTCGCTTAGGTACACAGAAAGAAGATGCATTTATCCTAAAATAACAATGGACGATCAGACAAAATTAATATTTTAAATACCCAGTGAAAAGAGATCTAGTTTAAATATCTAGTCCGATAAGTTATATTTACAGTAGGGGTGATTTGTACATACAACAGAAATATAATGATTTTATTAAAGAAATGATTTGATATTCTTTCTATCACCTTTTTTTAGCAACTACGGGTCAGTCTTGATGGGAAATAATAATACATTATCAATATCATCGGTCCTAGACTTTTGTCCAGCTAGATTCACTATCTGCCCCACTGTACCGACGTCTCGACCAGGGACTATGTCAGGACTTTGTCGCAGTCTGAGGCCATGGTTGTCATGAAATGTCAACAGTTCCAGTTTCTCACTTACACACTAAATTAAAATTAAACATAGATACCGCCTCCAGTTCTGAGTTTTCTGATTTTGAATTATTAAAAAGAGAAACTTGGTTTTTCCTCAATTTTCTGAGTCGTGCTATTGATACAAAGTTTTTTACAATTTTTTAAGAATGAAGAGGTATGCCCTTGTACACCATGGTGCACCTGGTATTGAACTGCGGGTATAACGCGACATACTAGGTAGCCTATTGTTATAAAGCTTTCTTCAGGTGATGTCCTCGGAACAATCCTCCCTACTTCACTTCAGTGTCATAATGGAACACAAGAGTATTTGAAAATTCGTCGAAATCATTAAGAGTGATGGGTTAGGCAATTCTTTGAACGATGTAATTCCTTCAAGATTTTCTCCATTGTTGCATGTATTATGATTTTGTATAATCGCGTGATGAGCCATTTAAATACAGACGAACACGTATCTGATAAAATAGAAATATAATTAGCAGCTATTGGGAATTTAGCGTGCATTCCTTGCTCATGTATGTAGCTTGCGGTTGGCCGAAGACCATCTGATAAATGACTCTAGCGCCCTGTCTCAACGGTGACCGCCAGAGTAAGTACCTTCCCCTTTCATTCCATCTGGTAGTGGTTGGTAGCCTCTGCAAACCTTCCTCATTCCTGATTCATACTCATCGAACGCTACTGAAGACTTGGGACAGCATTTTCGTTCGTCTATGGTAATCTCTTTTGGATGCTTGCCCATTATCCAAAGAACACATTTCGGGGTTTTCAAAGGTTTTTTTCGATTCGAGCTGTTCCGACAAGTTAATTGGTTTTCGTTAGCTGCAATTGGTCAAATTGTAAGCTTGCGGGCAGTGTGCCACTTCAGCAAATAGTTACCTAAATAAAACCATAGCCTTCCTAGCCGCAGCTGACACGCCACAGGACAATAATAATAAATTATTGTTCGAACAATTATTGTTCGAAACAGAACAATAATAACCAAATTATTAATCTCGGTCGATTATTGTTCGAAACAGAACAATAATAACCAAATTATTAATCTCGGTCGATTGGTTAAGCAATAGCCCGCACGACTGATCCGTGCTGCGTTTTGTTGCCTAGCCAGAGCCCGTCATTGAAATGATTTACCTGTACCTACACTGTGCTCTTATCGTGATATCTTGCGCCCTGTAGGAGGTTTCTCAATATTACCTTCATGTTTTGATTAAACTCCAGTGTTTCTATGATCTGATTCAATGCCTCATCTTGTGAATGATGGTTTAGGGTAATGGATAGTATTGAATCAGACCGTAGAAACACTGTCTTTAATTAGAAACCCTGATTAGGTACACTGGTCTAAAAAAAAGTGATGGGTGTTTTGTCCGTTTTGGTTTATTATCTTCGATAATGAACCATTGGAATCGCCCAAAGAAAAAATTTTTTTAACCCCCCCTCAAAATTTGTTGGTTTACGTTTCAAGATACGTAGATTCAGAAAATCGAATAAAAAAAAATCCGTCCGTCCGCCGTACGCCGTCCGTCGTACGCCGTACGCCGTCCGCCGTCCGCGCCACTTTGCCCAGTTAGCGTTGAGTTAAAATTACGAAATTTTTTTTATGGGTTTCGACCAACCCCACAATGGTCCTCGAAACTTTTCATAACCCTAGGTCAAGGGGAAGGGGTTCAAAACGAATTTTGAAAATTTGAAAATCTCATATCTCGAAAAATTCATACAGAACGGTATGTTTTTTATTTCATATTTAGATAGAGTTTGTTCCGTAGAATTTTTTAAGACCATCCGCAGCTTTGTACGACCAGCCGTTCGTTCACAATGACGGCTCAAAGATTGTGCCTCACTACACGATCGTGACTCAAACTGTTGAAATACAGGTCCATTTTCATACTAACAAGCTCTTTGGAACATCATATGGCTTAAGTGATGTCGAGTTTGTTGTTCTGAGGTGCGTTTCGTGCTACGGAAATGAAGGTAATTTCGAATGTTTGTTGGTAGGTACTTCTTTTATAGAAAAATTATTACCGACGTAGTATTAAAAACCCCAGAATTATATCGTATTAATTAATCATAATTAATAATGATTATTATTAATAATAAATACGAATTATTAATACCTAACAATAAATTATAATAATTTTCACTAGGTACTTGATAAAATTGTTAATAATTAGTGATAATTGATAATAATAATTAATCTAACATGTAGGATCTAGACATTTAGACCTAGTGATCTAGACAGAAGGGTGATCTGTACAAAGAAGATAATGAACCGTTGTGTCAAGAATTTGCAGAGTTTTTTATTCGGTTGGGCGATTTTTTCGACTTTTTTATGATTTTAACTATTAAAACTTTACGGATATTTTTCTGGTCATGACGAACTTAGTCCAAAAAAATAATAATGGGGATAGATTTGTAGGAAATTTCGTGCTGAATCCAAATATGACCCCAATTTTTTATTCAAATTGATCCAAACCCTCCAAATCCCCTAAAAACCTACTGAAAAACTGCAAAAATAGGTTGAGTTTTTCACTTACATTTTCGTTTTTGTTGACTCCAATCGAGCTCAATCAATTAGAATCACTTGCAAATAAGACAAATAGGTTCAAATATCCCGAGAACTCAAACAATACAACGTAATTAAAAGAAATACGAATACAAATCACGAACAAGGAAAAACTCCTTGCACGATTTGTGGAAAATTGGGATACCCTGGTCGCTATCATCCAGAACAATTTTGTAGGAACAAGAAATCACCCAACGGGTACATTAAGGTAGCTAATAACACAGAGGATGCCTTACGCGAAGTGCTCGTAGAAAATCAACCGGGAAAGGGATTATATGACCCCGGAGCAAATATTACAATGATTAAAATTTAATCACTTTAATACGACTTTTTGAAGAAGTTAGGCAAAAACATTCGTCGGCCTATAATCGTTTTTTGGGTTTTTTGGTTCCGTTGGATTAAGAAAAAATGGCCGCGTCGATCTGCCGTAATGCTTCAAAGGCTGTCTGTGGAAGGAAGTCTTCAAAGGCTTTTGTAGCTTCACCACGTTAGTCATGATCCAACTAGTCGACCAGTGTCAATTCGCAACATCTGGGATAGAGCGAGGAAGTATTAATTTTCTTTTAAATGAACTTTTTTTGCCTTAATCTGCGTTCCCTCGAAAAATACTAATGTATTCTGAAGAAACACTTTCAGTAGACATAATCAGATTATTAAACATTTTCGTTGCCACTAGGCGTTAAGATTGAGTAAACATGGTAAATGAACCTCAAATACTTACTTCTGTCAAATATTTCAATATATTTCAGATCGGCTATTAAATTAAGTAAAGCTAAAGTATTAAATTTTTTCAAGCCATTGTCTAGGATCTGAAATCGAATATGTGCGTTCTTTGTAATGAATACATTGAAGTCCCTCGAATGTTGGTTCTACTGCGAAGTAGGTACCTCTGAAATGTAGAAAACTATCGATGACGAGGACAATCTGGTTTATACATCTGCGCGTGAATAGCATAAGCAGTAGAAGTGAGGCCACCTGAAAACGTTCGATATTTTATCCGCAATTAAGTTTTTTGCTTCTCCTGAAAAAGAAGATTTTTTCACTTACGAGGTACCTACCATATCTAGACATCTAGACTCCTTTGAAGTCACAGAGCAGCGAAGACATGCCCCAAGCAGAGACGCCAGCAGTGCCCAAGGATGGAACCTGGGCAAACTAGATAGAGAAAAAATGGTACAGGTCCTGCAGGACGGAGATCAGTTGCTAAACTCAAGGCAGCAGGATGCTGCAGGCACCCCTGACGCTGAATCGATAGTCAGGGAGACTATGGCAATAATCACAGAAGCCTGCAAGACATCAATGCCAAGAAGAAAACCAAGAATGGATAAGCCCCCTGTCTATTGGTGGAGCGAAGAGATAGCCCAACTCAGAAGGCTCTGTAATCAACTAAGACGCAGAGCCCAGAGAGCCAGAGACCGGGAAAACCAGCATCAAACACAGAACGAATACACAGAGGCCAGGAGGAGGCTCCGCCATGCAATAAATAAAAGCAAAGCGGACTGTTGGAAAACACTTGTGAGGGAAGTGGATGAAGACCCTTGGGGACGGGGATACAAGATAGTGACTGGGAAACTGCAAGCTCCTGGCCGAGCCAGCCTGCTGAATGAAGAAGAACTGGAGCCCATTGTCAATGGGCTGTTCCCAAACCACCCTCCCAGGAACTATGATCTCAGACAAGCATGTATACCAGAACCCTTATTCACTGAAGAAGAGCTGAAAAAAGCTATTGGATCCCTGAAAAACCGGAAGGCGCCAGGACCAGATGGGATACCTTCAGAAGTACTCAAAATAGCCACAGAAGTATGCCCGCATTTGCTATTAAGGATGTATAATTCGTGCCTTTCAGCAGGGATTTTCAGCAAGCAATGGAAAAAAGCCCGCTTAGTGCTCTTGGACAAAGGAAAGGGAGACCCACGTTCACCCTCATCCTGGAGGCCGTTATGCATGCTGGACACAGCAGGAAAGGGCTATGAAAAACTTCTCCTCCTACGCCTGCTGCCAGTAATACAGGAAGCAGGCGATCTGTCCCCTAGGCAGTATGGATTTCGAAAGGGGCGATCTACAGCTGATGCCCTCAGGGATGTGGTTGCAACTTTAAGAAAAACGCAAGAGGGTAGCAGATACACCCGGAACGTGGCAATGCTGGTGACCCTTGACGTCAATAATGCTTTCAACTCAGCAAGCTGGTTAGACATGCTGCAGTCACTGCAAAATACTTTCCAGGTGCCTCCATACCTGCTAAATGTCATTGATAGTTACCTCAGTGACCGGACCTTAGTCTTTGGGACTGCTCAGGGGGAAAGGTTGAAGCAAATAACAGCTGGGGCAGCCCAGGGATCGGTTCTGGGACCCCATCTCTGGAACGTAGCGTATGACGGGGTCCTTAGGTTGGAAATGCCTGAGGACTGTTACCTTGTAGGTTACGCTGATGATATAGCAGCAGTGATCTTGGCAAGGACAACTGATATGGCCCAGATAAAACTTACCCAGATCATGGGACTGATCACCAGTTGGATGAACGATCATGGCCTGACACTAGCGGCAGCCAAGACAGAGGTAGCTGTCTTTACCAGAAAGCGCATACCCACCATCCTACCAATAAGAATTGAAGGTGCAGAAGTCTGGAGCAAGCCGGCCGGGAGATATTTGGGAGTCATGCTGGACACAAAGATTACCTTCTGGAGCCACATCAGACAAGCCGCGGATAGGGCTGCACAGAGGACCTCTGCTCTGAGCCGCCTAATGAGGAATACTAACGGGCCTAGGCCTTGTAAGCGGCGCCTGATGATGTCAGTGGTACATTCAATCTTGCTGTATGGAGCAGAGGTTTGGGCAGATGCGCTGAACGTTGCATACTACAGGAAGCGTATGATAGCTGTTCAGCGGAGGGGAGCACTGCGGATTGCATGTGCTTACAGGACAGTATCAGAACCAGCAATACTCGTCCTGGCGGGTGTGATACCCATACAGCTGCTGGCTGCAGAAAAGAAGCGAGTGTATGAGCGGAAAGACGAAGGACAGAGACCCCGCGTCTCCAGGGAGGAAAGAGACCGCACAATGGAAAGATGGCAGGAAATGTGGACAGGCGAGCTGAGAGGGCGATGGACTGCTCGGTTGGTCCCTGACATCAAGGTGTGGATGCAAAGGGGGCATGGAGAAGTGAACTATTTCCTGACTCAGTTCTTCTCAGGACATGGACGTTTCTATGCCTACTTGCACAGAATGGGAAAGGTGGATACTCCATAGTGCCGCTGCTGTCAGGATGTGGAGGATGATGCGCTTCACACGTTCTTTGGATGCGCGAGATGGGCAGAGGAAAGGAGCTGGCTCAAAGAAGCACTGGGCATCACGTCTCCCAATATGACCCCAGAAATATTAGTTGCCAAGATGTTGCAGAGCGAGCAGCATTGGACCCTCACATCAGAATATGTGGAGAAGGTGTTGAGGATAAAGATGCTCCTTGAACGGGAGCGGCAACGTACGGAAGGCGCGGACCGACAAAGGCAAGCAGAGTGAAGAGGACTCCCGAGGACTCAGCCCGAAGTAATGTGTTAAACAGTCCCAGGCTGAGCTCCAACACGGGAAAGGTAGGTGAGGTTTGAGGTTTGAGTCCCACATAACCTGGAGGTGCGGTCCTCTCCAGGTATCTTACGAGATCCAAGTCCACCTATGGTTCTTAAAGATTTCCTCACCGGCCTACGAAAAAAAAAAAAAAAATAAAAAAAAAAAAAAAATAAAAAATAAAATAAAAACCATATCTAGACAGACGAAATACTACTTTATATTGAAGACCTTCGATTAGACACGGCTTTCCCTCAAGGTATTATGTGGACTAAATCAAATTGTTGATGCGTCATAGAATTATTGGGCAGTATTGAATTTATCTTTAAAGGGGTCAGAAGTGAAGGCGATCGGTGTCGTGTGACATTATGTAGTTACTATGCCCTTCCCGGCCGCCGGGAGCGGGTCGATATGGCGGAGTCGGAGAAACCTGCCGCCCCCTTTCCAGGCGCGTCTGCCTTTCTCAGCATCACGTCCGACCATTCACAACTTCAAAAGTTAAACCGCGGTCGTTATCATGAACGGGAAGGAAGTTCACGTCAGACAGACAATTCTCCCCACGATTCTAGAAACCATCGATCCAATGCAAATGTATATGAGTCGTTTCAAAGTTATGGGTCATTTCCTGTCACACAGCTCTTGTGCCTACAGTTTTTTACACAGAAATTCAATTTTTTTTTTCTGGGAGGACATGATAGTACTGCCTCTAAATGAACCAAATAGTTTGAGGTCAAAAAGTTTATTAGTTCTATAATTAAAATGAGTTAATTACCCCATTTTTTCTCTCCCTACTCATGTCACAAGGGGTAGGTAAGGAACTTTCCAGATTTTGACATTTTATGACTTTACTATGGCACATAACTCAAAAACTCTGCAAATTCTTGACACAACGGTTTATTATCTTCCTTGTGCAGGTCACCCTTCTGTCTATACCAGACGGTGTTGCAAATCGGCACCATACCATATTCCCACCGTACTCATACCATACCATACGAATTTCTTTCCTATCATACCATACTGTACTATACCAAATCATACATACAATAATATACCATACCATACTCATACCATGTCATACAAACCGAGTGAATATTGAAACGTCATCCATTTCTGACCTATATTTAAAATTTCAAGTATCTAGCTCATCATTAAAATTTAATTTGTTTAAACAAATAGGTATTATTTATTATACAATTTTATATATACAATCTTATATACAATTTTACAGACAAGAAACCGAGTGAATATTGCATTGTGATCCGGTTCTGAACTATTTTTAAAATTTCAAGTCAATAGCTCATCATCAAAATTTAATTTGTATTATTACAAAAAGGTATTATTTAAACAATTTTACAGATGAGAAACCGAGTGAATATTGCAATGTGGTCTATCCCCGACTCACGGTTAAAATTTCTAGACTGTAGTTTACCGGGAAGATGAAAAAAGGTAGTTTTATTCTGGGCGTTGACCTACTTAACGGCCGTTTTCGACGCGAAGCTTAGTGTTTTTCCTAAACATTTGCACGCTCACTGTGAACGAACGGCTGGTCGCACAAAAATCCAATTGGTCTTAAAAGATTCGTAATTTTTCAGGTCATTCGAAAGTGAACTAAACCTTACACGGTTCAGTCAAATATTTTGAGATATGACATCGTCGATATTTTAAATTTCGTTTTGAACCCCTTCCCCTTGACCTAGGGTTATGAAAAGTTTCGAGGATCATTGTGGGGCTGGTCCAAACCCAGAAACCACAAAATTTCGTACCGCGTACCCCAGGTTGGGAACCTATGCTTTATGCCAATAAAATCTTATCAATCAATCAATTAATCAATCAATCAATTCTGGTCTCGAGGTTAAGTACTCGACTCATAGGTAATCGAAAGAAACAGGACCGAGTCCAGACACCAACGGGAAAAATTTGTTCCCTTGATTCACCCTTTCCCTCAGATCACGTCAGAACACAAGCGACCGGCGGGCTACTACGTCAGAGCCTATGACGCACGAGCCTATGTCGTCAGACGGCTGGCAGAAGGCCAACTAATACGTCAGAACCTATGACGCACGAGCCCATGACGTCAGACGACTGGCAGGAGGCCAACTAGTACGTCAGAGCCTATGACGCACAAGCCTATGACGTCAGTCGGCTCGCAGGAGACCAACTAGTACGTCAGAGCCTGTGACGCACGAGCCTATGAGGTCAGACGGCTGGCAGAAGGCCAACTAGTACGTCAGAGCCTATGACGCACGAGCCTTTGACGTCAGACGGCTGGCAGGAGGCCAACTAGTACGTCAGAGCCTATGACGCACGAGCCTATAACGTGAGACGGCTGGCGGGTCCCAACTAGTAGGTACGTCAGAGCCTATGACGCACGAGCCTATGACGTCAGACGGCTGGCAGGAGGCCAACTTGTACGTCAAAGCCTATGACATGTACAGCTTTCGTACAAATACGCAACCACGAGGGACATTTCATGTCTTTGCGCCCCCTCCCACACCCACACCACGTACTTCATTTTTTTTTTTAAATCTTCTGTTTGTAAACAATTATTTAAATAATCACGCTCATACCGCAGCTTGTGGGCCACGCACACCGCAGTGGTTAACGTAATATTGTTAGGTAAATCGAGAGCTATCCATCGAGTGGTGAACGATTTTTGTACGATGATAACTGGCGAAGTTAAAGTTCCGTAGCAACGAATCGGTTGTACGTGAAAATCATTTGAAAATTTCTGAAAACATTTAATGTTTCATAACACTTTCTTCGTCACACCGTAATGTAACCGTTGTGTCTTCGATAATGAACCATTGGAATCGCCCAAAGGAAAAAATTTTTCAACCCCCCCTCAAAATTTGTTGGTTTACGTTTCAAGATACGTAGATTCAGAAAATCGAATAAAAAAAAACTCTGCAAATTCTTGACACACGGTTTATTATCTTCCTTGTGCAGATCACCCTTCTGTCTATACCAGACTGTATTGCAAATCGGCACCATACCATATTCTCACCGTACTCATACCATACCATACGAATTTCTTTCCTATCATACCATACTGTATTATACCAAATCATACATACAATAATATACCATACCATACTCATACCATGTCATACAAACCGAGTGAATATTGAAATGTCATCTATTTCTGACCTATATTTAAAATTTCAAGTATCTAGCTCATCATCATAATTTAATTTGTTTAAACAATTAGGTATTATTTAAACAATTTTACAGACAAGAAACCGAGTGAATATTGCATTGTGATCCAGTTCTGACCTATTTTTAAAATTTCAAGTCAATAGCTCATCATCAAAATTTAATTTGTATTATTACAAAAAGGTATTATTTAAACAATTTTACAGATGAGAAACCGAGTAAATATTGCAATGTGGTCTATCCCCGACTCACGGTTAAAATTTCTAGACTATAGTTTACCGGGAAGATGACAAAAGGTAGTTTCATTCTGGGCGTCTGAGGGTTGGGTCATATAACGGCCGTTTTCGACGCGAAAGATTAGTGTTTTTCCTAAACCTTTGCGCGCTCACTGTGAACGAACGGCTGGTCGCACAAAAATCCAATTGGTCTTAAAAGATTCGTAATTTTTCAGGTCATTTAAAAGTGAACTGAAAATTACACGTTTCAGTTAAATATTTTGAGATATGACATTGTCGAAATTTTAAATTTCGTTTTGAACCCCTTCCCCTTGACCTAGGGTTATGAAAAGTTTCGAGGACCATTGTGGGGTTGGTCGAAACCCATAAAAAAAATTTCGTAATTTTAACTCAACGCTAACTGGGCAAAGTGGCGCGGACGGCGTACGGCGGACGGACGGATTTTTTTTAATTCGATTTTCTGAATCTACGTATCTTGAAACGTAAACCAACAAATTTTGAGGGGGGGGGGGTTAAAAAAATTTTTTCTTTGGGCGATTCCAATGGTTCATCATCGAAGATAATAAACCAAAAGGCACAGCCCACTCCGCCATCAACGACTGACCCATCTGTGTATATGTAAAGAGCTGAGGGATGATTTTGCTGTAGGTATTCCTCCAATCGTGTTGGGTTTTGTGAAGCTGCTCTTAGAAAAGTCGTGGTTGGGGAATTTCGCATGGCTTCGTATGGAACTATGTATTTGCTAGGTTTGTTTGTAATAGCTAGTGGGCTGAGGAGATGAGCAATGGCCGTGTAGTTTGAACATAGCAACAGAGAGCGTTTTTGGACCAATATGGTTTAGTGAGATCGTCGATCGCCAATCTGTGGACAATACCAAATTGGAGATGATCTCGTGAGTAGAGTGAAGCCAAATATCGCTTAGCCAGCATCGTTCTCCTCGCTTTTAATGGGGGTTCCCCACTGTCAGCGTGTAGTATGTGAATTGCGGTCGATGATAGGGCTCCTGTTGCTACTCTGAGGGCCTTATATTGGACTCTATCGAGTTTCAGTAGTTGGGTTCCCGGTGCATTGCCAAAAAAGGAGGAACCAAAGTCCATTATGCTACGTATCGTAGATCTATAGTAGAGGATAGAAATCGAAGGATCAGCTCCCCAATTAGCATTACTAAACGCTCGCATTATGTTGACGTGATGCTCGCATTTCTTGACAATTCCATCAATATGGATGGTCCAACTCATGGATTTTAAGAGATGAAGGCCCAAAAACTTGACATTATCGACAAGCTGAAATTTGGCGTTACCCATTTCCAATACCCGTGGCAGCGGTGGTCGTCTGTTTCTCGTGAAGGGACAAACCACTGTCTTTGATTCCGAGATAGAGAGTCCCAGGGTCGTAAGATGTTCGATGAGAGCCATCGCACCTTCAGACAGGAGTTCAGTGCAGTTTTCCCATACTCGATTGGTCACAAAAAGGCATACGTCATCCGCGTATTGGACAATCGACACTCCCCCTGGGAGAACTGATACGATATCAGACACATATAGTGCGTAAAGGATTGTGCTGAGGATGCTCCCTTGTGCGATTCCTCTCCATGTAGTTCTTGGCCCAAGGAGTCTTCCATTAATTTGAGTGTAGAGATTGCGGGGTGATATTAGATTAATAATGCCACGAGCAAAGGCTACTGGTAGTTGAATGTCCAGGAGTTTTACATACAGTGTCTGTAAGTCCACATTGTCATACGCGTTGGATATGTCTAAGAACAAGGCCAGCGTATGCATGTTCTTTGAAAGATTGTTCCATATGGAGCATATTAGGTTGTTCTGCGCGTCTGCAGTTGAGCGTTTTGACCTGAAACCATATTGGCTTGCAGGAAGCAGATCTTTTGATTCGACGTACCATTGGAGACGATTTTTCACCATCCTTTCCAGCGTTTTCATGACAAATGATGCAAGTGCAATTGGTCGATACGAATCTGCCTTGTTTCACCTGGCTTACCTGGTTTCAAAATAGGTACAACGATGTAGTCATGCCATTCCGCAGGGAACGATCCAGTCGACCAGAAATCATTCATGAATTCCAGTAGCTTTACTTTGTAGATTTTCGGGATCTGATCGAGGAGTTTGTATGGTATGTCGTCTTTCCCAGGAGCTGAGGTTGAACTCCTATTTTGGAGGGCTGCGTTCAATTCCTTGATGTCGAATGGAGCCATTAGGTAGTCGTTCTCGTGAGCTTCTGACTGCAAGTGGACAGTTGGTTGCAATGGAATCCAACTGGGTGTGAGTTTGTCTAGGAATTCATAGCACCAATCTCCTTCTTTCAGAACTGTTTTACATAAGCGTGCGTTTCGTATGGCATTAATCTTTCTCCAAATATCTTTGATTGATGTACTCTTATTCAGAGTGCTGCAATATGCTTTCCATGAGGAACGTTTTGCTTGGGTAAATACTCGCTTTGCTGTTGCACAAGCTCGCTTCATTTCGTAATATGTGAAGGCGTTTTTGTTAGCTTTGTATCTGGCGAGGGTTTCAACTCTGTTTTTTAGCGCCAGTTCGCATTCTCTACTCCACCAGTAATTCACAATTTTCCTTGGTTTAGGGCTATATTGCGGGATAGCAGTTGTACAAGCTTCCTCCAAAATTAGTTGAAATTCTTGGTATGAGGTGATGGAAGCAAGCCTACCCGAATTTGAATCCAGGTGTTGAGTGAAGGCTACCCAGTCTGCTTTATTCAGGTTCCATCTTCTTGAAGGAGTAATTACTGTAGGGTATGGTACCGCATTATCAATTGTGGTTAATGTTGGCCAGTGATCTGATCCCAGTGAATCCTCCACCAATTCCCAGGTAGCGCGGGTTGCCAGATCTGGTGAAATGAAAGTGATATCCACAGCCGACGCTCTATGTTGATTTATAGAAGGGATGAGAGTTGGTGTGCCGTCATTCATATAAAACAGCCCTACGTTAGATGATGCGTCGAACAGATCTCGACCCTTGGCGTCAGTGAGTGAGCTGCCAACAACTTGATGGTGGCAGTTGAAGTCCCCCATTACAATACAGGGTTGTGGAATGTGGCTTAAGAGGGATTCCCATTCATTTTGGTTTATTATCTTCGATAATGAACCATTGGAATCGCCCAAAGAAAAAATTTTTTTAACCCCCCCTCAAAATTTGTTGGTTTACGTTTCAAGATACGTAGATTCAGAAAATCGAATAAAAAAAAATCCGTCCGTCCGCCGTACGCCGTCCGCCGTCCGCGCCACTTTGCCCAGTTAGCGTTGAGTTAAAATTACGAAATTTTTTTTATGGGTTTCGACCAACCCCACAATGGTCCTCGAAACTTTTCATAACCCTAGGTCAAGGGGAAGGGGTTCAAAACGAATTTTGAAAATTGGAAAATCTCATATCTCGAAAAATTCATATAGAACGGTATGTTTTTTATTTCATATTTAGATAGAGTTTGTTCCGTAGAATTTTTTAAGACCATCCGCAGCTTTGTACGACCAGCCGTTCGTTCACAATGACGGCTCAAAGATTGTGCCTCACAACACGATCGTGACTCAAATTGTTGAAATACAGGTCCATTTTCATACTAACAAGCTCTTTGGAACATCATATGGCTTAAGTGATGTCGAGTTTGTTGTTCTGAGGTGCGTTTCGTGCTACTGAAATGAAGGTAATTTCGAATGTTTGTTGGTAGGTACTTCTTTTATAGAAAAATTATTACCGACGTAGTATTAAAAACCCCAGAATTATATCGTATTAATTAATCATAATTAATAATAATAATTATTAATAATAAATACAAATTATTAATACCTAACAATAAATTATAATAATTTTCACTAGGAACTTGATAAAATTGTTAATAATTAGTGATAATTGATAATAATAATTAATCTAACATTTAGGATCTAGACGTTTAGACCTAGTGATCTAGACAGAAGGGTGATCTGTACAAAGAAGATAATGAACCGTTGTGTCAAGAATTTGCAGAGTTTTTCGTAACGTGGTTGTCGTGATTATTATAGACTGAAACTATTGTGATATGAGAAAAAAAAGTATGCATTCTATTGGTTCTATAGAAGTGAACGGGAAATATATTGACGCTAAAAATAATTTGGAAGAAGTAGCAAATGCCTTCAATGAGCACTTTTCTACTATTGGTTCTAAAATAGCTAATCCTCTAGGGGCCGTCTCCATAGAAAAGAATAGTGAAATTCCTTGCATTACTGGATCTTTTAAACGTGTTACTATAGATGAAGTAGAAAGAATAATCAGCGACTTGAGAGGGATGTCTGCTCCGGGGTTCGATGGGGTTACGGTTCCGACTCTGAAAAATGCCAAATCATTCATATCCAGGCCTTTGTGTCATCTAATTAATCTTAGTTTTTCTCGTGGTATTTTCCCTCAGATCTATAAGTCTGCAATCGTCACGCCATTGTTCAAAGGAGGTAATCCGAAAACATTGGGAAATTACCGACCGATTTCTCTGCTGTCGAATATATCGAAAATAATAGAAAAGGCCCTAAAAATATATTTCGTAGAATTTCTAGAGGAAAATAAATTGTTGAATGATCACCAGTATGGTTTTAGACCAGGTAAAAGTACTCAGGACGCAATTGTGTATTTAGTTGAGAAAGTGGTTACTAATCTCGATGTTGGAACTAAGACCTTAGTAGTGTTTCAAGACCTCACCAAAGCTTTTGATACGGTCTCCCACTCCAAACTTGTTAACGTATTATTAAGAATGAACTCCCATCCCACCTTTGTTAACTGGATATCTAGTTACCTAAATAACCGCGAACAAAGGGTTAGAATTCAAAATTCTCTGAGTGGCAAGTGTTCTTTTGGTTATGGAATTCCGCAGGGAACCGTGTTGGGTCCCCTCCTCTTTTTGTGTTATATCAATGATATATTTGGTATTGACGCAGGGGGTGTAGTGACATCTTTTGCGGATGATACGGCAGTCATTATTAGTGGAGAAAACTGGGATGAGGTAGTGCAAAAGGCGACGGATGGATTACATGCTCTTCAGTTGTGGTTTAGAAAGATGGGCCTGAAACTCAATTATAATAAAACAAAATTCATTGCGTTTGCAACAAGAACTGGTTTGGTACCGTCAATTGGTAGCATAAAATGCCATGTTAGTGAGAATTGTAATGAATGTGATTGTCCAACCATTGTTCAAACGACACAAACTACATATTTGGGAGTCAGAATTGATCAATGCATGTTGTGGGATCACCATCTGTCATTTCTAAATACGAAACTGCGTAGGTTATTACCTGTTTGTTTTGAAGTTCGTGGCTTCATGTCAAATAAAGTTAAGAGAATTTTATATTTGGCTTTAGCACAATCATTACTAGTTTACGGTATAGTTGCTTGGGGATCAGCGTATCGAACAAGGTCTCAGTTGCTCTATGTAACTCAAAAATGCTTATTGAAAATTCTGTTAAGAAAGTCTATTGATTTTCCGTCAGTGGAGGTCTTTCGTGAGATGAAAGTTCTACCATTTCATGAATTGTTCGAACAGACAACATTAATATATATATTCAAAATGTATCTCTCTGGCCATTTCTCAATTTCTGACAATAACACAAGATCATCCGATAGACTTACTTTGCCTTTGCCTCGTCGATATACTTCGCTTGGACAAAGATTTTTCACTTACCTATTATGGTGTCAATTTATTCAACACTCTGTCTCCAACTATATTCAAGTTGCCTATGTCACTGGCCATATTTAAGAGGAAACTAAAAGAACTCTAAAAAGCACGGTTAGGGAGCAATTGTATGTGAAAGTGATTTTATTTTTAAGAGTTTATTTTTGTTTGTTTTATTCCTAATAGAAGATATAAGAAATTACTTTATACTTTCGTACGTGACTCCAACTCCCAGCACAAGATTACT
The DNA here is from genome assembly GCA_963920205.1 of Stenodema calcarata. NCBI lineage: Eukaryota > Metazoa > Arthropoda > Insecta > Hemiptera > Miridae > Stenodema > Stenodema calcarata. Next base: position 1,902,301 of record OY986056.1, on the reverse strand, counting down.
TTCAGGGAGTTGTAGTGTTTAGTTGTACTTGTAGATGTAAAACAAAATTTTGTATTTCATGAATAAACGCATTTATTTAAAAAAAAAAAATTCATATTATTGAGAGATAAAGTGGCAGCTACGACGCCACAGTTGTGTATTTGGGGCAGATTTGTGATAGGTTTATACGGAATGCCTTCCCTGATGAGCAAGGCGACCACAGCCCTCCCATCTGCTCTATCGCACCTGAGTATCTCCTTTAACTTGGTACGTGCGGTCTGCGCGGAAGAAGGTTTCAGAAATTGCAGCAGCGGTAAGGGGGTTAGAGGATAGAAAATGTTCAAAGCTCGCTTTGTTGTGGACGAATGATCTGGCGTTCCATTGGAGAAACTTTCCTGTTGTTTCCGTGGTCGTCATCAGGAGGTTTTACGTGTATGTGATGGTTGTTGTTGATGATGTTGGTAGGTAGTGTGATTTGAGAGCAGGTCGTGAAGGAAGTATGAGATATTTTTGCGAATCTCCTCTGATTTAGTTTGATTGGATGCATAACTGTCTCCAAGTATTTTGTATAGTTCGTCTACAGTTTCCATTGGAATGTAGGTTGTGGATTCCCGAGATCGAGTTTGGTGGGTTTTACGATAATGGCTAGATTTGTTACGCTCATCAATATCACTGTGTTGTTGAAGGTCGTATTCCATGGGTTCTGGGCGCATGCCTTCTTCACACCACGGTGATGAATGTGCGGTTTTTTGTTGTCGGCCTACCGGTCTTTGGTATGGTGATGTGCGATGTACTTTCTTATTATGACGAGAGATATTATTACCAGTGGGTGGTTGAATACGTGGGAACTCAGCCTCGTATTCGTCAGTATTTTCTAGTAGATTGAACCTATTTTTTGTGACAACAGCGTACGAATCTGCCATATCTGTGGGATCCCTCTTCTTTTTTGATTTTTCGAGGAAAAGGGGACAGTTCTTGCTATTTGCTTTGTGGTCATTTGCTTTGCAGTTGATGCATAAAATGCCAGTAGACGTATTTTTACATTCGTCAGTATTGTGCGTTTCTCCACAGTTCAAACACCTAGCGGTACCTTTGCATTGTGAGCGTATATGTCCCAGTCTGAAACACTGGGAGCACATTCGTACGGGAGGTACGTAAGGCTCGACTTTACAACGGGCTCCGTACAAGGAGATATGATCGGGTAACGTTTGGGAATCGAACGAGATAAAACAAGTGTGCAGAAGGATTCTAGAAACGGTACCGTTTTCATTTCTTTGATCTTTGGAGAGGCGCTTAACTCTTATCGGTTTAAATTTCGATACTAGCTCCGTTAATATTTCCTCATCAGTGATTGAGGGGTCAATATTTCGAATGACCCCTGTTTTGTAGAGTAGAAAGTCCGGGATGTAACACACAAGGCTCTTTTCCTTGAAAACGGGGTTTGTTATCAATTGATTGGCTACCTCGCCTGATGATACTTCTATTTTCATACGGTTTAGCCCAATGTTGAAGATATTAGTTATATCTAATCTGTTAGCATTATTTTGCTTGAAGATCCAACGACCAAAAACCATCGGGTGTGTTTTTCCCAGCGGGGTTTTTGTGCTTTCCACAAATACGAAAAAAGGTCCGCAATCATTAGGTCTGAACCTGTTTTTCTGTACACGATCATAAAATTCGTTAGATGAGATTAATTGACTCGTAGGTTTATTTTCTACTATCTTTACTTTCGCTGTTTGCGGTAATTCATTATCATTAGCACGTTTGAGCGTGTTGTTAGGCAGATCGGAAGGTGGAGTACGGTAGGCAGTATTCTGTTTATCAGGCGGTAGGCCGGGGGGGTCTCTCCCCCCTGTATCCTTTCCCATTGCGCCTTCTATCTAACTAATCTGTCGCGAGGATTCACAGAAATATAGTTCTCAATATCAGACTAAGATAAGAATTCTTGACACAACGGTTCATTATCTTCTTTGTACAGATCACCCTTCTGTCTAGATCACTAGGTCTAAATGTCTAGATCCTAAATGTTAGATTAATTATTATTATCAATTATCACTAATTATTAACAATTTTATCAAGTACCTAGTGAAAATTATTATAATTTATTGTTAGGTATTAATAATTTGTATTTACTATTAATAATTAGTATTATTAATTATGATTAATTAATACGATATAATTCTGGGGTTCTTAATACTACGTCGGTAATAATTTTTCTATAAAAGAAGTACATACCAACAAACATTCGAAATTACCTTCATTTCTGTGGCACGAAACGCACCTCAGAACAACAAACTCGACATCACTCAAGCCATATGATGTTCCAAAGAGCTTGTTAGTATGAAAATGGACCTGTATTTCAACAGTTTGATTCACGATCGGGTTGTGAGGCACAATCTTTGAGCCGTCATTGTGAACGAACGGCTGGTCGTACAAAGCTGCGGATGGTCTTAAAAAATTCTACGGAACAAACTCTATCGAAATATGAAATAAAAAAAATCCGTCCGTCCGCCGTACGCCGTCCGCCGTCCGCCGTCCGCCGTACGCCGTCCGCCGTCCGCGCCACTTTGCCCAGTTAGCGTTGAGTTAAAATTACGAAATTTTTTTTATGGGTTTCGACCAACCCCACAATGGTCCTCGAAACTTTTCATAACCCTAGGTCAAGGGGAAGGGGTTCAAAACGAATTTTGAAAATTTGAAAATCTCATATCTCGAAAAATTCATATAGAACGGTATGTTTTTTATTTCATATTTAGATAGAGTTTGTTCCGTAGAATTTTTTAAGACCATCCGCAGCTTCGTGGGACCAGCCGTTCGTTCACAATGAGGGCTCAAAGATTGTGCCTCACAACACGATCGTGTATCAAACTGTTGAAATACAGGTCCATTTTCATACTAACAAGCTCTTTGGAACATCATATGGCTTAAGTGATGTCGAGTTTGTTGTTCTGAGGTGCGTTTCGTGCTACGGAAATGAAGGTAATTTCGAATGTTTGTTGGTAGGTACTTCTTTTATAGAAAAATTATTACCGACGTAGTATTAAAAACCCCAGATTATATCGTATTAATTAATCATAATTAATAATAATTATTATTAATAATAAATACGAATTATTAATACCTAACAATAAATTATAATAATTTTCACTAGGTACCTACTTGATAAAATTGTTAATAATTAGTGATAATTGATAATAATAATTAATCTAACATTTAGGATCTAGACATTTAGACCTAGTGATCTAGACAGAAGGGTGATCTGTACAAAGAAGATAATGAACCGTTGTGTCAAGAATTTGCAGAGTTTTTGGTTTATTATCTTCGATAATGAACCATTGGAATCGCCCAAAGAAAAAAAATTTTTAACCCCCCCTCAAAATTTGTTGGTTTACGTTTCAAGATACGTAGATTCAGAAAATCGAATAAAAAAAAAATCCGTCCGTCCGCCGTACGCCGTACGCCGTCCGCCGTACGCCGTACGCCGTCCGCCGTCCGCGCCACTTTGCCCAGTTAGCGTTGAGTTAAAATTACAAAATTTTTTTTATGGGTTTCGACCAACCCCACAATGGTCCTCGAAACTTTTCATAACCCTAGGTCAAGGGGAAGGGGTTCAAAACGAATTTTGAAATTTTGAAAATTTCATATCTCGAAAAATTCATATAGAACGGTATGTTTTTTATTTCATATTTAGATAGAGTTTGTTCCGTAGAATTTTTTAAGACCATCCGCAGCTTCGTGGGACCAGCCGTTCGTTCACAATGAGGGCTCAAAGATTGTGCCTCACAACACGATCGTGTATCAAACTGTTGAAATACAGGTCCATTTTCATACTAACAAGCTCTTTGGAACATCATATGGCTTAAGTGATGTCGAGTTTGTTGTTCTGAGGTGCGTTTCGTGCTACGGAAATGAAGGTAATTTCGAATGTTTGTTGGTAGGTACTTCTTTTATAGAAAAATTATTACCGACGTAGTATTAAAAACCCCAGATTATATCGTATTAATTAATCATAATTAATAATAATTATTATTAATAATAAATACGAATTATTAATACCTAACAATAAATTATAATAATTTTCACTAGGTACCTACTTGATAAAATTGTTAATAATTAGTGATAATTGATAATAATAATTAATCTAACATTTAGGATCTAGACATTTTGACCTAGTGATCTAGACAGAAGGGTGATCTGTACAAAGAAGATAATGAACCGTTGTGTCAAGAATTTGCAGAGTTTTTGGTTTATTATCTTCGATAATGAACCATTGGAATCGCCCAAAGAAAAAAAATTTTTAACCCCCCCTCAAAATTTGTTGGTTTACGTTTCAAGATACGTAGATTCAGAAAATCGAATAAAAAAAAAATCCGTCCGTCCGCCGTACGCCGTACGCCGTCCGCGCCACTTTGCCCAGTTAGCGTTGAGTTAAAATTACAAAATTTTTTTTATGGGTTTCGACCAACCCCACAATGGTCCTCGAAACTTTTCATAACCCTAGGTCAAGGGGAAGGGGTTCAAAACGAATTTTGAAATTTTGAAAATTTCATATCTCGAAAAATTCATATAGAACGGTATGTTTTTTATTTCATATTTAGATAGAGTTTGTTCCGTAGAATGTTTTAAGACCATCCGCAGCTTTGTACGACCAGCCGTTCGTTCACAATGAAGGCTCAAAGATTGTGCCTCACTACAGGATCGTGAATCAAACTGTTGAAATACAGGTCCATTTTCATACTAACAAGCTCTTTGGAACATCATATGGCTTAAGTGATGTCGAGTTTGTTGTTCTGAGGTGCGTTTCATGCTACGGAAATGAAGGTAACTTCGAATGTTTGTTGGTAGGTACTTCTTTTATAGAACAATTATTACCGACGTAGTATTAAAAACCCCAGAATTATATCGTATTAATTAATCATAATTAATAATTATTATTATTAATAGTAAATACGAATTAGTAATACCTAACAATAAATTATAATAATTTTCACTAGGTACTTGATAAAATTGTTAATAATTAGTGATAATTGATAATAATAATTAATCTAACATTTAGGATCTAGACATTTAGACCTAGTGATCTAGACAGAAGGGTGATCTGTACAAAGAAGATAATGAACCGTTGTGTCAAGAATTTGCAGAGTTTTTTTTATTCGATTTTCTGAATCTACGTATCTTGAAACGTAAACCAACAAATTTTGAGGGGGGGTTAAATTTTTTTTTCACAACACGATCGTGACTCAAACTGTTGAAATATAGGTCCATTTTCATACTAACAAGCTCTTTGGAACATCATATGGTTTAAGTCATGAGGAGTTATTTTTTTTTTTTTTTTTCATACTAACAAGCTCTTTTTTTTTTTTTTTTTTTTTTTTTTTTGGAACATCATATGGTTTAAGTGATGTTGAGTTTGTTGTTCTGAGGTGCGTTTCGTGCTACTGAAATGAAGGTAATTTCGAATGTTTGTTGGTAGGTACTTCTTTTATAGAAAAATTATTACCGACGTAGTATTAAAAACCCCAGAATTATATCGTATTAATTTATCATAATAATTTTTATGATTAATTATTAATAATAATTAGGTATTATTAATAATAAATACGAATTATTAATACCTATCAATAAATTATAATAATTTTCACTAGGTACTTGATAAAATTGTTAATAATTAGTGATAATTGATAATAATAATTAATCTAACATTTAGGATCTTGACATTTAGACCTAGTGATCTAGACAGAAGGGTGATCTGCACAAGGACGATAATAAACCGTTGTGTCAAGAATTTGCAGAGTTTTTTTTATTCGATTTTCTGAATCTACGTGTCTTGAAACGTAAACCAACAAATTTTGAGGGGGGGTTAAAATTTTTTTTTCTTTGGGCGATTCCAATGGTTCATTATCGAAGATAATAAACCAAAATCCGTCCGTCCGCCATACGCCGTACGCCGTCCGCGCCACTTTGCCCAGTTAGCGTTGAGATAAAATTACGAAATTCGGTTTCTGGGTTTGGACCAGCCCCACAATGGTCCTCGAAACTTTTCATAACCCTAGGTCAAGGGGGAAGGGGTTCAAAATGAAATGCAAAATTTCGACAATGTCATATCTCACAATATTCAACTGAACCGTGTAATTTGTAGTCCACTTTTGAATGACCTGAAAAATTACGAATCTTTTAAGACCAATTGGATTTTTGTGCGACCAGCCGTTCGTCCACAGTGAGCGCGCAAAGGTTTAGGAAAAACACTAAACTTTCGCGTCGAAAACGGCCGCTACGTGGGTCAACCTCCAGACGCCCAGAATAAAACTACCTTTTTTCATCTTCCCGGTAAACTACAGTCTAGAAATTTTAACCGTGAGTCGGGGATAGACCACATTGCAATATTCACCCGGCTTCTCATCTGTAAAATTGTTTAAATAATACCTATTTGTTTAAACAAATTAAATTTTGATGATGAGCTAGATACTTACTTGAAATTTTAAATATAGGTCAGAAATGGATCACAATGCAATATTCACTCGGTTTCTTGTCTGTAAAATTGTTTAAATAATACCTATTTGTTTAAACAAATTAAATTTTGATGATGAGCTAGATACTTGAAATTTTAAATATAGGTCAGAAATGGATGACATTTCAATATTCACTCGGTTTGTATGACATGGTATGAGTATGGTAAGGTACATTATTGTATGTATGATTTAGTACAGTATGGAAAGATAGAAAAGAAATTCGTATGGTATGGTATGAGTACGGTGAGAATATGGTATGGTGCCGATTTGCAACACAGTCTGGTATAGACAGAAAGGTGATCTGCACAAGGAAGATAATAAACCGTTTTGTCAAGAATTTGCAGAGTTTTGATACCTACCGCACTCTTGCTATCGGTCACTATCAAAACCTTGGAATACCGTTGGGTTTTCTGCTTTGCATATTCCAGGGCTTTTAGGATTGCAATGAGTTCAGCTGTGTATATTAAAGCCTGCTGCCATAGCTTGAACATTTGGGTGTGGTCATTTAAGGCATCAAAAACTCTGCAAATTCTTGACACAACGGTTTATTATCTTCCTTGTGCAGATCACCCTTCTGTCTATACCAGACTGTATTGCAAATCGGCACCATACCATATTCTCACCGTACTCATACCATACCATACGAATTTCTTTCCTATCATACCATACTGTATTATACCAAATCATACATACAATAATATACCATACCATACTCATACCATGTCATACAAACCGACTGAATAATGAAATGTCATCCATTTCAGACCTATATTTAAAATTTCAAGTATCTAGCTCATCATCAAAATTTAATTTGTTTAAACAAATAGGTATTATTTAAACAATTTTACAGACAAGAAACCGAGTGAATATTGCATTGTGATCCAGTTCTGACCTATTTTTAAAATTTCAAGTCAATAGCTCATCATCAAAATTTAATTTGTATTATTACAAAAAGGTATCATTTAAACAATTTTACAGATGAGAAACCGAGTAAATATTGCAATGTGGTCTATCCCCGACTCACGGTTAAAATTTCTAGACTATAGTTTACCGGGAAGATGACAAAAGGTAGTTTCATTCTGGGCGTCTGAGGGTTGGGTCATATAACGGCCGTTTTCGACGCGAAAGATTAGTGTTTTTCCTAAACCTTTGCGCGCTCACTGTGAACGAACGGCTGGTCGCACAAAAATCCAATTGGTCTTAAAAGATTCGTAATTTTTCAGGTCATTTAAAAGTGAACTGAAAATTACACGTTTCAGTTAAATATTTTGAGATATGACATTGTCGAAATTTTAAATTTCGTTTTGAACCCCTTCCCCTTGACCTAGGGTTATGAAAAGTTTCGAGGACCATTGTGGGGTTGGTCGAAACCCATAAAAAAAATTTCGTAATTTTAACTCAACGCTAACTGGGCAAAGTGGCGCGGACGGCGTACGGCGGACGGACGGATTTTTTTTAATTCGATTTTCTGAATCTACGTATCTTGAAACGTAAACCAACAAATTTTGAGGGGGGGGGTTAAAAAAATTTTTTCTTTGGGCGATTCCAATGGTTCATCATCGAAGATAATAAACCAAAAGGCACAGCCCACTCCGCCATCAACGACTGACCCATCTGTGTATAATACATATTATGTAAAGAGCTGAGGGATGATTTTGCTGTAGGTATTCCTCCAATCGTGTTGGGTTTTGTGAAGCTGCTCTTAGAAAAGTCGTGGTTGGGGAATTTCGCATGGCTTCGTATGGAACTATGTATTTGCTAGGTTTGTTTGTAATAGCTAGTGGGCTGAGGAGATGAGCAATGGCCGTGTAGTTTGAACATAGCAACAGAGAGCGTTTTTGGACCAATATGGTTTAGTGAGATCGTCGATCGCCAATCTGTGGACAATACCAAATTGGAGATGATCTCGTGAGTAGAGTGAAGCCAAATATCGCTTAGCCAGCATCGTTCTCCTCGCTTTTAATGGGGGTTCCCCACTGTCAGCGTGTAGTATGTGAATTGCGGTCGATGATAGGGCTCCTGTTGCTACTCTGAGGGCCTTATATTGGACTCTATCGAGTTTCAGTAGTTGGGTTCCCGGTGCATTGCCAAAAAAGGAGGAACCAAAGTCCATTATGCTACGTATCGTAGATCTATAGTAGAGGATAGAAATCGAAGGATCAGCTCCCCAATTAGCATTACTAAACGCTCGCATTATGTTGACGTGATGCTCGCATTTCTTGACAATTCCATCAATATGGATGGTCCAACTCATGGATTTTAAGAGATGAAGGCCCAAAAACTTGACATTATCGACAAGCTGAAATTTGGCGTTACCCATTTCCAATACCCGTGGCAGCGGTGGTCGTCTGTTTCTCGTGAAGGGACAAACCACTGTCTTTGATTCCGAGATAGAGAGTCCCAGGGTCGTAAGATGTTCGATGAGAGCCATCGCACCTTCAGACAGGAGTTCAGTGCAGTTTTCCCATACTCGATTGGTCACAAAAAGGCATACGTCATCCGCGTATTGGACAATCGACACTCCCCCTGGGAGAACTGATACGATATCAGACACATATAGTGCGTAAAGGATTGTGCTGAGGATGCTCCCTTGTGCGATTCCTCTCCATGTAGTTCTTGGCCCAAGGAGTCTTCCATTAATTTGAGTGTAGAGATTGCGGGGTGATATTAGATTAATAATGCCACGAGCAAAGGCTACTGGTAGTTGAATGTCCAGGAGTTTTACATACAGTGTCTGTAAGTCCACATTGTCATACGCGTTGGATATGTCTAAGAACAAGGCCAGCGTATGCATGTTCTTTGAAAGATTGTTCCATATGGAGCATATTAGGTTGTTCTGCGCGTCTGCAGTTGAGCGTTTTGACCTGAAACCATATTGGCTTGCAGGAAGCAGATCTTTTGATTCGACGTACCATTGGAGACGATTTTTCACCATCCTTTCCAGCGTTTTCATGACAAATGATGCAAGTGCAATTGGTCGATACGAATCTGCCTTGTTTCACCTGGCTTACCTGGTTTCAAAATAGGTACAACGATGTAGTCATGCCATTCCGCAGGGAACGATCCAGTCGACCAGAAATCATTCATGAATTCCAGTAGCTTTACTTTGTAGATTTTCGGGATCTGATCGAGGAGTTTGTATGGTATGTCGTCTTTCCCAGGAGCTGAGGTTGAACTCCTATTTTGGAGGGCTGCGTTCAATTCCTTGATGTCGAATGGAGCCATTAGGTAGTCGTTCTCGTGAGCTTCTGACTGCAAGTGGACAGTTGGTTGCAATGGAATCCAACTGGGTGTGAGTTTGTCTAGGAATTCATAGCACCAATCTCCTTCTTTCAGAACTGTTTTACATAAGCGTGCGTTTCGTATGGCATTAATCTTTCTCCAAATATCTTTGATTGATGTACTCTTATTCAGAGTGCTGCAATATGCTTTCCATGAGGAACGTTTTGCTTGGGTAAATACTCGCTTTGCTGTTGCACAAGCTCGCTTCATTTCGTAATATGTGAAGGCGTTTTTGTTAGCTTTGTATCTGGCGAGGGTTTCAACTCTGTTTTTTAGCGCCAGTTCGCATTCTCTACTCCACCAGTAATTCACAATTTTCCTTGGTTTAGGGCTATATTGCGGGATAGCAGTTGTACAAGCTTCCTCCAAAATTAGTTGAAATTCTTGGTATGAGGTGATGGAAGCAAGCCTACCCGAATTTGAATCCAGGTGTTGAGTGAAGGCTACCCAGTCTGCTTTATTCAGGTTCCATCTTCTTGAAGGAGTAATTACTGTAGGGTATGGTACCGCATTATCAATTGTGGTTAATGTTGGCCAGTGATCTGATCCCAGTGAATCCTCCACCAATTCCCAGGTAGCGCGGGTTGCCAGATCTGGTGAAATGAAAGTGATATCCACAGCCGACGCTCTATGTTGATTTATAGAAGGGATGAGAGTTGGTGTGCCGTCATTCATATAAAACAGCCCTACGTTAGATGATGCGTCGAACAGATCTCGACCCTTGGCGTCAGTGAGTGAGCTGCCAACAACTTGATGGTGGCAGTTGAAGTCCCCCATTACAATACAGGGTTGTGGAATGTGGCTTAAGAGGGATTCCCATTCATTTTGGTTTATTATCTTCGATAATGAACCATTGGAATCGCCCAAAGAAAAAATTTTTTTAACCCCCCCTCAAAATTTGTTGGTTTACGTTTCAAGATACGTAGATTCAGAAAATCGAATAAAAAAAAATCCGTCCGTCCGCCGTACGCCGTACGCCGTACGCCGTCCGCCGTCCGCGCCACTTTGCCCAGTTAGCGTTGAGTTAAAATTACGAAATTTTTTTTATGGGTTTCGACCAACCCCACAATGGTCCTCGAAACTTTTCATAACCCTAGGTCAAGGGGAAGGGGTTCAAAACGAATTTTGAAAATTGGAAAATCTCATATCTCGAAAAATTCATATAGAACGGTATGTTTTTTATTTCATATTTAGATAGAGTTTGTTCCGTAGAATTTTTTAAGACCATCCGCAGCTTTGTACGACCAGCCGTTCGTTCACAATGACGGCTCAAAGATTGTGCCTCACAACACGATCGTGACTCAAATTGTTGAAATACAGGTCCATTTTCATACTAACAAGCTCTTTGGAACATCATATGGCTTAAGTGATGTCGAGTTTGTTGTTCTGAGGTGCGTTTCGTGCTACTGAAATGAAGGTAATTTCGAATGTTTGTTGGTAGGTACTTCTTTTATAGAAAAATTATTACCGACGTAGTATTAAAAACCCCAGAATTATATCGTATTAATTAATCATAATTAATAATAATAATTATTAATAATAAATACAAATTATTAATACCTAACAATAAATTATAATAATTTTCACTAGGAACTTGATAAAATTGTTAATAATTAGTGATAATTGATAATAATAATTAATCTAACATTTAGGATCTAGACGTTTAGACCTAGTGATCTAGACAGAAGGGTGATCTGTACAAAGAAGATAATGAACCGTTGTGTCAAGAATTTGCAGAGTTTTTCGTAACGTGGTTGTCGTGATTATTATAGACTGAAACTATTGTGATATGAGAAAAAAAAGTATGCATTCTATTGGTTCTATAGAAGTGAACGGGAAATATATTGACGCTAAAAATAATTTGGAAGAAGTAGCAAATGCCTTCAATGAGCACTTTTCTACTATTGGTTCTAAAATAGCTAATCCTCTAGGGGCCGTCTCCATAGAAAAGAATAGTGAAATTCCTTGCATTACTGGATCTTTTAAACGTGTTACTATAGATGAAGTAGAAAGAATAATCAGCGACTTGAGAGGGATGTCTGCTCCGGGGTTCGATGGGGTTACGGTTCCGACTCTGAAAAATGCCAAATCATTCATATCCAGGCCTTTGTGTCATCTAATTAATCTTAGTTTTTCTCGTGGTATTTTCCCTCAGATCTATAAGTCTGCAATCGTCACGCCATTGTTCAAAGGAGGTAATCCGAAAACATTGGGAAATTACCGACCGATTTCTCTGCTGTCGAATATATCGAAAATAATAGAAAAGGCCCTAAAAATATATTTCGTAGAATTTCTAGAGGAAAATAAATTGTTGAATGATCACCAGTATGGTTTTAGACCAGGTAAAAGTACTCAGGACGCAATTGTGTATTTAGTTGAGAAAGTGGTTACTAATCTCGATGTTGGAACTAAGACCTTAGTAGTGTTTCAAGACCTCACCAAAGCTTTTGATACGGTCTCCCACTCCAAACTTGTTAACGTATTATTAAGAATGAACTCCCATCCCACCTTTGTTAACTGGATATCTAGTTACCTAAATAACCGCGAACAAAGGGTTAGAATTCAAAATTCTCTGAGTGGCAAGTGTTCTTTTGGTTATGGAATTCCGCAGGGAACCGTGTTGGGTCCCCTCCTCTTTTTGTGTTATATCAATGATATATTTGGTATTGACGCAGGGGGTGTAGTGACATCTTTTGCGGATGATACGGCAGTCATTATTAGTGGAGAAAACTGGGATGAGGTAGTGCAAAAGGCGACGGATGGATTACATGCTCTTCAGTTGTGGTTTAGAAAGATGGGCCTGAAACTCAATTATAATAAAACAAAATTCATTGCGTTTGCAACAAGAACTGGTTTGGTACCGTCAATTGGTAGCATAAAATGCCATGTTAGTGAGAATTGTAATGAATGTGATTGTCCAACCATTGTTCAAACGACACAAACTACATATTTGGGAGTCAGAATTGATCAATGCATGTTGTGGGATCACCATCTGTCATTTCTAAATACGAAACTGCGTAGGTTATTACCTGTTTGTTTTGAAGTTCGTGGCTTCATGTCAAATAAAGTTAAGAGAATTTTATATTTGGCTTTAGCACAATCATTACTAGTTTACGGTATAGTTGCTTGGGGATCAGCGTATCGAACAAGGTCTCAGTTGCTCTATGTAACTCAAAAATGCTTATTGAAAATTCTGTTAAGAAAGTCTATTGATTTTCCGTCAGTGGAGGTCTTTCGTGAGATGAAAGTTCTACCATTTCATGAATTGTTCGAACAGACAACATTAATATATATATTCAAAATGTATCTCTCTGGCCATTTCTCAATTTCTGACAATAACACAAGATCATCCGATAGACTTACTTTGCCTTTGCCTCGTCGATATACTTCGCTTGGACAAAGATTTTTCACTTACCTATTATGGTGTCAATTTATTCAACACTCTGTCTCCAACTATATTCAAGTTGCCTATGTCACTGGCCATATTTAAGAGGAAACTAAAAGAACTCTAAAAAGCACGGTTAGGGAGCAATTGTATGTGAAAGTGATTTTATTTTTAAGAGTTTATTTTTGTTTGTTTTATTCCTAATAGAAGATATAAGAAATTACTTTATACTTTCGTACGTGACTCCAACTCCCAGCACAAGATTACTTTCAGGGAGTTGTAGTGTTTAGTTGTACTTGTAGATGTAAAACAAAATTTTGTATTTCATGAATAAACGCATTTATTTAAAAAAAAAAAATTCATATTATTGAGAGATAAAGTGGCAGCTACGACGCCACAGTTGTGTATTTGGGGCAGATTTGTGATAGGTTTATACGGAATGCCTTCCCTGATGAGCAAGGCGACCACAGCCCTCCCATCTGCTCTATCGCACCTGAGTATCTCCTTTAACTTGGTACGTGCGGTCTGCGCGGAAGAAGGTTTCAGAAATTGCAGCAGCGGTAAGGGGGTTAGAGGATAGAAAATGTTCAAAGCTCGCTTTGTTGTGGACGAATGATCTGGCGTTCCATTGGAGAAACTTTCCTGTTGTTTCCGTGGTCGTCATCAGGAGGTTTTACGTGTATGTGATGGTTGTTGTTGATGATGTTGGTAGGTAGTGTGATTTGAGAGCAGGTCGTGAAGGAAGTATGAGATATTTTTGCGAATCTCCTCTGATTTAGTTTGATTGGATGCATAACTGTCTCCAAGTATTTTGTATAGTTCGTCTACAGTTTCCATTGGAATGTAGGTTGTGGATTCCCGAGATCGAGTTTGGTGGGTTTTACGATAATGGCTAGATTTGTTACGCTCATCAATATCACTGTGTTGTTGAAGGTCGTATTCCATGGGTTCTGGGCGCATGCCTTCTTCACACCACGGTGATGAATGTGCGGTTTTGGTTTATTATCTTCGATAATGAACCATTGGAATCGCCCAAAGAAAAAAAAATTTTAACCCCCCCTCAAAATTTGTTGGTTTACGTTTCAAGACACGTAGATTCAGAAAATCGAATAAAAAAAAATCCGTCCGTCCGCCGTACGCCGTCCGCCGTCCCCCGTCCGCCGTCCCCCGTCCGCCATCCGCCGTCCGTGGCACTTTGCCCAGTTAGCGTTGAGCTAAAATTACGAAATTTGGTTTCTGGGTTTGGACCAGCCCCACAATGATCCTCGAAACTTTTCATAACCCTAGGTCAAGGGGAAGGGGTTCAAAACGAAATTTAAAATTTCGACAATGTCATATCTCCAAATATTTAACTGAACCGTGTAATTTTTAGTTCACTTTTGAATGACCTGAAAAATTACGAATCTTTTAAGACCAATTGGATTTTTTTGCGACCAGCCGTTCGTTCACAGTGACCGCGCAAAGGTTTAGGAAAAACACTAAACTTTCGCGTCGAAAACGGCCGTTATGTGACCCAACCCCCAGACGCCCAGAATAAAACTACCTTTTTTCATCTTCCCGGTAAACTACAGTCTAGAAATTTTAACCGTGAGTCGGGGATAGACCACATTGCAATATTCACTCGGTTTCTCATTTGTAAAATTGTTTAAATAATACCTTTTTGTAATAATACAAATTAAATTTTGATGATGAGCTATTGACTTGAAATTTTAAAAATAGGTCAGAACTGGATCACAATGCAATATTCACTCGGTTTCTTGTCTGTAAAATTGTTCAAATAATACCTATTTGTTTAAACAAATTAAATTTTGATGATGAGCTAGATACTTGAAATTTTAAATATAGGTCAGAAATGGATGACATTTCAATATTCACTCGGTTTGTATGACATGGTATGAGTATGGTATGGTATATTATTGTATGTATGATTTGGTATAATACAGTATGGTATGATAGGAAAGAAATTCGTATGGTATGGTATGTGTACGGTGAGAATATAGTATGGTGCCGATTTGCAATACAGTCTGGTATAGACGGAAGGGTGATCTGCACAAGGAAGATGATAAACCGTTGTGTCAAGAATTTGCAAAGTGGCACGGACGGCGGACGGGGGACGGCGTACGGGTGACGGACGGATTTTTTTGGTTTATTATCTTCGATAATGAACCATTGGAATCGCCCAAAGAAAAAAAAATTTTAACCCCCCCTCAAAATTTGTTGGTTTACGTTTCAAGACACGTAGATTCAGAAAATCGAATAAAATCAAATCCGTCCGTCCGCCGTACGCCGTACACCGTACGCCGTACGCCGTACGCCGTCCCCCGTCCGCCGTCCGCCGTCCGTGCCACTTTGCCCAGTTAGCGTTGAGCTAAAATTACGAAATTTGGTTTCTGGGTTTGGACCAGCCCCACAATGATCCTCGAAACTTTTCATAACCCTAGGTCAAGGGGAAGGGGTTCAAAACGAAATTTGAAATTTCGACAATGTCATATCTCTAAAAATTCTCATGAAACGGTGTAATTTTTAGTTCACTTTTGAATGACCTGAAAAATTACGAATCTTTTAAGACCAACTGGATTTTTGTGCGACCAGCCGTTCGTTCACAGTGACCGCGCAAAGGTTTAGGAAAAACACTAAACTTTCGCGTCGAGAACGGCCGTTATGTGACCCAACCCCCAGACGCCCAGAATAAAACTACCTTTTTTCATCTTCCCGGTAAACTACAGTCTAGAAATTTTAACCGTGAGTCGGGGATAGACCACATTGCAATATTCACTCGGTTTCTCATCTGTAAAATAGTTTAAATAATACCTTTTTGTAATAATACAAATTAAATTTTGACGATGAGCTATTGACTTGAAATTTTAAAAAATAGGTCAGAACTGGATCACAATGCAATATTCACTCGGTTTCTTGTCTGTAAAATTGTTTAAATAATACCTATTTGTTTAAACAAATTAAATTTTGATGATGAGCTAGATACTTGAAATTTTAAATATAGGTCAGAAATGGATGATATTTCAATATTCCCTCGGTTTGTATGACATGCTATGAGTATGGTATGGTATATTATTGTATGTATGATTTGGTATAATACAGTATGTTATGATAGGAAAGAAATTCGTATGGTATGGTATGAGTACGGTGAGAATATGGTATGGTGCCGATTTGCAATACAGTGTGGTATAGACAGAAGGGTGATCTGCACAAGGAAGATAATAAACCGTTGTGTCAAGAATTTGCAGAGTTTTTTGTTGTCGGCCTACCGGTCTTTGGTATGGTGATGTGCGATGTACTTTCTTATTATGACGAGAGATATTATTACCAGTGGGTGGTTGAATACGTGGGAACTCAGCCTCGTATTCGTCAGTATTTTCTAGTAGATTGAACCTATTTTTTGTGACAACAGCGTACGAATCTGCCATATCTGTGGGATCCCTCTTCTTTTTTGATTTTTCGAGGAAAAGGGGACAGTTCTTGCTATTTGCTTTGTGGTCATTTGCTTTGCAGTTGATGCATAAAATGCCAGTAGACGTATTTTTACATTCGTCAGTATTGTGCGTTTCTCCACAGTTCAAACACCTAGCGGTACCTTTGCATTGTGAGCGTATATGTCCCAGTCTGAAACACTGGGAGCACATTCGTACGGGAGGTACGTAAGGCTCGACTTTACAACGGGCTCCGTACAAGGAGATATGATCGGGTAACGTTTGGGAATCGAACGAGATAAAACAAGTGTGCAGAAGGATTCTAGAAACGGTACCGTTTTCATTTCTTTGATCTTTGGAGAGGCGCTTAACTCTTATCGGTTTAAATTTCGATACTAGCTCCGTTAATATTTCCTCATCAGTGATTGAGGGGTCAATATTTCGAATGACCCCTGTTTTGTAGAGTAGAAAGTCCGGGATGTAACACACAAGGCTCTTTTCCTTGAAAACGGGGTTTGTTATCAATTGATTGGCTACCTCGCCTGATGATACTTCTATTTTCATACGGTTTAGCCCAATGTTGAAGATATTAGTTATATCTAATCTGTTAGCATTATTTTGCTTGAAGATCCAACGACCAAAAACCATCGGGTGTGTTTTTCCCAGCGGGGTTTTTGTGCTTTCCACAAATACGAAAAAAGGTCCGCAATCATTAGGTCTGAACCTGTTTTTCTGTACACGATCATAAAATTCGTTAGATGAGATTAATTGACTCGTAGGTTTATTTTCTACTATCTTTACTTTCGCTGTTTGCGGTAATTCATTATCATTAGCACGTTTGAGCGTGTTGTTAGGCAGATCGGAAGGTGGAGTACGGTAGGCAGTATTCTGTTTATCAGGCGGTAGGCCGGGGGGGTCTCTCCCCCCTGTATCCTTTCCCATTGCGCCTTCTATCTAACTAATCTGTCGCGAGGATTCACAGAAATATAGTTCTCAATATCAGACTAAGATAAGAATTCTTGACACAACGGTTCATTATCTTCTTTGTACAGATCACCCTTCTGTCTAGATCACTAGGTCTAAATGTCTAGATCCTAAATGTTAGATTAATTATTATTATCAATTATCACTAATTATTAACAATTTTATCAAGTACCTAGTGAAAATTATTATAATTTATTGTTAGGTATTAATAATTTGTATTTACTATTAATAATTAGTATTATTAATTATGATTAATTAATACGATATAATTCTGGGGTTCTTAATACTACGTCGGTAATAATTTTTCTATAAAAGAAGTACATACCAACAAACATTCGAAATTACCTTCATTTCTGTGGCACGAAACGCACCTCAGAACAACAAACTCGACATCACTCAAGCCATATGATGTTCCAAAGAGCTTGTTAGTATGAAAATGGACCTGTATTTCAACAGTTTGATTCACGATCGGGTTGTGAGGCACAATCTTTGAGCCGTCATTGTGAACGAACGGCTGGTCGTACAAAGCTGCGGATGGTCTTAAAAAATTCTACGGAACAAACTCTATCGAAATATGAAATAAAAAAAATCCGTCCGTCCGCCGTACGCCGTCCGCCGTCCGCCGTACGCCGTCCGCCGTCCGCGCCACTTTGCCCAGTTAGCGTTGAGTTAAAATTACGAAATTTTTTTTATGGGTTTCGACCAACCCCACAATGGTCCTCGAAACTTTTCATAACCCTAGGTCAAGGGGAAGGGGTTCAAAACGAATTTTGAAAATTTGAAAATCTCATATCTCGAAAAATTCATATAGAACGGTATGTTTTTTATTTCATATTTAGATAGAGTTTGTTCCGTAGAATTTTTTAAGACCATCCGCAGCTTCGTGGGACCAGCCGTTCGTTCACAATGAGGGCTCAAAGATTGTGCCTCACAACACGATCGTGTATCAAACTGTTGAAATACAGGTCCATTTTCATACTAACAAGCTCTTTGGATCATCATATGGCTTAAGTGATGTCGATTTTGTTGTTCTGAGGTGCGTTTCGTGCTACGGAAATGAAGGTAATTTCGAATGTTTGTTGGTAGGTACTTCTTTTATAGAAAAATTATTACCGACGTAGTATTAAAAACCCCAGATTATATCGTATTAATTAATCATAATTAATAATAATTATTATTAATAATAAATACGAATTATTAATACCTAACAATAAATTATAATAATTTTCACTAGGTACCTACTTGATAAAATTGTTAATAATTAGTGATAATTGATAATAATAATTAATCTAACATTTAGGATCTAGACATTTAGACCTAGTGATCTAGACAGAAGGGTGATCTGTACAAAGAAGATAATGAACCGTTGTGTCAAGAATTTGCAGAGTTTTTGGTTTATTATCTTCGATAATGAACCATTGGAATCGCCCAAAGAAAAAAAATTTTTAACCCCCCCTCAAAATTTGTTGGTTTACGTTTCAAGATACGTAGATTCAGAAAATCGAATAAAAAAAAAATCCGTCCGTCCGCCGTACGCCGTACGCCGTCCGCCGTCCGCGCCACTTTGCCCAGTTAGCGTTGAGTTAAAATTACAAAATTTTTTTTATGGGTTTCGACCAACCCCACAATGGTCCTCGAAACTTTTCATAACCCTAGGTCAAGGGGAAGGGGTTCAAAACGAATTTTGAAATTTTGAAAATTTCATATCTCGAAAAATTCATATAGAACGGTATGTTTTTTATTTCATATTTAGATAGAGTTTGTTCCGTAGAATTTTTTAAGACCATCCGCAGCTTCGTGGGACCAGCCGTTCGTTCACAATGAGGGCTCAAAGATTGTGCCTCACAACACGATCGTGTATCAAACTGTTGAAATACAGGTCCATTTTCATACTAACAAGCTCTTTGGAACATCATATGGCTTAAGTGATGTCGAGTTTGTTGTTCTGAGGTGCGTTTCGTGCTACGGAAATGAAGGTAATTTCGAATGTTTGTTGGTAGGTACTTCTTTTATAGAAAAATTATTACCGACGTAGTATTAAAAACCCCAGATTATATCGTATTAATTAATCATAATTAATAATAATTATTATTAATAATAAATACGAATTATTAATACCTAACAATAAATTATAATAATTTTCACTAGGTACCTACTTGATAAAATTGTTAATAATTAGTGATAATTGATAATAATAATTAATCTAACATTTAGGATCTAGACATTTAGACCTAGTGATCTAGACAGAAGGGTGATCTGTACAAAGAAGATAATGAACCGTTGTGTCAAGAATTTGCAGAGTTTTTGGTTTATTATCTTCGATAATGAACCATTGGAATCGCCCAAAGAAAAAAAATTTTTAACCCCCCCTCAAAATTTGTTGGTTTACGTTTCAAGATACGTAGATTCAGAAAATCGAATAAAAAAAACTCTGCAAATTCTTGACACAACGGTTTATTATCTTCCTTGTGCAGATCACTGTCTATACCAGACTGTATTGCAAATCGGCACCATACCATATTCTCACCGTACTCATACCATACCATACGAATTTCTTTCCTATCATACCATACTGTATTATACCAAATCATACATACAATAATATACCATACCATACTCATACCATGTCATACAAACCGAGTGAATAATGAAATGTCATCCATTTCAGACCTATATTTAAAATTTCAAGTATCTAGCTCATCATCAACATTTAATTTGTTTAAACAAATAGGTATTATTTAAACAATTTTACAGACAAGAAACCGAGTGAATATTGCATTGTGATCCAGTTCTGACCTACATTTAAAATTTCAAGTCAATAGCTCATCATCAAAATTTAATTTGTATTATTACAAAAAGGTATTATTTAAACAATTTTACAGATGAGAAACCGAGTAAATATTGCAATGTGGTCTATCCCCGACTCACGGTTAAAATTTCTAGACTGTAGTTTACCGGGAAGATGTAAAAAGGTAGTTTTATTCTGGGCGTCTGGGGGCTGGGTCACATAACGGCCGTTTTCGACGCGAAAGTTTAGTGTTTTTCCTAAAACTTTGCGCGGTCACTGTGAACGAACGGCTGGTCGCACAAAAATCCAATTGGTCTTAAAAGATTCGTAATTGTTCAGGTCATTCAAAAGTGGACTAAAATTTACACGGTTCAGTTAAATATTTGGAGATAAGACATCGTCGAAATTTTAAATTTCGTTTTGAACCCCTTCCCCTTGACCTAGGGTTATGAAAAGTTTCGAGGATCATTGTGGGGCTGGTCCAAACCCAGAAACCAAATTTCGTAATTTTAACTCAACGCTAACTGGGCAAAGTGCCACGGACGGCGGACGGCGGACGGCGGACGGCGGACGGCGTACGGCGGACGGACGGATTTTTTTTTATTCGATTTTCTGAATCTACGTATCTTGAAACGTAAACCAACAAATTTTGAGGGGGGGTTAAAAAATTTTTTTCTTTGGGCGATTCCAATGGTTCATTATCGAAGATAATAAACCAAAAAATCCGTCCGTCCGCCGTACGCCGTACGCCGTCCGCCGTCCGCGCCACTTTGCCCAGTTAGCGTTGAGTTAAAATTACAAAATTTTTTTTATGGGTTTCGACCAACCCCACAATGGTCCTCGAAACTTTTCATAACCCTAGGTCAAGGGGAAGGGGTTCAAAACGAATTTTGAAATTTTGAAAATTTCATATCTCGAAAAATTCATATAGAACGGTATGTTTTTTATTTCATATTTAGATAGAGTTTGTTCCGTAGAATTTTTTAAGACCATCCGCAGCTTTGTACGACCAGCCGTTCGTTCACAATGAAGGCTCAAAGATTGTGCCTCACTACAGGATCGTGAATCAAACTGTTGAAATACAGGTCCATTTTCATACTAACAAGCTCTTTGGAACATCATATGGCTTAAGTGATGTCGAGTTTGTTGTTCTGAGGTGCGTTTCATGCTACGGAAATGAAGGTAACTTCGAATGTTTGTTGGTAGGTACTTCTTTTATAGAACAATTATTACCGACGTAGTATTAAAAACCCCAGAATTATATCGTATTAATTAATCATAATTAATAATTATTATTATTAATAGTAAATACGAATTAGTAATACCTAACAATAAATTATAATAATTTTCACTAGGTACTTGATAAAATTGTTAATAATTAGTGATAATTGATAATAATAATTAATCTAACATTTAGGATCTAGACATTTAGACCTAGTGATCTAGACAGAAGGGTGATCTGTACAAAGAAGATAATGAACCGTTGTGTCAAGAATTTGCAGAGTTTTTTTTATTCGATTTTCTGAATCTACGTATCTTGAAACGTAAACCAACAAATTTTGAGGGGGGGTTAAAATTTTTTTTTCTTTGGGCGATTCCAATGGTTCATTATCGAAGATAATAAACCAAAAAGATAAAATCAAGAAAGAATAAGCTTATCTGACTCAGTGGCGATGACCAGGTGAGAGACGTACGGGACGCTAGCGATCTTTACTCGATGACAGCTAACTCGTAACTGAATAGAGAGTTCCTAAAGACGATTTTTTGATAAGACCACCTAGCCCTAGATAGTTTACAATAGGAACTACAATTTTTAGTAATCAGACTTGGGTACACGTAAATTCGCCAGCTTCACAGCAAGGACAAACCGTTCACTCATATGTATATGCAAAACTTTGGTTCCATGGCGTACCAGAGTAACTACGGGGGCAAGAACGCGTTTCGGGTTTGCAAAACTTGAAACTTTTTCTCCAAGTTTTAGAGGAAAGGACGGCAAAAAATGGAAGAAATTTTTTCGAATAGAACTAAGATCTGAGAGCAACTTTGAGTATTTCTTGTCAAAATCTAGTGGGGGTTGCGGTGCAACGATGAAGGACGATGACGTGGAGCACTCGATGCACAACACGACGTCGGATTTATCGAGCTGCATATGTAGGATATGTCAGACAGCTAAGAGCAAAGAGCAGTTGATATCGCCTTGCAACTGTAAAGGTAAGTGGGATGTAATGGAAACAATCCTGAGAGAGTTCTTAAGTGGAAGCCAAATCGCCATTTCGCCAGGGGAAGTCGCAAAGATTCAGGGCTGACAGGGGAATCAATATTTGATAAGCTATAACAACGTTGAATATTGGAACCGTTGTTGATCAAAATTGGTGTAGGTCCATGCTTCTGCAGCGTCCACTAGTCAGTTTTTATTACATTACAACTAGATTTTTCGGTAAGGACGAATATCCAATAATATATCCTTGAGTAATAATCTAGGGACGCGGGAGCGTCCCGCCCGCCAAGAAAACCGAAGCCCTGAAAACCCTCTCTATTCTCCCTGCTGGTGTAACAGAGGAAACATATTAGGTGAAACCGAGGGTGACTAAGGGTGAGAGGGGGTTGTGGGAAGGAGACAGGGAACAGGAAAACATTAACGGTGGAGGTTAGGGGTAGGAGGATCAGGTTTCTATATGCACACTCAACAGCGAGGTCCGAAGCACCGAGCATCCTATATACGTGGCTGGCGGGCAAAATGGATATCATTCCTTTTTGCGGCTGAGGTTTTTTGGCGGGCCAGTTTTTACAACGGAGTTGTTTTTGGGGGGATACTGTATTAATTGAATGCACTGAAAAATATGGTATGTAGGCCGGGACTGCGGTGAGGGCTGCTGATACAGCAGAATGCAGTCCCCAGTCCCACTGCAGCGAGAAAAAAAACGTAAAAAACCCCTTCCTCACGAAAATTCGTTCCAAATTTTGAAAGATTTGAACATTGAAATGAGACGAGTCCCAGGCAGTCACAGGTCCATCTAAAGTAAGTAAAGTAAGCAACCATTTCAGGTTGAATTTTCGTCCAACTGCCGTTTCCGGCGTCGCGGACGTCATCGGCTGTCCACCTAGGTGGATCAGAATTGTTCCGATGATTTCGCTTAAAGCTACTCATTGCCTCGCCCCCTTGAGTTGAGAGGGGTTCGCCGTACAAAAGCGTGAAAGATTACTTGGACGGGACCCACCCACCGGCGGTCACCCATCCAAGTAATAACCACGCCCGACGTCGCCTAACTTCCGTGATCTGACGAGTACGGGATCTTTGCGACGCCTGCCCCGTACGGCTAAGTCACAGGTCCATCTAAACAATAACCACAATTAATTACCATTCGTCGAGTCGATGAAATAATTCGGCACAGTTCGTCAAATAAAACGTACATCGGCACCAAGGCCTTTAATTATACAAAGAATTACAATAGCTCCAAGGCCTCTAATTAATCACAAAGAAGGCACAGTACCGATTTCCCTTCCAATTTTGAAGACAGTTCCAATCCAGACTCGAGTTGTGACAGTGCACTGAATTTGTTCTTAACTTTTTCTGAATCATTAATTTTATTATGGAGGAAGAAGCCCAGTTGGTTTCTTTCATTTTCCCCTCACACGTTCCATCTCTTCATACGCGCGTTTTTTTTTATTACGGTCAGAGTAGGCTTTATTAATTACCAGCTACAAACACGGAAAACTTTTATGCATTTGGATAAAATAAATTTAAATTTCGAGGACACGATTGATTTTTGCGAGAAAACGACCCGGTCCGGAGCACAGGTAGGTAGTGGTTAAGTGGGTCGAAATCGTATGTTTTGTCTGATCTTTGTTTTCGCATTCAGTTTTGTCGTATCAGTTCTCGGAGGTTTATACTTCGCCTATCAGTTCTTCGATTCAGCCTCCAATTTCAAACTCGTACGCTGTTTACACGCAACGACTGGTCTTATACGATTTGCCTGAGCGTGTAAACGGTCTATCAAAAGCCCTCAGTAGCGCCGATGCGCCCGATCTACAGTGGTTAGTAAATAACCAGCGGCGTTGCTTAGACAACACGTCACGGAACACGTCATCGCCGATGGTCCGTGACGTGTTGTCAAGGCAACGCCAATGACGTGTTATGGCTTCGCACCTTGTCATTCACCGCCCCTCATGAGTGACTCGGTACAGGGGTTCTACTAAGGACAACCCTATTACTACATATGGAGGGAGAGAGATCATGAGAAAAGTTGTCGCCTTCATCCTCGGTTGTTACAGTAGGGATGGGTATCTGCTACTCGATCTTTTAAAACTCGATGTTTCGATGTTTTCCGATTTTGGTTTATTATCTTCGATAATGAACCATTGGAATCGCCCAAAGAAAAAAAAATTTTAACCCCCCCTCAAAATTTGTTGGTTTACGTTTCAAGATACGTAGATTCAGAAAATCGAATAAAAAACTCTGCAAATTCTTGACACAACGGTTTATTATCTTCCTCGTGCAGATCACCCTTCTGTCTATACCAGACTGTGTTGCAAATCGGCACCATACCATATTCTCACCGTACTCATACCATACCATACGAATTTCTTTCCTATCATACCATACTGTACTATACCAAATCATACATACAATAATATACCATACCATACTCATACCATGTCATACAAACCGAGTGAATATTGAAATGTCATCCATTTCTGACCTATATTTAAAATTTCAAGTATCTAGCTCATCATCAAAATTTAATTTGTTTAAACAAATAGGTATTATTTAAACAATTTTACAGACAAGAAAACGAGTGAATATTGCATTGTGATCCAGTTCTGAACTATTTTTAAAATTTCAAGTCAACAGCTCATCATCAAAATTTAATTTGTATTATTACAAAAAGGTATTATTTAAACAATTTTACAGATGAGAAACCGAGTGAATATTGCAATGTGGTCTATCCCCGACTCACGGTTAAAATGTCTAGACTGTAGTCTACCGGGAAGATGAAAAACTCTGCAAATTCTTGACACAACGGTTCATTATCTTCTTTGTACAGATCACCCTTCTGTCTAGATCACTAGGTCTGAATGTCTATATTCTAAATGTTAGATTAATTATTATTATCAATTATCACTAATTATTAACAATTTTATCGAGTACCTAGTGAAAATTATTATAATTTATTGTTAGGTATTAATAATTCGTATTTATTATTAATAATAATTATTATTAATTATGATCAATTAATACGATATAATTCTGGGGTTTTTAATACTACGTCGGTAATAATTATTCTATAAAAGAAGTACCTACCAACAAACATTCGAAATTACCTTCATTTCCGTAGCACGAAACGCACCTCAGAACAACAAACTCGACATCACTTAAGCCATATGATGTTCCAAAGAGCTTGTTAGTATGAAAATGGACCTGTATTTTAACAGTTTGAGTCACGATCGTGTTGTGAGGCACAATCTTTGAGCCGTCATTGTGAACGAACGGCTGGTCGTACACAGCTGCGGATGGTCTTAAAAAATTCTACGGAACAAACTCTATCTAAATATGAAATAAAAAACATACCGTTCTATATGAATTTTTCGAGATATGAGATTTTCAAATTTTCAAAATTCGTTTTGAACCCCTTCCCCTTGACCTAGGGTTCTGAAAAGTTTCGAGGACCATTGTGGGGTTGGTCGAAACCCATAAAAAAAATTTCGTAATTTTAACTCAACGCTAACTGGGCAAAGTGGCGCGGACGGCGTACGGCGTACGGCGGACGGACGGATTTTTTTTTATTCGATTTTCTGAATCTACGTATCTTGAAACGTAAACCAACAAATTTTGAGGGGGGGTTAAAAAAATTTTTTCTTTGGGCGATTCCAATGGTTCATTATCGAAGATAATAAACCAAAAGGTAGTTTTATTCTGGGCGTCTGGAGGTTGACCCACGTAGCGGCCGTTTTCGACGCGAAAGTTTAGTGTTTTTCCTAAACCTTTGCGCGCTCACTGTGAACGAACGGCTTGTCGCACAAAAATCCAATTGGTCTTAAATGATTGGTAATTTTTCAGGTCATTCAAAAGTGAACTAAAAATTACACGGTTCAGTTGAATATTTTGAGATATGACATTGTCGAAATTTTAAATTTCGTTTTGAACCCCTTCCCCTTGACCTAGGGTTATGAAAAGTTTCGAGGATCATTGTGGGGCTGGTCCAAACCAAGAAACCAAATTTCGTAATTTTAGCTCAACGCTAACTGGGCAAAGTGCCACGGACGTCGGACGGCGTACGGCGGACGGACGGACTTTTTGGTTTATTATCTTCGATAATGAACCATTGGAATCGCCCGAAGAAAAAAAAATTTTAACCCCCCCTCAAAATTTGTTGGTTTACGTTTCAAGATACGTAGATTCAGAAAATCGAATAAAAAAACTCTGCAAATTCTTGACACAACGGTTTATTATCTTCCTTGTGCAGATCACCCTTCTGTCTATACCAGACTGTGTTGCCAATCGGCACCATACCATATTCTCACCGTACTCATACCATACCATACGAATTTCTTTCCTATCATGTATGATATACCATACTGTACTATACCAAATCAAACGTACAATATTATACCATACCATACTCATACCATGTCATGCAAACCGAGTGAATAATGAAATGTCATCCATTTCAGACCTATATTTAAAATTTCAAGTATCTAGCTCATCATCAACATTTAATTTGTTTAAACAAATAGGTATTATTTAAACAATTTTACAGACAAGAAACCGAGTGAATATTGCATTGTGATCCAGTTCTGACCTACATTTAAAATTTCAAGTCAATAGCTCATCATCAAAATTTAATTTGTATTATTACAAAAAGGTATTATTTAAACAATTTTACAGATGAGAAACCGAGTAAATATTGCAATGTGGTCTATCCCCGACTCACGGTTAAAATTTCTAGACTGTAGTTTACCGGGAAGATGTAAAAAGGTAGTTTTATTCTGGGCGTCTGGGGGCTGGGTCACATAACGGCCGTTTTCGACGCGAAAGTTTAGTGTTTTTCCTAAAACTTTGCGCGGTCACTGTGAACGAACGGCTGGTCGCACAAAAATCCAATTGGTCTTAAAAGATTCGTAATTTTTCAGGTCATTCAAAAGTGGACTAAAATTTACACGGTTCAGTTCAATATTTGGAGATATGACATTGTCGAAATTTTGAATTTCATTTTGAACCCCTTCCCCTTGACCTAGGGTTATGAAAAGTTTCGAGGACCATTGTGGGGCTGGTCCAAACCCAGAAACCGAATTTCGTAATTTTATCTCAACGCTAACTGGGCAAAGTGCCGCAGACGGCGTACGGCGTACGGCGGACGGCGTACGGCGGACGGACGGATTTTTTTTATTCGATTTTCTGAATCTACGTATCTTGAAACGTAAACCAACAAATTTTGAGGGGGGTTAAAATTTTTTTTTCTTTGGGCGATTCCAATGGTTCATTATCGAAGATAATAAACCAAAAAACTCTGCAAATTCTTGACACAACGGTTCATTATCTTCTTTGTACAGATCACCCTTCTGTCTAGATCACTAGGTCTAAATGTCTAGATCCTAAATGTTAGATTAATAATTAATTATTAATCATTATTAATAATTATTATTATTATAAATTATCACTAATGATTAACAATTTTATCAAGTACCTAGTGAAAAATATTATAATTTATTGTTAGGTATTAATAATTCATATTTATTATTAATAATATTTATTATTAATTATGATTAATTAATACGATATAATTCTGGGGTTTTTAATACTACGTCGGTAATAATTTTTCTATAAAAGAAGTACCTACCAACAAACATTCGAAATTACCTTCATTTCCGTAGCACGAAACGCATCTCATAACAACAAACTCGACATCACATAAGCCATATGATGTTCCAAAGAGCTTGTTAGTATGAAAATGGACCTGTATTTCAACAGTTTGAGTCACGATCGTGTTGTGAGGCACAATCTTTGAGCCGTCATTGTGAACGAACGGCTGGTCGTACAAAGCTGCGGATGGTCTTAAAAAATTCTACGGAACAAACTCTATCTAAATATGAAATAAAAAACATACCGTTCCATATGAATTTTTCGAGATATGAAATTTTCAAAATTTCAAAATTCGTTTTGAACCCCTTCCCCTTGACCTAGGGTTATGAAAAGTTTCGAGGACCATTGTGGGGTTGGTCGAAACCCATAAAAAAAATTTCGTAATTTTAACTCAACGCTAACTGGGCAAAGTGGCGCGGACGGCGTACGGCGGACGGCGTACGGCGTACGGCGGACGGACGGATTTTTTTTTATTCGATTTTCTGAATCTACGTATCTTGAAACGTAAACCAACAAATTTTGAGGGGGGGTTAAAAAATTTTTTTCTTTGGGCGATTCCAATGGTTCATTATCGAAGATAATAAACCAAAATCCGTCCGTCCGCCGTACGCCGTCCGCCGTCCGAGGCACTTTGCCCAGTTAGCGTTGAGTTAAAATTACGAAATTTGGTTTCTGGGTTTGGACCAGCCCCACAATGGTCCTCGAAACTTTTCATAACCCTAGGTCAAGGGGAAGGGGTTCAAAACGAATTTTGAAATTTTGATAATTTCATATCTCGAAAAATTCATATAGAACGGTATGTTTTTTATTTCATATTTAGATAGAGTTTGTTCCGTAGAATTTTTTAAGACCATCCGCAGCTTCGTACGACCAGCCGTTCGTTCACAATGAGGGCTCAAAGATTGTGCCTCACAACACGATCGTGTATCAAACTGTTGAAATACATGTAAGCCCCTGTCCTACTCCATCCGCTTACATTCAGGTCCATTTTCATACTAACAAGCTCTTTGGAACATCATATGGCTTAAGTGATGTCGAGTATGTTGTTCTGAGGTGCGTTTCGTGCTACGGAAATGAAGGTAATTTCGAATGTTTGTTGGTAGGTACTTCTTTTATAGAAAAATTATTACCGACGTAGTATTAAAAACCCCAGAATTATATCGTATTAATTAATCATAATTAATAATAATTATTATTATTAATAAAATGGAATTATTAATACCTAACAATAAATTATAATAATTTTCAGTAGGTACTTGATAAAATTGTTAATAATTAGTGATAATTGATAATAATAATTAATCTAACATTTAGGATCTAGACATTTAGACCTAGTGATCTAGACAGAAGGGTGATCTGTACAAAGAAGATAATGAACCGTTGTGTCAAGAATTTGCAGAGTTTTTTTATTTCAGACATCGATGTTTTTTCCTTTCTCCCAAAATACCTATACTTGCAAACCTTCTTCACGTTTCAGTATGTAATTGCATAATTTATGTGCCTTGTTAGGAACTTAACTTAGCTACTACATTATTTCTAATTTTACGTCGTCCTTTTGCCTTTTATTGTTCTAGCACCAGCAATGTTTAGGTTGCATATTCTTCATGTCAATCATGGTTGACTCGAGGTTAGATAGTAGAAAGGAAACCAGAACCACCACCACGCCTAGTGGCGGATCCTTGGGGGGCTATAGCCCCCCCCCCCCTCCCATAAGGTCTAAACATACACTGGA
Organism: Stenodema calcarata; assembly: GCA_963920205.1. NCBI lineage: Eukaryota > Metazoa > Arthropoda > Insecta > Hemiptera > Miridae > Stenodema > Stenodema calcarata. The sequence continues at coordinate 1,872,353 of OY986056.1, read as the reverse complement.
TAAAACAGGAAATTTCTGCGAATATAGAAATGGAACATGTAATTTATAAGAGTTCGAAAAAAACAAATAACCTGAAGATCCAATGTTTGAACCTAGTGTATATTTCATGTAACCAAAGAAAACAAAATGTAATTTATTGACATTTTATGTCTTTGCTTAGGCACATTAAAATAAAAAAACTGTCACGAAAAAGTGTCCTTGAAAAGCGTTAGGTACCTACATTTTACGATAAGTTTCACTTACAACCAAGTCGTTGCTAGGGAAATGAAACTTCTGTAGTTTTCATCGGACAAAAATCGTTCTCCATTCGATCGAAAGCTCTCGAATTATAACGGATTTCTTGCGTATTTGTTCTTGGTATTTATGTCAGACTTATATATTTTTATGTTATAAATAGATATAGTGAACACTGCCGCTTGTTTTGTGATCAACTGCTTGAGGTAATTTGTTACTGAACGGTTTATTAGGATTGGATATTATTAATATTGACATAAAATGTCCCAATGTGTTGCAAACTCGTATGCAAGCATTTAGTTATAAGAAAGTTTGTTTCTTTGTATTTGTGTAATCACGTTACCTGCCAGAGTGGTAAAGAGGGCCCTAATTTCTGTGCAGGTCAACAAAATAAACAGTCAAACAGTCTCTCGCTCTCCACCCACAACCTCGCCACAACTGCTCAAATTTAAATTGTGGGTGGAAGTGGGTGGGAAGGAAGACAGCGAGCAGATGTGGGTGGTTGATGAGGTGATGAGCTGCGAGCGGGGGGAGGTGGGGGGGGGGTTTTTTTGATGTTGGGGGGGGGGGGGGGGGAGTTGTCTCCCTTATGCTCACCCTCTCCACCCCTCGCCACAACTGCCCCTCCCCCTCCCCACAACGGCACCCACCTCGCCACAACGGAGGGGGTGGGGAGGTGTTTCATCTTGTTCCATTGACATACGGGTTGAACTTGTTTACTTCGTTTATACCGCTTAGCGTCTGTCTGTCCGGGTGGAATTTTGCAATCGAGTTTAAAGTAACTTCCTACATTTTTAAAATAATTGCTAACCCGGTCAGCGGCACTTTGCCCAGTAAGCATTGAGCGAAAATAACGAACTTTTGTTTTACGGGTTCGGACCAGCTCCACAATGATCCTTGAAACTTTTCATAACATTCGGTTAAGGGGAAGGGGTTCAAAACGAATTTTGAAATGTTGAAAATTTCATATCTCGAAAAATGCAGTTTTTAGTTTATATTTAGATAGAGTTTATTTTTTTAAATTGTTTAAGACCATCCGCAGCTTTGTACTAACAAAATCTACCATTTGTTTAAACAAATTAAATTGGGATGATGAGCTAAAGTCTTGAAATTTCAAACATGGGTCGAGAATGGTTGATAATTAGGGATGGGTCAAGAAACGAGAAACTAGTTTAAATAACTAGTTTGAAAAAAATAACCGTTATAACCGTTTCTCAATTTGAAAGAAACTAGTTACAAAAAAACGGCAAAAGTAGGTAGGTGTTAGTTTTTGAATTGAACTATCGAAAACTTTGTCGACGCATTCGTTATTCGTGGTTTGTTCCGAAACATAGTTGATTATTAGGTAAATATGACTCGGAACAAACCACGAACAACAAATGCGCCGACAAAGTTTTCGTTTTTCCTATTACAGTAGAAAAATACAGTTTTTCGTTTTCTTTGTAACTACTAACAACATATTAGAACACCTGCTGTTTCACCCGTTTTTCATTAAGAAGAAATGAAACTAGTTTTTTCGACAGTTTGTTTTATAAAACGAACGTTATTTTACGTTTCTCGAAAGTAATCGTTATTAGGGACGGGTCAAGAAACGAGAAACTAGTTTTTTTTGGATGGGTGAAGAAACGAGAAACTAGTTTGAAGTAGGGATGGGCATAACGGTTATTTTCGAGAAACGTAAAAATTTTATTATTGTGGGTTGTGTTTTTAATAAAACCACCTTGTAGCAGCCAATAATTTTAATGGAGGGGTGACGTTTCGGTCTCCAGTGTAGACCCTAATCATACCTAGTGAACAGTAAAATATATATAAACAATCAACTCAGATCGACTAAACTACATGTAGAATTTGCCGTAACTATTAAGTGACAAGATCTAGGCTCACCTTACAAGCTGCTTGTCACTTAATAGTTACGGCAAATTCTACATGTAGTTTAGTCGATCTGAGTTGATTGTTTATATATATTTTACTGTTCACTAGGTATGATTAGGGTCTACACTGGAGACCGAAACGTCACCCCTCCATTAAAATTATTGGCTGCTACAAGGTGGTTTTATTAAAAACACAACCCACAATAATGAATAACCGCATTCAGCCTGGACGCACCTACCACACCAACAGTAAAAATTTTACGTTATTTAATAACTGTCGAAAAAACTAGTTTGAAGTAAAGATGGGCATAACGGTTATTTTCGAGAAACGTAAAAATTTTACGTTATTTAATAACGTTCGTTATTTAATAAGTGTCGAAAAAACTAGTTTGAAGTAGGGATGGGCATAGCGGTTATTTTCGAGAAACGTAAAAATTTTACGTTATTTAATAACGTTCGTTATTTAATAACTGTCGAAAAAACTAGTTCCACCCGTTTTTCATTCAGAAGAAAAGAAACTAGTTTTTTTGTAACTAGTTTTTTTGACAGTTATATTAATATAACGAACGTTATTTTACGTTTCTCGAAAATAACCGTTATGCCCATCCCTATTGATAATGCAATAGTCACTCGGTTTCCTGACTGTAAAGTTGTTTAAACACCTAATACCTATTTGTTTGAACAAATTGAATTATTTATTTATTTATTTATTTATTTATTGGCATCCAAAATACAAGAAAAATTAAAAACACACAAACATTACACTTCTGGTAAACCAAATAAAATTAAACGAACAGTTCGTATGATTTACTTACTTATATGCTAAGAAAAAGAAAACATAACAAGAAACTGACTGAGAATTTGGATGTTGAGATAGAGACGTGAAATTCTAAACAAGGGTAGCAGATGGATGACCTTTGCAATATTCACTCGGTTTCTTGTCTGTAAGTAAAATTGTTTAAAAAACATAGGTATTGTTTAAACAATAATAATTATTCCAATGGTTCATTATCGAAGATAATAAACCAAAAAAGGTACCTATTGTTTAAACAAAACATAGGTATTGTTTAAACAATTATTGTTTAAACAATACCTATGTTTTGTTTAAACAATAGGTACCTTTTTTGGTTTATTATCTTCGATAATGAACCATTGGAATCGCCCAAAGAAAATTTTTTTTTAACCCCCCCTCAAAATTTGTTGGTTTACGTTTCAAGATACGTAGATTCAGAAAATCGAATAAAAAAAAAATCCGTCCGTCCGCCGTACGCCGTCCGCGCCACTTTGCCCAGTTAGCGTTGAGTTAAAATTACAAAATTTTTTTTATGGGTTTCGACCAACCCCACAATGGTCCTCGAAACTTTTCAGAACCCTAGGTCAAGGGGAAGGGGTTCAAAACAAATTTTGAAAATTTGAAAATCTCATATCTCGAAAAATTCATATAGAACGGTATGTTTTTTATTTCATATTTAGATAGAGTTTGTTCCGTAGAATGTTTTAAGACCATCCGCAGCTTTGTAGGACCAGCCGTTCGTTCACAATGACGGCTCAAAGATTGTGCCTCACAACACGATCGTGACTCAAACTGTTGAAATATAGGTCCATTTTCATACTAACAAGCTCTTTGGAACATCATATGGTTTAAGTGATGTTGAGTTTGTTGTTCTGAGGTGCGTTTCGTGCTACTGAAATGAAGGTAATTTCGAATGTTTGTTGGTAGGTACTTCTTTTATAGAAAAATTATTACCGACGTAGTATTAAAAACCCCAGAATTATATCGTATTAATTTATCATAATAATTATTATGATTAATTATTAATAATAATTATTATTAATAATAAATACGAATTATTAATACCTATCAATAAATTATAATAATTTTCACTAGGTACTTGATAAAATTGTTAATAATTAGTGATAATTGATAATAATAATTAATCTAACATTTAGGATCTTGACATTTAGACCTAGTGATCTAGACAGAAGGGTGATCTGCACAAGGACGATAATAAACCGTTGTGTCAAGAATTTGCAGAGTTTTTAAAATTAAATTTGGATGATGAGCTACAGTTTCATCATTTCGTTAATTACGTTAGGGTGATCTGCTCAAAGAAGATGATACCTAAACCGTTGTGTCAAGAATTTGCAGAGTTTTTTTGCATGGGCCAACGATAAATATTTGGAATAAAGGAAATTGTTTAGGCGGTCGCTCAATCTTTTTTTTTTCTTTTTTCTTTTTTTTCTTTTTTCAATGTAAATTAGTAGGTACATTTTTCATGTTAGATTTGTTTTTATATAAGAACTAAAATTACCAAACAAATTGACAGCTAGGTAGGTACTTGAACTTAGGTACCTACCCCTACTGTATACTGTAACTGTTCCAAAAACATCGATGTTTACATCCATGATTTTTTTTCACGCAAACATCAATGTCTGAAAAACGTCGTATGAAAAACATCGATATTTTCCCGAAAATACCTAACCTATAGCCTATTGAGGGGTAACAAAAATGAAGGTGTTCATCACATCAGACCCGTATAATATACGGGTCTGATGTGATGAACACCTATATTATAGCCTTTTACCTAACCCTACACCATGATCTCCCACACCATGATCTTCCACACCATGATCGATCCTTACATAAGTACCATTGCAACATTGACTTGAGAAGGACATGATATCAATCAAAAGGGTCCCACGAAACACCATGTTTTGACTATAGCGCTCACACAAAAATAATATTCACTAGTCTCGATTGACATACAAAAATCAGCATAAAAATAGGCATGAAAATACCTAACCTTGTCATACATCAATCGGCATGAGAATAACATTCGTCGGTCGGCATAGCGGTTGAGTGAACATAGAGGAATGAGGCTATAAATGTGATTTCATCAAAGGCTGCTTGTTGTAACTCACCCCATTCAAACGGTACTTTTGGTTTATTATCTTCAATAATGAACCATTGGACTCGACCAAAGAAACCATTTTTTTAACCCCCCCTACAAAATTTTTTGGTTTACGTTTCAAGATACGTAGATTCAGAAAATCGAATTTAAAAAAAAAAATCAGCCGTCCGCGGGATTTTGCCCAGTTAGCGTTGTGCTACAATGACGAAATTTGGTTTACGTATTCGGACCAACCCCACACTGATCCTCGAAGCTTTTCATAAAGAAAAATTTCAAAACTCGAAAAATTCAAATGGAACGGTAGGTATAGTTTTTAGTTCACATTTAGTTAGAGTTTATTGTTTCGGATGTTTTGAGACCATCCGCAGCTCCATACGATCAGCCGTTCCGTTAATAAACCGGTGCGTCAAGAATTTGCAGACTTGTTGATTGGGTGGTGAAATTTTTTTTTCTGACTTTTTTTTTGTCTGTCGAGGGCCGTACCACCTCCTCCCACCACGCACCCCGTACCGCTCACATCCCACCATCTACCATTCACTTCCCACCATCTACCACCCACCACAATCTACCACCTTCCATCTACCACCCACCTCCTCCCACTGTCTACCACCCACCACCTTCCACCCTCCGTCCCCCCACGTGATATGCGTCATTTGCGTGATATGCCAATATACTCGTGATATCAAGTTGTCCTCATTCCACCCTCCTCCCATTTATATTAATAATTGATCTATCATTCAGTGATCTACACAGAAAGGTGATCTGTACAAAGAAGATAATAAACCGTTGTGTTAAGAATTTGCAGAGTTATTTTTTACTTGGACGATTCCAAAGAACAATTTTTCAATGATATAAATACTGATGATATAAATGATATAAATACTGGCCCAGCTGATTCGAACAGCCCATTATACAAAGAAGGTAATAAACCGTTGTGTCAAGAATCTGCCATTGGAATCGACCAAAGAAAATGTTTTTAACCCCCCGTCAAAATTTGTTGGTTTACGTTTCAAGATACGAGGATTTAGAAAATCAAATAAAAAATACCCTTCCGTCCGCCGTACGCGGCACATTGGCCTCGACATTGGCCAGTCAGCGTTGTGCTACAATTACGAAATTTGGTTTACGGCCTCGGGCCAACCAGACGATAACTCTCGATAGAATTGAGATAAAAAGTTCAAATTTGCACAAACAATCTGTCTTGACAATCGAAAGGCTAAGTTCGTAGATGGGCAGAATCGGGCCACTCTAAGGGGGGTTTTGGGGAGTTTTAGGGAGAAAAACTCCTCACGAATTCCCAAAATGAAACATTCTGACAAGTGACACCTCATTTTAAAGGTTTTTTTTTGTATGCTTAACTAGATGGTGAAATCAGAATTGCGATATCTCATTCCGTTCTTAAACTGGAGTATTTTGAAGACGAAGAAACGTGGTTGATACTTGAGATGTTCTTCATGGAAATCATGTTCTTTAATGGAGACATTTTACAAAAAACCAATCATTTCTTCGAAAATTCGCTCTTATAGCCATGCTGCATGACTGTGGATTTATTCTTATTTTGGTATTTCTTGAGACCATCCGCAGCTTTGTACGACCAGCCGTTCGTTCACAATGAGGGCTCAAAGGTTGACCTGTCAACACGATCGTGAATCAAACGGTTGAAATACAGGCTAATTTTCATACTAAGGAAAATTACGTGGTTTTTAGGATTTAGATTATTTTGTTCTGAGGTACTTTTCGTGCTACGGAAAGAAGATAATTTCGAATGTTGTTACTTAGTAGGTACTTCTTTTATAGAAACATTATTGCCGACGTAGGTAGGTAGAATTAAAAACACCAGAATTATAGCGATACATTTCATCATCTTTATCATTTAGTTTCTGCACAAAGAACATAATAAACCGGTGTCAAGAATTTGCATGCAGAGTTTTCCTTAGTTCCGTCAAGGGTCGTGCCTTCTCTGCGAAACCTTGTGATCAAGGAGGGTTGGGTATGGAGAAGGTTTTTATGGGTTCTAACTTTCCCTTGTCAGGAATTAAACTAGTGGTGGGCGTTATTGCTACTTTTCCATAACGGTACGTTACGTTAGTTATGAAAAAATAACCGTTATTTTTTTCGGTTACAAAATAACCGTTATTTCTTTTCTGCTAACCTACAAAAATAATCGTTTCGTTTTTCAGTTACTTCCTACATGATAGTTTTTTTCCGTTTCTCGCCATTTTTTTCGGTTACAAAATAACCGTTATTTCTTTTCTGCTAACCTACAAAAATAATCGTTTCGTTTTTCAGTTACTTCCTACATGAAAGTTTTTTTCCGTTTCTCGCTATTTTTCGGTTGTCAGGTTATTCCGAGCACGCCACTTTTGATAAATAGCAGTTTTGCTAGTAAAATTGAACGTTAACTACTGCGATTCTTGTTTTGAAAAAAATGTTGGGGTAAAAAAATCTTTTTTAATTTAGCTCCATGGCACTTCCACATTTTACGATGTAATTTACTCTACTCCTTTTTCTGTTGATATAACATTCCCAGTCAAAAAATTCTTTGTTGCTTATGGATGTATTATTTTTATACCTCTTCTGCTCTTCACAAACTACGAGTATCTATAACGCACTGAGTTTTTTGAAAATTATATTTATGTATACCTACATAGTTTAAAAAGTCTCCTACACGAATATTATCGCAGTGATTCGTGAAGAAAACCTAGAGGATAAAATATCATTTCTACCCGATAATTAGATTGTATAAATACGAGATTGTACGATATAAATATATTGTCTTTTGTTCAATGCTAAGTTGCACTAGATATTGTCTTTTTTTCAATGCTAAGTTGCACTAGATACAATAATTTCTACAAGCCATTCTATAAAAATGAAGACCGGTCAACTTTGGAATTGATGTTTACACCATCCTATTCTTTAACCCCTAAAATCTTTTAAACGCTATCCTTCGTGCAATTTAATGTGGGATTCTCTATGTGGGCAAACCGATACTCCTCCAAGGTGAAGAAGGGAAAAAATCCATTATTTAGAAATTAATTAGAGAAGAAAAAATTTACTTCAGAGAATGAGTATACATAAAAAATAACACGTTGTAAGTAATACACATAGGCACTACAAATAATTATAGAAAAAAACGTTACAAATTAGGTAGGTATTGGCTTAAGCAATGTTTTCCAATATTGCACAGCTTCAGTCTTGTTAAAATCTGAAATCACATTTCTTTCAAACTCTTTGGAGCATGATCACTGACTGGTGTTAAAATATTCTTATTTATCTAAAATACAATAGTAGAAACAGTAGATTTCAAGGACTAAAAAACATGCTTTCCAAGACTATTGACTACAATCAGTTGTACCACAAAAATGTGAATTTGCGTTCAGGAACATGATCATTTCGATTTTCCTTGTAGTTAGCCGAGTACGCTTTTCCGAAATCAGGTTCCCGGACTTCGAAAATAATCGCTCGCAAGGAACTGAAGAGGCAACTATATTGCATCTGGTTCGAAATATTGAAGCGAGATTAGGATACACGTGCTGGTGTTTTTCCAATGGTTCATTATCGAAGATAATAAACCAAAAGTGGTCCAGACATAAGTCTGCCAGGATGGGGGAAATTGGAGCTCCCATAAAAATATTAATGAAATAGAATAACCGAAAAGAAATCGAGAACCTTACCTGAGTACAGCTACAGCCAGAAAAACGAGCCTCAACAGTTATGCGTTATAATATAACGCATGCGTTATTTTACAGGTCACGTTTTTTTCGGTTATTCCATAACCGAAAAAAACGTAACCTGTAAAATAACTGAAAAACTTCGAATAACAGAATAACCACTGTTATGTAACGGTTACATTGTAACCGATGCGCTGAGGCGATAACGTTTCGATTTTCGCTTACAAATACGAACGTTTGAACAAAAGACGAACATGATGAAGGATCACTGATGTTTCTTCATCAGCTGTCGACAGTATGGGAGTGACAATTTATTGTGATTGTGAGGCCAGAATAGCCGCAATATAGGAGCGAAACAAAATTTTAGGTGGTTTTATAACCGTTATTTTATCAATTGAATAACGGTTATAACGGTTATTTTAAAATAACCGGTTATTCATAACAGTTTCAGGTTATGCGACCCACCTCTAAATTAAACCGTCCTTGTTAACAACATACCCGAGGATTTTGAGTTTCCCAAAACCAAACCGACACTTTTCTGGCCTGAGCTTCAAGTTGGCTACTCGCAGCCGCATGAAGATTAGCTTTAGCTTCTCATAATGTGAGTCGAGGAACCACTAGCCATTCCTGATCTTCACTTAAAACCGTGAAACTAAGTAACGTGTTTATGTTGGCTGTTCACAAAGACTTCTAATCAACGCTGAGAGAGAGCGGGACGGAAATCCAAGGTTCGCCCGAGCCGAGGGATTAATCGTGCGTGGGTTTTACCTGCTCCCGGGACGGAATCCCAAGGCACCCGATCTGCCGTCGCCACAAAAATATCATCAAGGTAGAAACACACATTCTCCCAGAGTAGTCCCGCCAATACACATCCCATTGTACGACAGCATGAATTTGAAACACTAGATAACCCAAATGGAAATTTTTTGAACTGGCATGTCTCCCTGGTACAACGTCCTGATTTGGTGTTACCTGTTGACTCGAGTCAATACATGCAAGTTGAATGGAGACTCCTTTCACAGCATCGGCACTAGGGAAACAAGTAGATCCGCCTTGGATAGACCAACAAGAACGGTTTCCCAACAGATACCCTCTGATTTTCAGTCTCATACAGCTACCGCTGTCTGACTATTTCTACCGAGCATAATGCGGTATCTAACTGGGGCGTTGTCATTTGATTTAAACGCTTCACGTTCTGTCCGTGTCAGATTGAGTTCGGTAGAAAACAAAACATCGGGCTGAAAGAGAATGGAGAAGGCCCTGTCACTGAACTCCGTTCAGATGATTGTTAGCAGCTCGAACCATACAATTCTCTCCCGTCTCTGCCTCTTGTCCAATACCCCTTCTCCCTCTTTTCCAACAGAATCCTCGCCTTTCGCTTTTCGTTGTGAGGGTAGAGACACATTCGGAAAACGCCTTTTCATGGTAACATTGTGCCCGAACTTATCAAAGTGGACCGGAGTCAAGTCAAACATGAAACAATGAGGCAGGTCAGGGCATTGACCTTTCCTCACGAACCAGGGTTTGACTGAGGAACTTCTGACCTTCACCGCAACACTAATTTCGTTGCCAGACAGCACAATATGGCAGGTGCTAGTAAAGTTCAAATCAAATACCCACAAGACCTATCAATTTTACCAATTAAAAACTCTGCAAATTCTTGACACAACGGTTCATTATCTTCTTTGTACAGATCACCCTTCTGTCTAGATCACTAGGTCTAAATGTCTAGATCCTAAATGTTAGATTAATTATTATTATCAATTATCACTAATTATTAACAATTTTATCAAGTACCTAGTGAAAATTATTATAATTTATTGTTAGGTATTAATAATTGGTATTTATTATTAATAATAATTGTTATTCATTATGATTAATTATAACGATATAATTCTGGGGTTTTTAATGCTACGTCGGTAATAATTTTTCTATAAAAGAAGTACCTACCAACAAACATTCGAAATTACCTTCATTTCCGTAGCACGAAACGCACCTCAGAACAACAAACTCGACATCACTTAAGCCATATGATGTTCCAAAGAGCTTGTTAGTATGAAAATGGACCTGTATTTCAACAGTTTGAGTCATGATCGTGTTGTGAGGCACAATCTTTGAGCCGTCATTGTGAACGAACGGCTGGTCGTACAAAGCTGCGGATGGTCTTAAAAAATTCTACGGAACAAACTCTATCGAAATATGAAATAAAAAACATACCGTTCCATATGAATTTTTCGAGATATGGAATTTTCAAAATTTCAAAATTCGTTTTGAACCCCTTCCCCTTGACCTAGGGTTATGAAAAGTTTCGAGGATCATTGTGGGGCTGGTCCAAACCCAGAAACCAAATTTCGTAATTTTAACTCAACGCTAACTGGGCAAAGTGGCGCGGACGGCGGACGGCGTACGGCGGACGGCGTACGGCGGACGGACGGATTTTTTTTTATTCGATTTTCTGAATCTACGTATCTTGAAACGTAAACCAACAAATTTTGAGGGGGGGTTAAAAAAAATTTTTATCGAAGATAATAAACCAAAAGTATAACCTCCTTCAAAATTTGTTCCTTTACGTTTTAGGATGATATCTGCATATTATGCAGATTCAAAGAATCAAATTAAATAAAAAAATTGTATTGAAAGGGTTTCCTATCGGTTTTCTAGGTGATTTAGAATTGTGTTGTATTTTTCTTCATCTGAAGCATCGAGGTTTCCGGTAACGAATTTAATTAGGTACCGATCCTAAACCGTTAATCAATCCTCGGCGTTGCCGTTTTGGTAGGATTGATTCTGCAATTTTGGTTTACTACGATATCTTTGATAATGAACCATTGGAATCGACCAAAGAAAAAAATTTGTTAACCCCCCCTCAAAATTTGTTGGCTTAAGTTTCATGATACGTAGATTCAGAAAGTCGAATAAAAAAAACTCTGAAAATTCTTGACACAACGGTTTATTATTATCTTCTTTGTACAGATCACCCTTTTGTCTAGATTACTGAATGATAGATTAATTATTGTTATGAATAATTCATAATAATAATTAATCTATCATTAATTTAGCCTGTCGGGTCAATTTTCTAGGACTTGATAATAATTATTAATAATTAATGATGATAATTATTAATAATTAATGATGATAATTATCATTAAGAATTAATAATTATTATCAAGTAGTGTAAATTATTAATATTTATTGTTGGTTATTAATCATTTTTATGCTTCATTATAAATAATTATTATGAAACAGCTGAGCCAGTTTGAAAATTGACCCGAAAGGCTGCCTCACGATTCACTCGCATGTTGAGATTTTCGATCTGCTCCAACTTTGAGCCGTCATTGTGAACGAACGGCTGGTCGTACAAAGCTGCGGATGGTCTTAAAAAATTCTAAAATATAAAATCTATCTAAATATGAAATAAAAAATATACCGGTTGATGCAAATTTTTCGAGTTTTGAAATTTTCAAAATTTCAAAATTCGTTTTGAACCCGTTCCCCTTGACCTAGGGTTATGAACAAGCCATCCTCCGCACCACTTTGCCCAGTTACCGGTACGGGTTCCGACCACCTAGAGCAGGGGTGCTCAAACTTGAACTGCTGGCGATCTACCTCAATATTTTTAGACTACTTACGATCGACTCTGAGAGACTGCAAGTGTGTGTGATGCAGGGTTGTCGTACATACACGATACACCCTACCTACCTAGGTTAGGCGTACCGTAGCATATATAGATATTAGCTTCTGCACAATATAGGTACATTATTTTAGTCAAGGTTTGGGTTAGGTTTAGTTAGGTTCTTCTCTACAATATCAATGAAAAAACTCATAGTTATTCAAAATTGCGAGTTTATTGGTTGTTACAAAACAAAAGAGTTACATATGGTGTTAAACTTAACTAAGGAGTGGCTTTGGATGTTGAAGCGTGGAACTGCATGTCCTCTGCATACTTTTCATAAGATGGTACGTAACCACTGAGTGCTAATCGCAAGCATGATGACATATGATCGTCAGTTAGTCGATTGCGATATTTTGACTTAATTATCTTCATTTCAGAAAATGCAGACTCGCACAAGTAAGTTGACCCAAAAAATGCCGTCAGTTGAAGGGCGATTTGCCTTACATTCGGATATTTATCTTCAGATATAAAACACCAGAAATTTGTATCAGATGCTGTAGCTTTGAGATGTATATCTGATATAATCTGCACCAACTCATTTTCAACAGAACATGAGTTCATATTAAACTGACTTGCTATTTCAGTAGCTATTTAAGTAGCTCGTAATTCCTCAATGTTTTTACATAAAAAAGGATAACTCATAAATGATGCTATATTTTCCAATCATAAAAACGCATTTCGAATTGTCCCAAAATATTTGATAATTCAGCCTCATACGTATCATAATTCAACTGAATATGTTTCAGATCCTTTCTTTTCAGTTGATCTATCATAAGTTGCAATTTACTTTTGAATGCGTTTACTGCGCTAATCATCTCAATAATAGTTTTTCCTTTACCTTGAAGCTCCAAGTTAACGGTGCATTGTGATGTCAGTCAAAAATGCCAAATCATTTAGCCATTTTTAGTTTTTCAAAATCTGAGTGTCATCACCTCTTTCGTCTAGAAAAGCTGTTATTTCGGGCAATAATTCTTGAAACCTTTCTAGGAATTTTCCGCAACTCAACCAACTGACGTCCGTGTGAAGAACTAAATCAGTGTGTTCAGCTGACTCCCTATCTTCCAACTGCAACTGAAAGAGCCGCCGTTGCAAGCTACGTGCACGGATGGAATTCACAATTTTGGTTGCAATGCCCATAATTTCCTCCGTGTTTAAAACTTTTTAACACAAACCTTGTTGATGTATAATGCAATGGAATGAAAAAACTCTGCAAATTCTTGACACAACGGTTCATTATCTTCTTTGTACAGATCACCCTTCTGTCTAGATCACTAGGTCTAAATGTCTAGATCCTAAATGTTAGATTAATTATTATTATCAATTATCACTAATTATTAACAATTTTATCAAGTACCTAGTGAAAATAATTATAATTTATTGTTAGGTATTAATAATTTGTATTTATTAATAATAATTATTATTATTATTTATGATTAATTAATACGATATAATTCTGGGGTTTTTAATACTACGTCGGTAATAAAGTTTCTATAAAAGAAGTACCTACCAACAAACATTCGAAATTACCTTCATTTCCGTAGCACGAAACGCACCTCAGAACAACAAACTCGACATCACTTAAGCCATATGATGTTCCAAAGAGCTTGTTAGTATGAAAATGGACCTGTATTTCAACAGTTTGATTCACGATCCTGTAGTGAGGCACAATCTTTGAGCCGTCCTTGTGAACGAACGGCTGGTCGTACAAAGCTGCGGATGGTCTTAAAAAATTCTACGGAACAAACTCTATCTAAATATGAAATAAAAAACATACCGTTTGATCGGAATTTTTCGAGATATGGAATTTTCAAAATTTCAAAATTCGTTTTGAACCCCTTCCCCTTGACCAAGGGTTATGAAAAGTTTCGAGGATCATTGTGGGGCTGGTCCAAACCCAGAAACCAAATTTCGTAATTTTAACTCAACGCTAACTGGGCAAAGTGGCGCGGACGGCGGACGGCGTACGGCGGACGGACGGATTTTTTTTAATTCGATTTTCTGAATCTACGTATCTTGAAACGTAAACCAAAAAATTTTGAGGGGGGGTTAAAATTTTTTTTTCTTTGGGCGATTCCAATGGTTCATTATCGAAGATAATAAACCAAAAATGAAGGGAATTCTTCATTAGCTCGACACAATGCCACAAAACCGTTTTTGTTTCCAGTCATTGCTGGTGCTCCATCGGTTGTAATGCACACTAATTTATATATTGGTAGCTCGTAGTTTTTTACAAAATTGAAGAAAACGTCATAATATGACGTTTTCTTCAATTTTGTAAAAAACTACGATTGTCAAAAATTCTTCCTTAGCCAACATGTCATTGAATACCATCCGAATAAAAATACACAGCTGGGCAGTGTCTGTCATAACGGTGGATTCGTCGAACTGTAAAGAAAAGTATGTACATTCCATGATATCATGTTTTAGTTTATCTGCGATGTCCTGACTCATGACTTCAATACGCCTTGTGACAGTCGGACGAGATAACTGAAGTTCTCTAATAGCAGACATGATTTCTGTTTTATTTTTAAAATCTCCAAATAAAGTCTCACCCGCTTCAATAAATGCTTCCTTCACCACCGATCCATCTTCGAATGGTTTCTTGTGTTTCGCCAATATATGAGATATTTTAAATGACGCGATCGTAGCAGCTTTTGATTGTTTGGCTGGTCTTGTGAACATGGATTTTTTTCAAACAAGATATCAAATCACTTACTTTTCGTTTTCTTAATTCACTCTGTGGCGGAAAATCCTTTTCATAGTTTTTATGAACCGTTTTATGATGCCTCCCTAAGTTACCACGCTTAGGTATTGCAACTGACGCACGACAAATAACACAAATGCACTTATCCTTCACCATACAAAAGAAAAATTCTTCCTCCCAATCCTTATTAAAACGATACGTTTTAGATTTCTTCACTGCACTCATTTTCCACTATTTAATAATAAACTTTGTATCGACGTAGGATCGCCATCAAGTTACAATTCAGAATGACTCCAATTCCTGCAGGCGCAACATTTATATCGGCGTGAACGAAAGTCTCGAATGTTCCCGTCAAACGAGCCGCCCGAAACTAGACTGTACTGCCTCAAGATCCTTCCCTAAAAGAACTGGCAGCGGGAAATATTATTCAACATAGTTTGAAAAGGGAAAAACAAGTTTTGTAAAAAATCCCAATGCTCTAGTAGTCGACACCAGTGACCAACATTACCTTCAGTAGTCGACATGGTTTTGCACTAGTAGTCGAACTACATGTGTTAGAAGTATCTCTTGAGTCAGTAGTCGACAGGTTTCGTCATTCCATCGTTTTCACTTTTTTCGACTTCCATCTAAATAAAATACATTCAACTGTGAATCGGAACTTGAAAATAGATTAATATGATGTAATAAAGTAGTTATCAGACTTTTTATTTGCAAACAGCTCATTATCAGTCTCAAATTGCAATAAGTACTTAAGTAAAAAGGTATGAAAACTATAGTCGAAAACTCATTGTCAGAAAATTGACATTACAGTTGGGCTTAGGTACCTATTTACATAGTTTTTGACATTTTCATGTCTTTGCTTTGGCACATAAGCTGAAACGGGAAAAATTTGTTCCCTTGATTCACCCTTTCCCTCAGATCACGTCAGAACACAAGCGACCGGCGGGCCACTACGTCAGAGCCTATGACGCACGAGCGTATGACGTCAGACGGCTGGCAGGAGGCCAACTAGTACGTCAGAGCATATGACGCACGAGCGTATGACGTCAGACGGCTGTCAGGAGGACAACTAGTACGTCAGAGCCTATGACGCACGAGCGTATGACGTCAGACGGCTGTCAGGAGGCCAACTAGTTTGTCAGAGCCTATGACGCACGAGCGTATGACGTCAGACGGCTGGCAAGAGGCCAACTAGTACGTCAGAGCCTATGACGCACGAGCGTATAACGTCAGACGGCTGTCAGGAGGCCAACTAGTTCGTCAGAGCCTATGACGCACGAGCGTATGACGTCAGACGGCTGGCAGGAGGTGTGTAAAAATAAAAATTACTTATGCTAACTTTAGTCCAAATTAAGGGGAGTGTGTTGAAGTATTAATTTGTACTAATGTTGGCAGCACTGTCTTTTTTCCCTCCATTGGGGCTATCTCATCGGACGCCATTACTTACTTACATCTTGTGCTGTTCACTACTCGTTCCCTACATAAAATAAAATCCTTTTTCTCTTTCGTGATTGTTTTCACTTGAAATAATATAAAACCTTCAACAGGATCGCCATCAAGTTACAATTCAGAATGACTCCAATTCCTGCAGGCGCAACATTTATATCGGCGTGAACGAAAGTCTCGAATGTTCCCGTCAAACGCGCCGCCCGAAACTAGACTGTACTGTCTCTCGTTGTTTTTAGACTAGACTGTACTGTCTAGTCTAGAAACAAAACGGCTTTTCTTTGACAAGTGCCGCGCGTTCCTTTGATAAAGCCACCTTTTGCCGCAAGCAGTGTTATTTTATTACGTAATACATTTTTGTAGTTTAGTTACCTACCTACTTATTAAAATTTTTTTTCTTCTCGAGATCTACCCAAAAAGCACTCGCGATCGACCGTTTGAGCACCCCTGACCTTTTCGGCGTTTTAGAAGTGATTTGAGGTCTTCTCTAAGGTCTATTTCAGCCTTAATAATGAACATAATGTACATAACATCCTTGAAACAATTCTGGATCTGAGTTGTACGGATTGCTTGCAGGAACTCTGGGGAAAGTGCACCTCAGTTGCCTTGAGAAGTGGCTCAACTTCTGCGGGCGGCAGTATTGCGAAATCTGCAAGTTCCATTTTCAAGTTAAAAAGACGCGAAGATATGGGATAACCCAATCCATAAGGTAGGTACATCAATTTGGAGGGAAGTGTCAACGCACTAATATATGGATCATTCAATTCTATTGTCGAAATTCGAATAAGTACAATGTCATGTTGTCAATAGTGAGATTGGAGATGTAAAACGAACTGCATATTAACCATAAGAATTTAAACGAACCACTACCTACTTTAGAAGAAATAAATTTTACATCGATCTCATTCTTCGAGTCTCCAGTGACCTTCGAAATTTGAGCTACGGTTGCATACTGTCAATCTAAGGTTAGGGAAATTTAAAAAAGAAAATGTTTTTGAACTACATTTCCACTCTACGAACCTGATTTTTGTTTTGTTGAGTCTGTATTCAAAAACGAACTGCTCTTATGATTAGGTCATAAATTAATTTTTTTAATTGAAGAAATATTGCCTCTTTTAGTTGGGATAAAGTTGTTTCTGCACTAATGAGTATAGAGAAACTGGTTTTGTTTTTTGCCAAACACCAAATCAGACAGAATGACTGCTCTGCACCATCTTTTCGGCAGTTACTCAAACGCCAACACAAATACTCAAAACGTCAAATAAATTAGGAATGTTGTGTAGATTCCAGTTTAAAAACTGAAACCATTTTCTGAAAATTTTGTTGAACAAATTCCTGAAAATTGTTCGAAAATCAAATCATCCACAACTACTAGCTTGGTCTAGAATTATACAAGAATTTCACCCGAACAAAAACACAAACCGATTGACACAAAAAACAGTTGAGGATGGCCATCGATAGTCGATAGTATCAAAATATCGATATTTTTCATCGATATAGGTATCGATAGTGCATAGTCCGATAGTATTGGGTATCGATACTTGAGTAACCGATAGTTTCTGACGATATTTTGTTTTATCCAAATTTTTTTACGAATGTAGGAATTAGTTTTCTTGAGGTTCGGTCTGGTGAATAAAAAACTTTGCAAATTCTTGACACAACGGTTTATTATCTTCCTTGTGCAGATCACCGTTCTGTCTATACCAGACTGTATTGCAAATCGGCACCATACCATATTCTCACCGTACTCATACCATACGAATTTCTTTCCTATCATACCATACTGTATTATACCAAATCTTACATACAATAATATACCATACCATACTCATACCATGTCATACAAACCGACTGAATAATGAAATGTTATCCATTTCAGACCTATATTTAAAATTTCAAGTATCTAGCTCATCATCAACATTTAATTTGTTTAAACAAATAGGTATTATTTAAACAATTTTACAGACAAGAAACCGAGTGAATATTGCATTGTGATCCAGTTCTGACCTATTTTTAAAATTTCAAGTCAATAGCTCATCATCAAAATTTAATTTGTATTATTACAAAAAGGTATTATTTAAACAATTTTACAGATGAGAAACCGAGTAAATATTGCAATGTGGTCTATCCCCGACTCACGGTTAAAATTTCTAGACTGTAGTTTACCGGGAAGATGAAAAAAGGTAGTTTTATTCTGGGCGTCTGGGGGTTGGGTCACATAACGGCCGTTTTTGACGCGAAGGTTTAGTGTTTTTCCTAAACCTTTGCGCGCTCACTGTGAACGAACAGCTGGTCGCACAAAAATCCAATTGGTCTTAAAAGATTCGGATTTTTCAGGTCATTCAAAAGTTAACTAAAAATTACACCGTTTCATGAGAATTTTTAGAGATATGACATTGTCGAAATTTCAAAGTTCGTTTTAAACCCCTTCCCCTTGACCTAGGGTTATGAAAAGTTTCGAGGACCATTGTGGGGCTGGTCCAAACCCAGAAACCGAATTTCATAATTTTAACTCAACGCTAACTGGGCAAAGTGGCGCGGACGGCGTACGGGGGACGGCGTACGGCGTACGGGGGACGGCGTACGGCGGACGGACGGATTTTGGTTTATTATCTTCGATAATGAACCATTGGAATCGCCCAAAGAAAAAAAATTTTTAACCCCCCCTCAAAATTTGTTGGTTTACGTTTCAAGATACATACGTAGATTCAGAAAATCGAATAAAAAAAAACTCTGCAAATTCTTGACACAACGGTTCATTATCTTCTTTGTACAGATCACCCTTCTGTCTAGATCACTAGGTCTAAATGTCTAGATCCTAAATGTTAGATTAATTATTATTATCAATTATCACTAATTATTAACAATTTTATCAAGTACCTAGTGAAAATGATTATAATTTATTGTTAGGTATTAATAATTCGTATTTATTATTAATAATAATTGTTATTAATTATGATTAATTAATTCGATATAATTCTGGGGTTTTTAATACTACGTCGGTAATAATTTTTCTATAAAAGAAGTACCTACCAACAAACATTCGAAATTACCTTCATTTCCGTAGCACGAAACGCACCTCAGAACAACAAACTCGACATCACTTAAGCCATATGATGTTCCAAAGAGCTTGTTAGTATGAAAATGGACCTGTATTTCAACAGTTTGATACACGATCGTGTTGTGAGGCACAATCTTTGAGCCCTCATTGTGAACGAACGGCTGGTCGTACGAAGCTGCGGATGGTCTTAAAAAATTCTACGGAACAAACTCTATCTAAATATGAAATAAAAAACATACCGTTCTATATGAATTTTTCGAGATATGAGATTTTCAAATTTTCAAAATTCGTTTTGAACCCCTTCCCCTTGACCTAGGGTAATGAAAAGTTTCGAGGACCATTGTGGGGCTGGTCGAAACACATAAAAAAAATTTCGTAATTTTAACTCAACGCTAACTGGGCAAAGTGGCGCGGACGGCGTACGGCGTACGGCGTACGGCGTACGGCGTACGGCGGACGGACGGATTTTTTTTTATTCGATTTTCTGAATCTACGTATCTTGAAACGTAAACCAACAAATTTTGAGGGGGGGTTAAAAAAAATTTTTCTTTGGGCGATTCCAATGGTTCATTATCGAAGATAATAAACCAAAATCCGTCCGTCCGCCGTACGCCGTACGCCGTCCGCCGTCCGCGCCACTTTGCCCAGTTAGCGTTGAGTTAAAATTACGAAATTTTTTTTATGGGTTTCCACCAACCCCACAATGGTCCTCGAAACTTTTCATAACCCTAGGTCAAGGGGAAGGGGTTCAAAACGAATTTTGAAATTTTGAAAATTTCATATCTCAAAAAATTCATATAGAACGGTATGTTTTTTATTTCATATTTAGATAGAGTTTGTTCCGTAGAATGTTTTAAGACCATCCGCAGCTTTGTACGACCAGCCGTCCGTTCACAATGAAGGCTCAAAGATTGTGCCTCACTACAGGATCGTGAATCAAACTGTTGAAATACAGGTCCATTTTCATACTAACAAGCTCTTTGGAACATCATACGGCTTAAGTGATGTCGAGTTTGTTGTTCTGAGGTGCGTTTCGTGCTACGGAAATGAAGGTAATTTCGAATGTTTGTTGGTAGGTACTTCTTTTATAGAACAATTATTACCGACGTAGTATTAAAAGACCCAGAATTATATCGTATTAATTAATCATAATTAATAATTATTATTATTAATAGTAAATACGAATTATTAATACCTAACAATAAATTATAATAATTTTCACTAGGTACTTGATAAAATTGTTAATAATTAGTGATAATTGATAATAATAATTAATCTAACATTTAGGATCTAGACATTTAGACCTTGTGATCTAGACAGAAGGGTGATCTGTACAAAGAAGATAATGAACCGTTGTGTCAAGAATTTGCAGAGTTTTTTTTTATTCGATTTTCTGAATCTACGTGTCTTGAAACGTAAACCAACAAATTTTGAGGGGGGGTTAAAATTTTTTTTTCTTTGGGCGATTCCAATGGTTCATTATCGAAGATAATAAACCAAAATCCGTCCGTACGCCGTACGCCGTCCGCGCCACTTTGCCCAGTTAGCGTTGAGTTAAAATTACGAAATTTGGTTTCTGGGTTTGGACCAGCCCCACAATGATCCTCGAAACTTTTCATAACCCTTTGTCAAGGGGAAGGGGTTCAAAACGAATTTTGAAAATTTGAAAATTCCATATCTCGGAAAATTCATATAGAACGGTATGTTTTTTATTTCATATTCAGATAGAGTTTGTTCCGTAGAATTTTTTAAGACCATCCGCAGCTTTGTACGACCAGCCGTTCGTTCACAATGACGGCTCAAAGATTGTGCCTCACAACACGATCATCATATGGCTCATATGGATCATCATATGGCTTAAATGATGTCGAGTTTGTTGTTCTGAGGTGCTTTTCGTGCTACGGAAATGAAGGTAATTTCGAATGTTTGTTGGTAGGTACTTCTTTTATAGAAAAATTATTACCGACGTAGTATTAAAAACCCCAGAATTGTATCGTATTAATTAATCATAATTAATAATTATTATTATTAATAATAAATACAAATTATTAATACCTAACAATAAATTATAATAATTTTCACTAGGTAGGTACTTGATAAAATTGTTAATAATTAGTGATAATTGATAATAATAATTAATCTTACATTTAGGATCTAGACATTTAGACCTAATGATCTAAACAGAAGGGTGATCTGTACAAAGAAGATAATGAACCGTTGTGTCAAGAATTTGCAGAGTTTTTTACAAATATCTCTGATAGGGAAGTCATAGTGGGGCAATTTAGAGCGAATAATGAAATCGTGTCTTAAGACAAAATTCAATCCATCTCTGATGTCAAATGTGACAATTTTGAGTCATCTACATTTCATTCTGACGGCCTCACGATAACCTTTGCCCCGAAAAAAGGACCATGAAAACTGCCCATGACCTAATTGAGAACCGAAAAGAACCAATTTCCTACAGCACTTACACGTTGCACAACCCTAAAATAAAGTTTCTATGAAGAGAAAAAAAGTGACGGCCGTGAACCTTTAGCAAACGTGCGAAACATATTGTTGCACAGGGTCCAATCAACGACAGAGCTTCCTACATCCGACTGAACTCCACCAAATCGACAATAGGATTAGCATTTCGATTGGGGGGCCCTTTCGACCGGAACCAATCGGAACGATAGCCGGCCCTTTTATACGATATCCCCGGCCATTAAATTAGGTAATTAAATTTAACAACTTTTGTGAGATTCGGCAGCTTGCAGGATTTGTTTTGGAAGAGTAGTGATCCTCAAAACTACACTTGTCGCTAACTACCCTTTTTTTTAAATTTTCATTTCTTGATCTGTTATTGCGGTTTAAAAAGAAACTTGTGAACATTGAAAGTGCATTAGACTTGAAGAAAATTTAATGCTGATTTCAAAACTGTGATGGAACGTTGAAAAAAAGGTGGGAAAGCAGAGAAAACCAACACGGTTTTCTCGAAATAACCTTTGAAAGGGCATATCTGTGGAACGGAATGAGATAGAAACATGCGGTAGGCGGCGTTTAACTACATTTTTGATCTAGTTTCTCGATCTTGCGTATTGTCATCTACTTGCGATACACCCTGTAAAGAACAGCACAGCCTCAAGCCCTCCCAACCCCTTCCTAGCTAACCCCCACCTTCCTTAACCTTCTCAAGTCAAGAGATAACTGTGGATAATCGATACCATATTTAGAGGATTTTCAAGCTTTTCTTACGCGTCTCAGCCCCTCTTCTGCCTCACCAGACGCCCCCTAGTCCATTTTGACATCCCAAAGCCACCCTTGTGGAGTGGTCAACCAACCCCAGTCGTCGTTCACCTTTCCAAGCCTTTCTTAAGCATTCCAAGCTCCTTTCTGCCTCTCAAGGAGCGCCCCAGTAATTTGAAACGGTTTAAAGGCACCCTTGAGAAGTCCTCCACCATCCCCAGTCATCCAACACAAACCCATGCTTTTCCTGAGCATCTCAAGGCCTCTTCAGCCATCAATATTGAGTTATTCTTATTTTTACGAAGTGAACTTAATTTCTTGATTGTGCACGGCACGCTATTAATAAGTGTTAGTCAAGGTGTCGTTAAATGCAAGTAATATAGCAAAATTTGTCATTTAATGACAAACTACCATCTGTTTTTGATGTTATACGGTAATGGAGGGCGAATTTAAGCTCGAGCATCTAATTATCTTTTCTCTGCAGGATCTGGGTTAGGCACCCTCGCCATAGAATACACCTCCGCTCGGATCTCATCATCGGTTTCATCCTCACGCTCATCACGGTGGCTCTATGTTGCATTTGCGCTTTTGGAGTGAGGTATACATATTAATCTACTTTGTCTTTTGCATGGATGAACATTTACATTTTCAAGTTACCACTAACGGTAGTTGAACGTGAAACTGGGGACAACTCGTGTAGTATTCATACGACGGAAGACTAAATTTGAGTATGTACCTATTCTATCATTGAAAAGGGGCTTGGGTCCACCCGTGCCCATTCAGGCAACTCGTTCTCTCTGTCTGGCCTTCTATTCATCAGTATTCGCCTTCCTATTCACTAAATCCGTTGCCAGCCCCCCTCTGTTGTCCAGATCCCCTTTTTCGCGGTCTGTGGTCAGCGGGACCTTCAAAAGATGGGCGATCCGGGTGCGAGAGGGTCGGTCTGTGTGTTGCCGTTTGCGATTTGGAAGCTGGTACTTGAAAAAGAAGAAAAAAAAGGCTGCAGTGTGCCGTTGACAGTGGGCGATCCAGTGCGGGCCAGAGGCAACACAGATAACATAATAACATACTGGTTTTGCAAGAAGAAATTTTCCATTTATAGGTGGTAGAGGTTGTCACAGTGTGGCATGGAGGCAGATATTACTACGATTCAAATTGATCAATGATTTCCAAAAGCCGTTAGTTCATTTGTTGGAGAGAAAAAAGTAGTTGTCGCTATCGTTGACCTTAGCTTCAATTCTGACTCACTTTTAGGGTCTAAAACTGTTAGAAACAACGAATATAGATATAGAAAGGTTGATACGGTTCCAAACCCAACATCGCTTCGAAAAAGGTTAACGCAAGTGCAGCCGGAACGAAATCATGGCAACCCATTTCGTATTTGAAAAATCGTGTATCTTTACTTCATGAACGCCTGCTGCCAACAGCGATTCCAGTCAGATGCAAATGTTATTGAGATGTAATAATAATACAATAAAGTGTGTTGGGTCTTATCTTCCTGACCAGTGATTCCCGAAAGCGGATTAGCGAATTTTCAAAATTTTTCATCTTTCGTGCGATGCGAACCTACCGTACAAAATTGTTGAGCACCGAGCTTTCATTAGAATGCTCAAAACTGCAGCTCTTCGCATCAATGAAAAATATTTCAAAGTTACAGGAGCATAAATGGAAAATTTCTCAAAGTGGATAGTTTTTCAGTGAACACAGGCCCTTATAAAACGAGGAGTTTTCTCGGAGTAACAATCAATTTTTTGGGTAACCAGCGGCTTTCAACTCTCAGGATTTTCGAGGTTTCTGAGAGTCACACACCCGACTCGATTAGAGACCAAATTTATGTTTTATTAAATGAGTGGCTTTTTGGTAAAGAACTAGTTCATGTAGTAGTAACTGATGGTGCTGCTAACATGGTTAAAACAATGGTACTCGCCTTTGGCAGAAAAAAATGCTTGTAGATCTATTTGAAACCGATATTGGGCCGTAAGATCGATATATCGAATGGTAGGCATATATTTCGATAATATCGATGTCCCATCTCTGGTAAAAACATCTCTAGTGCTCCTCTTTCATCTGAACGAAGGGTTCTCGAATTTAAAGGCGTTAAAAACCCCATTACGGTGTCAAAGTCCGCTGTTTCCACATTTAGATGTTAACTGATTTTATTGGGGTTAAAAATAATAATAATATGTTAGAATGAAGAACGCCTCACCTCAAAATTGTCGCCGCCCCCCCCCCCCCAATACGTTTCATATTACCTAGGTAGGTATGTGTAATATTTATAAATAGTGCCAATCATCATGGTTTTGGGAAGGTGTGAAATCATGGAATCGAAATTGGAAGAAATGGGATCCGTCCATCAATTAGGTACTTGATCGAGATGAAGGAGAGAATTGGGATTGTTTGCTCAACGCCGTGCTAGGCTGGCGTACATAACTTACTGTTACAGTCTGTCGTCATTCGAGGAGAAGGGTTCAACAATGGGAGAACCATCCTCAGGTAAGTTGGTAATTAATAGAACCATGAAAAACCATAATGCAATGACGTAGATTTAAAAAAAAATACTGATATATGATTAGGTACCTACCTACCTAATTAGGTAATAATTCTTATTTAATTTATAGGATTTGTTTTACCTCCAAAAATATTTGGAAAACGAATTTTTAGCACTTGGGTGAGGTGTTTTTCCTCCAAAAGCAGCTTCGAAATGAACTTATCTTTTTGAAACTGAAACTTATGTAATTTTTAGAGTTTTTATCGATGTACATACTTACTCCCGAAAACCTGGGTCGAAATAATGTTCTGGAGTGAAGTTATAGCGAAGTTCATACTGAGAACTTTGAAGCTGATTTCTGAAAATCGCACTTTTCGAGGCGAGGCGTTCTTCATTCTAACGGCAGAGTAATGCTCTGCATCTTCTGGAACATTAGCCATTTTTTATTTTGCGTTTTTCTCTTGTAATATAGTTAACGGCGTTTGGAAACTGACAACTCAATCATGTTCATACTGGGCCATCTGGAGCCTCATGACTGCTGCTCCTCCAAAACCCATCAAAATCAGCCTTGATTATACGACGAGCGTCTAGCATTTCTTATTTATGTAGAGAGTGTCCTTGATTCAAGTGCCATAATTTGTTGAACGATTGAAAGTAAACATGTGGCAGGTACTTCATCAGTGAAGGGGTGAAGCTCGGTATTCCTGCCATGTACTCGGAAGGCGTCATACTCATATTCATGGCCATTTTCGTTCTCGGATACTCCGTCACCATCTACCTGATGTGCAAGGATCACGTGGTGCCATGGTACAGGTATGTAATGACAATCGATGGCTCAATAACGATTACTACTGTCTGACTCAATCGTAAGCTCACGTGGGTACTGTATTAGGGATAAACTAGGGATCATACCTTTGGCAAGCCACTGGTTTTCACCCAATGCCCGTCAGTACAATATCCCTCCGATGATAACACTGTCACGATGGCCTGATTGCAGTTTGTCATTTACCTACTTCGACCTTCAGCTTGACAGTGGGAATACGTTCGTTGGTATCGCAAGCTTGAAATGAATAATTATTATAATTACAATCTTTGAAATAAGGAAAAATTAGTCACTCAGCAATGTTCAACCTAACCTGGGTCAAGATACTGTGCGCGCTAGATGAGTGAAATTGACTCCTATTCACCTATTAGGTTCAAATATGGAAGAATGTTCATTTCTCATAGTGTCAGCAAAGGTTTTGGTACTTCAATGGATGTGGTTGAAATAATTCTAATAAATTCTACCAGGAAATTCCAAATTTGTTCAAGCTGTTCTGATTGCGTTTCAGTATGCTTGATTTTGTTCCATAGACATAATTATGTCACAATTCTGGGATTCCTATATTATGGATTGAATTTGACAGACGAAGTGAACTCTTTCTAATGCATATAGAACGTTTAGGGAATCACTGACAATAACTGAATTCCTAACTGACTCTTACTTGTCATAGCAAAGTTTTGTTTAAAGAACTCAGCCTTAGTATGGACCTATCGAGTACCCCTCGAAATTGGGGAAATGTCACTTCCGTCAAAATCTTGAAAAAATCTGGCATCAGCAAAACACCTAATCCTCCACTCAAGTATCCTCCCTCCTCTCCGTCAGGCACCCTCAAACGCACATTATACAATGACAACGATGTATTGAGGATGAAGATCTAATGACATGCGGTCAATAATAAAATTTATTATTGACCGCAAGCATTTAATGCTTGCATAATAAAATTTATTATTATGCAAGCATTTAATGCTTGCATACGAGTCTGCGACACATTGGGACATTTTATGTCTTTAAAGAAGGGATTCAAGGGCCTTCGAACTATACTACATCACCTACCCCAGTAGCGTAGTTGTTATACTTAATTGAAAGGTTCATCATAAATTGTGAAGTTTGCATTCATCTTGACAATATAAATTATTAAGAATGATCACCTGTGTGTAAACAATTATTTAAACAATCACACTCATACCGCAGCTTGTTGGCCACGCACTCCGCAGTGGTTAACGTAATATGGTTAGGTAAATCGAGAGCTATCCAACGAGTAGTGAACGATTTTTGTACGATGATAACTGGCGAAGATAAAGTTCCGTAGCAACGAATCGGTTGTAGCGTAAATCATCAGAAACTCCGCTCTCCGCGTTAACGTTTTATACAAGTATTAGTTGCTTGTGGAAGTAATAAAAACGTCTCGCAATAGCGCCAAGGGGAGATTTCGAAAGGGGTACGGTGCTTGTGAAGTGGTTAAGCTTTTCATTATACTTAGCTCCTTAATGAGGAAAAGGGCGGGCGGGGAAAGTGGATATCATAACTTTTTCCGGCCGCTGAAGAATGATATTTGCGAGGCGGGGTGATTTTTACACGGAGTGTTTTTTGGAGGGATATCACATCTTTTTGTTGTTGAAGTGGGTCATTTTATAAAGAAGGTCTATGCGAAATTTCAAGTCGATTGGTCCTTTTACCCAGGCTGTAGACTCGTCAAAGTTGCCAAAATTAGCCTAAATTTCAGGTTTTTTGTTTCTAAAAGTTTTTTGGGTTGAGATAATGAGTTAAACTTTCAAAAGGCACTGGCTGATGTTGAAACGAAGCTCTGTGCAAAATTTCAAGTCAATCCGTGAAGGTGGAAAGGCCTAATTAAGGCCTAAACTGATTAAGGAGAAGAAGAACAGGTAAGGGTGAAAAACCGGGTTTTTGAAGTTATATAACTCGGCTCCCTTTAAAGATATCGACTTGAATCTTTCAAAAGGCACTTGCTACACTTGAAACGAAGCTCCGTGCAAAATTTCAAGTCAATCGGCGAAGGTGGAGAGGCTGTAGCCTTGACCGACTGAAAAAAGTAGAAAAACATGGTAATTGGTTTTTGAAGTTATATAACCCGGCTCCCTTCAGACCTAGCGACTTGAAACTTTCAGGGCTTTCTCTTATCCACACCAAAAAGATCCAAACCAAATTTCAAGTAGATCGGTCAACTAGGAGCCGAGATATGGCCAAAATTAGCCTAAATTACCCTAAATTTTAGTTTCTTGTCCCTAATTTTTTTTTTTGGTTGAGATAATGGGTTATTTTGTTCAAATGGCACTGAGACATGCTATAAAGAAGGTATGTAAAAAAATTCAAGTCGATTGGTCCTTTTACCCAGGCTGTAGACTCGTCAAAGTGGACAGAATTTTCCTAAGGTTTCTGGTTTTTTGTTTCTAAAACTTTTTTGGGTTGAGATAATGGGTTAAATTTTATATAAGGCTCTGTCTCAAGGTTAAATGAAGCTCTGTGCAAAATTTCAAGTCAACGGTCAACGTGGAGAGGCTCCAGCCTTGCCTGTCTGAACAAGGAGAAGAAGAAGGAGAAGGAGAAGAAGGAGAAGAACAATCTAAGGCCGAAAAACCGGGTTTTTGAAGTTATGTAGCTCGGCCCCCTTTAGACCTATCGATTTGAAACTTTCAGAGCTTTCTAATATACACTTAAAGAAGACCCACACTAATTTTCAAGTTGATCGGTCAAATAGGAGCCGAGATATGGATACCTCGAAAACGCGTTTCGTGACGTCCGGTAAACATACACTCGACAGCGTTCGTTTTCTCAACTTCTTTGCTTGGCGGGGCGGAACGCTACCGCGTTCCTAGATACATTCAACTGTGAATCGGAACTTGAAAATAGATTAATAAGATGTAATAAAGTAGTTATCAGACTTTTTATTTGCAAACAGCTCATTATCAGTCTCAAATTACAATAAGTACTTAAGTAAAAAGGTATGAAAACTATAGTCGAAAACTCATTGTCAGAAAATTGACATTACAGTTGGGCTTAGGTACCTATTTACATATGTTTTTGACATTTTCATGTCTTTGCTTTGGCACATAAACTGAAACGGGAGAAATTTGTTCCCTTGATTCACCCTTTCCCTCAGATCACGTCAGAACACAAGCGACCGGCGGGCCATTACGTCAGAGCCTATGACGCACGAGCGTATGACGTAAGACGGCTGGCAGTAGGCTAACTTTTTTTTTTTTTTTTTTTTTTTTTTTTAAATGCATTTATTCCAAAAATACAATACATAAAATACATACTGCTTAGTGCTACTTAATGCTACTCCCCTCTTTAAGCAGAGCTTGTGCTGAGGGGAGGAGTCGAATCCTCGCAGACAAATATGAATGAAACAATAGATACAAATTTTCAAAAATAAATACAAACTTTCCAAAAATAAATACAAACTAGTACGTCAGAGCCTATGACGCACGAGCGTATGACGTAAGACGGCTGGCAGGAGGCCAACAAGTACGTCAGAGCCTATGACGCACGAGCGTATGACGTTAGACGGCTGGCAGGAGGCCAACAAGTACGTCAGCGCCTATGACGCACGAGCGTATGACGTAAGACGGCTGGCAGGAGGCCAACAAGTACGTCAGAGCCTATGACGCACAAGCGTATGACGTAAGACGGCTGGCAGGAGGCCAACTAGTGCGTCAGAGCCTATGACGCACGAGCGTATGACGTAAGACGGCTGGCAGTAGGCTAACTAGTACGTCAGAACCTATGACTCACGAGCGTATGACGTAAGACGGCTGGCAGGTGGCCAACAAGTACGTCAGAGCCTATGACGCACGAGCGTATGACGTAAGACGGCTGGCAGGAGACCAACTAGTGCGTCAGAGCCTATGACGCACGAGCGTATGACGTAAGACGGCTGGCAGGAGGCCAACAAGTACGTCAGAGCCTATGACGCACGAGCGTATGACATAATACGGCTGGCAGGTGGCCAACTAGTGCGTCATACGACAAGACCTTTTATGTCTCTGCGCCCCCTCCCACACCCACACCTCGTACTTCATTTTGGTTTATTATCTTCGATAATGAACCATTGGAATCGCCCAAAGAAAAAAAAATTTTAACCCCCCCCCCCCCTTAAAATTTGTTGGTTTACGTTTCAAGATACGTAGATTCAGAAAATCGAATAAAAAAAATCCGTCCGTCCGCCAAACGCCGTCCGCCGTCCGCGGCACTTTGCCCAGTTAGCGTTGAGTTAAAATTACGAAATTTTTTTTATGGGTTTCGACCAACCCCACAATGGTCCTCGAAACTTTTCATAACCCGAGGTCAAGGGGAAGGGGTTCAAAACGAATTTTGGTACGACATGGTATGACTATGGTATGGTATATTATTGTATGTATGATTTAGTATAGTACAGTACGGTATTATAGGAAAGAAATGGTATGAGTACGGTGAGAATATGGTATGGTGCCGATTTGCAACACAGTCTGGTATAGACAGAAGGGTGATCTGCACAAGGAAGAATTAACCGTTGTGTCAAGAATTTGCAGAGTTTTCATTTATGTGCCATAGTAAAGACATAAAATGTCAATATATCCCCGCCGAAAAGTTGGTGGCCATTGGGCAATAATGGTGGGCTACTCCCAGACAACTACTATTATTTGCTGATTTTGGCTCTAGAGGCTCTGAACCCCCTTGTGTCCTCCGCTGCTTGTTGTGGGCGAGTGTAAGCTGAGCCCGAATTCGGGGTAGCCGATGTAAACTGAGCCCAATCTTTCCCACTTGCCCAACCCCTTGATATGTAAACTCAGCCCAGGATGCACACACACTCGTAATCTTCTCAACTCATGTCACTTTAATCTCAGCCCAAGGAACCAGTTAAAAGTAGCCGTTCATTCCACCAAATTTTATTATGTTTTTATTATGCGT
The DNA here is from genome assembly GCA_963920205.1 of Stenodema calcarata. Classification (NCBI taxonomy): domain Eukaryota; kingdom Metazoa; phylum Arthropoda; class Insecta; order Hemiptera; family Miridae; genus Stenodema; species Stenodema calcarata. The sequence continues at coordinate 1,841,337 of OY986056.1, read as the reverse complement.
ATGTTTTTATTCTGCAACCCAGTCCACTTGATCTACTCGTATATGTACAACTAATCTATATGGGGAACTAATCAGTTGATTGGGGGATAAACCCTAGGAACTAGTTAAAAGTAGCCGTTCATTCCGTTCGTTTTATTAACAGTATTAATATAAAATTGATATTACAAAAATAATAATGATAATTATCATTAATATTATATATCATTAATTATATTATTTAAATATTTAAATATTATTCATGATAATTATCATTAATATTATCATTATTAATATTAATGATTTATGGCTTTATGTAGTTTGGGTACCCGTTCACTTGGAGAAACTGAACCTGGGGCTGGGCTGAGATTACAACTCGCATCGATGAGCGATTAGAGGCCTGGGCTGAGTTTACATTTAGATAAGACAGTCTGACCCTCGGTCCACCGCGCTTGTGCCGAGATTACACCCACCACTGCTTGTAACACCCTCTTTCCCGTCGACGATTTTGATATGAAAATATCTGGGTTGGTACCTAAGATCATGTTCCATGCTAATTAGGTCATCCACTTACTTAGTAGGTTCTTAAATTCTTGCGCACACTGTGATGTTGAAACCAACAATCAAGTTTGAATAATTAAAAAAAAAAAAAAAAATCAATAAATAGGTGAAAATAAATATGTGGAGAAAGAGAAGAGGATTAGGATCGAGTCATTGGGAACGAGTATAAAAACACCCTTCTGATGTGTGTAGCATATCAAATTGACGTGCTCGCTTTCCTGATGTACGAGTAATTTGAATAATACTTGAGAACGTTCCCATTTTTCAGATGGTGGTCGAGGAGCCTGGTCATCAAAATCATCGTGATCGAGTCGTCGGGACGGAGGGAGGTCCTCGAGACCAAAAGCAAAACTAAAATTAAAAGTCTCTTGTCCCATTTGTCGCACAAAGAGCACTCGTCCACGTGCAACGTGTCGGAAACGAGACCGCCGAGCCCCGTCGGACCCCCAATCGTTCCTGTCAGCGTTTGATCAACAAAGATGACCTTCGATCTCAAATTTGATTCAATTAACATTTGTTAACACATAAGCGAACAAAAAGTCCGACTTTTGTTGCGCTTTCATTAAATCCGGATTTGTTCTGATATTGTTGGAGGAATCTATGACGATCTTTGGATAGACAATTTTTGGCCTGATTCATTCTATTGTTTTTTGTTTTACATAGTTACGTGCCAAATTTTGGACCAACGCATTGCCATGTAACATAAGTGCCTATCGACCCTCTGAACGAAGAGTCAATATTTTTCTTCAATTATTTCATGTAGTTATGGAACCGGTGCACAGTGGGGCAAAACGGCTGTTTTCCGTGAAAAAAAAAACCCTATAAAAACTTTACTTTCACTTTTAAAAATTTAAAAAAAAATCACACTTGGTCTTGATGAATAAATACTTATTTTACGAAGTCAGTCGGTCACTTTGACCTAATTCACATGGGTCAATTGACCCAACAACTCACTATTTCTTACTGCAATTCTACCTCTTTATGAGATACATAGCCGGCAATGTTACCAATCGATTCTACATAAAACTCAATTCTACCATCTACCATCCACTTTTAGAGCATACTAAGATTGACCCACTACAGGTTAAGTATTGATTGTAGAGGATCAATCGCAATATGCTCTAGAAGTAGATGGTAGAACATTAAAATTGAGTTTTGGGGTGCTGAGTAAAAGAGAGAACTCTCCAAGGTCCAAATAATTGTACACAATCTCTCGAGAAAATATTTAAGTAGGTACATAATTTATATATAATTAATGAGAGTATGTCAGGGTACCTGAAGGGAAGTTGAATAGACTTCTGTTGTACTAAATCGGCCACAAAAATGAAAAGAGATTGAAAATGGTAAAAAACACAACAAATGAAATCACTCTCTGCTTGTAATGAATAAATTTCAATTTTCTTTTAAAATAGCCTAAAATTACTTCTGTAATAATTACAGAAGTATTTATTATTAAGTGAATTATTATTATTAAGTGAATTATTCACAGCACGCCAAGTTTAATTTTTCTGAAATTGAATAATAATGATTTTTTTAAAATTATTTGTGAATTATTCAGAGAATTTGTACAATGATAAATATTTGCTTGAACAACCTGGCTTGAAACAGACCGTTCTAAATTAATTTTTAATGAAAAATCCTGATAAAATCAGCCAATTTATCGGCTACGAAACGGTCTAAATTCTCATCGTTGAGCAAAACCTCGCATGGTTCCCGATATTTATATAAATAAATTCTTCCGGGAAAATGGCAACAGGGATACTTGTAGAATGTATCCCTGTTGCCATTTTCCCGGAAGAATTTATTTATATAAATATCGGGAACCATGCGAGGTTTTGCTAGAAAGAAAAAGAAAGTTTCTAGAAAGAAAATTTGAAAATTCAAATCATTCTTAGTGGCAATATGGGAAATCATTCCTACATGTGAAAGATTCAAATTGGTATTAAACAAAATATACGTAAATTAATATTCAAAACGCTGTACATTTTTCAACTGCCGTTCATCACGAGTATTTTCTGTATGTAATGGCTATTGGGCACAGTGGGGCAAAGCCGGAAAAACCATCAATAACGAAAATTAGTTTGGCACACTTTTCTTGATGGATTATATTATAATTGGATTATGGATATTATAATGGATTATATTATAATCCATCAAGAAAAGTGTGCAAAACTAATTTTCGTTATTGATGGTTTTTCCGGCTTTGCCCCACTGTGCCCAATAGCCATTACATACAGAAAATACTCGTGATGAACGGCAGTTGAAAAATGTACAGCGTTTTGAATATTAATTTACGTATATTTTGTTTAATACCAATTTGAATCTTTCACATGTAGGAATGATTTCCCATATTGCCACTAAGAATGATTTGAATATTCAAATTTTCTTTCTGGAAAGCTAGAGAGCCAGTTGATGAATTGACCTCGTAGCGAAAAATATCTCTTTTGTCAGTGCTCTCCAAGTTACGAGTATTAAATACTAATTTTGAATAGCTTGTACATAAACGGTTAATCAAAATCGTGGAAGAATGCAATATATCAGCATCTATTAGTATCAGCTCATCAGTTTGGATAAGAACAGATTTTTTACGAAATGTTCATATAATGTATTGGGATAGGGTGGGAGAGAGGTAGAGAGAGAAATAAATATAATAAGTACTCCAATGTTTCTTTATTTAAAAAATATAAATAACAATAAAATAATAATAAAAATAAATAAAAGTTACATTCACGAATAGTACGGTAACGCTGATGTCAGCAACCGAGGGTATATAAGCGAGCTCCCTTCGGCTCCAGCTCAGTTCCGATCCATCCGTCACTCGTGTAGTTACTCCGTGTCACGCTCTGTACTCAAAGTGCTAATAAAGTCTCTGGTAAATTTCGAAAGTCTTTTTTAAAAACCAAGTGTTACAAACTTGAAATATAAGTGGCGCAGTCTCCCGGACAATTTTCGTGACAAAGTGCGAAAACGACCCGTTTACCCAACCAAACTTATCGACCAAACTTTTCGATCCAAGTTCGACTCGAGACATTTTCATTCGCGAGCTTGCAGTGAGCTCGATTCGTGTGTGGAAAGTCATCTAGTGTCAAACCCGTGATTCAACGTAGTATAGCGGCTGTAGTGCAGTGTGCTCACTCCGCGAAAGGATACGTTTGGACGCTTGGACCCGGAACTCCTGAACCTTCGAAAGGGGATGCCCTGCGTACTGGTCTGGTGAGTGATTCAACGGTTAGCTTGTGCCTATACCCTGCTATCTCTCTTAGAATCTACTCCCGACAGTGCCCCCCGATCGAGATTCAGTAAATCTTGCTGCCCCCGCAAGATAGAGTTTGCTGCCCTGTCAAACTCTGTCGTCCTGCCCTGCGACGACCCCTAGATTAAGAAGAAACAGAACAATTAAACAAGAAACTTAACAAGAAGTTAAGTAGAAAACTAACAAAAAGTACGCAAGTAAAGCTACTCAAGACAATCGTAATATTATAGAACCCTTTTGTTTTGCTTTTATTCGTTTAAAAGGCTACCAGAGCCGTCCACCGGAAGACCTAATCTCTCTCCCTCCGAGAAAGATAAGACCAAGCCGAAGACCTTGCTTGATCAGCACTTGCCCCCACACCTAGTAAGCGACACGTGAGGAACACAGCTGTCGTAATACGTCATCAATTCATCCGTACGAACAGCATTCAACATTCCGAAAGATCCGAAAGATCGTAAATCCCGACCCTCGCTTAGGGAGTTATTCCCCGTCATTCCGCGAAGACTCCTAGACCCCATTCCGGAAATCCCCAGTTCCGAGATGGCCTATGCAGGAGACGCAACCGACGGCGCAGGAGCGCAACTTCCTCCGACTCCAACCCCAGCAACCCCGCAACTGGTATTCTTTCAGCCCTCAGCCGAGAACAGTATTAAACGGGAATACCTAGACATGATTCCCATTTTCAGAGGAGAAAAACTATTATTAACGAAATTTTTAGAAATTACCGATCACTTGTACAATCAGTTTTATGACACAGCTAATCCGAATAGTTTTAATAATTTTGTTTTGTTTGCATCGATTCGAGCAAAAATTCAAGGTCCAGCCTTAGACCTAATTTTAGGTTATGGTTGTTCCAATTATTTAGAATTAAGATCTGCTTTATTGGAAACATACAGCGATCATAGGGATTTGCAAACTATTTTGATTGAATTTGGCAGACTGGAACAAAAGCAAGGCGAGACATGCTATCAATTTCACACTAGGGTAGTGTCACTAGTGAATGACGCGGTTGCTTTCATACAAACCAGGGAAAGGGATAATAGGAAGGAAAAACTAGAACTGAAATCAAAAGATTTCTAGGACTATTGGGATACTATAGGAAATTCATCGACAAATTTGCAACCATTACAAAACCCCTTACAGCTGCTCTAAAGAAAGGTGCCACCATTAACGTTAATGACCCCGAATATAGGTCATGTTTTGAGTATTGCAAAACGTTGCTCTGCAACGATCCTATTTTGCAATACCCAGATTTTGAAAAACCTTTCAGTGTCACCACGGATGCAAGCGATGTTGCAATAGGATCGGTGCTTTCGCAGAATCATAACGGAGTTGACCTCCCGATTGCGTACGCAAGTCGTACTCTATGCGATTCGGAGAAAAGATACTCGACAATTGAGAAAGAACTACTTGCTGTAGTGGAAGCGCTAAAAACCTTTAGACCATATTTATGGGGAGTAAAGTTCACGCTTTACACTGATCACCGACCCCTTCAATGGCTATTTGGATTACGTGATCCAAATTCCAAATTGTATCGATGGCGTCTAAAATTGAGCGACTACAACTTCGAGATAAAATACAAACCGGGCTCTGCCAATAAAGTAGCTGATGCTCTCTCTCGAATAGAATCTCATGAGCTCAATAATACTGATGATGTCACTACACCAAGTCCTCTACCAATTAGCTTAGAAGACTGGAGTGAAGACTCAACTTCTGAAGAGTCCGCAGCAATGCGAGCAATCATTGATGACATCATCCGGGCGCAACAATCTGCAATCAATGTTGAACCACGATCACCATCAGTAGTAGTTACTTTGGACGAAACAGAAGTCCCACTTGATATCGACGAATTCCTAAACGAAACAGCCCACTCGTTAGGCTTGAACCCCAACATAGATCCAGTTGAAACCAGCAGGAATCCTTCACCATTAAACGTTGAACCAATAGTGAATTCTAGATCAGTTGTACCGAACTCCCCACAACCTGGTCCATCCCAGCCTGCCGCTGATGATTCATCATCCTTAACTACCGTACATTCTAATGCAGACGGAAATGTAACGGTAACCATTCCAATAAGAGACGTAGCTGTAAATCATGGCATGAACCAAATTATTCTCAAACAAGTTGCATTAATCCCAAAGAAAGTAAAGTTAGAAAGCCCATTTCGCAACAGGAAACGGATGTCGGTAGAAATCTCGAAAGACTCATTTCAAGCCGATGTAATCAAGTTTGTTAAGGAATACGTTAGGCCAAAGATTAAATACCACATCTACTTCCAAAACGACAATGACGGAACTATTTATCAGAAATTCGCTACAACCCTAGCGGGTACTTTTAAAGAATCCAACATACACATGACGAAATGTACAAAATTCCTGGAAGATGTTGAGGACGAGGAAAACAGAAATGAAATCATACGAAGTTACCACATAGGAAAAACCAACCATCGTGGAATTACGGAAACTAACGCACAAATCACCCGACGATACTACTGGCCAAATCAACTACAATTGATACAGAAACTGGTAAACCAATGTGAAGTATGTCAACAAACGAAATACGACCGAATCCCACTCAAAATCAAGTATAGAATCACCCCCACACCAAACAGACCTTTTCACACTCTACATATCGATAAGATCACCCTTGAAAACACCAAATTCTTGTCAATTTTTGATCCCTTTTCGAAGTATGCTCAGGTTTATTTAGTTAAAAGTAACTCAGCCCTGGACACGGTAAAAGCCCTGATGCTCTTTTTCGCACATCATGGTGTGCCAGAAGTAATAATTTCGGACAATGGGGCCGAGTTAACTTCGTCATTAGTTAAGGAATTCCTGACATCCCATAAAATAGACATTCACTACGTTTCATCCCAACATCCTGACTCGAATGGCCCGGTAGAGAGATTTCATTCCACCCTGGTTGACCACATCAAAATTCTAAATTGTAGGGACGAATTCAAAAAGGACGACATAGACACGAAAGTGCGCTACGCCGTATTGGCTTATAACAATTCGATCCATTCTGTTACGGCATTAGTTCTGCATATGAACGTCTTCTGGAATGTCACTAAGCGGCCATCAGCCGAAATCAAATTGAAAAATTTAATCGAAAAAGTCCTTATGGAAAGGAGGAGTTACATTCACGAATAGTACGGTAACGCTGATGTCAGCAACCGAGGGTATATAAGCGAGCTCCCTTCGGCTCCAGCTCAGTTCCGATCCATCCGTCACTCGTGTAGTTACTCCGTGTCACGCTCTGTACTCAAAGTGCTAATAAAGTCTCTGGTAAATTTCGAAAGTCTTTTTTAAAAACCAAGTGTTACAAACTTGAAATATAAGTTAAATAAATAAAAAGTAAAATAGACCCGAAAAGAAAATAATTAAACGAAAAAGAACTAAAAATGGGGGGACTAATTGGAAGGGAGAAGCAGCCATTAGAGGCTCGACACTAGGGTCAGTGCTGTGGGGGGGGGGGGGGGGGGTACAGGGGGATCATCCGTCATCAACGCCTGGTCGACGGGGTACGCAGGGGGTGGTATTGAGGGCTGTATGGTGGGCTCCTCAACGATGTCGGTAGTGGTGTGGTATTGAGGGCTGTATGGTGGGCTCCTCAACGATGTCCATAGTAGGGTGGTATTGAGGTCTAGATGGTGGGCTCAATGTGACGGTGAATCATGCGGCAGCCTGCATCGGGTCAATGTTCTTACTGGCCCAGTTCATTCGAACAGCAGATGGTTTTCAGATATCGAAATTAATGTTTTTTGAACCCGGGGTTTTAAATACTACTAACGAGTTTTGTGAATTTGAATTAGGTATGAATTTTGAAAATGTTTTATTGCAATAAATTTTTACAAAATCGATAACTGTACATTGTACGGCTGAAGCACTTAGCTATGAGCTGGAGTTTGGATTTGTTATTATATACCTAGTACATAAATAACGATTTACTAAACATTGGTTTAAGCTGTAACACTGCTTTAAACATAGTAACAAGTATAAATAATAGATAAAAAACAAGGCACGTCAGAGCTAATCCCTTATTCAGCTTGAAGACAATTTTCAAAAATTCCACTCTTCCACCAAAACAGTTCTATACCAGCCAAGGGTCAACCAATTTTTTCCGTTAAAATATTCAACCGTTTCTTCATTTGTTAAATATAAACATCCAAAATGTGCTTTGTGAATACCCCTAAAAATATGACAATGAGCCAAAAAGTGCAGAACCTTCTCATCATCCAGGGTTTATAATAATTATAAAATAATTTATAAAAATGATTTAAATCGAGGGTGAAGTGGCAACACGGCCTACCTGAGATAGGGCTGGTCAACATGGCCTACCTCAAATATTATACGAGGGACGTCCGGAAAAAAAGGGGACAAATGCTGTTAAAAATAGAAAAATGCATATATTTTAATGAAATTTTCAGGATATGTTCAAAATTTAGTCCTTTATTTTTCAACATAGTCCCCAGCAAGTTCCACGCTGAATAACATGGCCTTACTGACATTTTTGTGCATATTGCCTCTTTTTTTCAGCAGGATTCAAATTAAAATTCATTACAATTAGGTATTCATCATCCCGTAAGTTGTCTGTATAGTACGAGTATATTGACACCCAGAAGTGTCTATAGTTGCAAACAGTCACGTTTATGTTCCCAAATGTTAGAAATAAACAGTTTTCTGTATCTCCTGTAAATTTAAAAAAAAAAAAAAAACACTAGTCGTTGTTCAGCCCCACTTGAGGTTGGCCTTGTTGCCCTTCACAACGAGTTCTACAGATACGAGTATTTCTAACAATACATTGACTATGTTTATCGTCTTTTACATAGCGAAATATAACTAACAATTCCGTACTGATATAACGATGATTCCTGCTCTTCGTTCGTCTGGTAAGTTCGCCAGGAATTCTGAATGGGGTTAAATCAGGTTGAACTTTAGATTGTCGGCGTTTTTTCAGGGTTTTTTTTTTTTTTAATGTAGCGTGCCGGCGGCAGTCATTACACCACTCGCTGCCCCGAGCCGTCGTTTATGGATTGACGAGAGAGAAAAATATTTCCAGAGGCAGAAACGTCTAAAAATATACCGCGGCAACCCACGGGAGGTGGATCGTGCATGCGACGTTGGCGAAAACGAAGGCAATCAGACAGATTTAGGCGTTAACTCAGCTCTACGTTCGGGAAATTTCAGAAATGTCAGAATTGAATTCCCTCCATTTTATATCTGGTAGGATAATTATGCAAATTTATATCATTAATTATGTTAGGATATTTATAAAAATGTAGCAGTAAATGTTTTATAAAAAATTACCGTACCTACTGTAAAGACTTTTGAAAGATCAAATATTTCTTTGGAAGGGAGTCTTCGAGGTTTGGGGAGCCTAATTTTTAATACCGCTTTCTGGAGATTGTTTACTTTAGTTAAATTTGTAGCATTGGACCCTCCCCAGACCAATATACCATGCTGCAAGGCTGATTGAAACAGTCCAATATAAATTAATTTAGTTATTTCTTCTGATATTATAAATTTCAAAATGTAAAATACGTAAATGAATTTCTTCATTTATGCTAGTAGGTATTCTACGTTTTTCTTCCAGTTCATTTTATTGTCAATTACTATCCCTAGGTACTTATGATGTGTTACTGGTTCCAACGGAAGACATGAACATAGCTCATCCATGGAGTTTTGATGGATGTAAAAATTCTGCTGGACTGTAGATTCCAAATAATTTGGAATTATTCGGACCAAACTTTAGGTACTTTGTTTTATTTATATTTATGGTTAGCAAGCTGTCATTTAACCAGTCCGAAACATGACTAGTATTTCAATTTAGTTATTATAAAATTATAAAGAATCGACGAGGCATGAAGCGCAAGGAAGACAAACACAGAGCTGCTTCAGTCTCAAAGGGGGGAGATAGTCATTTTGAATGAACTCGACTTTTAAGAATCAACATGATTCAACTAAAAAGAAGTTTAATCCAAATCAAAGGGAGATACCTAGTCATTTTGAATGAACTCGTCTTTTAACAATTAACTCGATTTAATTACTAAGCAATCAATATAAATTCAGAGCTTTAATTACATCTATGAATAGATCGACAAGTAACGAGAGCAAGACTGAACTTTAACCAAAACGAACGAGTGAACATCATGGAGTTAGCCCTACTTTTCACCAAAATATAGCATTTACAAATTTATTTCAACCCTTTACAAAATAATTTAAACCCTTTACAAAATAATTTAAACCTTTTACAAATTTATTTAAACCTTTTACAAATTTATTTGAACCTTTCACAAATTTATTTAAACCTTTTACAAATTTATTTAAACCTTTTACAAATTTATTTAAACTCATTCAATAAATATAGTGGTATTTGACATAAGCAATAAAGAATATTTAACTATTGAAGTCTGAACATTTGAAGGATGTGCTTTATTATGAGAGTAGTTCTAACGGACTAATGAAGTGGATGGCCTGCTGCTGCGTCGGGCAATAATAAAATCATGTCCATTACATAATTCGCACAATCTTGAGGTGTGATTGAAAGCAAACTTTGCTGTATAACTTCTGGAAGCTGGTGCTCAACTTGACAGCTTAAGAACTCTCTTGCTTTCGTCTTTATTTTTCAGAACGCCTGTTCCACAGGGTTTAACGTAGGAGAATATGGGGGCAAGAATTTGATGTCCATTGGAGAAGAAGATATTAAACTCTCACTAAAGTAGATCGGTGTATTTTAGCATTGTCCATAATCAATACGACACCCGCGACGGACTCATGAAGCTTACATTCCAATCCCCTCAGGAACTCACAAAAGAGTTCGGCAGTTGTAGTGGCGGAAGTGATGATCTTGGAATGAACAATTCCTTGGCTGTTAAGTGCTAAAATAAGCGATGTGTTTCGTCCTCGGACAGTAACAACTGGTCTACTACCTGCTCTAGAGCGAGCTTGGGATCGTCTCATGTGTAAATTGAATCCGCTCTCATCTATAAATATTATTTTTTCTCTGTTTGACGGAACCGACTGATTGAAATTTGCTTCGTAACTCATTCTAAGCTGCCTAGTTGATTCATTATTCATTCGATCCAATTCTAATCTAGGAACGCGGTAGCGTTCCGCCCCGCCAAGCAAAGAAGTTGAGAAAACGAACGATGCCGAGTGCATGTTTACCGGACGTCACGAAACGCGTTTTCGAGGTATCCATATCTCGGCTCCTATTTGACCGATCAACTTGAAATTAGGTGTGGGTCTTCTTTGAGTGTATATTAGAAAGCCCTGAAAGTTTCAAATCGATAGGTCTAAAGGGAGCCGAGCTACATAACTTCAAAAACCCGGTTTTTCGGCCTTAGATTGGTCTTCTCCTTCTTCTCCTTCTCCTCCTTGTTCAGACAGGCAAGGCTGGAGCCTCTCCACGTTGACCGATTGACTTGAAATTTTGCACAGAGCTTCATTTAACCTTGAGACAGAGCCTTATATAAGATTTAACCCATTATCTCAACCCAAAAAAGTTTTAGAAACAAAAAAACAGAAACCTTAGGAAAATTCTGTCCACTTTGACGAGTCTACAGCCTGGGTAAAAGGACCAATCGACTTGAATTTTTTTACACACCTTCTTTATAGCATGGCTCAGTGCCGTTTGAACGAAATAAGCAATTATCTCAACCCAAAAAAAAATTAGGGACAAAAAAACTGAAATTTAGGGTAATTTAGGCTAATTATAGCCATATCTCGGCTCCTAGTAGACCGATCAACTTGAAATTTGGTATGGATCTTTTTGGTGTGGATCATAGAAAGCCCTGAAAGTTTCAAGTCGCTAGGTCTAAAGGGAGCCGAGTTATATAACTTCAAAAACCAATTACCATGTTTTTCTACTTTTTTCAGTCGGTCAAGGCTACAGCCTCTCCACCTTCGCCGATTGACTTGAAATTTTGCACGGAGCTTCGTTTCAAGTGTAGCAAGTGCCTTTTGAAAGATTCAAGTCGATATCTTTAAAGGGAGCCGAGTTATATAACTTCAAAAACCCGGTTTTTCACCCTTACCTGTTCTTCTTCTCCTTAATCAGTTCGGCATTTCCACCTTCACGGATTGACTTGAAATTTTGCACAGAGCTTCGTTTCAACATCAGCCAGTGCCTTTTGAAAGGTTTAACCCATTATCTCAACCCAAAAACTTTTAGAAACAAAAAACTGAAATTTAGGCTAATTTTGGCAACTTTGACGAGTCTACAGCATGGGTAACCGGACCAACCGACTTGAAATTTTGCGTAGAACTTCTTTATAAAATGACCCACTTCAACAACAAAAAGATGTGATATCCCCCCAAAAAACACTCCGTGTAAAAATCACCCCGCCTCGCAAATATCATTCTTCAGAGGCCGGAAAAAGTTATGATATCCACTTTCCCCGCCCGCCCTTTTCCTCATTAAGGAGCTAAGTATAATGAAAAGCTAAACCACTTCACAAGCACCGTACCCCTTTCGAAATCTCCCCTTGGCGCTATTGCGAGACGTTTTTATTACTTCCACAAGCAACTAATACTTGATGGTGGTTAACGTTTTATACAAGTATTAGTTGCTTGTGGAAGTAATAAAAACGTCTCGCAATAGCGCCAAGGGGAGATTTCGAAAGGGGTACGGTGCTTGTGAAGTGGTTAAGCTTTTCATTATACTTAGCTCCTTAATGAGGAAAAGGGCGGGCGGGGAAAGTAGATATCATAACTTTTTCCGGCCTCTGAAGAATGATATTTGCGAGGCGGGGTGATTTTTACACGGAGTGTTTTTTGGGGGGATATCACATCTTTTTGTTGTTGAAGTGGGTCATTTTATAAAGAAGGTCTATGCAAAATTTCAAGTCGATTGGTCCGGTTACCCAGGCTGTAGACTCGTCAAAGTTGCCAAAATTAGCCTAAATTTCAGTTTTTTGTTTCTAAAAGTTTTTGGGTTGAGATAATGGGTTAAACCTTTCAAAAGGCACTGTCTGATGTTGAAACGAAGCTCTGTGCAAAATTTCAAGTCAATCCGTGAAGGTGGAAATGCCTAACTGATTAAGGAGAAGAAGAACAGGTAAGGGTGAAAAACCGGGTTTTTGAAGTTATATAACTCGGCTCCCTTTAAAGATATCGACTTGAATCTTTCAAAAGGCACTTGCTACACTTGAAACGAAGCTCCGTGCAAAATTTCAAGTCAATCGGCGAAGGTGTTGAGGCTGTAGCCTTGACCGACTGAAAAAAGTAGAAAAACATGGTAATTGGTTTTTGAAGTTATATAACTTGGCTCCCTTTAGACCTAGCGACTTGAAACTTTCAGGGCTTTCTATTATCCACACCAAAAAGATCCATACCAAATTTCAAGTTGATCGGTCTACTAGGAGCCGAGATATGGCCATAATTAGCCTAAATTACCCTAAATTTCAGTTTTTTTGTCCCTAATTTTATTTTGGGTTGAGATAATTGCTTATTTCGTTCAAATGGCACTGAGCCATGCTATAAAGAAGGTATGTAAAATAATTCAAGTCGATTGGTCCTTTTACCCAGGCTGTAGACTCGTCAAAGTAGACAGAATTTTCCTAAGGTTTCTGTTCTTTTGTTTCTAAAACTTTTTTGGGTTGAGATAATGGGTTAAATCTTATATAAGGCTCTGTCTCAAGGTTAAATGAAGCTCTGTGCAAAATTTCAAGTCAATCGGTCAACGTGGAGATGCTCCAGCCTCGCCTGTCTGAACAAGGAGGAGAAGAAGGAGAAGAAGGAGAAGGAGAAGAACAATCTAAGGCCGAAAAACCGGGTTTTTGAAGTTATGTAGCTCGGCTCCCTTTAGACCTATCGATTTGAAACTTTCAGGGCTTTCTAATATACATTCAAAGAAGACCCACACTAATTTTCAAGTTGATCGGTCAAATAGGAGCCGAGATATGGATACCTCGAAAACGCGTTTCGTGACGTCCGGTAAATATACTTCTCAACTTCTTTGCTTGGCGGGGCGGAACGCTACCGCGTTCCTAGATAATATTAACTATGTACATAGCTTTTCACTATAGAAGATGTATTTTTCCACTTATTGGCTGAAAACGGTTTGATTAAGCTAGGAGAAAAAGTTATCATTCGCGTGTGCTCCAAGATTAATTACAAACTACTTTTTAATGTGGATATCAAACCGAAATGCCATATCCAAACTGAATATGGCCAATCGGCAATGAACGAATTGAGGTTGAAAGTTAAAGGACGTTAATGAGTGTTTAAAACCATTTATTCAGTATAAAAATTAGTAACTTAAAATTAAAAACAAAATAATAGAGCCGATTGTGTAGGGGATTCAATTCCCACCATTCAGGAAGATTAAATTTATTTCATCAATGGAATCAATAATTAATCTCATCAATCAATCAATATTACAGATTGAGAAAGTCTTAAGTGGTATTCAATGTATTTTTTTGAGACATCTGAATTAGACTAGTCGGCTAGATTAGTCACTTCTTGTACAGGTTGGTTCAACCAATCAATAATTCGTTGGTTAACATCAACAATTGAGTCATCACTGAATTCGCTATCTGAATCAGTGAGCATTTTTTGTGGTTCAACGTCGAAATTTTCGCAAGATCCCCCATCATCCTCCTCCAATGTCCAACAAGGGAGAAGTTGGGAAGCAAGTTCGTCACAACAACTTTCAATGTTCTGTTTTGTCCACACCCAGGGTTGGATTTTCTTTTCCACACATAATGGTTCTGCATCATATTCATCAGTAGAGCTATGAGAATCGTTAAAGAATTGAAAATATTTCTGATGGGGGTGTACATCAGTGGCAATGATTTTTGATTCGTTCGTCATATGTTGTTGCAAACATTCGGACTCCCACACTCTCAAACATTCAATCTGGTAGTTACTTAATTTTGGGGTAAACGAGTCAGGTTTATTTAATAAATCAATCCGCTGTGAAAATAGGTCATTGACACTATTGCACATAAATACGTCTACACTGGACGATTTTCTTATGCTACACAGGCCTGTGAGGGACATAGAAAACCTAGAATTCAACAAGGGTAATAGACACTGCCCTTCTAGTCTTGCTTGATGTAGAGTTTCAATGAGTGATGGTAGCTGAAAAGGTGGTGTCTTGACGTATTCGTAGTGGAAGTCTGTGGAGTGAGCATTGAATACATTGACAATACTACCCCCCACTTGACAACCAATGAGCAATGAATCGTTCCTAATTTCTTTGGACGTCAAGGAGAGGAGGGACGGAATATTAGTCAGCCCATGGGTCCATCTCTGACACCATCCTTTTCTGATATCCAATGAGAGTAGGTAGTGGTTGGTACCAACGTAATGTAGAAAATCTCCTTTAGTAGAAGAATAAATAGAATCACAGGCCTCAGTGATTGAATTGGCATCCCATGATGAAATTGATGATCTATTGATGGAGGTTCTCAAGTCAAATAGATGGATGGATTTATTGTCACAAAACATCAATACATTTTCGTCTTGGTAATGAAGGCTTCCCCAAAATTCTTTGCATTCTAAGAAACTCAAGTTTATTTCACAATTCATTTGTGCATTGGTCATATCGTGTACTTTTACAAGTGCATCAGCAGTAAATGTGGTGAACTGATTTTTATAAGGGTTCAAACATGCCGTTATGAACGACTCTTTGATTTCTTGTGAGTGCAGTAATTGAATAACCATTTCATCATCAACTAAGCATAATTCGAACAATATGCACTTATTTGATATGCGTAGTAAGACCATGTTTCCAGAAGATTGAATCTGATATATTTGCTGTGGGCTATTCTCACCATGACCAACAAAATATTCTTTGTTAACAGTGCATCGTTCTGAGTGATAATTTAGGGTGATAACCTTCAATTTTCCGAGAGAGTATGGTGAAGGATATATTACACAATCATTGCCTTGAACATTGCACATAGTTACTGTATTCCCATAATAAGAATTGTACTCTCCATTAAAATGTGGATGAGGGTCTTCAGAGATCAGTCGAGCTAGCGATATAAGATTTGGGTGGGCATGTATCACAGGGGGAACAGGCCTACTATGCAGGGAATCAACACCCTGAGGCAATCCAATTCTGAGGCATTTCCGTACCATTGCTTCATACTTTACATTATAATTATACTTCTCAGCAACTAAATTGAATGCAGGGTCAATCCCATTCAAAACCGACTTGTCCACCAATGCAGGGGACCCAAAAGGAACAGGTAGTGTTGCACTGAACGGGTAATATTCATTCCCCAATAACATAAGCGTTGGATGGTCATCTAATTCGAGTTGAGTATCAGAGCTGGAATGCAAATTTGGACTATGAAGAGAAACGTGCAAAGTTTCCTCGGGACAAATAAGTTTCTTTGATTTGCAGACGACATCCATAGCGAAGAAGGTTCAGTCGGAGAGAATATTCAGTGGGAACGTTTGGAATTTCTTCAATCCTTTGAGTTTCCAAAAGTGTTCCATCCTCTTCTATCTTGTCAGGGACAACTAAAAATAATAAAACCAATAAATGCAACTTTGAGGAGCAGGAGTAGATAGAAAAATGTTCTATTCCTTATTTAATAAGGAATTAGAACCAAATAAAGGGCAATTTAAAACCAAATTCAGATTTATAAATAGTAAGTAGGAGGGTTAGGGAAGGGGCCTATATTCCCCGAAATTGATCATGAAATACTGGCAGGAAATTACAATTCAATCTTTTCCCATATTTCACAAACTGAATCTACAATCATAAGAGGTCTGAATCTAAGATCTCGTCCATAGCCAAAACTGATGAACACGATGGCAGAACAAAACTAGATTCATTAATCTACTTTTGCTCGCTATTGCAACCCTCACTAGGTTTGTTTCGTGAGCCAGTTCTGAACGGTCCCAAACCAACCAGGCCCCTTAGTGGCCGTTTGGAGAGTGCCAGAACTGGTTCAGGATGTTCCGCTGGCTGTTTTTAGAGACAGTCCAGAACGGTTCTGGATTTTTCTTAGATTCTGACTGAATTCTAATAGGCTTCGCCCACCTTCTCCTCATTTTCACCACGTCCAGTGGAGTGAGCAGTAAAGGGAGGGTATGTCACAGAATATTGAAGTTCAATATTGACAAGAATTATTCGTTAATTCTTTAAAAAATGGAATCGGTCGATGCCATCAGTGATTTGGAGTTTTTTTTTTTTCTTCAGATGAGGACGACTTTAGAATCGCGGCTTTGGATAGGTAGTATACTAGAGCGACTAAAAAAAAAAAAAAAAAAAAAAAAAAACAGGGTATTAGGTAATACAGGTAGGTCTACCTAGTGAACTACTTAAACCAATATTGAATTCAAGTTTTGCAGTTTTGTTTTATAAGTACCTATGTCAATTAAAAATTCAATTTTTTATTGATAAACAAAAGCAACAAAACAAGCGGGAAGAGGAGAGACGAGAAGGCTATGGGTTTCGGTAGGTTACGGGTAGATTATCAGTGAAGATCGGATTTCTATGCAGCGTAGATGCCCCGAATATGCCATAGAATATGCAGTAAAAACTAATGAAATACCTATGCGAAACATACGCAACAAAAAATATTGTGAAAAACTGCTGGCGGGTGATGCTGTGCAGAGCATTGCATCTGGTGCCAGGGGCTCCCCCCCCCCCTCCCGTGGTACCGGTTTAGGGTATCGGACAAGACTCCAGTTTCCTGGCTATTGTCCTCTCCCAGATGCCTGACCGGTCACTGGCCCGGAGTCAGAGAATTTGTACCTGACAACTGCCGCTCTACCCCCTGAGGACTCCCTTGCGGTAGGACAGGGGGTGGGAGGCATGATGCTCGGCTCTGGGATGTGAATCCCTTCGCGTCATGGCTCTCTATGCACTAGCAATGTGTAGCAACAGTCCGAATATGCAAAAAGATGCAGAATAAAATTCAAACCAGAGCATCTACAGAAGGCATCTCGGATAACGGAAGAATTTGCGCTCGCCTTAAATGAAGCGAAATGGATATGCAATTGCATAGAAATCCGGTCTATCAGTTCCGCACGAGCGTATAGAGAGAGGAATCTGGACGGTCCCCATCCCCTCCATCTTCAGAACGCAATTCCATCCCGCACCGTTCAGAACTTGCTCACCAAATAAACCTAATGATTGCAACCCGATTCCCCGTCGTCTAATTAATCAAAAGACCGAATCCCGCTCTTCCCCGATGAATCCTCCCCCTAAGCAACTAGCGGACAACACAACTGCTGAAGGTGAGCCACTAGAGGCCCGACCATTAAATGGTTACGCCCTGTGTAGTCTATCAAATTTTGGTAGACTACACAGGGCGTAAGCGTTATGGTCGTACCACCGGCCAGGGATCGACTCCACAACTAATTTCTGATGAAAAGTGTCCTAAGTAGTATATCTTTATTTTTTATACCGGTTGAAATCCGACTTTTTTCACTTCTAAGATTTTTTTCGTGTTTTCGACTAAAATGGCAATCAGGCCCTCATTTTTCAGTCAAAATTGAATTGTGATTATACCGTTGGAAAGAGCGTTAAATTCCCTATCTCCTTAATGAAACTTTAAAGAAGATTCAGATGTTGAAAAATGAGCCCGAATAGAAAAGTCTCGAAAATGTTGGGAATGAACAGTGTTTTCAAACGTTTGTAAGCTCAACTGAATCTTCTGGTTAATTTCATACTGTAACCTCAAAAGTTGGCCCAAAAGTTCAGCCATGGTGGAATAAATAATTATTATTTACAGTAAACCGTGGATCTTTCAGTAATCGACATTTTTACCGTACAATGAGTTAGGCAGCAATCATGTTCACAATCTTTGTCTCGCTGAAGCTGGGTTCACATGTACGCGGCATCCGCGGTAAGACGGCAAAGACGGCAGGCTTCCGATTGGCCAGCGCCTCGAAGGGTGGGGGTGACGCGTTTGCCGCGCTGCCCAAGGTCACATATCAAAATTATTAGATATTTCCGTCGATGCCGCGTATGCCGCGTTGCGCAGTGGGTCCCCGCGCAAGGTGTGTGTGTGTGTGTTGTTCTTCTACTTCTATTTCATGAATTATTGCAGGTGTGTGCAAAAGAAAACAACCTTGCAAGTCTTCTTTTTAATTAATTTACTACCTACTTCACATTAACATTAAGTAGTTAGTAGGATATTCATGTAATTACCGAGAAAATAATATTTCAGTAGGTAAAGTAATATTTCGGATGGTAAAATGACTATAATGATAACAATGATAACAATGAAAAAAATTGCCACTAGGTCTTCCGCGCTGCTCCTTGCCGCGCCCATGTGAACGGCTAGCCGCGTTGCCGTCCCCCCTCCACGTCCTACTGGTCTTGCCGTCGATGCCGCGAATGCCGCGTACATGTGAACCCAGCTTTAGTCAAATGATGACACAAGACTTCTGGAATAAGCAGTCACTGATATCTTGTCCAATTTACTTTTCGAAAATTTTCTTAATTTCTGTTGATTTGTATGGTAGTTGTGTAAGACACGGTAGGCCAAGCTCAACATTACTATCGTTGCTGAAAGTTTGAGGAATTTAACGCTCTTTCCAACGGGCATTTGATTTTTCACTGAAAAATGCGGGACTTATGGCCATTTTCAAACGGTACCTATAAAAAAAGTTATGGGGCACTTATCATCAGAAATTAGTTGTAGAATCGATCCTCCTCATTACCCTATTAAACAGATGACAATTCTTGTCATTGTTATTCTTTTCTGAGCGGGTGTAACTACACGTTACAATTAATTTTTAATCGTACAATTGGTATCAATTTGTTCACCATAAATACTTATGCACATTGTATACAATGTATATAATGTGTTGTATAATGGTGTATACAATGTGTATAAGTACCTATTTATGGTTAACAAATTTTATCGAAACGGATCAAGTACTTACCGAGCTTCAATGTAGGATATGCGTTGATTCTAGGTTCTCTCAAATTAAATGTTGAAAACCTGTAGAACTAAGTAAATGATGATCTTAGTCGTGATGCCAATAATTAATGACTTCGAATTTTAGATAATCGCATAGTAAACAGCATTAGATGTCACATTCGAAATTTGAATTAAAAACACTGAACGGAGCATCTTCAACTGACAGGTCTTCTTCTTCTACTTTTTGTTATGCTCGTGAAACATATGTCGGACATAGTCGGCTGTGAGGTGGTGGAATTGATTGTAAAGTAGTGGAATTTACATGATTTTCTCCGTCATACAGTCTTATAAACTCGGTAAGTTTTGGAATGATTCAATTCAAACCTGAGCTTCACTCAATTAAGAAACGTCACATGGCATATTACTGAATAATATGATATGCCACGAATGCAGGAGCGGTTCTAGGGGATTTGATGAAGTGAGGGACATGGGGACATGGCAAGAAAAACTCTGCAAATTCTTGACACAACGGTTTATTATCTTCCTCGAGCAGATCACCCTTTGGTGTAGATCACTAAATGGTAGATTATGAATTATCATTAATTATTATGAATTATGGTAAATTATTATTAATACCAAAACGTCGGCAATAATTTTTCTATGAAAGAAGTACGTACCTACCAACAAACATTCGAAATTACCTTCATTCCGTAGCACGTAACGTACCTCAGAACCAAAAAACTACATAACAAAAACCATGTGATGTTCCAAGCAGCTCGTTAGTATGAACATTAACCTGTATTTCAACCGTTTGATTCACGATCGTGTTGACAGGTTCATATCGGCTCAACCTTTGAGCCCTCATTGTGAACGAACGGCTGGTCGTACAAAGCTCCAGATGGTCTTAAAAAATTCTGAAAAAATAAACTCTATCTAAATTTGATCTAAAAACTATATCGACCTGAATTTGTCGATTTATGAAATTTGGAGAGATTTATCAACATTTCAAAATTCGTTTTGAACCCCTTCCTCTTGACCGAAAGTTATGAAAAGTTTCATGGATCATTTTTTTTATTCGATTTTCTGAATCTTCGTATCTTGAAACGCAAACCAACAATTTTGAGGGGGAGGGGGGTAAAAAAATTGTTTTCTTTGGTCGATTCCAATGGTTCATTATCGAAGATAATAAACCAAAACAAACTCTACCTATCTAAATATGATATAAAAAAAACATACCGTTTGATGGGAATTTTTCGAGTTTTGAAAATTTCAAAATTCGTTTCGAACCCCTTCCCCTTGACCTAGGGTTATGAAAAGTTTCAAGAATCATTTTGGGGCTGGTCCGAACCCGGAAACCAAATTTCGTGATTTTAGCACAACGCTAACTGGGCAAAGTGCCGGGGACGGCGGACGGATGGATTTTTTATTTTTTTAACATGAATAATGTTTTTGCGGTGGCCTACCAGAGTTGAAAAGCGTAACGAAGTTTAAGTCACGAAATTATGTCACGAAGATTTTTAATGATTTTCACGTACAACCGAGCCGTTTCTAGGGAAATGAAACTTCTTTAGTTTTCAACGGACAAAAATCGTTCTCCATTCGTTGGAAAGCCTTTAATTTATGCATAAATTATATACTGCCAAAACCGGTGTAAATATCGAAGAAGCTGAGATACAGCAAAATTATTATTCATGTTTTGCATAGCAAATACCTCGTTCTATACAAAGTATAGAAGAGAAAAGATCCGGGGGGTCCAGGGGGGCTTGCCCCCCTGGCGAGGCGCGAAGCGCCGAGTTTTTATTTGTTTTTCTGAATCTACGTATCTTGAAACGTAAACCAACAAATCGAGGGTCTCACGGCAACTTCCCACATCGTCATTTCGGCAACTTTTCAGCAGAGCCAAAAAACCTTCTGCCAATGACTATGTTTACTGAGTAATTCAGTAAAATAAGTCGTGAGATTTAATGTTACCTAACTTAGGTACCTAACTTATACTTAGTTAGGTCGATCCGCCGGGCGGAAGACGCTTCAAATGATATGCATAACTCATTTTTGCCAAAAATGACGATGTGGAAAGTTGCCGTGAGACCCTCGAAATGTTGAGAGGGGGTTAACTTTTTTTTCTTCGGTCGATTCCTATGGTTCATTGTCGAAGATAATAAACCAAAAAGGAAACAATGAATGATCAACAACCTGATGAATCATGGTCAACAGCTGCAAGTGAATGAATTCAATTTTTCTGCCAAAGCCTGTAAATGTCAACCACTGTCAAAACCCAAATTCAAGGACGTCCAAACTTCGACGTCCGGCGTTTCTATACATCATCAGCTTATTTCGCCAATCTGAGAAAAAAGCAGTGATTTAAAAAAAATCATTTAGGTACATTCAAGTACCTACTCTACAAATTTTCAAATTTTGATTCACTATATTAGAACCTATTGTGATAATAAATCGTCGTTTAAGTTTAAAATTTTTATTTTTAAATTTATTTTTATTTCAGCAGTAGGATGTAAGATACCTTGGTTGATTGATGCATTTCATAGGCATTTTCCGAGGGAAAATTGGATCTTCTGAAAATTTGGGAAAAGTGAGTTTTTCCCCAGAAGTCTTCATTTCTATCCGTTATGTTAATTATTTGATGTAAACTGTAAGTCAAAGGTATGTAGCATTGCAACATGAACAAATTGTCGTACATTCGATTGAAACATCTGTAATCAATTACAGTCATTTCCATAATTATGCAGAGCTTAGATTAGATTGTAGTTAGTTTGTAGAATATAAAAGTCCATACGACACCAATTGGATACGCAAGATGAAAACCACCTGGTAATTTAATTTGTGGAGCCGTGGTAGCAGGGACATTCTTCTTGCCAACTAATGGGATCTATAGAGCACTATTAAATAGGTACCTAGTGATATTAATTTAACGAAATTGATCATAGCAGTAATAAATTTTATTGTAGGTATTAATTAAAATTCTGGTAGTATTAAATTTTAGGGGGGGGGGGAGAAATTTTGATGAGAATGTTATGATGGGAACTATGCGCTAGCGCACGTTTTAGAACGAACAAGTTACTTGGAACGCCTCGAGTCTTGAGTATAGACATAACCTCATAAAATTCATTATGAATAGAAAATTCATAGGAAAAAAGGTGATAATAATTATCACGGGTAATCAAAGCGGGCAATTATTACCCGTTTTAGTAAACCGGACGCTGAATTCAGAGCAGAAGGTGGTGAGAATGGATTGTGTGTATGTAGGAGGGGGTCACTTCTGTGGGGGGTTAAGAAACCGGCTCTCGTAAGCGCGAGCGAGGAGATGCTTCGAATGAAATATTTGAATTTCAGCTGACTTGACGGGAAATTCTTGAAATCTGAAGGATGTGTGAGATGAAGGATCATTACACGTGGGGCTGGGCACGGTCAGCAACGAAACGACCAAAACTATAAGTTTAATTAAATTTTGCTCGCTTTTGTGCTTTGGGAATTATTTTTTCATATGCAACATAAAATTGCAATAATTGTTATTAGGTAATAATTACCTAATGAGAAGGATGTGTTGGTAGGTAATAATTTATTACCTACCAACACATCCTTCTCATCGTGGATTCTGCATGATTTGTCAAACATTTTCACACACCTTGATTTTGTAATTCACATTGCTGACCAAAAATCTCACTTCTCTCTATGGAATATCGATAGACGTCATCCTTCGTACGATTTTCGTTTGTCAATAACGAAAATTGTGCAGTCATTCATTTTGGAAGATTACAGTAATGCCAAGATGGAGTCGCGGGTGATGACAATGAAGTAATTTGGAATTGTGTCAATCTGTCAAATATTGTGTCATCGTCGCATATTTGTATGCCGAAGCGAAATATAAAGTCAACAGTACCTACCTATTACTCATAAATTTCTGGAGGTGGGTCACGGTGAGAGTGAGGGCGATGAGAGCCACTCCATAATAGATAAAGCTGTCAAAAAAGCCCTGAAGAATGGTCGCAAGTATTTATCGAGAATAGGGAATGGAAAAAAGATGAGAAATCTCATAATCTTACGGATTTCGGATGAATGAGATGGCCCATGTAGATTCGTAAGACTCTGCCTTCAACATTACTGTTGTGGGAGTCGAAAATTCCAATTTTGATCAATTTTTATAGCCTCATATAATATAATATATTATATAATATTATATTATATAAACTGAGTTTAAATCAGTTGTTGGGGTTTCAATAAGAGAAGAAGGCGATTAAACATTTTCGAAAATTACACCCCATTGCCAGCTTATTCCGCACCCATCCCCATTACTAGGAATAAATAATATTTATTCATATTATGACGATTTGTAACTTTTATTGCAAAATAAAACTACTCCAAACGCCTCATCTATGGAATAGTTTTATTTTGCAATAAAAGTTACAAATCGTCATAATATGAATAAACATTATTTATTTAATATTATTTAATTTACGAATAAGACAAAGTTTGAGTCCTTTTTCGACTAATGTCACTCTCAAGTTTAGACCTACCGCTACTGATTTGACTCTAGACGATGAGTCCAATTTCGAGTGACTTGACACTCAACTTTGGGTTTTTTTCCAACTGAATTGACTCGACTTTGGGACCTTTTTCAACTGACCCAACTCACGAATTTGAGTTCTTGTTCGACTGATTTGACGCTACATTTCGGGGTTTTTTACTAACTGATTTAACTAAACTGTGGAATCTATTTCAACTGATTTTTTTTCATTATTTACTTATTTATGTTACAACTGTATTACAGCATCTAGCAACGTTTTGGCTACTATGGCCAGTAAACTAATAAGACTTGTCAGTGACGACGGAATTCTCCAGACGTATGTTAATAATAATTACAATAATACAATTAATATTACAATAATACAATTATTGTATTTCGACTATTAGCGGAATAATAATTGTTCTATAATAATAATAATTATTATGCATGTAGGTTATGTCTCAAGAGCTCAATGAAACTTTGATAACAATAGCTAAGTCATTTTCTCGGGGTGCCAATTTTCTTATTGTGATTCCTGTTCCAATCGCTTCATTCTAATAGTTTTGACATTTCATGTCTTTGCTATGGCACACAACCAAATTTTCGTTATGTCACGTTACGTTACGTAACGAAATATGCTCAATGATTATTATGATTCGTAGAAGTGAGGTAGGTAGGTACCTATATGATTATAGCTGAAATTTGGCTATATGATTATTATGATTTGGCTGGTAGCCTCCTTAGGACGTGAACAATAAGGTGCACAGGGTTTTGATCAGCTGAGTGGCTCCTGAAGCTAACTTCTTTCCTATCAACCGTAGGAAGCTGAAATTTGGCTGGTTGCCTCCTTAGGACGTGAACAATATGGTGCACAGGGTTTTGATCAGCTGAGTGGCTCCTGAAGCTAACTTCTTTCCTATCAACCGTAGGAAGCTGAAATTTGGCTGGTAGCCTCCTTAGGACGTGAACAATATGGTGCACAGGGTTTTGATCAGCTGAGTGGCTCTTGAAGCTAACTTCTTTCCTATCAACTGTAGGAAGCTGAAATTTGGCTGATAGCCTCCTTAGGACATGAACAATAAGGTGCACAGGGTCTTGATCAGCTGAGTGGCTCATGAAGCTAACTTCTTTCCTATCAACCATAGGAAACTGAAATTTGGCTGGTAGCCTCCTTAGGACGTGAACAATAAGGTGCAGAGGGTTTTGATCAGCTGAGTGGCTCCTGAAGCTAACTTCTTTCCTATCAACCGTAGGAAGCTGAAATTTGGCTGGTAGCCTCCTTAGGACGTGAACAATATGGTGCACAGGGTTTTGATCAGCTGAGTGGCTCCTGAAGCTAACTTCTTTCCTATCAACCGTAGGAAGCTGAAATTTGGCTGGTAGCCTCCTTAGGACGTGAACAATATGGTGCACAGGGTTTTGATCAGCTGAGTGGCTCCTGAAGCTAACTTCTTTCCTATCAACTGTAGGAAGCTGAAATTTGGCTGATAGCCTCCTTAGGACGTGAACAATAAGTTGCACAGGGTTTTGATCAGCTGAGTGGCTCATGAAGCTAACTTCTTTCCTATCAACTGTAGGAAGCTGAAATTTGGCTGATAGCCTACTTAGGACATGAACAATAAGGTGCACAGGGTCTTGATCAGCTGAGTGGCTCATGAAGCTAACTTCTTTCCTATCAACCATAGGAAACTGAAATTTGGCTGGTAGCCTCCTTAGGACGTGAACAATAAGGTGCAGAGGGTTTTGATCAGCTGAGTGGCTCCTGAAGCTAACTTCTTTCCTATCAACTGTGGAAAGCTGAAATTTGGCTGGTAGCCTCCTTAGGACATGAACAATAAGGTGTACAGGGTCTTGATCAGCAGAGTGGCTCCTGAAGAAACATGTCCGTCTCGAATGTTTCTGTGTTTGGAGTCGGTTCACCAGTTTCGGCGGAACGAGGAGGGTGTGAGACATCCAAATCTCGTTTTAAAGTTTTTTTTTTTGTTATCTTTTTCGTAGCCATTGTGGAACACCGAAATCTTGAAGTATATGGAAGTATTCACTCATGCATCCAAATTTGAAAACAGTTGAGTGTTACCTACGTAATCAATGCTACCCAAGCATCAAAATTTGAAAATAGTTTATTGTTGTCTACGCAATCAATGGTTAGTGGGGTTAATGTACTGTCATGTAGAACATAATATCATATTATAATATAACATATAACATACCGTTCTTTTACTACCCACGACGATATATGTATGGATGTAAATAATAAATAAAAATATGAGTTTAATTTTTGTTTTCTTTATATTGAAAAAAATGTAATTCACAGAGGAAGAAAAGATTGCTACAAGATGGAAGGGAAGAAGGAGGGAGGGGAAAGATATGAAATGTCCTAATGCGTTGCAGACTTGTATGCAAGCGTTTTCTATAGTTTGACGTTAAAAAGTTCATTTATGTGCCATAGTAAAGACATAAAATTTAATGATTTTCACGTACAACCGAGCCGTTTCTAGTTTTAATTAATTTGTGAATCTAATTTTGTACGAATTCGTGAGTTTTGAGTAAACTGTTTGACAAATACTGGGTCAGTTATTACCCATCCTTAAGCCACAGTGTATTTCAAAAAATGATTCAAAAAGTGACGCAATAGTGGCGTAACTCAAAATATAAATCTTTCTTATTCAATTGACGATCTCGAAAGCGCTTGATTTGGGCAAAGAATAAAATTACAAGCAGAATGAAAAAAAAAAAAAAAAAATCCTTGATACGGAATTGATTGACATTATTATTTGAGGAACTTCTAACTTGATTTTCTCAAAAACCTCATTTTAGACTTATGCCACTACTGTTGTCACCAGGCGATGTAATCGGAGTGTTGAGAAAACCTCCACTTTCAGGAAGGCGAGGGTGGAAATTTTTTTGTGTGGGATGTGATTTTTGACCCAATTTTGGTTTTTCTGTGAATCTCAAGAAATCGGTGAGACGGAGGACGACACGTGGGCGACGGCTGGTCGCGTGGTGGCAATGGACTGAAAAAAAAAAGCCCCCCCCCCTCCCCCACCTGCACGTGTAGCACACATTTCAGGGGAGAATGAAACATTGTGGGCTCACCTGATGGAAACGGCTGAAATGGGTTTGATGATTGCGACAGTGTCCCGAGGGTTCCAAGGGCTGGACAACGGCTGAAAACGACACTGAAGAGAGTCGCGAAACCGCCACTTGATAATAATATTGTCGAACTGCGGCTGGAACGGAAATTTTCGCAAGGCAACCCCTTCCCAGCTGGTATCAAAGGGTGCGGGTCGCGGGCGAGCCAAAAGGGGTTGGTTGGGACGTATTGCGCCTGCGCGGGACACCGTTCGTGGAGGGCGCAAAACTCCGGTCCGCTGGTTTATCGATCGGCGGTTCCCAAAGGTGGGCCCCGGGTGGCGGTGGGGGGGGGGGGGGAGCAAAGCTACCAATAATTATTAGCGGCTACATTTACCGATAGCGACATCAAAGAGTGAAAATCGAAAATGCCTTACAAGGGCAAAGAGAAAATCAATGTATTCTAGATCGATGCGACATAACGACATTATTCCCGCGACCGGAAGCCAGAACCCTATATTATTATTAATAATATTATGGTTTTGGGGCCATCACCTCGTTATAATAATAATTATAACGAGGTGAGGGCCCTAAAACCGTCAATATGACGAGAACCCGAGCCCCTCTCACAATTTTACTGAGGTAACAATGTCACTATAGTAGGTAAAGCCTGAACGCTCTATACAACGAGGCGAGGGTCCAAAACTGTTATTATAACGAGAACACTCCCCGAGCCCATTTCCCCCAAGTTTATTGAGGTCACAATGTTATTAGAGGAAGGTGCAGCCAGAACCCTGTAGTAAAGAGGTGAGGGGGCCTCAAAAACTCTCAAAATAACGAGATTCCTCTTTGCTCCACTGAGTTACAGATGGGGATCATAGAAATGCAGATTCGTTTGAGACTACAAATTCATTTGATTATTTGGAAATTCGTGACATGATTTTCGTATTAGGCAACACTTGCGTTATACGGACTCTGTCATTCACAGAGCTCTTCAAATTCCATACAAAAATACCATATTCCGCAGATTTTTTTTGTTTGTTAAATGCCATGTTTGTGCCAAGTTTTACCTTTTGGGCGAATATTTGAAGAATAGGAAGCTATTGTTCTTGGTACAAAAATTTTAAAACTCGAATTTCCTAGAAATTTTCATACCCAAATCCGTTTCAGACCATCCTGAATCAACTGCCAAAGGGCACCTATCATACATATTATTATATATTTATGTATGGGTCACTCTGGACGATAACTCTCGATAGAATTGAGATAAAACGTTCACACTTGCACAAAAAAATCTAACCTGGCAATCGAAAGACCAAGTTCTTCATGAGATATCGCACTTCTGACATTGCCCAGTTAGCGTTGAACTGAAATTACAAAATTTGGTTCACGGGTTCGGACAAGTCCCACGGTGATCCTTGAAACTTTTCAAAACCCTAGGTCAATGGGAAAGTGTTCAAAAGGAATTTTAAAACTTAAAGACGTACCTAACTTTTGCGAAAAATTTTTCAGTTCTAGTGTGAAGTCCATGGCACTATGTTCAGTTAGCGTTGTGCGAAAATTACGAAATTTGGTTTACAATTTCGGATCACACTCACGATGATCCTTGAAGATTTTCATAAGCCTAGGTCAAGGGGCAGGGTTTCAAAACGAATTTTGAACTTTAAGTTCAAGTTTGAACAAAGTTTTTTTTTAGCTAGACTGGAAATTTTAAGTATAGGTCAAAACCGGATGACAATGCAATGTTCACACGGTTTCTTGTCTGTACAATTGTTTAAACAACACCTATTTATTTAAACAAATTAAATTTGGATGATAGATGTCTTCAAATTTTAAACATGGGTCGAAGATGGATGACTATGCAATATTCACTCGTTTTCTTGCCTGGAAAATTGTTTGAACAATAACTAGATAGATAGAAAAATCGTTTTTATTTCTTTCTTTCTTTTTTTTAAACAATTCATCCACCCATACAGCTATCATAATGGTTGTAGCAACCGCCAGCCGGAGGACACCACACTCAAGCTACATCATAATATGATGTATTATGATATTATGCAATATTGAATACTATTCACAACATTATTTGAATACAATTGAACACCATATACAACTGAACATTACACAACTGAACACAACAATATAATTTGTATATACAATTGAATACAATATTACAATCCACAATAACAATATAGTACAATATGATACAACCATAATATTATATAACCTGAATCCACCAGAAACCCAATTCGAATTCACCGAACAATATTATTATTCGATAAATCCAGACCAAGCCCCCAGCAAACCCAAACCAATATTCTAAAACATTTAAAAACAATTCTTTTAGATGAGAACAAATACATTTCTTCTAGCTCACTATACCATTACACTCACATAGCAACAGCACGACCAACAACATAAGACTGATAACAGAGTGACATGGCAAATCCCAATGCTTCCACACAGCTCGCCATCCTAACAAATGAAACACAACAACAGCTTGATCAACAACAGAAGACTAATAACCGAAGGAAGATACAAGTGACCAGACAAGGGTGGCCAGGTATCCAAGTGCATATCTAAGGGGAGCATGTTTAATACACACCTACTATCTTGCATTTAACTAATAGTTGAAATGAGTACGGTATGGGAGAGCACTTTTTAGGTACTTACACAATCCGCCCAGATCCTCACCATTCAAAACTCGTACGAGTACAATCCTGTCCAAAGTGAGTTCACTTTCTCCGAAACAGCTCAAGCGCTGTGCTTTCAATACTGGACATCTGCCCAAAAAGTGCTCGGTGGACTCTATTTCATTCAGGTTGCACAATGAGCACAACCAAACATGAACAATAACTATTTCTGTAAACAAATTAAATTTGAATGATGAAATTTTAAACATGGGTCAAAGATGGATGACAATGCATTCATTATTCACTCGGTTTCTTCTCCGTATTTTTTTTAAACAATATTTGTTTAAACAAATTAGGGTCGCAGGTCGATGAAAATGCAATATTCACTCGGTTTCTTGCCCGTAAAATTGTTTAAACAATACCTATTTGCTTAAGAAATTAAATTTGAATGATGAGCTATAGACTTGAAATTGTAAACATGGGTCGAGAATGGATGACAATGCAATATTCACTAGGTTTCTTGTCTGTAAAATGGTTTAAACAATACCTATTTGTTTAATTAAATTTGGATGATGAGCCAGAGTTTCATCTATCGTTTCGTGAATTAGATTGGGGTGATCTGCTCAAAAAAAGATAAGAAACCGTTGTGTTAAGAATTTGTTGAGTTGTTTGTTTTTATTGCAGTATGATTTTAAGAAGAAGTGCCAATTAGATCTGCACCAGGTGAAGAAGAGTGCTCCGAGTTGGGGACAGGAGCAGTTTTGAATTCGTCCTGACCCCCCCCCCCCCCGGGCCAAAAATGGCAATATTATAGTAGTTGCCCAGCCTTATTACCCAATGGCCTCCCAAATGTCGAGGGGTTACCAATAGTTCGAACGTAGGTACCTAAACGTCTTTGGCGGGGGAAAGCGTTTGAAAAAAAAAAAAAAAAAAAGGATACCTAGCGGTCAATAACATTGTTTTGACTATGTTGAACAGTGGTTTCACAGTAGTATGGTAAGTAGCCTCCTTGACGCTGCCCAGGCCCGGATCAGCTGAGTGGCTCCTACAGCTAATTTCTATGGTATTCACTTGTTCCACGCTCATACATATTTAGGCTGTAAGGCTCAAAACTAAAGGAGAATGGAGATCCGGGGAGGGGGGGGGGTAGTTTTGTAACTACACAACCCCATACTACTAACAGGGCCCCCTTATAATAGTTAAAATGAAGCCATTTGAAATCCGCATGGCTATAAGAGCGAATTTTCGAAGAAATAACTGGTTTTATGTTGAATGTCTCCATTTTACTGGTTTTAAAACAAATTTTGTCTCCTTTGCTGAGAAACACCTCAGTGTATAGATTTTGCAACGCTGAACACGATGGTGAAGTCAGAATTGCGATGTCTCATTCCGTTATAACATTAGAGCTGAACCGTGAAGAACGTCTCAAGTAACAACCACGTTCCAAGTACTCCAGATTCAGAACGGACTAAGATATCGCAATTCTGACTTCACCACCGTGTTCAGCGTGAAAAAATATTTGAATTGAGGTATATTTATTTGAGGTATATATATCTGAGGTATAGGCATATATAATATATAATAGTAGATGTTAAATGTTGTAGTGTAGGAACAGGGGCACAATGTCACAATAGACCCACTTCGAGGTCTACGTGACCAAAGGCATAAGCCTATCAAAGCCCCAAAAAAAAAAAAAAAAAAAAAAAAAAAAAAAAAAATATATAATAGTAGAACAAAATTGCAGACTGGGCACACGTTTTTTTTGTCTCTCCTGTAAAGTTGGGAAAAGTGAGTTAGCCCATGACATGGGCTACATTGTGGGATCATAAGTGACGGAATACTGAATATTAAGCGAATTTTCGAAGAAAAGGAAGCTATTGTTCTCGGCCCAACATTTTTACAACTCTAATTTCCGAAAAGTTTTTATACCAAAGTAAAACAGTCTGACAAGTGTCAGTTCAAATATATTATATTACAGAGAACAATAGCTTCCTTTTCTTCGAAAATTCGCTTAATATTCAGTAGGGATCAAGCTGAAGGGATCATACGCTGAATGTGATGATGGTAGTACAATCACCAGAACACTCAAGTTCATACTAATGGACGTTTGTAAGATTTCAACGAGTCGTGGTCATAAAGAGTGTGAATCTTGTCGTACATGAACCTGAAGAAGAAGAGGAGGTTGTCGTACTGTCCCGCGTAATCGTCGAAGTTGACGTAGTTCTCAAGGGCGAGAGCTTCGTGAAATTCGACGAAAAACTGGTGAACGGCCTCGATGGTCGAGAGGTGCCAGCGGGGACTGCCGTTTTGGTGTCTCCAAAACTGAGTGATCCTCTTCTTCAATACAACGCAGGGTAGAGCTGTCCAACAGAGAATGGAGGAGGACGGTTAGGAAGACGGCCATTGAGTGGATATCGCGGGCTGAACCATAAATTTCGTGTAATGATAAATGGACTCTAGTTTAGGGCTGACATATCCATGAATAGGAAGAGGTACAATATATTAATAATTAATATATTGTACCTCTTCCTATTCATGGAAATTATTTCTAATGGAGTATAACAAAAAAAGTCATTGCACGGATGTGGGTCATTTCACAATTATGGTACAATTCTTGTCCAACGCATTTTTCTTGGCAAATTTTTCTTCTTTTGGAATATACATCTCGTTGAGCTTGATAGAGTGCATGGTGAATCAAGGCTCTAAGCGTATTCTATAGTACCTTAATTCTAGGTTAAACATGGAAAATCCTCACTCCCTAGGGGGTCCCTACTTCGAGGTTGCTATGTTCAACAAATGTTCATGACATAGCCTGACGTCTTTTCCTCAGTTTCAAAATTTGAGCCCGTCACAGTGATATTATTTTATCCAGAAAACCCATCGTCAGTCAAACCCAGGCCCTATAGTAGGGTTAAGAGCACTTTGAACATATGTCACACGATTTCCGCTCACTCTCGAGGAATTTTTTTTAAACGCCCGCCAAAACCTCTCAGAGTTTCTAAATCATATTTTCCTGAGTATTTTAAAATATTTTATGTGGGTAGTTCATTAGAAAAAGAAAAATTGACCTCGATCTGAATGCTGTAAAAAGTAGGGTATTATTTTCACATTTTCTTGCAAAAGCGTACTTGATTTTGAAAGCAATTAGCTGCATTTCTTTGTGATTTCTATTATTCAATAAGTATGTACATACATACATTTAGTTCCTCTTTTCAAAGTGTTTTTGTACTTTTGAGACTGTTCAAATTTCAATTTTTCACTTCACCATACATTTATTTATCCATCTTTTAATGTTAGAATTTTTT
Source organism: Stenodema calcarata (assembly GCA_963920205.1). NCBI lineage: Eukaryota > Metazoa > Arthropoda > Insecta > Hemiptera > Miridae > Stenodema > Stenodema calcarata. Next base: position 1,808,177 of record OY986056.1, on the reverse strand, counting down.
GTACATTCCAATTTTGAAGAGCTCCACAATACGTTGTGGCCTTATCAAGTTCAAATAAATGTCACTAATGGTGGCTCATTGTAAGACTGAAAAAATACCGTGTTTGCATGTTCTTAATACGTTGGGGAAGAAATAAGTTGTAAGCGTTAACAATTCAACTGTAATGGGATTTTCAACGAATGAGGCGGTATGGTTTTAAAACATTCCCCATTTTCTTGTAAAACTCAGAAAAAATTAAATAAACTTCCCAAGATTCTTTAAAAATATGCGTTTTTCTCACTCCTTAGGTGGCAGCTCACTCCCTACATTTAAATAATGTTAATTAATACCTCAGTTGTTAATAGTGATTGTGTGCGCCCACATAACAGACTTACTACTACCAACCTCCTAAATAAGTACAGGGCGAAAAAAAAAGAAGAGTTTCAAGCCATTTTAGAAACAAACAATTTGAGACTGACATTGTACCAAAATTGTGAAACTACCCATTTATCTTTTCCACCTTGATTAGGTGAAGAATTCCGAGCAGGGGACGTCAAGATAGGTCTTCTTCAAAAATCGAGACAAGAATGGGACGGCAAAACAATTAATAGGGACACTTCAAATATCATGACGGCAAGTCCGGGACACCTCGAAAATCGGGACGGATGGCAGTCCTAGAGTAACTCTAGTCGAAGAATATTATGAATAAGGCTGGGGTAGAGGTGTAGTACATAGTTCGGAACAAGTATGGTAGAAGCAACATATCGTCGGCCTAGAAGTGACGAGGTATCACAAGTGAAAAAACCTCACTTTTCAAAAGAGGCAAAACACCACATTCATGAAGCATAGCTATAAAATCGAATTTTCGAAGAAATAACTGGTTTTGTGCAAAATGCTCCCATTTTACTAGTTTGTCCCCATTATACCAAATGTTGTCTTCTTTTTTTGCCAAGTAACTAGTAAGTAAAGTTTTTTTTTTCTTATTCAACTTGTAATTCAAATACACAAAAAAACATTTTGGAAAGAATTTTTTTTTTTTTTTTTTTTTTTCATGCGTTTATTCAGATAATATAACAACTAGTTACATTGATAAATCAGGTAACTATCTAGCTATTTAGTTCACAAATTTTAACACTTTTTGCGGTGAGAGCTCATTAACTTTTACCGCACTTGAACTACACGTCACTCATTGTCAGCACAGAAGGTCCAGGGGCTTGGTTCTCTTCAGGCGTCGAATTTGTTGTGAGTTGTCTAGTAGCTGGGTAGCAGCCGGATTTGGATGTTTAAGAAGCCTGCGCTCATATCCCATAGCTAGCTTCTTTATGACATCGGTGACTGTCTCCACTTGGAGGTCTTTGTGGAGGTCATCATTCCTTACATACCAAGGAGCGTTTACTATGCTCCTCAGAACCTTATTCTGAAATGTTTGTATAATTTTGATATTCGTCTTAGCTGTGCAACCCCACAGCTGGATTCCATAGGTCCAAATGGGCATTAGCACTGTCTTGTACAAGAGTACTTTATTGTGGATATTGAGTTGTGAACATCGTCCCATGAGCCAGTAAAGTTTCCTGAACTTGATGGATAGTTCTTCCTTTTTTTTCTTAACGTGTTCTTTCCATTTTAACTTGGCATCTAATGTCATGCCCAGGTATTTTGCTGAATTTGCATATGGTATGATATTCCGATTTATTACCAGAGGGATTGGTGTTATCTTTTTATTCGTGAAGTTGACATGTGTTGATTTTGTTTCATTGAGTTTCATCCGCCACTTCTTCGTCCAATCATGTACAGCAAAGGTGGCTTCTTGGAGTTTTCCTGTCGATTCTTCTACTGAATCTGCAACAGCTAAAATTGCAGTATCATCTGCGAACGTGGCTACGGTTGTTTCTTCTGTTATTGGCACATCCTGCGTGAACAATAGATAAAGCAGGGGTCCTAAAACGCTTCCCTGAGGTACGCCTGCTGTGATTCTCTCGAGTTGTGAATATTCATCCTCTACTTTTATTCTGAAATACCTTCCAGAGAGGTAGGATTCGAGTATGTGGCAGTACTGCTGAGGTAGCATGCCTTGTAGTTTGTATACCAGCCCCTTATGCCAAACTTTATCAAAGGCCTGTGACACGTCGAGAAATACCGCGCTGCAAACCTTTCTATGCTCTAGGGCTTCTTCAATCACATCAGTTATCTCTGTGGAAAGAAATGAGCCATCTCCAGACCAACAGGTAACATTTGAATATTTATTCAAATCATCAAAATTTGAGCTTTCATAAAATCCTATGCTCGGGAAGCGAAAACCTGTTTGTTAATAATAAATCCTGCTCAACTGCACTCATCACTATGTCACACCAACCTTTTCCCTGGCCATAGCAAACTTCATTACTTTTCAACCCATAGCAACAGTTAAGGTAGGTTCACATGGAGATGTAATTTCTGACGGAAATCTGGTACGTCCACGAGTTCTGAGACGCTATTGGCCAACGCGAAATGGATCATCGCAATAACGAAACCTCCAGATATTGCCTTATCTGCGCAGAGGTTACCACGCACACCTTCCTGTTTGATTGCTCAACCATATTGGAATTTGAAATTTCGAGATCAAGCTATTCTCCACACTCCTACATATCTGCCTTGCGAGAAAAACATTGGAGTGGAGATCTTATAAACGACCTTTCCGTTAAATGTTAGATCTTCAATGATGCAAGTAAGACAGATGAAGTTATGGTTCTGTTGCCAGGGGAATGCCTCTGCACAAAAGATTCCGGCAAACGTTAAGCCATACCTAGATTTCCGTGTGCAGAACAGCCATACTCATTGGCAAAGACACCCCTTTTATGGCAATGCCAAACTTTACCTCTAGGGACCTAGTGGCAGTGACAATAGAAGGACAGACATCAGCGGGACGCGGGAAGATAGTGGTAGCGTCGGCCTACTTCCCCAGTGACGAAGAAGACTGCCCCCCCCCCCCCCTGAAATCAGAAGATTAATAGATCACTGCCACCAAAGGAACCTACATTTCATCATTGGCTGCAACGCTAATGCTCACCATACAGTGTGGGGCAGCACTAATATAAATCCAAGAGGTGAGGCATTACTTGATTATCTATATTCATGTCAGGTGACGGTTCTAAATAGGGGGAATGTACCCACTTTTGTCACTAGGAATAGAGAAGAGGTCCTTGACCTCACCTTATCTAGTCCTTTTCTTGGTGACAAGGTCACAAACTGGCATGTGTCAGATGAAATTACCTTGTCTGACCATAGGTACGTCATCTTCAATCTTGAATTTCACCGGCAACGTGAAGAGACATACCGTACTCCAAAAAGTACAGATTGGAATCTCTACAAACAACTCCTTGGCCATGAACTAGAGGGAGTGAACAGAGATATTAGCACGCCCCAAGAGCTAGACATAATAGCAGGGCAGATGCAAGCTGCAATAACCCAAGCATACGAGGGAAGTTGCCAGCTTAAAACCAAAAGGAGCAATCGAGGTGCTCCATGGTGGAATGAGGAGCTTAGACAACTCCGAATCCAAACGAGGAGACTCTTCAACAGGGCCAAAAGAAATGGTCAGTGGGAGGCCTATAGGTATCACCATACTGCCTACACCACAGCTGTGAGAAGAGCCAAACGGTCATCCTGGAAGGACTTCTGTGGCACCTTGGAGGAGGTCTCTACAATATCCAAGCTACAGAAAGTCCTCTCCAAGGACAGGCCAAGCCCATTAGGGCTCCTTCAGAAGGCGGATGGAAGTTATACAAGTGACACCAAGGAGACCCTGGAACTCCTAATGGAGACACATTTCCCGGGCTCCAAAGTCACAACAAGGGACCAAGTTGCCCTGGCTCAGGATGCAGAAAACACAAACCGCCAACCATATCCTAGCGTCCTTAAACAAGCCAAAAAGATATTTACTTCCAACAAGGTGAAATGGGCAATAAAGTCCTTCAAACCTTATAAGTCACCAGGAGTGGATGGCATCTTCCCGGCACTGCTACAGCAGGGCCTGGAAATGCTAACTCCCATCATCAACAAGACTTATATTGCAAGTTATGCGCTGGGGTATATCCCAAAAATATGGAGAGAGGTGAGAGTAGTGTTTATACCAAAAGCAGGTTCCTCGTCCTTGCCAAAATCACAGAGACCCATCAGTCTCACCTCCTTTCTACTAAAGGTCATGGAGAAAATCATTGGCCAGATGATCAAGATGATCACCTCAAAGACCACCCCATATCAAAGGCACAACATGCCTATCAAAAGGGTAAGTCGACGGAGACAGCTCTATCAGAGGTCGTCTCCCTCATAGAAAGGGCGCTAGAAACTAAAGAGATAGCCCTATGCTGCTTTCTGGACATAGGAGGTGCTTTCGACAACACCAACCATGAATCCATTGAGCGGGCAGCAAGGATGAGGGGCATCCCAAACCCCACCATTGAATGGTTGAAGGCTATGCTGGTAAGCCGTGTTATCACAACTGCACAAGGAGACGAGAGCACCACTGTATTGGCCAACAGAGGTTGCCCTCAAGGAGGGGTCATGTCCCCCCTTATGTGGTTGTTGGTAGCAGATGAACTCCTAGCAATACTGCAACAGTTTGGCTATGAGATTACTGCCTATGCGGATGATCTGTGCATCATCATTAGGGGCAGGTTCGATAGTACGCTATCAGAACGACTTCAGAACGCTCTAAATATTATTGAAAGGTGGTGTCATAAGGAGGATCTGAATGTAAACCCTGACAAAACCACCATTGTTGCCTTCACCAACAGAAGGAAATACAATATAAAGGCTCCCAAACTCCGAGGTAAGAGCATCCCACTCTCAGGGGAGGTAAAATACTTGGGAGTCATGCTTGATCAGAAATTAAACTGGGACAAGCATCTAGACTATACCCTAAAAAGAGGCACAAAAGCAATGTGGAGCTGCCACAAAATGCTTGGGAAGACATGGGGACTGGCACCAATGAGGGCCAACTGGGCTTATAAAGCCATTGTCAGACCCATGGTCACCTATGCCTCAACGGTATGGTGGCAGAAAACCTGTCAGGCAACGGCTGTGGAGAAACTTACAAAACTCCAAAGACAGGCCTGCCTTGGAATAACAGGGGCAATGAGAACAGCCCCTACTGCAGCACTAGAGGTTTTACTTGACCTTGAACCCCTCCATCTCCACATACAGAGGGTGGCCTACCTGGGGGCCATGAGGATGCTGCAAGCAGGAGTAATAAAACACCCTGCCAGGAAAAATAGCCACGCGTCCATCCTTGACTTTGTCAAGGTAGACCCAGTGGCTTCATCAATCTCTGACAAAATGCCAGAGAGGATGAATTTTGGTATACCATTCAGAGTAATAATAAAAGATCGTGATTTCTGGAAAGGAGGCATGCCTCAATTAGAGCCAGGATCACTGCTGTGGTTCACAGATGGGTCGGTGATGGATGAAAAAGCAGGCCTGGGGATAAAAGGCCCCAGATTTAGCCTGTCTAAGCCCCTTGGGGCCTTGGCCACCATCTTTCAAGCGGAAACCCATGCAATAGATATTTGTGCCCAGGAGATCGCCAGGAAAAGACTAAAGGGCGCAAAGATCTATATTCTATCAGACAGCCAGGCAGCATTAAAGGCCATCTCGGCCTTCTCCATAAAATCTAAGCTCACCTGGAGCTGCCTAAACTCCCTCAAGATGGCTGCCCATGGCAACAAATTGACGCTGCTGTGGGTGCCGGGTCATGAGGGCATAGAAGGCAACGAAGAGGCGGATCGCCTCGCCAAACAGGCATCAACGTCAAACCCAATTGGACCAGAACCCTTCCTTGGCATCACGGAGAACTTTATAGCCCGAGAAGTGGGGAAGTGGGATGACAAGCAGAGAACAAAGCATTGGCAAAGCGCTCCAAAAATGAGACAAGCCAAGCAGTTCGTACGCTTTTCCAGAAGGAAAGCCAGGGCTCTCCTTTCCCTCAGCCGGAAGGACATAAAGGCCGTCACAGGCCTCCTAACTGGCCACTGTCCAGTCAAGTACCACCTCAAAAAGATGGGAATATGCAGGACAGATGACTGTCGACTTTGTGACTGTGAGCCAGAGACAGCAGAACACATACTCTGCAACTGTCCAGCGCTTGCATACAAAAGATTTAAGCACCTTGGTAAGGGCATCCTCAGTCCCTCCGAGGTTGCAAAAATCGATGACAACAGCCTGCTCCACTTCATCCAGGAGGAGGCTGTAAACCGTCTCCTCACTACAAATGTTGTAGTGTAGGAACAGGGGTATAATGCCACGTCTACGTCACGAGGTCTACGTGACCAGAGGCATAAGCCTATCAAAGCCCCCTTTAAAAAAAAAAAAGAGATTTCCGTGTGGAATTGCGTCTCCATGTGAATCTAGCTTGAAGTCTACATTACATTCCCATTCGTTTCCCATACTAGGAACAGCATTAAATGTAAATTTTACATTTATACAATCTAACATGAAAATCTAACATTTAACGGAAAGGTCGTTTATAATATCTCCACTCCAATGTTTTCCTCGCAAGGCAGATGTGTAGGGGTGTGAAATGGGTCTCCTCAGTCCTACGGTTGAGACGTTATCCAGTTTGTTGTGGTCAGTTTGGACTGAACTTGAACTGGTCGTTTTATGGAGTAGTGATCAGAGATTTTGGTGGTGGGAGATTTTACGAGAAATTCCGTGATATTATGACTAATCATAAATGTAACAGAGTTTATTGGATAAGTCTAAAGCTGGGTTTACAGGTGTGCGGGAAACCCAGTGGAGGGGATTGCGGAATTCCGGAAGGCGTTCACAAGCGTTTGGAATTGCGGAGTCAAGAAGAATCCGAGTGCTAAGCAACCATGTGTAAACAACCTGCACAGTAGAAAAATATCTGATTTTCTGATCTGTACAGCCGGTCTCAAAAGTGCCTCTCCAGGAAAAAATCATCAACCACCACCCACTACCGCCAGCCAATTTAGCGGCCAGAACGCGTTTCCGTATTTCTTTGTGAAATCCTCTTATTTTTGAGGAAAATATTGTTTTCCCTGCAAAATCATTGTAGAAAATAATCCAGTTATTTACCAGATATTCTAGGGTCCTTGTAAATCCCCTTGCATTGATTCCATGTAGAATCTATCAGTATCACTTTCTTGAAAGGAACAGCGCGTTCAGTGACTGAATTCCTAAAATAACACAAAAACCTTCGTTAAAACACAAATAAGAAGCTATAAAGTTAAGAATTTTACACTTTATTTGGCCGACAGTACAGATTTTACATGTACAGGGTGGAGCGCAATAGAGAGATGGATAACAAATTGAAAAAAAAAAAAAAAAAAAAAAGAACGATAAATTACCAAATTTTTTATTTATTCCTAATATATTTTTATATTATTAGTAGTTATATTATAATAGTAGTTATATTATAACAACTAGTTACTAGCTATTTAGTTCACAAATTAACAATTTTTGCGGTGAGAGCCCATTAACGTCTACTTCACTAACTGCTCGTCACTCATTGTCAGTACAGAAGATCCAGGGGCTTGGTTCTCTTCAGGCGTCGAATTTGTTGAGAGTTGTCAAGTAGCTAAACATACAAATTGCAGTATCATCTGCGAACGTGGCTATGGTTGTTTCTCTTGTTATTCAAACATCCGGCGTGAACAATAGATAAAGCAGGGGTTCTAAAACGCTTCCCTGCGGTACGCCTGCTGTAAGTTGTGAATATTCATCCTCTACTTTTATTCTGAAATCGCTCCCCGAGAGGTAGGATTCGAGTAGGTGGCAGTACTGCTGAGGGAGCTTGCCTTGTAGTTTGTATACCAGCTCTTTATGCCAAACTTTATCAAAGGCCTGTGAAACGTCGAGATATACTGCGCTACAAACTTATCTATGCTCAAGGGCGTCTTCTTATCCTGTGGACTTGTTCTAAGGTGGAGTGCTTGGCTCTGAATCCAAATTGATGCAGTGGAATCAGGTTTTTGTCTTCTATGATTTCATTTAGTCTTTTCTTGAGTAGCTTTTCAAATTTTTCCTAATATGATGGTATTGGAAATTTAAATTTTGATGATTCTGAAGTTTTCGTGAACTCTTCCAAGCATTTCAACAGGTATATCGGCGATGTTGGTTCTGATGTTATTCTTGAGCGCGTCTAGGGCCCTGGGACGATCATTATAAATATTGATTTGAGGTAGCCCCACAGGAAAAATCGCAAAGGGCTAAATCTGGTGACCGCCAGTTCAAATCTCCTCTCACGGCGATGAGGCGCCCGGAGAACCTTCCTCTCAAAAACTCCATCACTCTCCCTGCTGTGTGGGCGGTTGCTCCGTCCTGCTGAAACCAGACATCGTCCTGTTCTATGTCATCCAATTCAGGCAAGAAAAACTCCTGAATCAAGGTCAAATAACGAGTTGACTGAAACTCTTTCTGGGAAAATGACTGGGTTCTGACGGTCCCTTCAGATTTTAGACACATTACCACTCGTCTCAAATGCACTTACACGCAAAAGAATGCGATTTTGATCGGGAAGTCGGCCGCGGGGGGCACGCGGACAGTTGAGCAGGCTATCTCTAACGCAAAACGTACAGCCTACCTGGAGGCCATCAGGATGCTGCAAGTGAGATCAAATTCCCCATTCGTAAAGGTAGTCACTTGGAAATACTGGACTAAATAAAAACAGAACCAGTGGATGATGAACTTCGACCTCCCCTTTAGGGTGATCATTAATGATCGTGAATGGTGGAAGAGAGGACTACCTCAATTTAACCAGGTTCACTTGGATGGTAGACGGATTGATCTGTGATGGCTGGCCAGGGTAAAAGAAGCCCACACTTTAGTCTGGCTTAGCCCTTGGGTCCTGTGGTCACCATTTATCAGGCAGAAACCCATGCCATAGAAATATGTGCACAAGAGATTGCCAGAAAACAACTCAAAGGTGCAAGAACCTACATTCTGTCTGACAGCCAGGCTGCTTTGAAGGCAGTTTCCTGCCTTTTCAATTACCTCAAAGCTGACCTGGAGTTGCCTGCATTCTGACTTTGCTCTGGGTACCTGGGCATGAGGGAATTGAGGGCAATGAAGAAGCCGACTGCCTTGCCATAAGGGGTCAGAGTCCTACCCAATCGGTCCTGAACCCCAGCTGGGATCACCCTAAAGGGTTATATAACTCAGCAAATCAAGAAATGGGAGGACAACAAGCGTGTTCTATTGACAGAACACTCCGAAGCAGAGGCAAGCCAAGAGGTTAATAACCATTTCCAAGAAACGTGCTAAAGCACTCCTGCCCCTGAGTCGTACAGACCTTCGCAAGCCCGCAGGTCTCTTCACTGGCCATTTCCCTTTCAGGTATCACCTTGACAAAATGGGTAAGGTCAGGACAGTTGAATGCCGCCTCTGTCGCGAGGAGATGGAAACAGCGGAGCATATACTTTGCGAGTGTCCTGCTGTTGCATCATTGACATTCCCGCATTTTGGAAAGGGTGTCTTATCACCTGCGGATATTGCTAAGGTGATGCCTGAAAAACTCCTTCACTTTGTGAAAGAAGATGACATTAGTAAGGTCATCTAAACTAAATTGGGGGATTAAGTCACAATAGACCTCTTGGTGTCAGTGACAAGGGATTCCTCCTGTTCCGCTACAGAAAAAAAAAAAAAAAACGCAAAACGTATGCTGTACCACAGACCACAACATCTTGGCAACTGAAGGAGTGTGAGAAAACAAAATTTCCAATACCAACACAATATAAATTCCAATAACAACATTAGGTATATTATATGGAAAAAATTAAAAGTTTGGAAATTTATCATTAATTTGTGTTTTTCCCCATTTTGTAATCAACCAGTTTTTCGCACTACATGTATCATAAATATGTAAAACTCACTTGTTTGAAGAAACGTTTGAAATCAGTTCATTAACTGACAGTGCATTTTTTCCAGGGAAGACGAGAAGTGTCTGAAAACAGTTAAAATCTCATTTACTTCAAATATTGATGATTTTATCATAACAGCAGAGATAAGTAGGCCGTGGACAACTTGGTTGTCCAAATCTCATCGTGGATGTACACATTTCTCTTCCACAAGTTTCAACCAGTTCACAGGCATTGTTTAGGCAATGGGGAATTCGCGTCAATTTTTTTTTTTTACTCATTTATTTTTGTACGAAAGTACAAGCTAGGAGAATAACGAAAATGATGGTCAGCAGCCTAAAAAGTCTTCCCAAAAATTTAGGGCATTTAGAGAAGCTGGCCGCGTTTGAAAAAGACCGGGGGGAGCGGGAAGCTCATGCAACGTCACGCGGTGACGCCCACTTGGACCTGCCACCACCCGCCTCTCTGAAGCCCGGCGATGTCAGCATCCCAACCGGGGGTTTCGTCCTGTTTGTAACGTCATACGATTCCCCTCGAGTTTCACGGTTTCATTCAATCTGCGCACGGCGTTTTTGAAGTTTTCTCCTCAAGTAAATTTTTTAAATGAATATCGCTGGCAATACACCTTACCTTCTCTATATGCCTACTATACAAAAGGAGGATGATATTAGGAATAGAAAAATGACGCAAATCCCCCATTCCTCTCTGCCCAATGAAATATGTGCACCATAGCCCCACTTATAATCTTAATTCCTAATGGTGGTAGGTACTAATAGTCGAGTCTCAAGTGAGAGTCTCTCTCGAGATTAGGATTAATAGTCTGAGTTAGACCTGAACTTAGCTGTGTGAGTACAGGTGTAACTTGAGTAGTTGTGCTGTTGTCCTAAGTGTTGGCTGTAAAGTGATTTTGTAACTGATGCCAAATAAAAATATTAAAAAAAAAAAAAAAAAACTTGAGTAGTTGGTTCCATGGTGAATTCCATAGAGATTTCATCCAGGCAGGGTACACTCAACCAGGTTATCGCGTGTTTAACCTCATTGAACATAATCGAATTCGATAATCAAACTGATAAACCTACACTCAGGGTACCTATCCGTGTTACTTGGGATTTGCCTGGTTCAAGAGTGGGCTCCATTCGGAATTGGCAGCGAACTTTGTCTACTAATACGAGTACGAGCTCAGTTTGAATGTGGAGGACCCTCAAGCGCTGACCTCACTCTGGTCTCCAAGTACCTATCAGAGACTTGAGGGCTCGTCAATACTTGAGGCTACCCTGGATGAATCCCAACATAGACCTCTTCAATAGTCCCATTTCAACCATAAAGACAACTTCAAACGACCAGTTACGTCTCCATTCCACACATCCTACTCATATCATCCAGAATTGGACCGCGTTATGCAAATACCTCCAAACAAATTTCCAAAAATGCTACAAAATTTCCAAAATCGAGTAGAATCGATTTCTTTGGGTATTAGCGCCCTCTTTTTGTTATAAAATAAACTATTTCCTAATATTCTAAGGCATATTGAATTTGACTAAGACATATTGAATTTCGCAATTACCTACCTAATAAGCGCCACACCATGAGAAAAGTTATGCAATTACCAAACAAACGACACATGAATTGGTAGTTAGTTTGGATTCACGTACTTATCTATTTCCCTGGAACAAGCACCTTGCAAAGCATGCATGTTGCATCTCATTCCCAAAGTTCGTCTAGTTCCATAAGTCGTTGTGAAATTATATAGTCTAAAGACAAGGTCCTTATTCAGACAGCATAATAAGCACTTTTGGTTTATTATCTTCGATAATGAACCATTTTTCAGATATTCCTCACTTAACCTGGCCGAACTAAAAAAAATGAACTCTTTCGTTTTTTAAGTGAGGGCAGCTGCAAAAAATGTGTTTGACATTTTCGAGCTCTTGTGTATTACACAGAATGCAAGTTATATATTGCAATATGTTGATTATCATGACTTATGCTGACAATGCTTGTACGAGGGTTTTATAAGCTCCTCCCTAGGCTCCGGACAGTTAGTTATCTTGTTGCGCTCACGCTCGTCACTTCGTTGCCCCGGGAAATCAGTCACCTTCAGTCATTTCATTGTGTTTAATGAAATAAAAGTGTTTTTTAAAAACCAATTCTTCGATTATTGGAACTTAATTGGCGCAGTCGGTAGGACCTCGCAAGTTTACTAGTACCAAGTGGTCTGTAAATTCCGTTTTAACGGTTAGTGCGTGTTACCTCAACAAGTGAAGTGTGCAACGATTGGATACCCCGGCAGCAACAGAGCAAATTTAAGCAACAGATGCTCATTACGACCATGAGAAGAATTATACTGGCGTAAGTACTCGAAGTAATCAACCTGTGATCATTCTACAAAATTGAAAACACCCCTTCTGTTTTCACCAAACGTCTCTTCAAACAAACCCAGATCAACCACCTGTGAACATTCTACATCTCTTAACTCTCTTCAAATTCATCGCTGGACAATTTCTACTAAAATTTGATTAAGTTCAAATTGGAGATTGGAGAACGAGACCAGAATAATCGGACGTTTTCCTCTCCTTCTAATAACGCCTCCTGCTTCGTCAACGTTATCAAGGACGTACCGCCCTCGCAGCCAACCCGACCCTTTGTGCTAACGACTACAAATTCCTTCGCCTTCACTCCTTCCCGTGCAAGAGATAAAGAAACAAGAAAACTTCGTAACTATAAAATTAAGAACACTTCTTATTTCCTTCTGTTATTGTAACTTGTAGTTATTGTAAATCTTGATTTCGTAATTACTTCAAAATTCCAAAATCAATCAAAAAATATCTCCATAATCAATTTAAGAAATTAGAAAATCCATCTTCAGCATCTAAAATGGCAGAAGAACAAAACCCCCAAATGTTATTGCTCCAGTTGGTGCAGCAACAGCAACATTTATTACAACAGCAACAGCAATTGTAACTTCAACAAGCAAACCAAAACCGAAAGAAGGAATTTAAAGAAAAACATGCTAACCTTATACCCGTCTTCAACGGAAATCCTGAGTCACTCCCTAAATTCCTGAATGCCTGCGATAAAATTGTCGAACGATTTTTCAACACCGAGCAACAGGACGACTTTCAAAACGAAGAAATTATAGAAGCCATACTTCTTAAAATCCAAGGATACGCCGAGAAAATATTTGTTGCGAAACGCATAACGTCCTATGATCAAATTAAAAATTTACTGTTGGAAAACTTCTCTGATAAAAGAGACATTTTCACGTTAAATTTAGAATTTAACTCGTATCGCCAAGGAGACAGGGAAACCCCATTTAACTTTCACGAACGATTAACGAGACATCTCGACACGACCATAGCTCATATCAGAAATTACATACAACCGAAACTGAAACAGGACTACCTAATCGAACATTTTGAAGAACTGGCACTTAGATGCTTCATATTAAATCTAAAAGAACCCATGGGTAATCAAATTAGAGCTCGGCACCCCAAGACACTAGGAGAAGCACTGGGATGGATGACTAATGAGTATCAAATGACTCATAATAGACACCCACATGAACTTTTCACCTCCAACAAACAATTTCACCCGACAAACAATTTTCACTCGACAAACAATTTCCCCCAATATAGCTGGAATTCGGCTCCTCGGAAATTCCAACAAAAGGACAAACCTCAACAATCTGGATTTGCTAACCAAAATAAAAGTCCTAACCCTTTTTACAAGCCGATTCAAAAACCATTCCAAAACCCGAGATATACAACCCCAGCTAGGCCGTCAAATTTTCATCAACCCCGACCTAATCAATACCATAAGCCGACACCTATGTCCTGGCAAACAACCAACCCAAACCTACACAATTTACAATACGGACCCCACGAAACTTACGAACCACCGAAAGAAGAGATGACATGTGAATATGAAGAACCAACCCAACAAAAGGATTTTTTAGAATTAAACGGCCTCGACCCTCAAAACAACAATCCACAATGCCCCAAAACACAAGGACCTTTAACTTGAACAATTTAGACCAAAGAATGACCGAATTGCCCTATATTGTTCTAAAGAAATGGAATTTGACAATGTTAATCGATACTGGAAGTACTACTAGCTACGTTAATCCAATAGTAGCAAATAAATTCTTTTCAAGAAAGCTTTCAAAATCCCCGTTTATTGTAAAAACCGCCCATGGCATATCAGAAGGTAAATTCAGTACTATAGTACCATGCGATGATGTGTTCAATTCATCCAATTTAAAATTAAAATTTAATGTCTTCCAGTTTCACGAAAAATTTGACCTTTTGATGGGATTAGATAAACTCAAGTTATTGAATGCTTCTATCAACCTGAAAAATGACACCTTAGAAACCGAAAATAGTAAAATACGCCTCAGGTATTTGAATACAGAATCTAAGGAAGAATACAATATTGAAAGTAGAATGATCCAACAAATCAAAATTAAATGTAATAATGTAAAAGACGGATATGTAATTGTCCCATATACAAAAATAGGTGAACTTGAGATCGCCCAAAGTTTGGTAAAAATAAATAACCATGAAGGATATGTCGGGATACTTAACCCAACAGAAAATAACGTTAAAATAAAAACTCCTGTCATAAATTCAGAAGAAATCGATTATGATATCGAAGAAATAAATAATATAGAAAACATGAACGTTAACTCTAACACTGGTTCAATAGAATTAGACAAATTAAAACTAGACCACTGTAACTCGGAAGAAAGGGGCGCAATCATTGAATTAGTCTCAAAATATTCCGACATATTTTATAAAGAAGGCGAACCATTAACTTTCACCAACGACGTTAAACATATAATAAGGACGACTGACGAAATCCCGGTGTACACGAGAAACTACCGTTTTCCAGAAATCTACAAAAAAGAAGTGGAAAATCAAATTGATGAAATGTTGAAACAAGGGATTGTTAGGCCCTCAGACAGTCCGTGGAATTCCCCCATATGGATAGTTCCAAAAAAGAAAGACTCGAGCGGTAAAACAAAATTTCGAATAGTAATTGACTATAGAAAATTAAACGAAAAAACTATCGAAATTAAATACCCACTTCCACAAATTTCGGATATTCTTGATAAACTGGGACGTGCTCAATTTTTCTCATGTATCGATCTAAAAAGTGGATTTCACCAGATTCAAATGCATCCAGATAGTATGGAAAAAACCGAATAATCACTTGGAGTTTACTCGCTGTCTCTTCGGGTTACGCTCTGCGCCAGCGACGTTTCAACGAGTTTTAGACAATGTCCTGAGAGGAATAAATAACGAATATTGTTGCGTCTATTTAGACGATATTATCGTGTTTAGCTCTGACCTCCAAGAACATATAAGAAGGTTGAAATTGGTTTTCGATAGGCTCAGGAACGCTAACCTAAAAATACAGTTAGATAAAACAGAGTTTCTAAAAAAGGAAGTCGCATATTTGGGACATGTAATAACCCCGGCTGGAGTAAAGCCAAACCCTGACAAAATTAAAGCTATTCTTCAATACCCAATTCCTCGAACAACAAGAGACATTAAAGGTTTCCTAGGATTGCTGGGCTATTACAGAAAGTTTATTAAAGACTTTGCAAAGATAACCAATCCACTCACATCTAGATTAAAAAAGGGAGCCAAAATTGATGTAAATGACACAGACTACTCTGAATGCTTTGAACTATGTAAACAATTACTCATCAACGAGCCGATCCTTCAATTTCCTGATTTTACTAAAACTTTTCATCTTACAACTGACGCGAGCAATGTGGCGATAGGTGCTGTATTGAGTCAAGTGACAAATAATAGTGACCTACCAATCGCCTACGCCAGTCGAACTTTAAATGAAACTGAAAGAAAATTATCGACTATCGAAAGAGAGTTGTTAGCAATAGTTTGGGCTGTGAAGTACTTTCGACCATATCTTTACGGTCGTCATTTCAAAATCTTATCAGATCATAGACCATTGTGTTGGCTGTTCTCCCTTAATGAACCAAACTCGAAATTATTCCGTTGGAAAACTAAGTTACAAGAATACGATATCGACATTCAATACAAAAAGGGATCCTTAAACACTAACGCTGATGCCTTGTCGCGCATCGAAATTAACAATTTGGAAGACAGACTTATCTCAGTTCAAAGACATAACCGATAAAACTCCCCATGAATTAATTGAAAACTATTTCCCTGAACTCTTAAAAGTCCCAACTAATCAGGCGGAAAAAGAACAGATTAATGACAAATTAGACACATTAATAAAAAAGGAACCTTTAACTCTACTGGATGACATAATTACAAACTTCGATTCAAAATCTAAGATAGTAAATGTAGATGAAGAAGAACAACAATCAATCCCGTCTGATATTACAATACACTCCAATTATTATGGTAATACAGTGGTGACCGTACCCATAAAAGATGAAATAATCAATAAATGCAAAAATCAGATTATTATAGAAGTAAATGATCAAATAGGCACCGGTATGAAACCCAAAATAACCAAGATATTTGAAGATAAAACAAGAATCTCAGTACTATTCTCGAGGACTAACTTAAATGATGATATAACTACTTTTATAAAAGAATATATTACACCCAAGAGGAAATATGGCATTTATTTTGAATCAGATATTTACGAGGACTTTGTGAGACAATTTCTATTTGGGAATATTTAACCAAAGTTTTCAAATATTCCCAAATAGACATAACAAAATACTGCAAAAAAGTAAAGGATGTAGAAAAAATAGAAGACGTAGAAAAATTACTAAATAGCTACCACTCTGGTGAACATAACCATCGAGGGATCGAAGAAACCTACGAACATTTAAGACGTGAATACTACTGGCCCAACATGTCGAAATCAATTCAAAGTTTTATCAACAACTGCGAGACATGCCTACAATGTAAATATGATAGGATCCCCCTGAAACCCAAATTGAATATCACTCCAACGCCTTCCAAACCCATGCAAACACTGCATATCGATAAATTGACTCTAGAAAATTCCAAATTTCTTACATTAATTGACCCTTTTTCGAAGTACGCACAAGCGTACGGCCTAAATTCATCTAATAGTATAGAAGTTGTCAACTCTTTAATTAAATTCTTTTCACATCACGGAATCCCATCAAATATAGTGGCAGATAATGGAGCGGAATTCCACAGCTCGCTCGTCAAAGAACTCATGTCACTACACAACATTAAAATTCATTTCACATCCCCGCAACACCCGGAATCGAATGGTGTTATCGAAAGATTCCATTCAACACTCATCGAACACCTTAGATTAATAAACAATAGAGATGAATTCAAAAAAGACAGTATAAGAACTAAAGTAAACTACGCAGTCATAGCATATAACAATTCTATTCACTCCTCATCAAAACATACACCGTTTGAACTCCTTTACGGCCATATTAATAACAAAAACCTACTCAACTTGGATGTAGAACACGAAATCGTAAACCAATACTTGCAAACACACAAAGAAAGGACCAAAGCACTTTATGAAATCATGAAACAACGTTTCGAAACCAACAAAGAGACAGTTATAAACAAACTGAATGTAAATAAAGAAGACATCCCCTCTGAGTTTCCTGACAAAATATACGTTAAAACTATGCAGAAACAACATAAAACTAAAGCCAAATACAATCCAGAAACCCTTAAAGAAATTGACGAAAATCTTAAAACAGGGATTATTGTCCCAAGACACCACAACACCCAAACGAAAATACACTTAGCCACAGTTAAACGCCCACGGAAAACCGAAGAACCTCTATTGGTTAGAGTATGGAATGAAAAACTGGATCATGCAGAGAAATTTATATCAAATTTTGGTATTACACTAACTAGAGCAGATTTACTCACACTTAAAGGATCCAACTGGTTAAATGATAACATAATCAACTTTTACCTGAGTATGATCCAAGATAGAAATCGGCTAGATAAAGATCCCCATAAAGTGTACTGTTTCAACAGTTTCCTTTATGTCTCGTTATCAGCAGGAGGTTACCCACGAGTACAAAATTATACAAGAAAAGTCGATATTTTTGATTATGATACAGTGTTGATACCAATTTTTAAATCCTCACATTGGCGGCTGGTTGTTGTGAAAACCAAAGAAAAGAAAATTTTGTATCTTGACTCCCTAGCCTTAGATGGTCAAGAAATTCTAGCTTCCATCCGATACTACCTCGAAGAAGAACACAAAAATAAACATAAAGATAATTTTGAAAAAATTAACTGGGAATGCATTCAAGTGAAAAACAAACCTGAACAACACGATTCCGATGATTGTGGAGTTTTTCTGTTATACTACGCAAAACATTATAGGGTCACAAATTTAACCCCACCAAATATTGTTAATCTAAGGAAACAAATATGTCTAGAAATATTAAACTATAAACTGCAATATACCAACATACCAATGTAACATTTTGATATTTACAGACTCATCTTAATCATTGGAACTGGAATGGCGACTAACTTAAACAACATTACCTCGAATCAAGGTATAATTCCGGTCAAACTAGGACAGGCCAGAATGCTACAAACTTACCATACGCTGTCGCATTACTACCAGTTGACACAGTTGATAAATCAATTAGACACCGTCAGAAAAAGTAATAACGCCATTGTAGAAACAATTTCTAAAGATATTGAAGTACAGAACAGAGTACAGATACCAATGGACTTAGTTGAACATGCAATAAATGAAGCCGAAGCAAGATTACATAATACTCTGGTTCCCAGAAGAATGAAACGTGGCTTGATTAACGGATTAGGTTCCGCCATCAAATTCATCACCGGCAATTTAGACGATAATGATGCAAAGAAGTACGACGCAATACTGACTCACATAAGACAAAATCATACAGACCTTAGACAACAGTTTTTCGAACACTATAATAATATTATATTGTTATATATATTATTATATAATATATTATATATAAAATATAAAAATAATTAATATTATTAATAACATTTTGATTGAACAATTTAATCAAACCACTGACGAAATTAATCACAATAATGCAATCATTACAAAAGAGCTAAACAGACTCAAGGAACTGAACTCCTTCGAAACCCATGTCGGTATTGTCGAAACTATATTAAATCACCAACTAATAATTATGAACTTTATGATGGACGTAATACAAGATATTGAAAACTCAATACGTTTTGTAAATTAGGAGTATTACACCCAAGCATTATTAAACCCGAAATACTGTCTGAAGAATTAAGAAGGATATCTAAAGTCTATCAAAACCAGCTTTTTGACTTTGAAAACGAAAATCTGTTTGAAATGCAAAAACATATTAAAGTTAAATGCTTCATCTCTCTAGAAGAAATAGTTTATTTTCTGGACATACCAATTGTAAACGTAGATGTCTTCGATCTATTCTTCATGCAACCAGTCCCCACATTTTTTGAAAGTAAATCAGTAACCATATTACCTACGGTGCAATATCTGTTAAAATCCGGCAAAGTAATTAAACCATTAAAAGGTGCTTGTGATCCAGGACGGATAAATCTATGTTATAATCACTTAGTAACAACCATAAACACTAATTGTGAATCCTCTATTCTCCTTAACAAAGTAAATCCGGACTGTAAATATTCAGAAATACAAATCGAAGGCAACTATGTGGAATTATTAAGCAGCATAAACCAATATCTGTTAGCCTTCTTCACAGAAGACAAAATTGAAATTCATAATGAAAAATCCATAGAAACACTTGCATTAAAAGGCGTATACTTACTAAGTCCACATAATAGTACAATTTACTATAAACAATTTCCTTTGTCAATAGCAACAAACAAATTATATGGAAAACCGACAATTGTTAAAGGGATAAATCTCATACTAAATGAAACTCAAATATATGACGAAAAAATTAAATTGAAATCACTCGAGTTTAACGTACTGCCATATAAATCAGTTTCAACTATTCCAGACAATTATATAAGAGAAATAGTCACTCCGAGTGTATGGACCGTCGTATTATATGTTGTAATTATTTCTATCATGAGCTATATTATATTTCAATACAGGGACTATAAAAGAACCCAGCTAAAAAATAATATTCCTTGTTAACAGTGTAAATAATTCATTTTATGTTTATCATGTTAATAATTTTATGTAATTAATCTTATGCTCTTAATTTAGGTTTTATGCTTCTCTATGTTTTATATTTGGTGTTATAATTCTATGTATTATTAATCTTATATTGTTTATGAAGGTGACTTCCCAAATTTCGATTTCAAACTTGATTAAATGTCAACTTTTTCATCTGTATTTGGGTCATTCTCCAATTTCGGTGCTATTTCAGTCACAGAGCTCTATAAAATTGATCAACCATCAGAATGAGGATGATTTTTTTTTCTGTTACTAACCTCCTTGAGACCAACATTTCCTTCTCACTATGATGTTCCAGTAATTAATGGGTACCTTGTTATAAAATATATAATGCTAGTTTTGTCACTCCCTAGCCCTGTCACAAAGCTGAGGCTGTGGCTTTACAAGGCAATGGTACCAGTTTCTTTTGCAGTAATCCTAAAAAAAATTACTACATTTCTTTCAGCATTCTTTCAATTATTGGTATAAAACACAATTTGAATTTTAGATGGAACACATCAATCACCAAATTACTTTTTGTCTCTGTCACACAGTTTTTGGTCACTCCCTAGCCAGTTTTTGAAATGCCCGCCAATATACCCTCACAAAGGGAAATTTCGTGCTGACAGGTGATCTGACAACACTGGCAGGGTGCAGAAACACGTGGTCTGCTCTGTTCCCTTTTCTAACCTCTTCAGTTGCTTCCAAGCTGTGATAGTGAAGGTGAAGTGTTTGAGTATTTTTATTGATGGTCACTCCCTAGAGTTCAACAAAATCAATACAGGTAAGAATTATGATTTGAATGTTACATAGTTTTGTAGTACATCATAGCCTCTCTACATACACGATTATCTTTGTTTTTTTTGTGAAGCTGCTCTAGCGTGAACAAATGAAAAATGGTTGATTTGTCACTCCCTAGGCGGTCACTCCCTAGCCTCAATGAAAATTCTTATGGGACTAGGCGGTGACAATGATGGCAAGGGAGGGACAAATGGGTATAACTCTCTTTCGACAAGCATTATTAAAACCATAAAGATTTTGTTTTTGCTTCCTCAATTACTGCCAAAGGTAGTACTAAAGCAAGAAAAAAGAAAAAGTGTCTTCCAAAATCGAAATTCCACTCGCGTTTTGCATTTCTATCTCAACCAAAGCTATACGACCACACAGTTGGTATATTTTGTGCTGCCATTACATATCATTGAATAGAGTTGATGATTTCAGGAATATGGCGCCAAAAAAAAATTTCCGAAAGTGAAAAGAAGGCAAAGAAGAAAGAAGCTGCCAGAAAGAGACGAGAAAAAATAAAAATGGATCCTGTTTTAGCTGCCTTGGAAGCGGAAAAGAAAGGAAGAAATATGAAAGAAAAAAGCAGTTAAAATTGGCTAAAGATATGAATTCTAGAGAGTTGAGAGCAACACGAAAAGCATGGAGGATTAGCAAGAAGGATTCAAGAAACAGAGAGCACCGTGCTAGTCAAGTTGCCCAGCTTATTGAAAATAACTCCCCCCCCCCCCCCCCTACTGATGATGAAGAACGATGTTGACGATGACACCTTACATTGAACCTCAACATAAATGTTGAGTATTTGACATAAATTGTAACATAAATTGAAGTGAATGAGCAGGCAATGTGATGAGCCAACTTGACAGTTTGGTATTTTTCCTTTTTGTTTTTATTTTTTTCTTCAAGTCATGGGAGTGTTTTTCCCAATTATAAGTCAGTTCACCTGTTATAAGATAATATTAGTAAGCTTCTGTTAGTTCCTTTAGATCCTGATTAAACATAATGATGTTTATTTTATATAACATGTTCGAGATAATATTGGTTTACGTATAACATACATGTTATACGTAAACCAATATTATCTCGAACATGTTATATAAAATAAACATCATTATGTTTAATCAGGATCTAAAGGAACTAACATGTGACATTACGTTTTACGTTGGGTTCTATAGTCATAATGAATGTGATAAGACTGGAAAATGAAAATGTTTTTAACTATTTTTAAGCAGAACAAGTTTCTTGTTAGAGTTTTATACTATGTTTTTATGCTGAAAATCGTATATATGTTCAAAACGTTAAGGCTGACTACTGCTAAATACAATTTTTTTAAAGATGAATACTGTAATAAGGTTTTGTATTTCGTTTTGTCACTCCCTAGTCGTATTGGTCACTCCCTAGAATAAGACTTTTTTTTGAAAACCTCTGTCACGAAAACTACGATATTAAGTGTGTGCCTGCTTCAGGAGGATGTCAAGGAGCCTTTCCTAAAGGCAATAAAAATTTTAAAAATCGAAAAAATCGAATATGGTTTTCGAAAAAGTTTGATAACTAAATAGCACCAAAACTGGAGAATGACCCATTTGTAAACTGATGGGGGACGAGTTATATATTGCAATATGTTGATTATCATGACTTATGCTGACAATGCTTGTACGAGGGTTTTATAAGCTCCTCCCTAGGCTCCGGACAGTTAGTTATCTTGTTGCGCTCACGCTCGTCACTTCGTTGCCCCGGGAAATCAGTCACCTTCAGTCATTTCATTGTGTTTAATGAAATAAAAGTGTTTTTTAAAAACCAATTCTTCGATTATTGGAACTTAATGTGCATGCGGAATCTGCGACGACATTCCATACAACCCCTTTATGATAAATGCGGAAGCTAGTCTCCCTCCTCAGTCTTAGCTGGGCAATCACACGTTTGACCAACCGAGCGCCCTTTCAACGATGAAAACTCCCAACTTCAGTCTTCCAGTCTCAGCTCGGACCATGTAGTTTGGGGTAGACATTGGGAGAGGCAAGAGATTCTTGAAAATCCTTGTTTGGGCTAAATCCAGTTCGTCGAGATAGCGTAATGCCCAAATTTCGCTGCTGTACAGAACAACCGACGAGACCATAGCATCCACCAACCAGCACGTGGATTCCCAACTACTGCACCTCCCCATCGCCAAGACCTGACGGACGCTACCCCAAGCTCTCAATCCTTTGGCCTTGAATCCCCCTCTTTAGCTTTAACATATTTTCCAAACCGAATTCAAGATTCTCCACTGTTAACAGCACAGATTGTGCCAATTACGTCAAGGACATGATGATGAAGCTTCCTGACGCTATAGCTGCCAATGATTCCATTAACATTTTTTGTAAGAAGTGTTGTTCTGATAAGTAAGAGGTTGTATTAATGGATTGGATTGTTGGGGCCTAACAAACAACTTTTGTTTCTTATCCACCAGGGAGAGCATCTAAATTGTTTTTTCTACTAAATATAGGTATATGGTTTATCTCTGCTTTATTCTCACTTACTTACCACATCTCAAATCATGGTGCGAACATAATGGCTCATTAAAATGTAAATAAATTGGTTTGAAAAAAAATCTTGAGTGTGATTTGGAAAATCTTGAATTTGGTATGAAAGATCTTGAATTTGGTTTGGAAAATCTTGAATTTGACTAGGAAATGCTATAGATGGACTCAACGGGTCGCTGGCTTTTGAAATAGAAGAAACTATTTAGAACTATTTTGAATAGATGAAACGTTTATTGACCATAGTCTTTGGCTATATTCATTAAACATAGCCTGACAAATTTGATATCCCACACATTCCTTTTTAATATTCTCCAGTGTTCATATTATATTATAATAAGTGTTCGTATAACAACAAATTATTTATTTATTTAAAATGGGAAATATATGATATTCGCAAGTGTATATATTTTTCACTCTTTATTATTTAATAAGACATTCCAAAAGAACTACTTAATCTGAGTATTCCATCACCATTGTGTAGCCATTCAAAAAAGTTGGTAGATGAAGCGTATAGGGAAAATATTGTTTTTAAAGAAATATGTAGGAACTAAAACGACAATATCAGTACCATTGTACAATGTGTTGAATGATTCGCTTGGCGGCTTAGTCGTCTTGGCGGCTGTTTTTTGGATTTTGTTGTTGTTTCGATGCCATCAGGACACCAAAGTCTACGTTACTACGAAGTTACATTAACATCGGCCGAAAACAACGCCCTCCAGACGTAACAGTAGGTCTAAATCTTTATTCGCGACTTCCCAAAAACAGCTTTACTGCCTCTTAGGAGGTATTTGCATAACGCGGTCTAATTTTCTAAATCAATTATTGTCACTTTTCATCAACATTTTACTAAATAAATATTGCACGATTAACAACATTTTATATTCAAATTAATTCCCTGATAGCTGTCGATTATACTCTTTTCTTTGCGTTCCACTAATGATTGCTGGCTTTTTTCAATTTAAAATTAAGAAGTAGGTATATACTCGTAATTTGAATAAGATTACCTCGTCTTCAGATGAGTAGTTGGGTATTGAGGGGTAAGTGTAGATATTCACAAGCTTGGGGCATATCACCGCGGCGTGGATGGCGGTACTTTTCCCATCTATCTCTTTACTATGTTTTATAATATCCACTGTCAGAGGAAGCTAGAAAATTGAGAGCAGAATGATGTTAGGGTCATTGCTGATACGTTTTCCTTTTACAACACATTTGTATGTTTTGGGCTTTGCTTAAGCATTGAACCATACGTTCATCATCGCTTGGCAGGTGTGATAGTTCATTCAACTGGCTAATAATTAGCCAGTTAAATGAACTATCACTATTATTGTACACTAAACCTATCGGCAGTGGCAGAAGTGACCAGTGAACAGCAGAATCACTATCCCTCCATTTTACCTATACCTATTCATGGGATTAGCATATTACCAGAACCAGGCAAATGCCATGGTGCCATACTAAAATTCCACATTGGGCCGATTTCTGGGAGAATGCTACATTTGGCCAAAAATGGAAATACCTACTGCCATCCTTGCTCAATGTTTCACCCTTCAAGGTGTCAACCACCTGAATTCCAAGGTGGATAATTCATAATTTCATAATTCAATAATCACAATTATTGTGATTATTAAGTTTATAAGAGATAATGACCGACATTAAATGTTATAAATTTTATGAGTCCGTCCGCCGTAAGCGGCACTTTGCCCAGTTAGCTTTGAGCTAAAATTTCGAAATTTCTGTTACGAGTTCCGACAAACCCCACAATGAAGAAGAGATTTAGCTTACATCAACAGCGGGGACATCGCCTTCAATGTCTGGCACAGGCAGGTAACACGTGTAGCAAAAATATTTCCTCGACTTGTTGCACTTGGAGCAGACTGTTCTTTCACTCAACGAACTCAGTTTCTTCCAATTGTTGGAAATGTCCAGCCCTTCAAAAGGATTATCGTCATTCACCATGACAACCTTTTCGGACATTTTGTGTTCCACTCAGCATCAGGATCTGAAAATTAATTGCTCCATCACAAGTCAAGAAATAATCTCAGCGGTATCTTACAGCCGCATGAGCACTGGGCGTAGAGTGGGTATTTTCAAATACCACCAAAAATGTTATACTTGAACAGAAAATGTTCAAATCAGTTTGGACATTTGAATTTGCGTCGACCAACTTACCTACTAAACTTTTCACTACAGAGGGACACAGCCACATGAGGGAAATGTAAGTCAACTTGACTACTAAAATTCCGCACAAGTTTTAGCAGTAGGATTAATTCCAAGAGAATGTACAAGCGTTCAAGAATAAGACCAAAACCCGCAGCATAATCATGTGTCTTAAGTCAACCAAACTACGACAAATCTGATGTGAATTTTAGGTAAGCGTAGCGTAACATTTTATGGTTCTGATGTTAGGAAGTCAATTTGACTCAGTTTACCGAATGTTGCAGTTGGATTATCCTCAGCGCTACAACTTACATCCCTATGAATAATAATATACCTAACCAGTGACGCACCTGTTCTTACTAGTAATGTGAACAACTTCTCTGTTTTCTCTCGGAACCACAAATAACTAGGTAAGTATATCGACCAAAACGTTATTGTACGTAATCTATTCAAATGACGACCAGCACATTTCAAGCCATGCTAAACCCGATCACGATTCATAAACACAGTTGGTTAGTTGGCGGGTGTGTGTGTGTGTGCTTTTCTCTCATTTTGTTGCCTTTGACAAATTGTCACGGTAGGCATTGGCAGTTGCGGATCTTCATTTTCGATTGTTATCTTCTTTCTTAGTTTTGGTCAATTACTTGTCAAACATTACTGTGTCGTGATAGAATGAATGTAAAGCAATCGGACAATTATCATGATACATGATTAGGATCGTGTTCCACGATCGAAACGTCGTAATAAACCGAATGATAACAACGACTAGTGTTGGTCATCCTCACCCGCAAACTACTCTACTGTTTCCTAGTCAAAACAACCTCCACTATTTATATTTATGTATGTGTCATTCCAGACTAGGGTTGTTGGATCGAAACGATTATTCGATTTTCGAATATCGAACTCTGGTCGAAGCTGATGTTCGAAGCGCGATCGAAATTCGACGCGATTATTCGATTATATTTGAAAATAATCGAAAAAACCGCAACATACGCTGAAATCTGACAAAATCCCGAAGGAAAACCGTGATGACCTCAACCTTCCATTTTTCGAGTCAAAGCGAATCGGACGTTTCAAGTCAGGACTTGGAGGCCGTCAAGGATGTGTACGGGCGCCGCGGCGCGCCGTTGGGTCCGAAGACGAAAGCATTTATGCTTTATAACGTTCTGTGACAGATCTGTGGGAACCGTACCCCCCCCCCCCCCCCGTAATGCTCAGTTGTAACCCCCCGTAATGCTCAGTTGTACCCCCCCCCCGTAATGCTCAGTTGTAACCCCCCGTACTGTAACCCCCCGTAATGCTCAGTTGTAACCCCACCGTACTGTAACCCTCCGTAATGCTCAGTTGTAACCCCCGAACGATTTTCGTACGATGATAACTGGCGAAGATAAAGTTCCGTAGCAACGAATCGGTTGTAAGCGAAAATCATCAGAAATTTTCGTAACGATTTCGTGTGACGCTTTTCGAGTTATGTGACAGAGTAAAGACATAAAATGCCAAAAAAAGAAAACTGATGGAAATATGTATACACATCTCAATGCTACAGATATTGATCCTCTACATTGGAATGGATTGGAAGAAATTCGAAAAAGTAGACCGGGGGTCTGAATTCAACAGTGGGTGAGTAACCAGATGAACAGAAGGAAAAATGCTTGCATACGAGTCTGCAACATATTGGGAAATTTTATGTCTTTAAAGAAGGGATTCAAGGGCCTTCGAACTATACTACATCACCTACCCCAGTAGCGTAGTTGTTATACTTAATTGAAAGGTTCATCATAAATTGTGAAGCTTGCATTCGTCTTGACAATATAAATTATTGAGAATGATCACCTGTGTGTAAACAATTATTTAAACAATCACGCTCATACCGCAGCTTGTCGGCCACGCACTCCGCAGTGGTTAACGTAATATGGTTAGGTAAATCGAGAGCTATCCAACTAGTAGTGAACGATTTTTGTACGATGATAACTGGCGAAGATAAAGTTCCGTAGCAACAAATCGGTTGTAAGCGAAAATCATCAGAAACTCCGCGTAACGCTCTCCGCGTGACGCTCCCCCGCGTGACGCTTTTGGAATCGCCCAAAGAAAAATATTTTTTTACCCCCCCTCAAAATTTGTTGGTTTACGTTTCAAGATACGTAGATTCAGAAAATCGAATAAAAAAAACTCTGCAAATTCTTGACACAACGGTTCATTATCTTCTTTGTACAGATCACCCTTCTGTCTAGATCACTAGGTCTAAATGTCTAGATCCTAAAAGTTAGATTAATTATTATTATCAATTATCACTAATTATTAACAATTTTATCAAGTACCTAGTGAAAATTATTATAATTTATTGTTAGGTATTAATGATTCGTATTTATTAATAATAATAATTATTATCAATTATGATTAATTAATACGATATATCGTATTCTGGGGTTTTATATAATTCTGGGGTTTTTAATACTACGTCGGTAACAATTTTTCTATAAAAGAAGTACCTACCAACAAACATTCGAAATAACCTTCATTTCCGAAGCACGAAACGCACCTCAGAACAACAAACTCGACATCACTTAAGCCATATGATGTTCCAAAGATCTTGTTAGACTAACAATGTTAGTATGAAAATGGACCTGTATTTCAACAGTTTGATTCACGATCGTGTTGTGAGGCACAATCTTTGAGCCGTCATTTTGAACGAACGGCTGGTCGTACAAAGCTGCGGATGGTCTTAAAAAATTCTACGGAACAAACTCTATCTAAATATGAAATAAAAAACACACCGTTCTATATGAATTTTTCGAGTTTTGGAATTTTCAAAATTTCAAAATTCGTTTTGAACCCCTTCCCCTTGACCTAGGGTTATGAAAAGTTTCGAGGACCATTGTGGGGTTGGTCGAAACCCATAAAAAAAACTCTGCAAATTCTTGACACAACGGTTCATTATCTTCTTTGTACAGATCACCCTTCTGTCTAGATCACTAGGTCTAAATGTCTAGATCCTAAAAGTTAGATTAATTATTATTATCAATTATCACTAATTATTAACAATTTTATCAAGTACCTACCTAGTGAAAATTATTATAATTTATTGTTAGGTATTAATGATTCGTATTTATCAATAATAATAATTATTATCAATTATGATTAATTAATACGATATATCGTATTCTGGGGTTTTATATAATTCTGTTGGGGTATATATAATTCTGGGGTTTTTAATACTACGTCGGTAACAATTTTTCTATAAAAGAAGTACCTACCAACAAACATTCGAAATAACCTTCATTTCCGAAGCACGAAACGCACCTCAGAACAACAAACTCGACATCACTTAAGCCATATGATGTTCCAAAGATCTTGTTAGACTAACAATGTTAGTATGAAAATGGACCTGTATTTCAACAGTTTGATTCACGATCGTGTTGTGAGGCACAATCTTTGAGCCGTCATTTTGAACGAACGGCTGGTCGTACAAAGCTGCGGATGGTCTTGAAAAATTCTACGGAACAAACTCTATCTAAATATGAAATAAAAAACACACCGTTCTATATGAATTTTTCGAGTTTTGGAATTTTCAAAATTTCAAAATTCGTTTTGAACCCCTTCCCCTTGACCTAGGGTTATGAAAAGTTTCGAGGACCATTGTGGGGTTGGTCGAAACCCATAAAAAAAACTCTGCAAATTCTTGACACAACGGTTCATTATCTTCTTTGTACAGAGCACCCTTCTGTCTAGATCACTAGGTCTAAATGTCTAGATCCTAAATGTTAGATTAATTATTATTATAAATTATCACTAATTATTAACAATTTTATCAAGTACCCAGTGAAAATTATTATAATTTATTGTTAGGTATTAATAATTCGTATTTATTATTAATAATAATTATTATTAATTATGATTAATTAATACGAAATAATTCTGGGGTTTTTAATACTACGTCGGTAATAAAAATTATTTTTCTATAAAAGAAGTACCTACCAACAAACATTCGAAATTACCTTCATTTCCGTAGCACGAAACGCACCTCAGAACAACAAACTCGACATCACTTAAGCCATATGATGTTCCAAAAAGCTTGTTAGTATGAAAATGGACCTGTATTAATACATCGTGAAAACGAAAAAAAAGTAGACTTCATAACGACTCCTGGTGTTTATTTGAGTTCGAATGGACCTTCAAGAAAAGCAATTGTCGAGTCAAATACATCGAGAATACGAAAAAAGTAGACTTCATATCGACTCGACGTGTTTATTTGAGTTCGAATGGACCTTCAAGAAGAGCAATTGTCGACTCAAAAACATCGTGAAAACCAATAAAAGTTGACTTCATATCGACTCGACGTGTTTATTTGAGTTCGAATGGACCTTCAAGAAGAGCAATTGTCGACTGAAATACATCGTGAAAACGAAAAAAAGGTTGACTTCATATCGACTCGACGTGTTTATTTGACTTCAAATGGACCTTCTAGCAGAGCAATTGTCGACTCAAAAACATCGTCAAAACGAAAAAAAGTTGACTACATATCGACTCGAGGTGTTTATTTGAATTCGAATTGACCTTCAAGAAGAGGAATTGTCGACTCAAATACATCGTGAAAACGAAAAAAAGTTGACTTCACATCGACTCGAGGTGTTTATTTGAGTTCGAATGGACCTTCAAGAAGAGCAATTGTCGACTGAAATACATCGTGAAAACGAAAAAAAGTTGGCTTCATATCGACTCGAGCTGTTTATTGGAGTTCGAATTAACCTTCAAGAAGAGCAATTGTCGACTCAAATACATCGTGAAAACGAAAAAAAGTTGACTTCACATCGACTCGAGGTGTTTATTTGAGTTCGAATGGACCTTCAAGAAGAGCAATTGTCGACTCAAATACATCGTGAAAACGAAAAAAAAGTAGACTTCATAACGACTCGTGGTGTTTATTTGAGTTCGAATGGACCTTCAAGAAGAGCAATTGTCGACTCAAATACATCGTGAAAACGAAAAAAAGTTGACTTCACATCGACTCGAGGTGTTTATTTGTGTTCGAATGGACCTTCAAGAATGGTTAGAATGTCGACTGAAATACATCGTGAAAACGAAAAAAAGTTTGACTTCATATCGACTCGACGTGTTTATTTGACTTCAAATGGACCTTCAAGAATGGTTAGAATGTCGACTCAAAAACATCGTGAAAACGAGAAAAAGTTGACTTCATATCGACTCGAGGTGTTTATTTGAGTTCGAATTGACCTTCAAGAAGAGGAATTGTCGAATCAAATATATCGTGAAAACGAAAAAAAGTTGACATCACATCGACTCGAGGTGTTTATTTGAGTTCGAATGGACCTTCAAGAAGAGCAATTGTCGACTCAAATACATCGATAAAACGAAAAAAAGTTGACTTCATATAGACTCGAGGTGTTTATTCGAGTTCGAATGGACCTTCAAGAAGAGCAATTGTCGACTCAAATACATCGTGAAAACGAAAAAAAAGTAGACTTCATAACGACTCGTGGTGTCTATTTGAGTTCGAATGGACCTTCAAGAAGAGGAATTGTCGACTCAAATACATCGTGAAAACGAAAAAAAGTTGACTTCATATCGACTCGAGGTGTTTATTTGAGTTCGAATGGACCTTCAAGAAGAGCAATTGTCGACTCAAATACATCGTGAAAACGAAAAAAAAGTAGACTTCATAACGACTCGAGGTGTTTATTTGAGTTCGAATGGACCTTCAAGAAGAGCAATGGTCGACCCTAAAACATCGTGAAAACGAATAAAAGTTGACTTCATATCGACTCGAGGTGTTTATTTGAGTTCGAATTGACCTTCAAGAAGAGGAATTGTCGACTCAAATACATCGTGAAAACGAAAAAAAGTTGACATCACATCGACTCGAGGTGTTTATTTGAGTTCGAATGGACCTTCAAGAAGAGCAATTGTCGACTGAAATACACCGTGAAAACGAAAAAAAGTTGACTTCATATCGACTCGAGGTGTTTATTTGAGTTCGAATTGACCTTCAAGAAGAGCAATTGTCGACTCAAATACATCGTGAAAACGAAAAAAAGTTGACTTCATATCGACTCGAGGTGTTTATTTGAGTTCGAATGGACCTTCGAGAAGAGCAATTGTCGACTCAAATACATCGTGAAAACGAAAAAAAAAGTAGATTTCATAACGACTCGTGGTGTCTATTTGAGTTCGAATGGACCTTCAACCAGAGCAATGGTCGACCCAAAAACATCGTGAAAACGAATAAAAGTTGACTTCATATCGACTCGAGGTGTTTATTTGAGTTCGAATGGACCTTCAAGAAGAGCAATTGTCGACTCAAATACATCGTGAAAACGAAAAAAAAAGTAGACTTCATAACGACTCGTGGTGTTTATTTGAGTTCGAATGGACCTTCAAGAAAAGCAATTGTCGAGTCAAATACATCGAGAATACGAAAAAAGTAGACTTCATATCGACTCGAGGTGTTTATTTGAGTTCGAATGGACCTTCAAGAAGAGCAATTGTCGACTCAAAAATATCGTGAAAACGAATAAAAGTTGACTTCATATCGACTCGACGTGTTTATTTGAGTTCGAATGGACCTTCAAGAAGAGCAATTGTCGACTGAAATACATCGTGAAAACGAAAAAAAGGTTGACTTCATATCGACTCGACGTGTTTATTTGACTTCAAATGGACCTTCTAGCAGAGCAATAGTCGACTCAAAAACATCGTCAAAACGAAAAAAAATTGACTTCATATCGACTCGAGGTGTTTATTTGAATTCGAATTGACCTTCAAGGAGAGGAATTGTCGACTCAAATACATCGTGAAAACGAAAAAAAGTTGACTTCACATCGACTCGAGGTGTTTATCTGAGTTCGAATGGACCTTCAAGAAGAGCAATTGTCGACTGAAATACATCGTGAAAACGAAAAAAAGTTGACTTCATATCGACGAGGTGTTTATTTGAGTTCGAATTAACCTTCAAGAAGAGCAATTGTCGACTCAAATACATCGTGAAAACGAAAAAAAGTTGACTTCATATCGACTCGAGGTGTTTATTTGAGTTCGAATGGACCTTCAAGAAGAGCAATTTTCGACTCAAATACATCGTGATAACGAAAAAAATGTAGACTTTACAACGACTCGAGGTGTTTATTTGAGTTCGAATGGACCTTCAAGAAGAGCAATGGTCGACCCAAAAACATCGTGAAAACGAATAAAAGTTGACTTCATATCGACTCGAGGTGTTTATTTGAGTTCGAATTGACCTTCAAGAAGAGGAATTGTCGACTCAAATACATCGTGAAAACGAAAAAAAGTTGACATCACATCGACTCGAGGTGTTTATTTGAGTTCGAATGGACCTTCAAGAAGAGCAATTGTCGACTGAAATACACCGTGAAAACGAAAAAAAGTTGACTTCATATCGACTCGAGGTGTTTATTTGAGTTCGAATGGACCTTCAAGAAGAGCAATTGTCGACTCAAATACATCGTGAAAACGAAAAAAAAGTAGACTTCATAACGACTCGTGGTGTCTATTTGAGTTCGAATGGACCTTCAAGAAGAGGAATTGTCGACACAAATACATCGTGAAAACGAAAAAAAGTTGACTTCATATCAACTCGAGGTGTTTATTTGAGTTCGAATGGACCTTCAAGAAGAGCAATGGTCGACCCAAAAACATCGTGAAAACGAATAAAAGTTGACTTCATATCGACTCGAGGTGTTTATTTGAGTTCGAATGGACCTTCAAGAAGAGCAATTGTCGACTCAAATACATCGTGAAAACGAAAAAAAAGTAGACTTCATAACGACTCGTGGTGTTTATTTGAGTTCGAATGGACCTTCAAGAAAAGCAATTGTCGAGTCAAATACATCTAGAATACGAAAAAAGTAGACTTCATATCGACTCGAGGTGTTTATTTGAGTTCGAATGGACCTTCAAGAAGAGCAATTGTCGACTCAAAAACATCGTGAAAACGAATAAAAGTTGACTTCATATCGACTCGACGTGTTTATTTGACTTCAAATGGACCTTCAAGAAGAGCAATAGTCGACTCAAAAACATCGTCAAAACGAAAAAAAATTGACTTCATATCGACTCGAGGTGTTTATTTGAATTCGAATTGACCTTCAAGGAGAGGAATTGTCGACTCAAATACATCGTGAAAACGAAAAAAAGTTGACTTCACATCGACTCGAGGTGTTTATTTGAGTTCGAATGGACCTTCAAGAAGAGCAATTGTCGACTGAAATACATCGTGAAAACGAAAAAAAGTTGACTTCATATCGACTCGAGGTGTTTATTTGAGTTCGAATTAACCTTCAAGAAGAGCAATTGTCGACTCAAATACATCGTGAAAACGAAAAAAAGTTGACTTCACATCGACTCGAGGTGTTTATTTGTGTTCGAATGGACCTTCAAGAATGGTTAGAATGTCGACTGAAATACATCGTGAAAACGAAAAAAAGTTTGACTTCATATCGACTCGACGTGTTTATTTGACTTCAAATGGACCTTCAAGAATGGTTAGAATGTCGACTCAAAAACATCGTGAAAACGAGAAAAAGTTGACTTCATATCGACTCGAGGTGTTTATTTGAGTTCGAATTGACCTTCAAGAAGAGGAATTGTCGAATCAAATATATCGTGAAAACGAAAAAAAGTTGACATCACATCGACTCGAGGTGTTTATTTGAGTTCGAATGGACCTTCAAGAAGAGCAATTGTCGACTCAAATACATCGATAAAACGAAAAAAAGTTGACTTCATATAGACTCGAGGTGTTTATTCGAGTTCGAATGGACCTTCAAGAAGAGCAATTGTCGACTCAAATACATCGTGAAAACGAAAAAAAAGTAGACTTCATAACGACTCGTGGTGTCTATTTGAGTTCGAATGGACCTTCAAGAAGAGGAATTGTCGACTCAAATACATCGTGAAAACGAAAAAAAGTTGACTTCATATCGACTCGAGGTGTTTATTTGAGTTCGAATGGACCTTCAAGAAGAGCAATTGTCGACTCAAATACATCGTGAAAACGAAAAAAAAGTAGACTTCATAACGACTCGAGGTGTTTATTTGAGTTCGAATGGACCTTCAAGAAGAGCAATGGTCGACCCTAAAACATCGTGAAAACGAATAAAAGTTGACTTCATATCGACTCGAGGTGTTTATTTGAGTTCGAATTGACCTTCAAGAAGAGGAATTGTCGACTCAAATACATCGTGAAAACGAAAAAAAGTTGACATCACATCGACTCGAGGTGTTTATTTGAGTTCGAATGGACCTTCAAGAAGAGCAATTGTCGACTGAAATACACCGTGAAAACGAAAAAAAGTTGACTTCATATCGACTCGAGGTGTTTATTTGAGTTCGAATTGACCTTCAAGAAGAGCAATTGTCGACTCAAATACATCGTGAAAACGAAAAAAAGTTGACTTCATATCGACTCGAGGTGTTTATTTGAGTTCGAATGGACCTTCGAGAAGAGCAATTGTCGACTCAAATACATCGTGAAAACGAAAAAAAAAGTAGATTTCATAACGACTCGTGGTGTCTATTTGAGTTCGAATGGACCTTCAACCAGAGCAATGGTCGACCCAAAAACATCGTGAAAACGAATAAAAGTTGACTTCATATCGACTCGAGGTGTTTATTTGAGTTCGAATGGACCTTCAAGAAGAGCAATTGTCGACTCAAATACATCGTGAAAACGAAAAAAAAAGTAGACTTCATAACGACTCGTGGTGTTTATTTGAGTTCGAATGGACCTTCAAGAAAAGCAATTGTCGAGTCAAATACATCGAGAATACGAAAAAAGTAGACTTCATATCGACTCGAGGTGTTTATTTGAGTTCGAATGGACCTTCAAGAAGAGCAATTGTCGACTCAAAAATATCGTGAAAACGAATAAAAGTTGACTTCATATCGACTCGACGTGTTTATTTGAGTTCGAATGGACCTTCAAGAAGAGCAATTGTCGACTGAAATACATCGTGAAAACGAAAAAAAGGTTGACTTCATATCGACTCGACGTGTTTATTTGACTTCAAATGGACCTTCTAGCAGAGCAATAGTCGACTCAAAAACATCGTCAAAACGAAAAAAAATTGACTTCATATCGACTCGAGGTGTTTATTTGAATTCGAATTGACCTTCAAGGAGAGGAATTGTCGACTCAAATACATCGTGAAAACGAAAAAAAGTTGACTTCACATCGACTCGAGGTGTTTATCTGAGTTCGAATGGACCTTCAAGAAGAGCAATTGTCGACTGAAATACATCGTGAAAACGAAAAAAAGTTGACTTCATATCGACGAGGTGTTTATTTGAGTTCGAATTAACCTTCAAGAAGAGCAATTGTCGACTCAAATACATCGTGAAAACGAAAAAAAGTTGACTTCATATCGACTCGAGGTGTTTATTTGAGTTCGAATGGACCTTCAAGAAGAGCAATTTTCGACTCAAATACATCGTGATAACGAAAAAAATGTAGACTTCACAACGACTCGAGGTGTTTATTTGAGTTCGAATGGACCTTCAAGAAGAGCAATGGTCGACCCAAAAACATCGTGAAAACGAATAAAAGTTGACTTCATATCGACTCGAGGTGTTTATTTGAGTTCGAATTGACCTTCAAGAAGAGGAATTGTCGACTCAAATACATCGTGAAAACGAAAAAAAGTTGACATCACATCGACTCGAGGTGTTTATTTGAGTTCGAATGGACCTTCAAGAAGAGCAATTGTCGACTGAAATACACCGTGAAAACGAAAAAAAGTTGACTTCATATCGACTCGAGGTGTTTATTTGAGTTCGAATGGACCTTCAAGAAGAGCAATTGTCGACTCAAATACATCGTGAAAACGAAAAAAAAGTAGACTTCATAACGACTCGTGGTGTCTATTTGAGTTCGAATGGACCTTCAAGAAGAGGAATTGTCGACACAAATACATCGTGAAAACGAAAAAAAGTTGACTTCATATCAACTCGAGGTGTTTATTTGAGTTCGAATGGACCTTCAAGAAGAGCAATGGTCGACCCAAAAACATCGTGAAAACGAATAAAAGTTGACTTCATATCGACTCGAGGTGTTTATTTGAGTTCGAATGGACCTTCAAGAAGAGCAATTGTCGACTCAAATACATCGTGAAAACGAAAAAAAAGTAGACTTCATAACGACTCGTGGTGTTTATTTGAGTTCGAATGGACCTTCAAGAAAAGCAATTGTCGAGTCAAATACATCTAGAATACGAAAAAAGTAGACTTCATATCGACTCGAGGTGTTTATTTGAGTTCGAATGGACCTTCAAGAAGAGCAATTGTCGACTCAAAAACATCGTGAAAACGAATAAAAGTTGACTTCATATCGACTCGACGTGTTTATTTGACTTCAAATGGACCTTCAAGAAGAGCAATAGTCGACTCAAAAACATCGTCAAAACGAAAAAAAATTGACTTCATATCGACTCGAGGTGTTTATTTGAATTCGAATTGACCTTCAAGGAGAGGAATTGTCGACTCAAATACATCGTGAAAACGAAAAAAAGTTGACTTCACATCGACTCGAGGTGTTTATTTGAGTTCGAATGGACCTTCAAGAAGAGCAATTGTCGACTGAAATACATCGTGAAAACGAAAAAAAGTTGACTTCATATCGACTCGAGGTGTTTATTTGAGTTCGAATTAACCTTCAAGAAGAGCAATTGTCGACTCAAATACATCGTGAAAACGAAAAAAAGTTGACTTCACATCGACTCGAGGTGTTTATTTGAGTTCGAATGGACCTTCAAGAAGAGCAATTGTCGACTCAAATACATCGTGAAAACGAAAAAAAGTTGACTTCACATCGACTCGAGGTGTTTATTTGAGTTCGAATGGACCTTCAAGAAGAGCAATTGTCGACTCAAATACATCGTGAAAACGAAAAAAAGTTGACTTCACATCGACTCGAGGTGTTTATTTGAGTTCGAATTAACCTTCAAGAAGAGCAATTGTCGACTCAAATACATCGTGAAAACGAAAAAAAGTTGACTTCACATCGACTCGAGGTGTTTATTTGAGTTCGAATGGACCTTCAAGAAGAGCAATTGTCGACTCAAATACATCGTGAAAACGAAAAAAAGTTGACTTCACATCGACTCGAGGTGTTTATTTGAGTTCGAATGGACCTTCAAGAAGAGCAATTGTCGACTCAAATACATCGTGAAAACGAAAAAAAGTTGACTTCACATCGACTCGAGGTGTTTATTTGAGTTCGAATGGACCTTCAAGAATGGTTAGAATGTCGACTGAAATACATCGTGAAAACGAAAAAAAGGTTGACTTCATATCGACTCGACGTGTTTATTTGACTTCAAATGGACCTTCAAGCAGAGCAATTGTCGACTCAAAAACATCGTGAAAACGAAAAAAAGTTGACTTCATATCGACTCACTCTCGGTCCCGAGACCTCGAAGAGGAAACAACGCGCTCGAGTTAAAGTGTTGTCGCGCTCATAATGTGAATATTACTCGTATTATTAATGAACTTGCAA
This sequence comes from Stenodema calcarata, assembly GCA_963920205.1. Taxonomy (NCBI): domain Eukaryota; kingdom Metazoa; phylum Arthropoda; class Insecta; order Hemiptera; family Miridae; genus Stenodema; species Stenodema calcarata. Next base: position 1,770,228 of record OY986056.1, on the reverse strand, counting down.
AACAATGAACCCATCGGATACTGGCGGTGTTCCCAGCGTGACGGTGGACGAAATTATAAAAGAATCAGCAGACTGTTGCGCAAGCACGAGCTGAGTTGGATAAATATCCTTCGTTTGGATCTTCCCACATTCAAAAACCAGTCCGTGAGTTGCTCAAAACAATAACATCCTTGTGTGATTATTTACAAATTTCCGAAGGCGTTATAATTAGCGAGAGGAATAAACTCACTGAGTGGCAAAAACGAAGTGATGAACAAATTGCCCGCCTCACGGCGGAAATTGATCAACTTAAAAATGAAGAAGTACAGCATGATAATAAAGACGATTTCATCGTACAACCAGGAAAAAGAAAAAGACAAGGAAAAACTCCGATTGAAAAAAGTGTCAAAATTCCAAGTAAAACTGGTCAAAATAAGCCCCCTAACGTCAATAGCTGGGCTAATAAAAAGCCGCCGCCTATCTATGTATCAGATGCAAGAGATGTTAATAAAGTAGCTGATCTTGCTCAACAAAATCAGATTAAACCGACTGTTATGATTATAAATAACAAAAAAAACAAAAATTAATGTTGACACCTCTGACGAATTCCGGAAGCTCTCTTCATTGCTAACGGCCACTAATATTCAACATTTTACCTACGAAAATAAGCAGGATAGAAACATTAGAGTAATTATCAAAGGTATTCCACCAGAAATGAGTGAGCAAGACGTAAAATCATCCCTTGAATTCACTCTAGAAATACAAAATGTCCGTGTAATCAGAAAACTAGATAGAAAAACTAAAGAAAAACTGAGTATGTGTCTTGTTGAATTCCCACAAAACACAGACATTAACAAAATCTATAATCTCACCGAACTCGATCAACTTTATAAGATTAGAGTTGAAACCGTCAGATCATCAAAACTGATTGTGCAATGTAAAAATTGCCAGCAATTTGGACATACCAAGAATTTCTGTCGCAAAGAACCTAAGTGTGTAAAGTGCGGGAAAAATCATGAAACTAAGACATGTACCAAACCAAACAATCCGAAATTCCCTCCTCATTGTGCTAACTGCCTTTCGGAAAATGTAAAGCCAAGCGACGCCCAGCATACTGCTAACTGGAGGCAATGCCCAGTGGCACTAAGAGCGCAAGAATCATACGAAAAAGCTATTGGTGTTCCTAATCCTACTTCAGTAAAAGAACAGAAGTCTACCTTTAAGGTGAAAACATCTATCATGAACAATTACAGGGCTCCGATTGACTTTGCAGACCCGAACTTGAGATCATTCGCCAATGTAGCTCGAAACGCTCGGGAAAACCTAAATCAGATTCAAACCCCAGCTCCGCAGGGAGAAATTACCCTCTTGTCGATTTTGACCGAAATCAAAAATATGAACAAACGCCTCATGGCACTTGAAAATAAATTAGGCTTAAACCATCAAAGAAAACCGCAATGAAAAAGGCAATACGTATTATGAGTTGGAATGCCAATGGATTGAATCAGAGATCAAAGGAATTAGAGATAGCCTTGAATATAAACAATATTGACATCTGCCTAATTTCTGAAACACATTTCATGAAGGAAACATTTTTTAGAATGAAAGGATACAAATGCTATCACGCCACGCACCCAAGTAATCAGGGAAGAGGCGGTAGCGCAGTACTCGTAAAAGAAAATATCTACCATCATGAATCGACAAAAATCGAGATTGAAAAGTTTCAGATCAGTGGAATCAAAATCAAGACGCAACTGAATTCATTGGAAGTGGCCAGCATTTACAGCCCGCCAAAGTACAACTTCAGCCAAGAAGACTACGAAGACATCTTTAACCAACTTGAAAAGCGCTTCATCATAGGAGGCGATTTCAATGCAAAACACACCAGATGGGGATCACGCCTTTGCAACACTAAAGGATACGCTTTGAACAGAGCAATATATGAGCTCAATTGCGAGACTCATTCAACAGGGAAGCCGACCTATTGGCCCACTGATCCAAACAAAATACCTGATCTGATAGATTTTTTCATAACACGAAACCTCTCAGAGAACTATTTGCTGATAGAAGACAACTACGATCTCAGCTCCGATCATTCACCAATTATTATTACGTTGAGTGAACATGTCATTCAAAAGGCACATAACCCAGCTTTCGTCAATAATAAAACGAACTGGGCAAGCTTCAAAGCAGATCTTAGCTCAAATATCAATCTCTCTATTCCCATTAAGACGAGAGAGGAAATAGACTATGAACTTGAACTTCTTACCTGTTCTATTCAGGATGCAGCAAAAAAGAACACACCAACGATTAAAAGAAAAATTACAGGTATCAACTACCCGCGTGAAATAATTGTTGCAGTGAAAGATAAACGAAAAGCTAGAAAGCGATGGCAGGCTTCGCGGGATCCTGACCTGAAAGCTAAGTGGTATAAAGCTGCAGCAGAACTCAGAGAAATTAAGCAAGAAATCGACAATGAACACACCCGAGCATACCTTAGTGAGTTGACCAGTGATCATCTTACTGATTACTCACTCTGGAAGGCAACTAAACACACCAATAGACCAGTTGTCCACACACCATCAATACGTAAACCTGATGGGGAATGGGCAAGGGATAATCAAACGAAAGCTGATGTGTTTGCTGAGCACTTAGCGAATATATTCACACCTAATCTTGCTTCAGCGAATGAGGAACCACTGTACAATTTTCCAGAACAGGAACCACTGATCAATATACCACCTGTAAATTTCAAAGAAGTTGCTAAAATGATCAAGCAGGAAATTAATCCAAAGAAGACGCCTGGATTTGACCTCATAAATGGGCAGATAATGAAAAATCTTCCTAGAAAAGCTATTGTCAAAATAACGCAAATCATCAATGCAGCTATCTTACATCGCCATGTCCCACAACTGTGGAAAATTGCCGAGGTAATTATGATCCTAAAACCTGGAAAACCAACTGATCAGCTAACATCTTACAGGCCCATTTCATTGCTGCCTGTGATGTCGAAACTTTTTGAAAAACTCATCAATAAACGATTGCTAAAGCTCATTGAGGAGCGTAAGCTGATCCCAAATCATCAGTTTGGCTTTCGACAGCAGCACTCCACCATTGACCAGATACACCGAATAGTCAACATCATCGAAGAAGCGCTGGAACAAAAGAAGGTATGCTCAGCCATATTTCTGGACGTGTCTCAAGCATTCGACAAAGTCTGGCACGAAGGCCTGAATTACAAACTGAAGAAGATGCTACCTTATCAGTATGTTGAGCTGCTTGAATCCTACCTATCTGACCGGTACTTTCGCATCAAACAGGACGATGCGTACTCAGAGCCAATGAAAATAAATGCTGGTGTGCCGCAAGGAAGTGTATTGGGCCCACTCCTGTACCTTCTGTACACCAGCGATTTACCAGAAGTCGAACATAACACCACAGCAACATTTGCAGACGACACTGCTGTCCTGGCAGTTGGTGACAGCAATAACGAATCAATATCAAAACTCAATAAGTCCATCTCCAAAATCCGTCTTTGGACAACAAAATGGAGGATAAAACTGAATGAGGCCAAGTCCGTGCACGTTGATTTTACCAACCAGAAGATTAACTACATCCCTGCTTTCCTCAACAACGTGGCAATTCCCTACGCGAATGAAGCCAAATACCTGGGCATGACGCTAGACGCCAAGCTCAGGTGGAAGGAACATGTAAAAAAGAAGAGGACAGAGCTCGCATTAAAACTCAGAAGGATGTATTGGCTAATCGGCCGACGATCCACCATGACCATTGGTAACAAGCTGCTTCTTTACAATCAAGTACTCAAGCCAGTTTGGATGTATGGAGCGCAGTTGTGGGGCTGCACAGCTCCAACCAATAGACAGATCATTCAACGTTTCCAGAATTCTGTACTACGATGTATCACTGATGCGCCGTGGTACTTCCGAAATGAGGCACTCCACCGTGAACTTCAAGCTGACAGTGTGGATGTGGTGATCAAAAAGCGAGCAACGGCTCATCTTGCCAGACTAAAAGATCATGTGAATGAGGAAGCTGTAAAGCTCCTGGATGTGCAAGATCTAACTCGACGCCTTAAGCGTTTGAAACCGCATGAGCTTGTGTAGGAAGTGAATGTGATATGTTCGAGAGACAAGGGACAAAGTTATACATCTTAGGTCCTGAATAGTGTGTTGTAGTAATGTAAGTCAGATTTGTATTGTTAATGAGATTACTCGGTGCAATAAAAGCCTTAAAAAAAAAAAAAATATCGACTCGAGGTGTTTATTTGAGTTCGAATTGACCTTCAAGAAGAGGAATTGTCGACTCAAATACATCGTGAAAACGAAAAAAAGTTGACTTCACATCGACTCGAGGTGTTTATTTGAGTTCGAATGGACCTTCAAGAAGAGCAATGGTCGACCCAAAAACATCGTGAAAACGAATAAAAGTTGTGTAGGAAGTGAATGTGATATGTTCGAGAGACAAGGGACAAAGTTATACATCTTAGGTCCTGAATAGTGTGTTGTAGTAATGTAAGTCAGATTTGTATTGTTAATGAGATTACTCGGTGCAATAAAAGCCTTAAAAAAAAAAAAAATATCGACTCGAGGTGTTTATTTGAGTTCGAATGGACCTTCAAGAAGAGCAATTGTCGACTGAAATACATCATGAAAACGAAAAAAAGTTGGCTTCATATCGACTCGAGGTGTTTATTTGAGTTCGAATTGACCTTCAAGAAGAGCAATTGTCGACTCAAATACATCGTAAAAAACGAAAAAAAAGTAGACTTCATAACGGGTCGAGGTGTTTATTTGAGTTCGAATGGACCTTCAAGAAGAGCAATGGTCGACCCAAAAACATCGTGAAAACGAATAAAAGTTGACTTCATATCGACTCGAGGTGTTTATTTGAGTTCGAATTGACCTTCAAGAAGAGGAATTGTCGACTCAAATACATCGTGAAAACGAAAAAAAGTTGACTTCACATCGACTCGAGGTGTTTATTTGAGTTCGAATGGACCTTCAAGAAGAGCAATTGTCGACTGAAATACATCGTGAAAACGAAAAAAAGTTGGCTTCATATCGACTCGAGGTGTTTATTTGAGTTCGAATTGACCTTCAAGAAGAGCAATTGTCGACTCAAATACATCTTGAAAACGAAAAAAAGTTGACTTCATATCGACTCGAGGTGTTTATTTGAGTTCGAATGGACCTTCAAGAAGAGCAATTGTCGACTCAAATACATCGAGAAAACGAAAAAAAAGTAGACTTCATAACGACTGGTGGTGTCTATTTGAGTTCGAATGGACCTTCAAGAAGAGGAATTGTCGACTCAAATACATCGTGAAAACGAAAAAAAATTGACTTCATATCGACTCGAGGTGTTTATTTGAGTTCGAATGGACCTTCAAGAAGAGCAATTGTCGACTGAAATACATCGTGAAAACGAAAAAAAAGTAGACTTCATAACGGGTCGAGGTGTTTATTTGAGTTCGAATGGACCTTCAAGAAGAGCAATGGTCGACCCAAAAACATCGTGAAAACGAATAAAAGTTGACTTCATATCGACTCGAGGTGTTTATTTGAGTTCGAATGGACCTTCAAGAAGAGCAATTGTCGACTCAAATACATCGTGAAAACGAAAAAAAGTAGACTTCATAACGACTCGTGGTGTCTATTTGAGTTCGAATGGACCTTCAAGAAGAGGAATTGTCGACTCAAATACATCGTGAAAACGAAAAAAAGTTGACTTCATATCGACTCGAGGTGTTTATTTGAGTTCGATTGGACCTTCAAGAAGAGCAATTGTCGACTCAAATACATCGTGAAAACGAAAAAAAAGTAGACTTCATAACGGGTCGAGGTGTTTATTTGAGTTCGAATGGACCTTCAAGAAGAGCAATGGTCGACCCAAAAACATCGTGAAAACGAATAAAAGTTGACTTCATATCGGCTCGTGGTGTTTATTTGAGTTCGAATGGACCTTCAAGAAGAGCAATTGTCGACTGAAATGCATCGTGAAAACGAAAAAAAGGTTGACTTCATATCGACTCGACGTGTTTATTTGACTTCAAATGGACCTTCAAGCAGAGCAATTGTCGACTCAAATACATCGTGAAAACGAAAAAAAGTTGACTTCATATCGACTCGAGGTGTTTATTTGAGTTCGAATGGACCTTCAAGAAGAGCAATTGTCGACTCAAATACATCGTGAAAACGAAAAAAAGTAGACTTCATAACGACTCGTGGTGTTTATTTGAGTTCGAATGGACCTTCAAGAAGAGGAATTGTCGACTCAAATACATCGTGAAAACGAAAAAAAGTTGACTTCACATCGACTCGAGGTGTTTATTTGAGTTCGAATGGACCTTCAAGAAGAGCAATTGTCGACTGAAATACATCGTGAAAACGAAAAAAAGTTGACTTCATATCGACTCGAGGTGTTTATTTGAGTTCGAATTAACCTTCAAGAAGAGCAATTGTCGACTCAAATACATCGTGAAAACGAAAAAAAGTTGACTTCACATCGACTCGAGGTGTTTATTTGAGTTCGAATGGACCTTCAAGAAGAGCAATTGTCGACTCAAATACATCGTGAAAACGAAAAAAAAGTAGACTTCATAACGACTCGTGGTGTTTATTTGAGTTCGAATGGACCTTCAACAAGAGCAATTGTCGACTCAAATACATCGTGAAAAGGAAAAAAAGTTGACTTCACATCGACTCGAGGTGTTTATTTGAGTTCGAATGGACCTTCAAGAATGGTTAGAATGTCGACTGAAATACATCGTGAAAACGAAAAAAAAGTAGACTTCATAACGGGTCGAGGTGTTTATTTGAGTTCGAATGGACCTTCAAGAAGAGCAATTGTCGACTCGAAAACATCGTGAAAACGAAAGAAAGTTGACTTCACATTGACTCGAGGTGTTTATTTGAGTTCGAATGGACCTTCAAGAAGAGGAATTGTCGACTCAAATACATCGTGAAAACGAAAAAAAGTTGACTTCATATCGACTCGAGGTGTTTATTTGAGTTCGAATGGACCTTCAAGAAGAGCAATTGTCGACTCAAATACATCGTGAAAACGAAAAAAAAGTAGACTTCATAACGACTCGTGGTGTTTATTTGAGTTCGAATGGACCTTCAAGAAAAGCAATTGTCGAGTCAAATACATCGAGAATACGAAACAAGTAGACTTCATATCGACTCGAGGTGTTTATTTGAGTTCGAATGGACCTTCAAGAAGAGCAATTGTCGACTCAAAAACATCGTGAAAACGAATAAAAGTTGACTTCATATCGACTCGACGTGTTTATTTGAGTTCGAATGGACCTTCGAGAAGAGCAATTGTCGACTGAAATACATCGTGAAAACGAAAAAAAGGTTGACTTCATATCGACTCGACGTGTTTATTTGACTTCAAATGGACCTTCTAGCAGAGCAATTGTCGACTCAAAAACATCGTGAAAACGAAAAAAAGTTGACTTCATATCGACTCGAGGTGTTTATTTGAATTCGAATTGACCTTCAAGAAGAGGAATTGTCGACTCAAATACATCGTGAAAACGAAAAAAAGTTGACTTCACATCGACTCGAGGTGTTTATTTGAGTTCGAATGGACCTTCAAGAAGAGCAATTGTCGACTGAAATACATCGTGAAAACGAAAAAAAGTTGACTTCATATCGACTCGAGGTGTTTATTCGAGTTCGAATTAACCTTCAAGAAGAGCAATTGTCGACTCAAATAAATCGTGAAAACGAAAAAAAGTTGACTTCACATCGACTCGAGGTGTTTATTCGAGTTCGAATGGACCTTCAAGAAGAGCAATTGTCGACTCAAATACATCGTGAAAACGAAAAGAAGTAGACTTCATAACGACTCGTGGTGTTTATTTGAGTTCGAATGGACCTTCAAGAAGAGCAATTGTCGACTCAAAAACATCGTGAAAACGAAAAAAAGTTGACTTCATATCGACTCGAGGTGTTTATTTGAATTCGAATTGACCTTCAAGAAGAGGAATTGTCGACTTCATATCGACTTGAGGTGTTTATTTGAGTTCGAATGGACCTTCAAGAAGAGCAATTTTCGACTCAAATACATCGTGAAAACGAAAAAAAAAGGTTGACTTCATATCCACTCGACGTGTTTATTTGAGTTCGAATTGACCTCCAAGAAGAGGAATTGTCGACTCAAATACATCGTGAAATTGAAAAAATCAGACTTCCTATCGACTCGACGTGTTTATTTGACTTCAAATGGACCTTCAAGCAGAGCAATTGTCGACTCAAAAACATCGTGAAAACGAAAAAAAGTTGACTTCATATCGACTCGAGGTGTTTATTTGAGTTCGAATTGACCTTCAAGAAGAGGAATTGTCGACTCAAATACATCGTGAAAACGAAAAAAAGTTGACTTCACATCGACTCGAGGTGTTTATTCGAGTTCAAATGGACCTTCAAGAAGAGCTATAATTGTCGACAATTATTGTCGACTCAAAAACATCGTGAAAACGAAAAAAAATAGACTTCATATCGACTCGAGGTGTTTATTTGAGTTCGAATGGACCTTCAAGAAGAGCAATTGTCGACCCAAATACATCGTGAAAACGAAAACAAAGGTTGACTTCATATCGACTCGACGTGTTTATTTGAGTTCGAATTGACCTTCAAGAAGAGCAATTTTCGACTCAAATACATCGTGAAAACGAAAAAAAGTTGACTTCACATCGACTCGAGGTGTTTATTTGAGTTCAAATGGACCTTCAAGAAGAGCAATTGTCGACTCAAATACATCGTGAAAACGAAAAAAAGTTGACTTCATATCGACTCGAGGTGTTTATTTGAGTTCGAATGGACCTTAAAGAAGAGGAATTGTCGACTCAAATACATCGTGAAAACGAAAAAAAAGGTTGACTTCATATCGACTCGACGTGTTTATTTGAGTTCGAATGGACCTGCAAGAAGAGCAATTGTCGACTCAAATACATCGTGAAAACGAAAAAAAGTAGACTTCATATCGACTCGAGGTGTTTATTTGAGTTCGAATTGACCTTCAAGAAGAGGAATTGTCGACTCAAATACATCGTGAAAACGAAAAAAAGTTGACTTCACATCGACTCGAGGTGTTTATTCGAGTTCAAATGGACCTTCAAGAAGAGCTGTAATTGTCGACAATTATTGTCGACTCAAAAACATCGTGAAAACGAAAAAAAATAGACTTCATATCGACTCGAGGTGTTTATTTGAGTTCGAATGGACCTTCAAGAAGAGCAATTGTCGACCCAAATACATCGTGAAAACGAAAAGAAAGGTTGACTTCATATCGACTCGACGTGTTTATTTGAGTTCGAATTGACCTCCAAGAAGAGCAATTGTCGACTCAAATACATCGTGAAAACGAAAAAAAGTTGACTTCATATCGACTCGACGTGTTTATTCGAGTTCGAATGGACCTTCAAGAAGAGCAATTGTCGACTCAAATACATCGTGAAAACGAGAAAGAGTTGACTTCATATCGGCTCGAGGTGTTTATTTGAGTTCGAATGGACCTTCAAGAAGAGCAATTTTCGACTCAAATACATCGTGAAAACGAAAAAAAGTTGACTTCACATCGACTCGAGGTGTTTATTTGAGTTCAAATGGACCTTCAAGAAGAGCAATTGTCGACTCAAATACATCGTGAAAACGAAAAAAAGTTGACTTCATATCGACTCGAGGTGTTTATTTGAGTTCGAATGGACCTTAAAGAAGAGGAATTGTCGACTCAAATACATCGTGAAAACGAAAAAAAAGGTTGACTTCATATCGACTCGACGTGTTTATTTGAGTTCGAATGGACCTGCAAGAAGAGCAATTGTCGACTCAAATACATCGTGAAAACGAAAAAAAGTAGACTTCATATCGACTCGAGGTGTTTATTTGTGTTCGAATGGACCTTCAAGAAGAGCAATTGTCGACTCAAATACATCGTGAAAACGAAAAAAAAGTAGACTTCATAACGACTCGTGGTGTTTATTTGAGTTCGAATGGACCTTCAAGAAGAGCAATTTTCGACTCAAATACATCGTGAAAACGAAAAAAAGTTGACTTCACATCGACTCGAGGTGTTTATTTGAGTTCAAATGGACCTTCAAGAAGAGCAATTGTCGACTCAAATACATCGTGAAAACGAAAAAAAGTTGACTTCACATCGACTCGAGGTGTTTATTTGAGTTCAAATGGACCTTCAAGAAGAGCAATTGTCGACTCAAATACATCGTGAAAACGAAAAAAAGTTGACTTCATATCGACTCGAGGTGTTTATTTGAGTTCGAATGGACCTTAAAGAAGAGGAATTGTCGACTCAAATACATCGTGAAAACGAAAAAAAAAGGTTGACTTCATATCGACTCGACGTGTTTATTTGAGTTCGAATGGACCTGCAAGAAGAGCAATTGTCGACTCAAATACATCGTGAAAACGAAAAAAAGTGTTTGGTTTTAATTAAAACCTCAGTTCAATAAAAACGTATTTATTAAATTGTCGAAAAACACATACACCGAACACCGTCTTCCATTTTACATTCTCAACGACTGCCTACGAACGCCCCACCAGAGGGTGGGCAACATGCTTATCAAGAGAGCTTATCAAGAAAGCTAATCAAAAGAACACGAGGCTCAAACCCTTATCCAAACATCCTTTCCTCTTTAAAATGTTACAATTATTTTATTTTATTTTTTTTTTTTAAAGAACAACTGTAGTAACTTTAAAAGAACAATCACAGTAAACTAATATTGACATCAATGGACACATTGAACCAAGAGTTTCAAGAACATAAGTAAAACATAGGAAAAACACAATGGTATGTACTTAATACTACGTAAACGTTATCAAACATCTCATCATCTTAGAAAAGAACACTAACAGTAAACTAAAATTAACATCAAAGAACAATCACAGTAAATTTAAAAGAACAATCACAGTAAACTAAGATTAACATCAAATTGATAGAATGAAATAACTCAGTCTTGATACCTTGCAGGAAGTCTAACAGTACGCCCATACCTTGTCTGGTAAGGGCTTCCAACATTTGACCCATGTGGCGATTGTATTCGACCTGTATCAGGAGAACCAGAGACAGGCGTAGGAGAACCCTGTTGCAGTTGAAACCCACTACCTGAATTGGACATATTTGAGGGATCCCCGGAATCCTCATTGGGCTCACAACTATCTCCCACCAGCTCATCATCACCATCAGGCAACCCACTACCACAGTGGCTGGTGCCAGTACTGGCACCAGAACTGTGACTCTTTTTAATGTGCAGCGAGTTCCTACGAAAAACTCTACCTTTTACTCTGACTAAATAAGATCTAGGGTCTAACTTGGATAAGATTATGCCATCCTCCCAAAGGTTCGTGGTTTGATTTTGAATCAGAACTCTTTCCTTCTCCACAAACTGGCTGGAAATACGACTGGCCCGATCATAACGTTCCTTCTGTCCCAATTTCTCCCTTACAGCTGAGTCCGAAATTATTTTAGGGCGAAGGTCGTCAAAAGGAACTGGTAATTTAGACCTCAAATTTTTTGCCATTAGGAGTTGAGCTGGAGAGTATGGAAGACCAGCCACTGGGGAATTTCTGTAATTCAAAAGGTACAAGTCCAAATCGTGACCCTCATAATGAGATTTTTTGAGTAAGGACTTCCCAATACCAACAGCTTTTTCCGCTAGGCCGTTACTACGATGGTGATGAGGACTGGAAAAACGAACATCAAAATTCCATTCAGCAGCGAAATTTAAAAATTCGAACGAGTTAAATGGATTATTGTCGGCAATAAATAATTTTGGAATCCCAAACCTACTAAAAATTGGTTTGAGAGACTTGATTACAGACCGAGCAGTTTTGTCTTTGATTTGAACAATCTCCAACCAACGAGAATAATAATCAACTACAAAAAGATATACACTATTATTGATATCACCAATATCAGCAGCTATCTTGTAAAAAGGGACTTCTGGGATCTCGATGGGCATTAGATCCTCTTTGATCTGTCTACGCTGAAAGCGCTGGCAGACAGGACAGGAAGTCGTAACACCGAGAACCTCAGACATGATACCAGGCCAATAGAAGAACTGTTTGGCTCGAGTCTTGATTTTGTGGTACCCCAAATGGGTCTCATGCAATAAAGTCAAAATATATTTTCGTCGCTTGAGAGGAACCAACAATCGCCTCTCATAATAAACCAGGTCATTTTGAACAGTTATGTCATTCCGCAACTTAAAATAGTGATTGAGATCTGAATTGTGGCTCACAATTTTGTTTGGCCACCCGTTTTTGAAATATCGCAGTATCAAACTCAACGTTTCATCATCTTTAGTATCGCGAATAAAATTTTTCAACTCACTATCAGTAAAGGTAATATTAACTCCAATTGTGTGAATAACGTCTCTCATGGTTGCGTCATCATCGCATTTTGTGTAGATGATATTACGGGATAGTAGATCGGCTATCACCATTTTCCGCCCAGGCAAATATTTAAGGTCAAATGTGTAGGGTATCAATTTTAGACGAAGCCTACGAAGACGAATATTTGGGATTTTGCTAATATCTTTCTTGATGATGGACGTCAATGGAGAATGGTCGGTAAATGCAGTGACGCCAGAATGACCATAAATAAAGTGATGCAATTTTTTGAAAGCAAAGGTGAGAGCCAAGAGCTCTTTCTCTATTTGAGCATATTCACATTCTGTCTGAGTCATAGATCGACTACTAAACAACACAGGCTTTCCATTTTGAAACAAAGCACAACCCAGAGAGTGTTTACTGGCATCAGCTTGTATTTCAATCTTATCATTTGGATTGAAGAACACCAGCATGGTGATTTCACAAATCAAGTCTTTAATTTTTTCAAACTGATTTTCATGATGTTGAGTCCAGATCCATTCATTACCTTTCTTAAGCAATGGACGAAAAACAGCTGTGGCCTCAGACAAATTCGGAATGTAATTGCGTAAATAATTAATCATCCCAAGTATTCTTTGGAGCTCCTTGACATTTGAAGGAGGTTTCAGATTTTTAATAGACTCAATTCTTGCAGGATCGGGCCTGTGCCCATGTTTGCTATAAAGCATACCTATAAATTTAACTTCGTCAACGAAATATTGAAGTTTGTCTGGATTGAATTTTATGTTGTTAGCTCTAGCTATTTCAATAACCTGCTTTACTATTCTTTCAAGTTCTTCCCTAGACTCAGCAAAACATAAGACATCGTCAAAATAAACTTTTACGCCTTTCACTTGGCCAAAATATTTTGTCATCAATTTCTGAAAAATTTCAGGCAAGCATGATAGGCCAAAAGGCGCCCTCAAAAATCTGTATGTCCCAAATGGGGTCGAAAAGGCACACAAATTACGAGATACCTCGTCCAAAATGATGTGATGGAACCCCTGTTTCAAATCAAACAAACAAAAATAGGACTTATTAGCCATTTCAATTGATAATTCTTCCGGGGTCGGTATCTCAAAGAAGTCTCTCACAAGGTATTTATTGAGGTGTTGTGGATCAATGCAAAGTCTCAGAGACGAATCAGGCTTTTCTACAATCACCAGGTTGTTTATCCACTCAGGGATATCTTTCACTCTCTCTATAATTCCTTGCTTTTCTAAAGTATCCAACGAGACTTTTAATTTGTCTTTTATTTCAAAAGGGACCCGTCTAGATGGGCAAGCTACGGGAATGGCACCCTCTTTTACTTTCAATGAACACACATCTGGAAACGAACCGATTCCATGAAAAATATCTGTGTTTTGTTTTACAAACTCAATCCCTGACTTTGGGGTGTTTACCATATCTACTCGTTTAATCAACTTAAATTTCAAACAGGTGTCCAAACCTAAAATAGGAGAGCATTTTTCCTGGTTTACTACTATAAAATTGACGTAATGCTCAATGTTTTTGTGACATAGTTTAAGTCTAATCGAACCAACAGGTTGGATTTTGTAACCTCCAAAGGCCTCAAGTTTTACTCCTGTATTCGTCATTATCCCCAGAACATTCAAGTCCTCAACAACCCCCAAGGGTAAAATATTGGTCTGGGCCCCACTGTCTAGTTTGAAAAATATAGGTTTAGAATCATGCAACACGAGTTCCACTATCCATTCACTCGACTCAGAAATGGCATTAAGTTGAAAGGATGCATTAGTTGCAATGATACTACTCACAGAAAAGTCATTATCGCTATCAGAATTGCCACAAACTACTTCCTTAACAACTTTGGTATTCTTAAAACACATCCTAGAAAAGTGGTTGAAATTACGACAAGTATTACACTGCTGGCCATCTGCAGGGCACTTACGATCTCCATGGAAATACCCACACCTTCGGCACTGGTCAGTCGTCTTCTTGGGATACTTGAAAATGGACGGGGCAGGCTTCTCCAAATTTTTCACTTCAGCATGATTTCTATCAGTACGCGGGCGATGAAACGACGAACCCCTTCCTTGGAAGCAACTATAGGTGTCGTTTTTCTTGACAGCTAACACTCCCGACTTGATAGAATTGGCGATGAATTTGGAATTAGATTCAGCTAACTCAGTCCCCTTGCAAAAGTTAATCATCCTATCCAATGACGGGTTCTCTCGCAACAGCTTGGCTCGCAGTTCGTCTGAAGAAATGCCCAGGGTTATTTGGGCTCGGAGCAGTTTGTCCTCCTGATCAGCAAAATCGCAAGATCTTACCAAGTACCGCAAATCAGCATAAAAGCGTTCAAAAGGTTCACCCAACTGTTGTTTCCTGTTGAGAAACGTGAAAATTTCCATAACATCATTCACTTTAGGGACACAATGTTTTTCAAGTACTTCAAGGATACTCTTGATCGTTTCATCACCCGTTGGAATCGTTGTGATGCTGTTGTAAAGTCTCAGCGCGGGTGCACCCATCAGATTTTTCATCCTAGCCACCTGAACAGCTCGCGGTTTCTTGTCAGTTTCAGACGCAATGATGTAATTCCATGCTTCCTCTTTGAACTCCTTATAGTTCACGGACAAATTTCCATCCAAATTCAGAGGGGATGGTTTGGTAAACTCCATCATCGTAAAATAACCTTGCAGTAGGCAACGTAAGTAAGCAAATCGACGAATCACTGCAAATCACGGCTCCTAATCACTCAAAACTAATCCGAACCACAACTAGACTGCGCCATGTTTGGTTTTAATTAAAACCTCAGTTCAATAAAAACGTATTTATTAAATTGTCGAAAAACACATACACCGAACACCGTCTTCCATTTTACATTCTCAACGACTGCCTACGAACGCCCCACCAGAGGGTGGGCAACATGCTTATCAAGAGAGCTTATCAAGAAAGCTAATCAAAAGAACACGAGGCTCAAACCCTTATCCAAACAAAAAGTAGACTTCATATCGACTCGAGGTGTTTATTTGAGTTCGAATGGACCTTCAAGAAGAGCAATTGTCGACTCAAATACAGCGTGAAAACGAAAAAAAAGTAGACTTCATAACGACTCGTGGTGTTTATTTGAGTTCGAATGGACCTTCAAGAAGAGCAATTTTCGACTCAAATACATCGTGAGAACGAAAAAAAGTTGACTTCACATCGACTCGAGGTGTTTATTTGAGTTCAAATGGACCTTCAAGAAGAGCAATTGTCGACTCAAATACATCGTGAAAACGAAAAAAAGTTGACTTCATATCGACTCGAGGTGTTTATTTGAGTTCGAATGGACCTTAAAGAAGAGGAATTGTCGACTCAAATACATCGTGAAAACGAAAAAAAAGGTTGACTTCATATCGACTCGACGTGTTTATTTGAGTTCGAATGGACCTGCAAGAAGAGCAATTGTCGACTCAAATACATCGTGAAAACGAAAAAAAGTAGACATCATATCGACTCGAGGTGTTTATTTGAGTTCGAATGGACCTTCAAGAAGAGCAATTGTCGACTCAAATACATCGTGAAAACGAAAAAAAAGTAGACTTCATAACGACTCGTGGTGTTTATTTGAGTTCGAATGGACCTTCAAGAAAAGCAATTGTCGAGTAAAATACATCGAGAATACGAAAAAAGTAGACTTCATATCGACTCGAGGTGTTTATTTGAGTTCGAATGGACCTTCAAGAAGAGCAATTGTCGACTCAAAAACATCGTGAAAACGAAAAAAAGTTGACTTCATATCGACTCGTTGTGTTTATTTGAGTTCGAATGGACCTTCAAGAAGAGCAATTGTCGACTCAAATACATCGTTAAAACGAGAAAGAGTTGACTTCATATCGGCTCGAGGTGTTTATTTGAGTTCGAATGGACCTTCAAGAAGAGCAATTTTCGACTCATATACATCGTGAAAACGAAAAAAAAGGTTGACTTCATATCGACGCGACGTGTTTATTTGAGATGCGTTTGAACGTGATGCGAGTGAATGTGTTGGTTGACTGAACCGCGTTGGTTGACTCAACCGCGTTGGTTGACTCAACCGCGTTGACAGACCTCCAAGAAGAGGAATTGTCGACTCAAATACATCGTGAAATCGAAAAAAAGTAGCTTTCATATCGACTCGACGTGTTTATTTGACTTCAAATGGACCTTCAAGCAGAGCAATTGTCGACTCAAAAACATCGTAAAAAAGAAAAAATTTGACTTCATATCGACTCGAGGTGTTTATTTGAGTTCGAATTGACCTTCAAGAAGAGGAATTGTCGACTCAAATACATCGTGAAAACGAAAAAAAGTTGACTTCACATCGACTCGAGGTGTTTATTCGAGTTCAAATGGACCTTCATGAAGAGCAATTGTCGACTCAAATACATCGTGAAAACGAAAAAATTTTGACTTCATATCGACTCGAGGTGTTTATTTGAGTTCGAATTGACCTTCAAGAAGAGGAATTGTCGACTCAAATACATCGTGAAAACGAAAAAAAGTTGACTTCATATCGACTCGAGGTGTTTATTTGAGTTCGAATGGACCTTCAAGAAGAGCAATTTTCGACTCAAATACATCGTGAAAACGAAAAAAAAGGTTGACTTCATATCGACTCGACGTGTTTATTTGAGTTCGAATTGACCTCCAAGAAGAGCAATTGTCGACTCAAATACATCGTGAAAACGAAAAAAAGTAGACTTCATATCGACTCACGGTGTTTATTTGAGTTCAAATGGACCTTCAAGAAAAGCAATTGTCGAGTCAAATACATCGAGAATACGAAAAAAGTAGACTTCATATCGACTCGAGGTGTTTATTTGAGTTCAAATGGACCTTCAAGAAGAGCAATTGTCGACTCAAATACATCGTGAAAACGAAAAAAAGTTGACTTCATATCGACTCGAGGTGTTTATTTGAGTTCGAATGGACCTTCAAGCAGAGCAATTGTCGACTCAAAAACATCGTGAAAACGAAAAAAAGTTGACTTCATATCGACTCCAGGTGTTTATTTGAATTATAATTGACCTACAAGAAGAGGAATTGTCGACTCAAAAACATCGTGAAAACGAATAAAAGTTGACTTCATATCGACTCGAGGTGTTTATTCGAGTTCGAATAGACCTTCAAGAAGAGCAATAATTGTCGACTCAAAAACATCGTGAAAACGAAAAAAAGTAGACTTCAAATCGACTCGAGGTGTTTATTTGAATTATAATTGACCTACAAGAAGAGGAATTGTCGACTCAAAAACATCGTGAAAACGAATAAAAGTTGACTTCATATCGACTCGAGGTGTTTATTTGAGTTCGAATGGACTTTCAAGAAGAGCAATTTTCGACACAAATACATCGTGAAAACGAAAAAAAGTTGACTTCACATCGACTCGAGGTGTTTATTTGAGTCCAAATGGACCTTCAAGAAGAGCAATTGACGACAAATACATCGTGAAAACGAAAAAAAGCTGACTTCATATCGACTCGACGTGTTTATTTGAGTACAAATGGACCTTCACCCAGAGCAATTGTCGACTCAAAAACATCGTGAAAACGAAAAAAAGTTGACTTCATATCGACTCGAGGTGTTTATTTGAGTTCGAATTGACCTACAAGAAGAGGAATTGTCGACTCAAAAACATCTTGAAAACGAAAAAAAGTTGACTTCATATCGACTCGAGGTGTTTATTTGAGTTCGAATGGACCTTCAAGAAGAGCAATTGTCGACCCAAAAACATCGTGAAAACGAAAAAAGTTGACTTCACAAAGACTCGAGGTGTTTATTTGAGTTCAAATGGACCTTCAAGAAAAGCAATTGTCGACTCAAAAACATCGTGAAAACGAAAAAAAGTTGACTTCATATCGACTCGAGGTGTTTATTTGAGTTCTAATTGACCTTCAAGAAGAGGAAATGTCGACTCAAATACATCGTGAAAACGAAAAAATGTAGACTTCATATCGACTCGACGTGTTTATTTGAGTTCAAATGGACCTTCAAGCAGAGCAATTGTCGACTCAAAAACATCGTGAAAACGAAAAAAAGTTGACTTCATATCGACTCGAGGTGTTTATTTGAATTCAAATTGACCTACAAGAAGAGGAATTGTCGACTCAAAAACATCGTGAAAACGAAAAAAAGTTGACTTCATATCGACTCGAGGTGTTTATTTGAGTTCGAATGGACCTTCAAGAAGAGCAATTTTCGACTCAAATACATCGTGAAAACGAAAAAAAGTTGACTTTATATCGACTCGAGGTGTTTATTTGAGTTCGAATTGACTTTCAAGAAGAGGAATTGTCGACTCAAAAACATCGTGAAAACGAATAAAAGTTGACTTCATATCGACTCGACGTGTTTATTTGAGTTCAAATGGACCTTCAAGCAGAGCAATTGTCGACTCAAAAACATCGTGAAAACGAAAAAAGTTGACTTCATATCGACTCGAGGTGTTTATTTGAGTTCGAATGGACCTTCAAGAAGAGCAATTGTCGACTCAAATACATCGTGAAAACGAAAAAAAGTAGACTTCATATCGACTCGAGGTGTTTATTTGAATTCGAATTGACCTACAAGAAGAGCAATTGTCGACTCAAAAACATCGTGAAAACGAAAAAAAGTTGACTTCATATCGACTCGAGGTGTTTATTTGAGTTCGAATGGACCTTCAAGAAGAGCAATTGTCGACTCAAATACATCGTGAAAACGAAAAAAATAGACTTCATATCGACTCGAGGTGTTTATTTGAGTTCGAATGGACCTTCAAGATTGGATCTTCCCGGTAAGCTACAGTCTAGAAATTTTAACCGTGAGTCGGGGATAGACCACATTGCAATATTTACTCGGTTTCTCATCTGTAAAATTGTTTAAATAATACCTTTTTGTAATAATACAAATTAAATTTTGATGATGAGCTATTGACTTGAAATTTTAAAAATAGGTCAGAACTGGATCACAATGCAATATTCACACGGTTTCTTGTCTGTAAAATTGTTTAAATAATACCTATTTGTTTAAACAAATTAAATGTTGATGATGAGCTAGATACTTGAAATTTTAAATATAGGTCTGAAATGGATGACATTTCATTATTCACTCGGTTTGTATGACATGGTATGAGTATGGTATGGTATATTATTGTATGTATGATTTGGTATAATACAGTATGGTATGATAGCAAAGAAATTCGTGTGGTATGGTATGAGTACGGTGAGAATATGGTATGGTGCCGATTTTTAATACAGTCTGGTATAGACAGAAGGGTGATCTGCACAAGGAAGATAATAAACCGTTGTGTCAAGAATTTGCAGAGTTTTTTTTTATTCGATTTTCTGAATCTACGTATCTTGAAACGTAAACCAACAAATTTTGAGGGGGGGTTAAAAAATTTTTTTCTTTGGGCGATTCCAATGGTTCATTATCGAAGATAATAAACCAAAAACCGAGTGAATATTGAAATGTCATCCATTTCTGACCTATATTTAAAATTTCAAGTATCTAGCTCATCATTAAAATTTAATTTGTTTAAAGAAATAGGTATTATTTAAACAATTTTACAGATGAGAAACCGGGTGAATATTGCAATGTGGTCTATCCCCGACTCACGGTTAAAATTTCTAGACTGTAGTTTACCGGGAAGATGAAAAAAGGTACTCCTGTACCTACTCTTCACCAGTGACCTACCTGAAATCAGTAGTAATACAACCGCCACTTTTGCAGATGATACCGCAGTGTTAGCTGTGGGGGAGAGCATTGACGCTTCTATGAGCAAGCTCAACCAATCTATTACACAAATCCAAAAATGGACTGCTAAATGGAGAATACGGATGAATGAGGCAAAGTCGGTCCACGTTAATTTCACGAACCGCAAAATCAGCTACTTGCCCGCTTACCTCATTGGCAAAGTCATCCCTTACGCTAACGAAGCGAAATATCTTGGGATGACGTTAGATGCGAAGCTGCGATGGAAATCGCACGTAAAGAAGTGTAATATTCGTGAATTTTTCCTATTTTTGGATTCCTTAGGTTCCGTCTTTCTGGAGCCCCTGGGTGGGCCCCTTGAACGGTACACGGAAACTATCAGAAGTCAAGTACGAGGTGGAAGACCTGGCTGGAAAAAGAGCACACCATCGTAGCCGGATGAAACCCGCTTTTGTGGAGGGGATACTAGATGAGGCCATCACCCTGGAACCACCACAGATCACAGACATCCAGCTATCCTCAGATCCACTGGTGCCACCAATGGTTACTCCCTCAGACCCTGTTGAGGTGTGGACTGATTCAGAGGAGGAGGAACCCCACCACTCGAGACCCATTCACAGACAACCCAAAGAACCCAAGATAATAACTGACTTAGTAGAAGACGTAAGAGAGGAACCTGAGGGAACAACAACACTTGCCAACCAAAGGTGTGCCGGATGCAGATACTGGCGGTACGAGAAGACTATGGCCGCATATCTGGGAAAAGCCAGCCTGCCAGTGCTGCCAGTTGAGACGAGGGGTCAAGGAGCCGATGGAGACATCGGCCTTCGGGTGTTGGAGGGGTGTAATGGGGGGAAACAGGGGTTGCAACCCCCACCTCAGGCACAGACGGTGCCGTCTTCCCTTTCAAGTTCGAGGAGGAGTGGGAAACGCAAGGCAGAGTAGGAGGTGGTGGGGAAGACTCCAAGCGCGATTGTGACAACCGCTGAAGCCAGTCGTTATCTTCGGAGCACTCAACAATCACGTGTTACCCACGAGGACCGTGATTTTGTCCAATAGAGAAAACAGTCGAGTGAACAGTCGATTAGTGTTGTTCGTGTCGGGAGTTTACGAAATAAGTTGTGGTCGCTGAGAAATAAGGTAGATCATTTTAATGTTTAAATAGAGTTAGTTTCAAATAAGAGAATATTAAGGTTTTAAGACATAAAAAGGGTTTTGTCCTTTTAACAATCTCATCTTTGTTCATTTTGTTCTAAAATTAGTTTAATTCGTTTCGTTTGATTATCTCATGTTCATTATTTAGGTTAAACGTTCTTATCTTTCTTTTGGGTCTTTACTTAATTTTGTTCATTTTCTTATATTACATGCGCGTTATTATTATTGATTGTGTTAAGATTTATTACCTGAGTACCTCCCCCCTGAAAGACGGAACCTAAGGAATCCAAAAATAGGAAAAATTCACGAATATTACAGAAGAAAAAAACCGAACTGACTCTTAAACTCAGAAAAATGTCGTGGTTAATGGGCAGGCGATCAAAACTGTCTGTGCAAAATAAACTAACCCTGTACAACCAAGTCCTAAAACCAGTATGGACTTATGGAGCGCAGCTGTGGGGCTGCACAGCTCAGAGCAATCGGAAAATTATTCAGCTCTTTTAAAACAGTGTGCTCAGGAGCATAGTTAATGCACCCTGGTACATTCAGAATGATAGACTTCACCATGATCTAGAGGTGGAATCTATCGATGAAACTATCAAGAAAATTGCCATCGCCCACCAAGAGCGACTAAGGGGTCATGTCAACATCGAAGCTGTCCATTTGCTGGATGTAAGTGACCTACTGAGAAGATTGAAAAGAAGGAAGCCTCACGAACTAACACAGTGAATGTGAAGTAATGAATAGTTCAACAGTTATCTGACTCAACAATTAACAAGTTCTGTATCTTGTTTCGATTGCTACACGTAGTAAATAAGATCAAAATTAAATTGCTAATAAGTTGTAAACTTGGTGTAATAAAGAATGTTTTAAAGGGAAAAAAAATTAAAATTTAATTTGTTTAAACAAATAGGTATTATTTAAACAATTTTACAGACAAGAAACCGAGTGAATATTGCATTGTGATCCAGTTCTGACCTATTTTCAAAATTTCAAGTCCATACCTCATCATCAAAATTTAATTTGTATTATTACAAAAAGGTATTATTTACCTATTATTTACCTAAAGAACCTATTTCTTTAAACAAATTAAATTTTGATGATGAGCTAGATACTTGAAATTTTAAATATAGGTCAGAAATGGATCACAATGCAATATTCACTCGGTTTCTTGTCTGTAAAATTGTTTAAATAATACCTATTTGTTTAAACAAATTAAATGTTGATGATGAGCTAGATACTTGAAATTTTAAATATAGGTCAGAAATAGATGACATTTCAATATTCACTCGGTTTGTATGACATGGTATGAGTATGGTATGGTATATTATTGTATGTATGATTTGTTATAATACAGTATGGTATGATAGGAAAGAAATTCGTATGGTATGGTATGAGTACGGTGAGAATATGGTATGGTGCCGATTTGCAATACAGTCTGGTATAGACAGAAGGGTGATCTGCACAAGGAAGATAATAAACCGTTGTGTCAAGAATTTGCAGAGTTTTTTTTTTATTCGATTTTCTGACTCTACGTATCTTGAAACGTAAACCAACAAATTTTGAGGGGGGGTTGAAAAATTTTTTCCTTTGGGCGATTCCAATGGTTCATTATCGAAGACACAACGGTGACATTACGGTGTGACGAAGAAAGTGTTATGAAACATTAAATGTTTTCAGAAATTTTCAAATGATTTTCACGTAAAAGCGATTCGTTGCTACGGAACTTTAACTTCGCCAGTTATCATCGTACAAAAATCGTTCACCACTCGATGGATAGCTCTCGATTTACCTAACAATATTACGTTAACCACTGCGGTGTGCGTGGCCCACAAGCTGCGGTATGAGCGTGATTATTTAAATAATTGTTTACAAACAGGAGATCATTCTCAATTATTTATATTACAAAAAAAAAAAAATGAAGTACGTGGTGTGGGTGTGGGAGGGGGCGCAAAGACAGGAAATGTCCCTCGTGGTTGCGTACTTGTACGAAAGCTGTACATGTCATAGGCTTTGACGTACAAGTTGGCCTCCTGCCAGCCGTCTGACGTCATAGGCTCGTGCGTCATAGGCTCTGACGTACCTACTAGTTGGGACCCGCCAGCCGTCTCACGTCATTGGCTCGTGCGTCATAGGCTCTGACGTACTAGTTGGCCTCCTGCCAGCCGTCTGACGTCAAAGGCTCGTGCGTCATAGGCTCTGACGTACTAGTTGGCCTCCTGCCAGTCGTCTGACGTCATGGGCTCGTGCGTCATAGGTTCTGACGTATTAGTTGGCCTTCTGCCAGCCGTCTGACGACATAGGCTCGTGCGTCATAGGCTCTGACGTAGTAGCCCGCCGGTCGCTTGTGTTCTGACGTGATCTGAGGGAAAGGGTGAATCAAGGGAACAAATTTTTCCCGTTGGTGTCTGGACTCGGTCCTGTTTCTTTCGATTACCTATGAGTCGAGTACTTAACCTCGAGACCAGAATTGATTGATTGATTAATTGATTGATTGATAAGATTTTATTGGCATAAAGCATAGGTTCCCAACCTGGGGTACGCGGTACGAAATTTTGTGGTTTCTGGGTTTGGACCAGCCCCACAATGATCCTCGAAACTTTTCATAACCCTAGGTCAAGGGGAAGGGGTTCAAAACGAAATTTAAAATTTCGACGATGTCATATCTCGAAATATTTGACTGAACCGTGTAAGGTTTAGTTCACTTTCGAATGACCTGAAAAATTACGAATCTTTTAAGACCAATTGGATTTTTGTGCGACCAGCCGTTCGTTCACAGTGAGCGTGCAAAGGTTTAGGAAAAACACTAAGCTTCGCGTCGAAAACGGCCGTTACGTAGGTCAACGCCCAGAATAAAACTACCTTTTTTCATCTTCCCGGTAAACTACAGTCTAGAAATTTTAACCGTGAGTCGGGGATAGACCACATTGCAATATTCACTCGGTTTCTCATCTGTAAAATTGTTTAAATAATACCTTTTTGTAATAATACAAATTAAATTTTGATGATGAGCTATTGACTTGAAATTTTAAAAATAGTTCAGAACCGGATCACAATGCAATATTCACTCGGTTTCTTGTCTGTAAAATTGTATATAAAATTGTATATATAAAATTGTATAATAAATAATACCTATTTGTTTAAACAAATTA
The DNA here is from genome assembly GCA_963920205.1 of Stenodema calcarata. Taxonomy (NCBI): domain Eukaryota; kingdom Metazoa; phylum Arthropoda; class Insecta; order Hemiptera; family Miridae; genus Stenodema; species Stenodema calcarata. Next base: position 1,745,837 of record OY986056.1, on the reverse strand, counting down.
AATTTTAATGATGAGCTAGATACTTGAAATTTTAAATATAGGTCAGAAATGGATGACGTTTCAATATTCACTCGGTTTGTATGACATGGTATGAGTATGGTATGGTATATTATTGTATGTATGATTTGGTATAGTACAGTATGGTATGATAGGAAAGAAATTCGTATGGTATGGTATGAGTACGGTGAGAATATGGTATGGTGCCGATTTGCAACACCGTCTGGTATAGACAGAAGGGTGACCTGCACAAGGAAGATAATAAACCGTTGTGTCAAGAATTTGCAGAGTTTTTGAGTTATGTGCCATAGTAAAGTCATAAAATGTCAAAATCTGGAAAGTTCCTTACCTACCCCTTGTGACATGAGTAGGGAGAGAAAAAATGGGGTAATTAACTCATTTTAATTAGGTATAGAACTAATAAACTTTTTGACCTCAAACTATTTGGTTCATTTAGAGGCAGTACTATCATGTCCTCCCAGAAAAAAAAATTGAATTTCTGTGTAAAAAACTGTAGGCACAAGAGCTGTGTGACAGGAAATGACCCATAACTTTGAAACGACTCATATACATTTGCATTGGATCGATGGTTTCTAGAATCGTGGGGAGAATTGTCTGTCTGACGTGAACTTCCTTCCCGTTCATGATAACGACCGCTGTTTAACTTTTGAAGTTGTGAATGGTCGGACGTGATGCTGAGAAAGGCAGACGCGCCTGGAAAGGGGGCGGCAGGTTTCTCCGACTCCGCCATATCGACCCGCTCCCGGCGGCCGGGAAGGGCATAGTAACTACATAATGTCACACGATCGCCTTCACTTCTGACCCCTTTAAAGATAAATTCAATACTGCCCAATAATTCTATAATCAACAATATGATTTAGTCCACATAATACCTTGAGGGAAAGCCGTGTCTAATCGAAGGTCTTCAATATAAAGAAGTATTTCGTCTGTCTAGATATGGTAGGTACCTCGTAAGTGAAAAAATCTTCTTTTTCAGGAGAAGCAAAAAACTTAATTGCGGATAAAATATCGAACGTTTTCAGGTGGCCTCACTTCTACTGCTTATGCTATTCACGCGCAGATGTATAAACCAGATTGTCCTCGTCATCGATAGTTTTCTACATTAAATGAGACAACACCTGAACCGTCTGGTTTGTTAATTTCAGTCCTGTACAAATCGTAAACTTCCTTTTCTCTCTGGAACACTGGCTCAAGGTACAGTTTGCTCCTGTTTTGTCTGGCAGGCGTTCAAGAAAATCTCGGGGAGCAACTACTTTTGCTTCGTACTTCTGAGTCATAATTTTTCAATAACCAACTGAAATATATTAGAGACAACTCAAGAATAACTATCATTTTTTAAGGGAGAAAGTTTTTATCCAATTGAACTGACAAATAAAAGTATTTGGGTGTGTGTGATTTAGTTTGACCGTCAGTTAGAATGACATTTGACCGACCCACGACATCCCTCAACATCTAAAGTATTTGGAGGAACCTAGAACCGGCCATCCTCTCGCACAAACCCACGGTTTTTACCTTGAAAAAAAAAGTGATTTACAATGCTTTGAAATTCACAATTTTTCAAGACTGATTTAGCCAAACTGAGCACGTTTCAATAATAACGTTTGTACCTTTTAGGTCGACTCAGGCTAAGACTGAGAATAATTATTCCTAGTTACGAAGTAGGTAGGTACCGACCTATTTACCAGTGATGTGATTGACTTGCAGTTAGTCTATAAAAGTGCCAAGACATCCAATAAGAAGAAGGTTTCGAGACATTTATCAAAAAATCAAGAAAAAAATCAAAATTTATTTGAGATCCTGCTCGCTCATTTTACAGGTTTTAACTGCGATGTTTGCATTATGCGGTCTATTAGCCTTCCAAAAATGCCCCCTCGTCTCGTTTTTTCAATAAAAAAATTTAGCTACAATTTAAAAAAAATTATTTTATGAATTTCAAAAACTCTGCAAATTCTTGACACAACGGTTCATTATCTTCTTTGTACAGATCACCCTTGTGTCTAGATCACTAAGTCTAAATGTCTAGATCCTAAATGTTAGATTAATTATTATTATCAATTATCACTAATTATTAACAATTTTATCAAGTACCTAGTGAAAATTATTATAATTTATTGTTAGGTATTAATAATTTGTATTTATTATTAATAATAATTATTATTAATTATGATTAATTAATACGATATAATTCTGGGGTTTTTAATACTACGTCGGTAATAATTTTTCTATAAAAGAAGTACCTACCAACAAACATTCGAAATTACCTTCATTTCCGTAGCACGAAACGCACCTCAGAACAACAAACTCGACATCACTTAAGCCATATGATGTTCCAAAGAGCTTGTTAGTATGAAAATGGACCTGTATTTCAAAAGTTTGATTCATGATCTTGTTGTGAGGCACAATCTTTGAGCCGTCATTGTGAACGAACGGCTGGTCGTACAAAGCTGCGGATGGTCTTAAAAAATTCTACGGAACAAACTCTATCTAAATATGAAATAAAAAACATACCGTTCTATATAAATTTTTCGAGATATGAAATTTTCAAAATTTCAAAATTCGTTTTGAACCCCTTCCCCTTGACCTAGGGTTATGAAAAGTTTCGAGGATCATTGTGGGGCTGGTCCAAACCCAGAAACCAAATTTCGTAATTTTAGCTCAACGTTAACTGGGCAAAGAGGCGCGGATGGCGGACGGCGTACGGCGGACGGACGGATTTTTTTTTATTCGATTTTCTGAATCTACGTATCTTGAAACGTAAACCAACAAATTTTGAGGGGGGGTTAAAAAATTTTTTTCTTTGGGCGATTCCAATGGTTCATTATCGAAGATAATAAACCAAAAAAGTTGACTTCATATCGACTCGACGTGTTTATTTGAGTTCAAATGGACCTTCAACCAGAGCAATTGTCGACTCAAAAACATCGTGAAAACGAAAAAAAGTTGACTTCACAAAGACTCGAGGTGTTTATTTGAGTTCGAATGGACCTTCAAAAAGAGCAATTTTCGACTCAAATACATCGTGAAAACGAAAAAACTCTGCAAATTCTTGACACAACGGTTCATTATCTTCTTTGTACAGATCACCCTTCTGTCTAGATCACTAGGTCTAAATGTCTAGATCTATGAGGGACTAGTCCTATGTACAATAAAATTTTTTTCAATTTCAATTTCAATAAATGTTAGATTAATTATTATTATCAATTATCACTAATTATTGACAATTTTATCAAGTACCTAGTGAAAATTATTATAATTTATTGTTAGGTATTAATAATTCGTATTTATTATTAATAATAATTATTATTAATTATGATTAATTAATACGATATAATTCTGGAGTTTTTAATACTACGTCGGTAATAAGTTTTCTATAAAAGAATTACCTACCAACAAACATTCGAAATTACCTTCATTTCCGTAGCACGAAACGCACCTCAGAACTACAAACTCGACATCACTTAAGCCATATGATGTTCCAAAGAGCTTGTTAGTATGAAAATGGACCTGTATTTAAACAGTTTGATTCACGATCGGGTTGTGAGGCACAATCTCTGAGCCGTCATTGTGAACGAACGGCTGGTCGTACAAAGCTGCGGATGCTCTTAAAAAATTCTACGGAACAAACTCTATCGAAATATGAAATAAAAAACATACCGTTCTATATGAATTTTTCGAGATAAGTATGAGATTTTCAAATTTTCAAAATTCTTTTTGAACCCCTTCCCCTTGACCTAGGGTTATGAAAAGTTTCGAGGATCATTGTGGGGCTGGTCCAAACCCAGAAACCAAATTTCGTAATTTTAGCTCAACGTTAACTGGGCAAAGTGGCGCGGACGGCGGACGGCGGACGGCGTACGGCGGACGGCGTACGGCGGACGGACGGATTTTTTTTTATTCGATTTTCTGAATCTACGTATCTTGAAACGTAAACCAACAAATTTTGAGGGGGGGTTAAAAAAATTTTTTCTTTGGGCGATTCCAATGGTTCATTATCGAAGATAATAAACCAAAAAGTTGACTTCATATCGACTCGACGTGTTTATTTGAGTTCAAATGGACCTTCTAGCAGAGCAATTGTCGACTCAAAAACATCGTGAAAACGAAAAAAAGTTGACTTCATATCGACTCGAGGTGTTTATTTGAATTCGAATTGACCTTCAAGAAGAGGAATTTTCGACTCAAATACATCGTGAAAACGAAAAAAAGTTGACTTCACATCGACTCGAGGTGTTTATTTGAGTTCAAATGGACCTTCAAGCAGAGCAATTGTCGACTCAAAAACATCGTGAAAACGAAAAAAAGTTGACTTCATATCGACTCGAGGTGTTTATTTGAATTCAAATTGACCTACAAGAAGAGGAATTGTCGACTCAAAAACATCGTGAAAACGAATTAAAGTTGACTTCACAAAGACTCGAGGTGTTTATTTGAGTTCGAATTGACCTTCAAGAAGAGGAATTGTCGACTCAAAAACATCGTGAAAACGAAAAAAAGTTGACTTCATATCGACTCGAGGTGTTTATTTGAGTTCGAATGGACCTTCAAGAAGAGCAATGGTCGACTCAAGAACATCGTGAAAACGAATTAAAGTTGACTTCATATCGACTCGACGTGTTTATTTGAGTTCGAATGGACCTTCAAGAAGAGCAATAATTGTGGGTTTTCAGTTGGTTCCGATAGTACTACTTGTGATGTCTAGTATCTCTTCTTCATGTTTCGCGCGATTTGTCACTGTTATCTTATTATGGATACTATTGAGATCCCGTTTTTGTGACATAGTTGTTCTGTAGATCGAGTGAGAATTTGTATTAAGTTTAGCTTCTCATTTTAAGAGGAGTTTGTAAAGCTCGAAAGGAAATAATATTATGATATTATAATATATTATACCGTGTAAAGTAACGTGTAGACAGTGTTCTCTGTGAAGAAATCCTTAGTTACAACATTCTGGCGACCGTGACAGGACCTTCAATCAATACACCATGCAGAGACCTGAAATGCTACGAACACAGGTAAGACGAGCTTTTACAAGAACATTCAAACAACTCAAAGCTCTTGCCCAAGATACCTCGGAGACATTTGAGGTAAATGATTTGAAGATTTTGATGGTAACGTTTGAAGACAAGGCAGAACGACTCTTCGCTCTTGACGTCCAAGTTTCAGATACCATGGCAGAGGAAACTGACGAAATTGTACTACATGCCGAGTTTGATTCCGTTGAGGAATACCGCGATCGGTATTTTGAAGCTAAAGTACTGTTTGATTCCCGGATTCAGTCAATTACAGGACCTCTCATCCAATGCCGTAACGAGGTAGACGTTGATAACGCTTACATGCGTTCAGCTGACAACGTACATCAAAAGTATCGCTATCCAAAGCTGGAATTCTTGAAATTCGATGGAGGTGCCAAGGATTGGATAGGATTTTGGGGAATGTTTTATAAGGTACACAACATGGATCCTACCGACAAGTTTCAATTCTTACTGCAACTAATGGTCCCAAATTCTGCTGCCTGGAAATTGGTTAACAGCTACCCTCCTTCTGGGGATAATTATTATAAGGCAGTAGAACAATTGAAAAATAGATTTGCTCGTGACGAAATGTTGATCGAAGTGTACGTTCGAGATTTGTTACAACTCGTTCCAGATAAATCGAGAAATTCCAAGAATATGCTTCTGTCAAATTTATATGACAAACTGGTAACACAGCTCCGTGCCCTTGAAACTCTTGGGGTGACAAGCGATAAATATGCAGCTATGCTTTATCCTTTGGTGGAGTCAGTGATTCCAGATGACACGCTTGTTGCTTGGGAACGATCACGTTCTAGACGTAAGAGAGACGATGTTCTTTCTGATAACAGCAGTTTGGAGGAAGACAACCTCAGTCTCTTGTTGGAATTTTTGAGAATTGAGGTTGAGAGTGAGGAGAGATTGGTTTTGGCACGATCTGGTTTTCGCTCTGAGCAAAATTCAACAAAACCATATAAATTCAAGTCCACGACTAAAGATGAACCAACCGCTTCCTCTTTGATATCAACCCACAGTTATTCTGTGAACAAACCTTGTTTATTTTGCAAGAAACCAGGACATGAAACCGTCAGCTGTTCACTCATTGTGAACTGGAGCTTGGAGCAGAAGAGGGAGCAACTCAAGAAGAGTGGAGGTTGCTTTATTTGTTTACGACATGGGCGCAGCTCATCAAATTGTAAAGCCTATGTAAAATTTTTGTTATGTAAGCGACGCCACACCGTAGCGACGTGCTCAAAACTAGAAGATTCTGATAGGACTAACTTGTCGCAACCAACGACTTCTGCCACTGATTCTCAGAAAAATGTAATTTCACCAAAGACTGAGTCTCTATTTTCAAGCTATAGGGGTACCACATTCCTACAAACTCTAGTCGTGAAGGTGGGGGTTGGAAATCAGCAATATCTCGTGAGAGCAATTTTGGACAACGGTTCTCAACGTTCCTATATGAAGACTGATATGATTAAAAAGCTTGATCCTCCTATTGTAGGAAAAGAGATATTGACCCATGGTTTGTTTGGTGGCGTGGAAACTGAGAAAATTCCTCACAATATTTACAAAATTTCCCTATAGGGGCGGTGGAGTAAATTTAAATGCGACGTCGATGTGCTCAATCAAGACAAAATTTGTTCATATGTTCCTCGTTTCGATGACAGTGATTGCCTTAAAAGGTTAATTAATAAAAATATTCACCTGACTGATACTGATTGTGATGATATGGAAATTAAATTACTGTTGGGCGCAGATATTTTGACGGAAATCATAACTTCCGACCTTGTAAAATTGACTAAGGGATTGGTGGTGGTAAACACAAAGTTGGGATGGACCATTATGGGTCAGCTTCCTGATAAGAAATCTGAAACTGTGTTGAACTGCACTAATTTGTGTTCCCCCAACCTAGAACATTTATGGCGTCTGGACGTATTGGGCATAGAAGACTCTGCGACTGTCAAGTGTAGAAAAGAACGTGAAGAAGAGGCACTACGACACTTTGAAAATACAGTCAACATTGATGGGGACAACCGATACTCTGTATCACTTCCATGGATTGAAGGACATTACCCTCTTCTTAACAATCGTGATACTGCGCTTCGTCGGTTGGTGAGTGTAACTAAAAGGCTAAGATCTCTGGGGAAACTGAATGATTATTTTAGAATTTTTCAAGACTGGGAAAACCAAGGAATAATTGAGCCAGTCACTGATGAAGCCAAAGAAAATTCGTTCTACTTACCTCACCACCCAGTATTTAAACAATCTAGTCAGACAACGAAAATAAGACCAGTGTTTGACGCATCAGTCAAAGACCGTCGTGGTAATTCACTTAATAACTGCCTGGAAAAGGGACCAAATTTGGTGAATTTTATTCCAGCTCTTATCACTAAATTTAGACTCCAGCGTATTGGTGTTACTGCTGATATCACCAAAGCATTTTTGCGAATTGGAGTAAATAGTGATGATAGGGATTACCTACGATTTCTATGGTGGTCGTCGACTGATTGTGACGAAGTCAAAACGTTTCGACATAGACGTGTGGTGTTTGGCGTTACAACAAGCCCATATCTATTAGGAGCAGTTCTTCTACACCATCTGAGAAGGGTACCTATAGAATACAAGGCAACTGTTGACTTACTAGCTGAGTCATGGTATGTTGACAACTGTGTAGTCAGTCTTGAGGATAGGCCCCAGTTGGAAAGATTTGTCATGGAGTCGATCAGGATCATGGAGTTGGCTCAGTTTGAGTTGCGCGGTTGGGTTTATTCTGGCATGCTGCCTTTGGAGGATACAGGATCAATTTCCGTACTTGAAGTAAAATGGATGTTCACTCCAGACATGTTATCATGTGACATTAATTCCATCGATAATCAACCCATACCATTAACCAAGAGAGGATTGTTGTCAGCAGCCCAGCGACTATTTGATCCGATTGGGTATACTTGCCCTGTGAGGTTGATGCCAAAACTTCTGCTTCAAGAAACCTGGAAATCCAACATGGAATGGGATGTTGAGTTGCCTCCTGACGTTATCGGCAAGTTTTCTTCTTGGTTGAAAGACATTGTTGTCCTCAAGGATTGTATGGTGCCGAGGCACTTGGGGTATTCAAATCATACTGCCCAAAATTGTTCTTTGCATGTTTTTGCAGATGCCAGTAAATTGGCATATGCAGCCTGTGTCTTTTTGAGAATTGAACAGGGTGAGGGAGTGATTGTCAACTTGGTTCAAGCAAAGGCACGAATTGCTCCTCTGAAGATCACAACAATTCCCCGTTTGGAGCTGTTGGCAGCACTGATTGCTTCTCGTCTGTGCAAAGAAGTGAGGAATACCTTACAGATCCCCAACTGCAAGGAGTATTTGTGGAGCGACTCGTCAGCGGTAATCTCGTGGATTCAGAAAAAGGAAAATTGGACAGTTTTTGTTATGAATAGATGTAAGGAGATTCGTAAAAACACTAATCCTGGTGACTGGTCACATATACCGGGAATTTACAATGCTGCCGATCTCCCATCTAGAGGGTGTAGTCCTCGTGAATTACTGGAGAGCCAATGGTGGGAGGGTCCGGAATGGCTGCGATTGTCAGAAGAAAATTGGCCCCACTCAGAAGTTGTTTTCCCAGAAGAAATAGTTCATAGTGAGAGACGGAAGACAGCTGTTACATCTTTGACTACATGTGAGGAATCTAAGTTTACCACAAGATTACTATATTTTTCTAAATACTCCAAAATTGTTAGATGTTTTGCTTGGATGCTGAGAGTTTTTCGTATTCGACAGGGAAGATTTGAACCATCAGATGTTAATATTGACATTAAAATCCTGATACAGACAGACAACCAAGGAAACAAGTTTTTCAAGACAGTGAGAGTCCCTGAATTATCTGGTTCAGAAGTAGGTGCAGCTGAACAAAAATTGATGTTGTTGGTACAACAAGATTACTTATACACCAAGAAGGGACAGTCACAAATCTTAAATTTGAAACATGTGACAGACAATTCTGGTCTCATAAGGGTCGAATCCAAGCTATTAGCTGGAGATTTCCCTTTAACATTCAAAACTCCGATTTTGGTTACAGGAGATAGCGAGATTGTGCAGAGAATGATTTTCCAACTACATGTCAGCAATCAGCACGCTGGAGTACAGACAGTGCTGTGTTTGATTCGACAAACTATGTGGGTGCTGCGTGGTCGAAAAACTGTCAGGTCAGTGGAGTCAAGATGCATAAAACGTAAGAGGTTCAGAACGACCGGGGTAGAAGCCCCAACTGCTCCATTACCATTGGAACGAATATCCTGTGGATCAGTTTTTGAGTCATCAGGTGTGGATTTGGCCGGACCTTTACATCTCAGAGGAGGACAAAAATCATGGATAATGGTTGTTACTTACAACCACATACAGAGCAGTTCACTTCGAATTGCTGCCTTCACTCAGTACTGATGCCTTTATCAGTGGATTACGGCGGTTCATTGCAAGGCGGGGTAGAATGAGAACTCTCTTTGCCGATAATGGAAGCAATTTTGTCGGAGCTTCAAATGCTCTAAAGAGTTTGGACTGGGAGAGAATTGTGACTGAGACGTCTCTTCATAGAATAGTGTGGAAATTCAACCCTCCAGCAGCACCATGGTGGGGTGGTTGGTGGGAGCGGCTAATTGGCGTCCTCAAGGATCTTCTAAGAAGAGACCTCGGAAACAGTGTCCTCAATTATGAAGAACTTTTATATTTTAGATATAGCAGAGTGAAAAATTTATAGAGTGAAAACTTGTATTCAAGTCAAAATTATAAAAACCGAGAATTCACGCAATCAAGAACAATCATTCAAGACTGGGGAATGCTTCTTTGGCTCTTGACAACCAACACATGTTGTTAGTTGGAGTCGGGACTTCTTCCAATAAGAACTCTACACGGTTATAGTGGATTGTGAGACTGTAGTCAACGCGAGACCTTTGACTTATGTGTCTGACTGTGAGGACTTTGTGCCTCTGAGCCCATCTTTATTTCTAAATGAGATCGTGTCCCATGACGTGGATGATTTGGACATGGTGGACAGCATGTCTCTCAACAGGAGAGTAAAATTCATTCATCGCCTTAGAGAAAATCTACGTGAAAGGTTCAAGAAGGAATATTTGGCCATGCTTGCTCATCGTGGGAAGGGAAACAAGAGTAAGGAGACCTCTTTAATAGTTGGAGACGTTGTCTTAGTGGGATCTGATGGCACAAAGCTGATCAATTGGCCCATGGCAAGAGTACTGGAGTTGTTTCCTGGGAGAGATGGGAAGGAACGCGTTGCCCGAGTGGAAACTGCATGTGGAGAGCTGATTCGTCCCATACAAAGGCTGTACCCTTAAGAGGTGACTGCTGTGGAGTCTCAAACACTACAAGGAGTTCCTGACATCGAACGTAGTATCAACATCAGGAGCCAGCAATATCAAAAAACAGTTGATCAATCTTCAGACGATCTGGAAGGTGAGCCTTCGTCAGTACCAGTTCCATCACTGCAGGCGGAAGAAGATTCAAGTCACACAGTACAAGAGGTGACATCTACAACGTGTGGACGTCGGATTCAACCCCCTTCAAGACTGGACTTGTGATTATTTTTTTGAAAATTAGTGCATTTTTGTTAAAATTGCAGGTGGGAGGATGTGATGTCTAGTATCTCTTCTTCATGTTTCCCGCGATTTGTCACTGTTATCTTATTATGGATACTATTGAGATCCCGTTTTTGTGACATAGTTGTTCTGTAGATCGAGTGCGAATTTGTATTAAGTTTAGCTTCTCATTTTAAGAGGAGTTTGTAAAGCTCGAAAGGAAATATATACCGTGTAAAGTAACGTGTAGGCAGTGTTCTCTGTGAAGAAATCCTGAGTTACAACACTACTAGTCATGGAAGAAGGAAGAAGTCTCCCTTCTTCCATGACTACTAGTAGTCCGCCGACTATCGATAGTTTTCGATAGTCAGAAACTATCGATAGTCCTATCGATAGTTCAACACCACTACCTTCTTGAAACCTTCCTCACGTGATAGTAAAACCGGCTCCCATGGATGTGCTTGACGTGGTGTCGTCAATAAAAGGTGAAATACGTAGTATAGTAGGGTTTTCTGTGACGTAGATTCAATCATAGTACCTAATACATAGATGTAGTAATAAAAAGGTCCCTCCATGGGGAGATTTCGAAACGGGTACGGTGCTTGTGAAGTGGTTAGGACATCTCATTAGTTGGAAGGAAAAAGACGGGCGGGGAAAGTGGACATCATGACTTTTTCGGCTGCTGTAGAATGATACACGCAGTGTTTTTTGGGGGTATTGATAGGTTTTGTAGGGGAGACGAACCTTCGATGAAGAAGAAGAAGAAAAACGTTTTATTGGCAGATTGAAATAAACAAAAATAAATTAGTACTCCTATATTTACAAATAAACAATATACGGCATGGCTAAATTTTAGCCGTCTGCCGGAGTGACAGGCCTCAATAACAGCAACAAAACGCTCTATAAAATTAATTAATCAAGGTGAATTGAAGTTTTCTGTTACATTCAATGAAGACTGGAGACCTTGCGAGACGCCAAGGAAGAACGGAAGGCATCACATCAGATGGACTGCTCAAGGACTTATACGACTACTGCTTTCCAATAAATCCTGACAAGTACACCCATTTGCAGCGAGTTACCTATATCCAAAGATCACGTACCATTATTTTTACGACGGCCTTCGCCATTAGCTATACTACTGTAAGAAAGGAAGAACGCCTTATCTCGAAAATTTTCGAAAATCGTTTTTTCATCCCCCCCCCCCCCCCCTAATTTGCATGCGCTCTCACCAGTGGTGAAGTCAAAAATTCAATATTTTCAATCAGAAAAATCAAAAATTGTGGTGTTCCAAGGTAAAACGCCTCATCTTCAACAGATCAAAGGATAAACGCCTTATGTGTGGCTTCAAAAATGACTCATCTCATTTAATCATACTTTACATTCTGAGGATAAACACCTCAACTCTGTGAAAATTAGGCGTAACAGTGCAAATCCTTGAAGCGCTCTCCTGAAAAATTGTTATTTATGTGAGGTAAGGCGTTCTTCCTCTTTACGGCAGCATAGGTACTTAACGTTCAATTACTTTTCTAGTTCACTTCAAATCTCTGTGACTGTTCCTCATTTCATTCACTTTCTTTGTGAAATTTGTGTCTACTCTGTAGGTAGTCACACCTTTTAAACACTCCAGTTTATGGTCAGGTAAATGCGCCAAAAGCTGACCCCTTTTGGAGATTTCCTGCTAAAAGGCAGATTTCGGGCTGTTCTACTGTGTTGATCAAACTGTTTTTTCCAGATTCTCACATTTCAACATCTGACCCCTTACCCTACAGCTGACCCACTCCCCCTTAAGGTAAATGAATTAAAACTCGTTAAATCGTCATTGTTTCTAATTCAGTCTTATAATTTATTTTCCACATGCTGAGGAAGCAGTCAAATGACTTGAAAGAATTCATAAACATTCATTCAAGCACTTCTTAATGATACCACAGCCGTCACAATCACGGAGTAAGCTCAAAATTACTGAATTAAGTTGATACTGAACTTGGTTATGTACTTACCTTGTTCTTTTGTACCTGGTACTTGCTTATTTGCCTCACGAATTTTAAACAATGAGACTGTTTTTTATAATCTTTAAAGTTTACTTACATACTCATAGGTGGAGGGCGGATTCTTATGCACTAAACACCCCAGTTTTATGTCTTTCATTATTATCGTACTAAAATTATACTAAGGCGTTCATGTCTTCTTTTATACACTATACATTGCTTAATTAAAAACAAAAAAACACTCAAATAGAAACTATTATAGTTTGATTAAAACACATACAATTTTAAGAAGAACAATGTTGTCACAACCAATAAATGACTAATCTTTTGATGAAATAAATTGAAACAAAATTAAACTTTGTAAAAAAAAAGATTAATTAAAATTAAATACATACCAATATGCATTTTAACTGTAGGTAGGTAAATACATTTAATTTCGGCATTACGACCTTCGACTGTGGTTCATTTCATTTTTCAGCCTTCATCTTCATCCACTCAGGCTAAGAAATAGTTAGTCACAGTTACCATCTTCAGGTTTTCAAATATTTTTCAGTCGGGAGAAGGATCTTTCCACGTCGACAGATGTGATGGGACAAAACTTCAAGCAACTCAACTCCTCTGGGTTTAGATCAATCTGACCAGTCCCTCCTCGTAAGATCTCGTTGACAGTCCTCATCGTTTTCCACCCTAGATGTTTTTCGACCCTTTATTTAATGTAAAAAATCTATAGTTGATCAGCCTCTTCATAATAGTTATGAATAGGCTGATCAACCATGAGAAGATATTAATCACTGCTGGACAGATATTAATTATTAGGCATGTGAAGAAATGTATCAAGATGTTCAGTTTCAAAAGATAAATAAGTACATAACAAAAAAGCATAATATGTTATAAACTAGTAATTAATTTTGATGATTACCAACGCATTCAAGTCTTCAATTATTGAACTTAGACGAGAAAACTTAGTTGCGAATCTAGATGAGCAATTCCAGTGTAAACGGTCTCAGTGTTACAGGAGTCACATCTAGTGGTGCAAGCAGCAACTCACCTGCCAAAAATTTTTAAAGCATTCGAGCTATTCAGAAAGGCGTTTCGTAATACAACTAATTTTTCACGAGACAGTGATTTGATAAAGCAGTCTGCAATCTGATCATTTCTGGAGACCCATTCAACATGCACGTTTCTACCTACATGTACATAATGCATACGTAACTTGACAACATGTTCAGGGTTCTGGGGTCATTAATCATGGCTGGGTCGCAATCACATGTCGATTCTAATCGAGAAATTAAATAATGTAGAAAAGTAATGATTGTAAGTTCTTTTGCATGCTTCTGACATCGCAATATATTCAGGTTCACATGTTGATAAAGCAAAATGCGTCTACTTCTTAGACTTCCATGACACCAAATCTCCAAAACTCATAACCAGAAACCCCGAGATTGACTTTCCATAACAAGCACTAGTACCAGGGGATGAGTCGGGAATAGTATTTATTGCTTGTTTTATTTTAAACGCCTTATTTTTTGTACTGAATTTCATTAAAACGACCTCAGATTTCATTTTGCCCTGACATCCTTGAAATTATCAATCTGAATCATATCACTACAACGGCAACAAACCCGCATTCAAACTTGAATTTCTCCATGAAATCGATAAGGAAGCGCACAGTTGACCATACCATTAGAAAGCTGATTGAATTTGCAAGTTTTCCTGTGATTTGACAGCTTCCAGCACATTTTTTGGAAATGCAGATGACGTACAAGTATTTTCAAAAAAAAAATTTTTTTTTTTAATTGCCAATGCTTGTCCTGCAATTGCGGTCCTTAGGAGTTCGTTTTTTATTGCGGGCGTGTATGTAGGAAATAACGCTGAATCCGAAAATGTGGTTAAAAGTAGAAAAAAGTTGTTTCAAAGTGAAGAAACGAGGGTTTTTATGGCAAAAGACGTGGTTTTTTGAAAAACACTATAATATAGAAGATATTATCTTGGGAACGGATTGAGAGAGAAAGGTGCAGTTGGCGGCGTTCTACTCCATTTTCAGTCTAGTTTAACCCAATTGTTTCTTTTACACCAAGTGCCAAACACCCTGTATAGAACCTTGCCCTCCAACGATTATGGGTCGTATCTACTCACCAAAGTTTCCCTTCTGACACTTTCAAACGTTATTTCAGAATGTTACTTCAGTAAAAACCGTGGCGCGCCTCTACATGTAAAGGATGATACGATAAATGATCCCAAGATTGATTATGTCACAATTACTGGAAGGCGTTTTAGACACTCGGACCTCGAAATCATTGGCAAAACTGAAAATATTTACTCTGGACGAATTTTTGAGAGCTGATGTTGAAAAACTTGTAGCTGCTGGACTTAAACCAGAGGTAGGTACCCTATAACGTGGTAGTTATCGTTAAAATGTTGTAGGTAGTAGGTACATAGTTACTTACAATATGGGATAATTTACCTACAAGTTCCCTGTAAGCCTAAATACTAACTACCTACTTAGTTAATTCGGCATTGTCAACAATCAAATTGTGAAGTGAACCATTTTTTCAATTTCTAGGATTCCATGAAGTTGAAACTGGATTTTTCAAAGATGTTCTTACCAGTTGTGAGGGGTGGCGATTATTACAAAATGCAATTGAAGAAATGTTCGATCATGCAGACTTGGATTCCTGGGTACGTCAGTATGCACCTCTTTCTGAAAACAACAACTATGATAAATAACATGGTGAGAGGTCTACTTTCACCGTTTCTGTTATCGTGGCTGATTCTAATTTATAATGCCTACCAGGCTGGACAAGTTGTTGGAGGGTGGCTTGAGGATGGGTACACTATTGGAAGTGTGTGGCTCATCCGGCTCTGGGAAAACGCAGTTGTGCGCCAATATAGCTGTCAAACTCGCTGCTAAATACAAGATTGACGTTCTCTACATCGATACCAAAGGGGATCTTGCTGCTTCACAT
The DNA here is from genome assembly GCA_963920205.1 of Stenodema calcarata. Classification (NCBI taxonomy): domain Eukaryota; kingdom Metazoa; phylum Arthropoda; class Insecta; order Hemiptera; family Miridae; genus Stenodema; species Stenodema calcarata. The sequence continues at coordinate 1,730,271 of OY986056.1, read as the reverse complement.
TTGGCCTCCCTCGTTGAAGAGCTTGGACTCCAGAAGGTAGATGCAACTGGATTGAACCAATACGTAATATTCTACATCCAAGAGGCATGTTGAAAAGATGGCACCTTCCTCTCTTATGCTAAGTCATACTCTGAATATCATTCTACAGTGGCGTTTCTGGCCAGGATGGGGTGGGTAGGCGATGAGTTGAAAGTACATATCCCTGGATTGTCTAATATAAAAATAGGTAACCCATTTGTTTATAGTATACCTAGGTAGTATAACTTTTCAACGTCAGCCACCTTTTCTTTCTTCACAGCAATAGAGCCTCAAAGGACTTATTGAGGGACGATGGTGCGGTGACTGCAGTTTTTTAAAAGAACGGTTTATTAGCTCCCACGTCAATTCTGTAGATGAGTTCTCCTCTCTACTGAACGCCCCTTGATGACCCTTTCAACAGCAGTCGGTTGCACAGTGAAAATTTTAAATGAAGGCTCTGGGTGGTCTTCAAATTGGAGTAAGCACATTCCTTCCAGTCCAGTGTCTTACCTGTCTGCAAAGATTGCTTTGTAATCTGCAGGAATACAAATGATTGATTTTCTGCGAAGTTCTCTCTCGATTCTCCCTAAGATGCGGTCTGGTGGAAGGAAGGAATGTACCACGACTGGAAAAAAAAATCTAGCCATTTGCTCAGCATACACAACAAAATGATGTTCTAGCTTAGTCCACCGCAGCCATCGGCCAATAGTTGAAGTTGGTCGTAGCTTGCATGGTTGGTTGGTGTAGCTTGTTGCGGTGGTGTAAAACTATTGAAGGTACCGAGTTGGCATTTTTCGGAAATTCGTTTTCTGACCAAGTATAGATGAAAACATTATCATTTGGTTTTTGAGATCTTGAACCCCTTAACTAGCGTCACGTAATACTGGTACAGATGACGGCTGTAAACTGCTGCTTGGTCGGTACTTTCGGCAACTCCAAGTTTTTTGGCAATCAAACAAAATTTTGAAGATCTTGTCGTCGCTCTCACGAAGGGCATCGTAGAAGCTGTTAAAATGATGGAAGCCTCATACTTTCGGATGTGTTCTCTTTGAGGGAAAGATCCTACGGGCTAAGTGTTTTAAACGAAGGAAAAATGACTTGGACACTCTTGGAGTGAAATATGGCGTTAGCTATGTTAGATCCAAAACCATCCCTGGACTAAACCAGTTTTGCACAGAAACGCATCTTTTGAGCCTCAATTGAAGTAGGATCGAGGCACTTTTGTTGAAAACTAAAGACACCATTCGATTTCTCGCTCCGAAATCTTTAAGGAATGACTGCAACCTCGAAATCGAAAAAAAGGGACTTAACCAGTTCTGTGATATCAGTGCTGTCATGTGGGCAACTAATATTAATACCAATGATAATCTAAATAGCACACTATAACCGTGTGCCTCAGTTATGCTCTAAATACCTAGGAAATAGTTATTTGACACTCGAAATTGATGCCGTCGATTCGAATTTGGTCCTTGTTTTTAATGCTTGGAATAATATTACTTGGTCTTGGTAATTCTTGAGTCTTTCATACTTCAAGTTTAGGGGTGAGGAAGGTGTCCTCGTTGTGCCAGCTCTAAGAAGCAGTTTGGTAGCTCTCTCCTGTTGCATTTTCAGGAGTTTGATGATATACTGGAGCGGATCAAGGTGGCAAAGACACGAACCCTACATTCTCTCATTTCGACCTTACACCACCTTCAAGACACGCATAAGGTGCAAAAAAGGATAAAAATGATTATAATAGATTCTTTGGCGTCCCTCTATTTTCCATTCATTGGAAACAAGACGCGGGATGGCAATGAAGGTGAGTGTGGTGCTACTGTACATAATGAAAAACCTGTTGGAAATATGTTGTTCTAAGTGCCAGGTCAGATGTGTTGAACTGAATCCAACTTTCTCTCTTGTAGGGCTAAGCCTCCTCAACCACGTGGCCTCTCTACTTAAGAAGCTGGCGGCCAGTCATTACCTGTCTGTACTCCTTGTCAACTTGGCGACACGATGGAATCAGGAGGAAGAATCGGAAGGTAACTCATATTGATAAAGTTACAACTCAAGAGCAGCTTGTGGCCAAAAACCCAACTAATACAGCAACAACATAATGTAAAGCTGGGTTCACATGAAGCGTTTGGTGCGGCAAAAATGTGGTGAAGGGGAGTACGGTGGTGTTCACTAAGCGTAACCGCCATTACTGCGGCTAACCCTCGGCCAATCAGATTGCAGAATGCATCCTCCTGTTCCATCTGAACCAGGCTTCACGAGTTGACTAATATTTTTGTTGTTAAGGTGATTATGGCAACGAGGAATCAAAACAAACATCTAGCAAAGAGCAAGAGGAGCTTCTGAAGCCTGCTATGGGCAAATACTGGGCCCACGTCCCCAACACCCGACTCCTCGTGTTGAGGGATCAGCCCAACTTGAGAACCAGAATGTTGAGAGTGCAAAAAAGTGAATACCTCGCCAGAGGAAAAACGTCATCATTCGTCATCAACTCCAACGGGACTATAAATTGATCAATTAAAGCTCCAAATCAGACAGCTCCACTGATTCAAGATAGGACGTCCATCTGTCTAACCACATCGTTATTGTGTTGAAAATAATGATTACCCAACTTTGCAATAAATTAATGTTATACCAATGACGTAATTTATTATGATTCTGTATATTATATTTAGAACTAATGACGCTTTTTCTCGTCAGTGTTAAATCAAGGAATAGGCTTAACTTGATTGTGAATCCCAACGTAAATGAAGGACATATTTGACGAGAAAATTTGACCAATAAGAATACAAATCTTCTAGGTCGTCTCTCCTCCATTCTCTCGTCCATCTCATTTTATCATCGAAAAGACAATATGGTTTGTGAATTTAACTGCAACCGGTGTTTCCCCACACCAGGAAAGGTACTGGAAATTATACTAGCAGGTTGAACAGTTGAAAATCCTTTTAATTCTCAGTATTAAACCAATTTTTGTAAACATGCGCCAACGCGGCGAGTTTTAACAACAAACACGACTACAATCAAGACAAACAAGTTTATGGGAAGACAAATGGTAGAAAAACCAAGGTTCTATTCGGGTTAATAACAAGAAAGAAAGAACCATGAACAGGAACTTACAAACGTTGAGGTCTCAACTAGAGAAAACTAACTTATAAAATACATACTTTGTACTAATTGAAATTTACCTGCTTTGTTCATCTAGGCTTCACAGTCTTAGCTAAAAAACAATACTCTTATAGCTAATAGAGGCACATATAAATCACAGTTCAATTATGTTATGCACCAAAAAGGAACTAAATGCCATGGCAATCTATAATATATAACAAATTTTATATTATAAAAGCCTCAATTTTCGTTAATAATGAATTAACTCGGGTATGCAGGTACATATAAAATACTATCACGCGATTTAATAATAGAAAACGTACTTCAAAGGGTCCACTGAGTGTTTGGATTTGTAAGTATTTATGATAATTATGTAAATGGAAGTGCAGGTATGTGCAATGCACTAAGTTTATAGACTGGATAATGAGTTAGTGACGCTCAAACTTCAACGGCGCTTTCAAGCCTCGGCATTTTGGCGGGAGGTTCAGCGTTGTCTTCGTCAAAGGGAGTCATCGTGCCGAAAAGGGTGCAAAAGTCGTTCATCATGACGGGATCCTGAGAAAAGTTCAAAGGGCTTGAGATGACTTCAATACTCAGGCTTTAGGGGTACAGTTTATTTCACGGGGGTTCAGAGGAGACCTGTCATCGGAGCTCAGTGCTAAGGATCGCCACAGCGACTCTAGTGGAAAAGGTTTCATACAAAATTTTACATACCTACATTATGTACCTATGCTCTTGAATGTGGGGGAAAGGCCTTTGAGGGCCTCTTTGTCGCCGGCCATTCGGGATTCCGTGGTAATAGGTTGGCAGGGACTATTCCAGATAATACCAGGTAGTAGGTTACGGGAAAAGAATGCGTGAAAGGTGTGCGATCGACTGTCGACAAGTTATTCGAGTGAGTATTGAGTTAGTTTCGAGTAATAGCGACCGTCTGGTAATAGGCTGTGGTACTAGTCTATTTTAGGAATAGGTTCCAGAATCGCCGGTAACCTATTACCAAAATAACCTAATACCACAACCTATTACCAGACGGTCGCTGTTATTTGATAGCCTATTACCAAGAAATAACCGTATTAGCCATGCCTAAAGGCATCCTTGATCAATGGACCTGGTGTCACAAGTCCTATTCATGAAGATTAATTGGATGTATTTTTGAAGTGCAATAAACAATTAATCATCTGTAGATGAACTTGAGAAAAAATGAGAACGGTAGAGTAACAAAATGGTTCACTGGCTATACGTGATCGTTCATAACACAACCAATTCCCCACGACTAGCACAAAGACCTAAGTACCTACTTTGAAAACCATGGTTTTGTCACGAAATGTTCAGAATGATTTGCTCCGTCAAAATTGTCAAAAAAAATCGGTTAAAACTGGATCAAAGTGCCTAGTTTTTTGCAACGACTTTCGGCTGTAGTAGGTTCTCCGTGGGACATCTTCAGTTTCGACAGAAGTTCGTTTTTTGTTTGAGTTTTCTTATTTGAATTGTGGTTTGAAAATATTTGACGTTTTTCATAGTTTATAGGACGATACTGTTGTCGCGAGTTACGAGTTGGCATAGAATTGCCCAGAGAATGTCCTCAAATTTACAAGAAAACCATGGGCACGCGTCTCATCACATTCAGTCAGGAATTGTAGATGACACCTCGAGAGTCCCGTGTCAATACTGTGAGGGGAGATACACGCAAAGAGGGCTGAGGAATCACATCAGGGCAGCACACCCAGGAAATTACACCCCTCAAACTTCAAGAAATTCAGAGAGGTAGGTCCCAATCGAGGATATCAAGTCACATGCTCACACAAAATACAGAGGAGGAAACCTCAGAACAAACGGCTGGACTCCCGGATCATATTCAATCACTATTTCTGAGAGGTTTTGGGGCGCCAATGTTGAATAGCAGTGGGGGAAGAGAAGATTCGACTTGGTACGTGCGTTGGCTGAGTGCTGTGCGCCTACAGGGAAGACAGTACTGCCTCCCTCAGGGTTTGGTAGGACGGAATTTCGTATCTGCTTTGGCAAATGAAATACAAGCAGTGGTAAATGGAGCCCAAAATTCGGAAAAAGTATTCTTTTTCTGTGCCACGAGAAATATGATGAGCTACTTGATGAAGCCCATCGATGTGATCGTCGGCTAAAGAAGAAAACAAAGGAGCAGGACGATCACGAAATACGGGTTTTCACACGCCTCGTGATGCAAGGGAAGCTTAGAGATGCGACCAGATGGATCACAGGTCGGTCAGGAGGCGGTGTGTTACAGCCAAATAGCGTACTTGCAAATGGGAGGACTGTCCTTGAGAAGCTACAAAATAAACATCCAGTTCAAGCTATCCCAAATCTGGATAACTTCATCTCCTGTGACCCTCTTCCTTTGATGCTCGACATCGACGTTACAGCCAACCACATTGAGACTGTGGCTCGAACGCTGCGGGGTGGAGCTGGCCCCAGTGGGACAGATGCCGAGCAGTGGCACAATATGTTGCTCAGGTATGGGGCACATAGTCATCAACTGCGGGAGGCAGTAGCTTCTCTCGTGAGGAGAATGGCCAACGGACTGGTTGATTGGCATCAGGTCAGGGCTCTATTGGCGAGGAGAGGGGTCGCCCTCGACAAATGCCCAGGAGTTCGTCCAATTGGCGTGGGTGAACTCCTTCAACGCATCTGCGCCATGACGATGGCTCTGATCACAGCAGAAGATCTCAAAGAAGAATGTGGATCGGAGCAACTCTCAGCAGGTATCAAGTCGGGAATAGAGGGAGCTATCCACGCAATAGAGAGTTTGTTTGAAGAGGATGAAAACGAATGCCTACTTTTAGTGGATGCCAGCAATGCATTTAATGGGATGAGCCGACCACTAGCTCTCTGGAATGCCCACATATATTGGCCGAGGTGTGCCCGGTTCCTATTTAACACCTACCGAGGTTTTCCAGTAATGATTTTCAGGCAGAGCAAAGCGATCATCTTGAGCCAAGAAGGGACCACCCAAGGGGATCCCCTCGGGATGTTAATTTATGCCGTTGGTACCCTACCATTGATCAGAAGACTGAAGAGCGATCAATATACACAGAACTGGTACGCAGATGATTCAGCCTGCTGTGGTAAACTTCGTCACGTCCGAGAGTGGTTTGACCTGCTGCGGCAACATGGACCCAAATGGGGATACTTTCCTGAACCCGAGAAGAGTTTTTTGGTGGTAAAACCAGGGCTGGAGGAGGAAGCTGAAGCCATATTTCAAGACCTGAATGCTGGAATCGTGCGAGCAAAGAGGTTCCTGGGTGGTATGATTGGGCCATTGAGGTGTACCCTCGCATGCAACTGACGGACGCTGCCGACTCCAAAAACATCTCTGCCGAGGACAGTGAGTGTCGGTTCTGCCTCGAGGAGGAGGAGACGGCAGAGCACGTCCTATGCCATTGCAAAGGACTAGTTAGGACCCGGTTTCTGTGCCTAAGCAACGAAAAACCAGACCCAGAATACTATATGAGGAATCTTAATGACATCTGAAAGTGGATGAAACAACTGGAGCTCACAGAAGAGCTCTAACTATACATCTTAACAGGTCGAGGTGCTATAGTCATCAAAAGCCTCCCACATCATATCTTATCTATCTAAGATGCTGTAAAGATTACGAGAATCCGATGTGATCATTTCGCCTGAGGCCCACCCGCGGCCTCATGAGGTATTGATGTTATTGAGGATAACGTACCAATAAACAACTCAAGAGTAGTAATAACTCACCCTTAGCCACGGGACCTGGAACACTTCTGTAGAATCACAGCGTAGATTAGGGTTGACAGTCAGGAGGTTCTTGATTAAATGTTTGGCTTCTGCCGAGACAAACCTCCATTCAGGCGTATTCAGCGAATAATGACCCTTTGTTATCTTTTCGATGAGAACTGCAGGCTCGTCAGGTTTGGCGGTAAAAGGTCGACGGCCCGACAAGCTGCAAACCAAACAACAGTTTCAAACTATAATGATGAACTAAGTGATAGGCCGAAGTAGTTTGCAGGAGAGGAAATGAAAATATGGTTTATTCCTCCAATAGACTTAGATAGGTAGTCGACGAAGAAAATACGACTGCGATTTTCAGCAACACTAAAACGAAAACGTAACGAAATATAACTACTTAAACAAACAATAAATGAATTGGACAAAGGCAATGAAAAATAAAGTGGAACTACCCCACTACAAGGAGCATTACGTTCCGTGCTGAGTGGGGGAGCGTTGACTGAAAAGAAATGAGGTACAGAGAACATTCACTAATAAATACTTACAGATTAAAAAAATAAATACATTGCGATTCTTTTGATCTTTTATCTATCTAGAAATAAATGCTCGAGAATAAAGTCTCACATTCTTCATATCCCTTAGTGATAAGCCAACTGGAGATGGGTCCTGTCACACAGCTCTTGTGCCTACAGTTTTTTTCATAGAAATTCCATTTTTTCTGGGAGGACATGATAGTACGGCCTCTAAACGAACCCACTAATTTGAGGTCAAAAAGTTTATTAGTTCCATAATTGAAATGAGTTAGTTCCATAATTAAGATGACCTAATTACCCCATTTTCTCTCTCCCTACTCATGTCAGAAGGGGTAGGTAAGGAACGTTCCAGATTTTTATGTTCCCACCAACCCATGTTTTATTAGTGACCAACACCTTTTTAGCTGCAGGATACTTTCTTCTATAATAACATCTTAGGGAAAAAACTCTGCAAATTCTTGACACAACGGTTCATTATCTTCTTTGTACAGATCACTCTTCTGTCTAGATCACTAGGTCTAAATGTCTAGATCCTAAATGTTAGATTAATTATTATTATCAATTTTATCAAGTACCTAGTGAAAATTATTATAATAATTATTATTAATTATCATTAATTAATACGATATAATTCTAGGGTTTTTAATACTACGTCGGTAATAATTTTTTTATAAAAGAAGTACCTATCAACAAACATTCGAAATTACCTTCATTTCCGTAGCACGAAACGCACCTCAGAGCAATAAACTCGACATCACTTAAGCCATATGATGTTCCAAAGAGCTTGTTAGTATGAAAATGGACCTGTATTTCAACAGTTTGATTCACGATCGTGTTGTGAGGCACAATCTTTGAGCCGTCATTGTGAACGAACGGCTGGTCGTACAAAGCTGCGGATGGTCTTAAAAAATTCTACGGAACAAACTCTATCTAAATATGAAATAAAAAACATACCGTTCTATATGAATTTTCCGAGATATGAGATTTTCAAATTTTCAAAATTCGTTTTGAACCCCTTCCCCTTGACCTAGGGTTATGAAAAGTTTCGAGGATCATTGTGGGGCTGGTCCAAACCCAGGAACCAAATTTCGTAATTTTAACTCAACGCTAACTGGGCAAAGTGGCGCGGACGGCGGACGGACGGATTTTTTTTAATTCGATTTTCTGAATCTACGTATCTTGAAACGTAAACCAACAAATTTTGAGGGGGGGTTAAATCTTTTTTTTTCTTTGGGCGATTCCAATGGTTCATTATCGAAGATAATAAACCAAAAAGGAAATTTCATCATTTATGTATTTACCAGGTTTTATGTCTGTCACACAATTTTCTCTCTCACTACAATCTTTTGAAATCACCCTCCCAGAACCCCTAGAATAGGATATTTCGTGTTGTGAAAAATCCAAGGCTGCTTCAATATAGCTGCCAGAGTACCACGTGTCGTTTTCATCCAAAGCCAGTAGTAGCTTTCAAGAAGTCAACAAGTGAGGAATACACAAACTATCCAATAAAGTGTGTGCGCGCTTAGGGAACACAAAAAAAACGAGGTTTTGTTCACAAAAAAAAGTTGAGCTGGAAAATGACCTATAATTTTGAAAATACCCATATACATTAGTACCTACAGACTTGAGGAAGAGCTGATTGATTGAGAAACCCGGAACAATGGAGAATAAATTACTAGAGTAAAATCTTCTGGGTTTGGAGGCAATTGTTTTCAGGATAGTTTTTAAGCAACTTTTAGGGGCTTCATAATGGAAGGGACGGCTCATCCCCACGCCAATATTCCAAACGAGATGATGCTTTGCACCAGGGGCTTGTAAAGGACCACCAAAAACTTGAAATTGACACACTTCCGCAGATTGTGAAAAATGACCTTAACCAATCAAACGACGGGTCAATTGCGTGATCTGTGAGTCCCAGCGCAGGTTGTCATCGATCATGACACGTAAGTATCGTGCGGGGGACCCTCTCCAAAACAGTAGGTACACGATCAAGCATGGAATCGAAAATTTATCAAAAAGATAAACAGTTTGAGTATGGGGGTGATTTATGGGAAACTGGTATCTTTCGAATTGCTTGTAGAGAGTCGTTAGTGGTGTTAGGACGAGTGGAAGAAGTCATTGGTTGGTGCACCGTTTCAATTCCAGCATTCGTTCGACAGTACAGGACCGCATAATCGCCTTTGAGAGAAGATAAAAGCTTTTCTGCTGCCATATCGATATCGGTTATAGTAACGCATTGCCACACAAAAACACTGCCGAATTGAGAAGAAACCCTCACCAGTATTGTAATTCAATATGATCATGGGCGGTGGTTTTGAAGGTCATTCGTCGAAAACGCCACTCTGCTCTCCTCAAGTGAGTGTTTGGGGAGTAAAGACTTTTGTACAAAGTACAAATCATCAAAATGAAGTACAATACTTCTAAAAAAAAGTACGGTTGGCAACCCTAGTTGTCACCCTAATCGTCCTTAGATCATTAGAATTATCAGCCAGCCACCTCCTTATGACCCATCTGATGATCCAGAACCTTCTTGGGAACTCGACCTGATGGACATCCTCTGAACATGCCCCAACCACCTGAGTCGTTGAGCCTTGATGAATCTGACGAAATGTTCTATTTCAATCAGACATTCGAGCTCATGGTTGCTATGGATCCCCCAGACTCCTGCCAAGCACTTTGCATCAAAGCTACGCCTAAGGGTGCTCACAGGCTGGTGCTGCGATAAGAGCGAGGAAAGAGAGCGAAAAAAACAAACGCAGGTAGGCATATGAAGGAGCGCAGAGTGAGGCTGCGAGCAATGATAAGAGCGAAGAAAACTAACCAGTTTGTTTTCGACGCTCTTATCGCTGGTAAATTCGCTTTAAAATTGGGGTTAAAATTCACTTTGACCATCTCTTCTGTAAGTAATTTGTGCTGTACTTTATCTAGCGAGTAGTCGAATGTCATAATATCCATCCGAAAATATTCATAAAACCTGTCGGAACTCTCGCTCCGCTCTGGATTGGCTAACCCTCTGCTCTCTTCGCTCCTCTCTTTACTTTCTTTCCTCGCTCTTATCGCAGCTCCAGTCTGTAAGCACTCTAAGGATTCTCTGCCCAAAAACCAAAAGGTTCCTTTCATCCACATTGTCCACGCCTCAGAGCCATGGGTGACTATGGGTCGGATCAGCGACTTATAACGTTTCAGCTTGCTCGCCCTGGACAACAAACTAGACCTGAAAATCCTGGTGTGGTATTGGAAAAACATCAGCTTTTCTCCGAGTCGATCTGTAGGTACTAAAGTCGAAATACAGAGTACAACAATCCAACTTATTTCAATGGTACAACAACATACCACACATACAGGACAGCGCCCAAACCCCACATGTCTACTTTGCTGGTGTACTCCCGCTCGCCCCTGGACGCTATGACTTCTGGGGCAGTGTAATGCAACGTGCCACATGCTGTTACAAGCTGTGTCATCGAATCTTTGATTTTCGCCAGCCCAAAATCCGTAATTTTGGCAAGGATGAGACCTCCTCTTTTGGAATTCAAGAGGATGTTTTCCGGCTGAAATGAATAAGACACATCACTCTTTGACACTGTTTGTATGTGTGGTAACAAGCATGCATTCAAATATTCCAAGATAGCAGTACTGAGTAGGTATGTGAACACTCACTTTGATATCCCGGTGGGCGATTCCCTGTCCGTGCATATACCTGAGAGCCCAAGCTAACTGTGCGAATATCAGTTTGGAGAGAGGTTCAGACATTTTTTTGTCTTTCTGGAGTTTCTCAAGAAGATTTCCGTTGGGGACGTACTCCATAATAATGAAGGCGTCTTCTTCGGTCTGCACCATATCAACCCATTCAACGATGCAGGGCTAAGGAAGACATACGAATAGTGTACTACGAACTGAGGAAGTAATGGAAAAATCAATTTCAGGAGAAAAAAATTGCTGTTCTTAGACAACTCCAAAACTTCATAATACAGGGTTAGATGTAGTATGATGACCTGGAGGGGAGTAAGGATACCCTGATTCCTTCTATTTATCGACCATATAGCCCAAGGAATCATTAGTGTTTGAGGTATTGAGCCTCAATTACCACAGACATCATCAAAACTTCTTATGTTAACTACAAACCAACTGCAGAGGTCTATAAAATTACATGCTTTTATATTTTGGAAAGAACCAGATAAATTTAAACCAAAATACAAACAATACCTTGACCATGCAACTCACTCCTAAGTCAATAAAAAACGGAGGTATAGAGTGAGAGAGTCTATTTCCACGAAAATAATGAGTACAATTGTTAAATCGATTTCAACGATTAGGTCATCATCAGTAACAAACATGAACTGATGATGACCTAATCGTCGAAATCGATTTAACAATTGTACTCATTATTTTCGTGGAAATAGAGTCTCTCACTCTATACCTCCGTTTTTTATTGAAATGGGTTTCCACAACCTCGTCGCGAGTGATCTAATTCGTATCACTCCTAAGCTTATATGGGTCATTCTCACAAAAACGTGAAATTTGAAGTAGGCATTTTCCAAAATGTAAATGTTCACATAATATCCTGAAAAAATTCACCAAAGTCTTTTAATGTATTTGGGATGAAATGAGCCCGTCAGCAGCGCTCATATATACTTGGGAAAATATTTTCCCTTCTTCTTGAACCTTACCATCAACATTTGCAGAAAACATGAGCAACGAAAAATTCTACCGATTATCCAAGTCACGCGCTCGTTCCAGCACACAACACACGCCTTCGGCACCACACTGGACACTTAATTAAACACACTTGGTTTCTCTGGAAAGGGGAGGGTTGTCGAAATGGAAAGGCCCCACCAAAGACTGCTAGATGCTCCAAAAACGGACTGAAGCTAAGCTCTCTGACACTCACATTTCATTATGTTTCACATCCTAAATTTATTTACAAAATTATGAAGTTTCGGATTTTGACATTTAAGACAAATCCTGATGATTACATACAGAAACATTATGAGAAATATATCAATCAGTAACGGTGCTGGGTGATTGAATTTGCCAATCAACAGTTTGTGACATGGGTGAAGGAATGACTTTTCAACATTTAATCAAGTTTATAGTAATAACTCTCAGAGTTTTGAAGTAATTGTTTAATTATTAAACAATTACTTCAAAACTCTGAGAGCATGTGTGCTGGCAAGTACGCTAAATTTTCGATAGAAAAAATACCTTTCAGTAACGAAAACCATTACCATATTCCATATTCCTATTACCACAACCTGAAATTGTCATAGTATTATTGAGTAATAAAATTCTGCTAAAACGATTGCCCTTACATGTCGCAATTTGTGCAGTATGCGAACTTCATTCATCACCTTCCACTGTTCTATTCCAGCCTTTGAGATTTTCTTCATCGCCAGCTTCGTGGTAGATTTCTGAAAAAACAAAAAGTGGGAAGAGTCCACTCGTGAAGTATGACAAGATGAAAAACTCTGCAAATGACACAACGGTTCATTATCTTCTTTGTACAGATCACCCTTCTGTCTAGATCACTAGGTCTAAATGTCTAGATCCTAAATGTTAGATTAATTATTATTATCAATTATCACTAATTATTAACAATTTTATCAAGTACCTAGTGAAAATTATTATAATTTATTGTTAGGTATTAATAATTCGTATTTATTATTAATAATAATTATTATTAATTATGATTAATTAATACGATATAATTCTGGGGTTTTTAATACTACGTCGGTAATAATTTTTCTATAAAAGAAGTACCTACCAACAAACATTCGAAATTACCTTCATTTCCGTAGCACGAAACGCACCTCAGAACAACAAACTCGACATCACTTAAGCCATATGATGTTCCAAAGAGCTTGTTAGTATGAAAATGGACCTGTATTTCAACAGTTTGATTCACGATCGTGTTGTGAGGCACAATCTTTGAGCCGTCATTGTGAACGAACGGCTGGTCGTACAAAGCTGCGGATGGTCTTAAAAAATTCTACGGAACAAACTCTATCTAAATATGAAATAAAAAACATACCGTTCTATATGAATTTTTCGAGATATGAGATTTTCAAATTTTCAAAATTTGTTTTGAACCCCTTCCCCTTGACCTAGGGTTCTGAAAAGTTTCGAGGACCATTGTGGGGTTGGTCGAAACCCATAAAAAAAATTTCGTAATTTTAACTCAACGCTAACTGGGCAAAGTGGCGCGGACGGCGTACGGCGGACGGACGGATTTTTTTTTATTCGATTTTCTGAATCTACGTATCTTGAAACGTAAACCAACAAATTTTGAGGGGGGGTTAAAAAAATTTTTTCTTTGGACGATTCCAATGGTTCATTATCGAAGATAATAAACCAAAAACTCTGCAAATTCTTGACACAACGGTTTTTTATCTTCCTTGTGCAGATCACCCTTCTGTCTAGATCACTAGGTCTAAATGTCAAGATCCTAAATGTTAGATTAATTATTATTATCAATTATCACTAATTATTCACAATTTTATCAAGTACCTAGTGAAAATTATTATTTTTTTTATATCATTTATTTATTTATGTTACAACTGTATTACAACATCTAGCAACGTTTTTCTAATACATTAGAGCGTTTCTGTGGTATATAGATCACTATCCACATCCACTACACATCACTCCACACTAGTGAGTCATGACAAGGTCCAATGGTTTGGTCCTCTTCAGTCTCCGTATGTCTCGGCTGTTGTCCAGTAGATTCAGTACTTCGACGTTTGGATGTTTGTGGAGCCGGCTCTCGTGCTCCATCGCAAGTTTTTTTATTGTTTCGCCAACAGTCTCCATCTGTATGTCGCGATGGAGATCAGCTGTCCGTACGTACCAAGGTGCCTCGACAATACACCGCAGAACTTTGTTTTGAAACGTTTGTATAAGTTGTATATTACTTTTCTTCGTGCAACCCCACAGTTGGCACCCGTAAGTCCATATTGGTTTGATTACTTGCTGGTATAGAAGCAACTTATTGTGTGTTGATAGTTCAGAGTGTTTCCCTATCAACCAATACATTTTTCTGAATCTTAAGTTGAGCTCGTCCTTTTTTTTCTTCACGTGGGCTTTCCACCTCAGCTTACAGTCGAGAGTCATGCCAAGGTATTTTGCCTCGTCCGCATAAGGCACAGTTTGCGAGTAAATCTTTAATGGGATTACGTCCGTCTTTAGATTCGTGAAGTTTATATGGATAGATTTCGTTTCGTTCAACTTCATCCTCCATCGCTTAGTCCAGTTTAGGACATTGTTGACAGCAGATTGTAGTTTACTGGTGGCTTCTACAGCTGAGTTTCCAACTGCAAGAATAGCAGTGTCATCAGCAAAAGTTGCAGTAAGTGTATCCACTGGTTGTGGTAGGTCTCTTGTGTATAGTAGATACAGTATGGGGCCAAGGACACTGCCTTGTGGAACACCTGCATTTAGTTTCCTCAGTTGGGAGTACTCGTCATCGTATTTTACTCTGAATAATCTACCTGCCAGGTATGACTTAAGAATTTGGAAGAATTGGGTCGGAAGGTCCCTTTGCAGTTTGGTGAGTAATCCTTGATGCCATACTTTATCAAACGCTTGTGAGACATCTAGAAATACAGCTGAACATATTTTCTTTTCTTCTAACGAGCGTTCAATCAGGTTAGTGATCCTGTGTACCTGGTCTATTGTGGAGTGTTGTTCTCTAAATCCAAATTGATGTGATGGAATGAGGTCTCTTTCTTCTATAATAGGTTTCAGTCTTTTGAGGAGTAACTTTTCAAAAAGCTTGGATATGACTGGCAAGAGAGAAATCGGTCGGTATGATTTCTTGTCATCACTAGGCTTGCCTGGTTTTGGTATCATTATTATCTCAGCTACTTTCCATTGCATCGGCACGTACTTCAATCTGAATGAAGCGTTGACAAGGTGAAGTAACTTTCGGAGACCTTTTTCGGGTAATTCTTTCAGTATTTTCCCAGTTATTAAATCGTATCCTGGGGCTTTCTTGGAATTTATGTTGGTCCTTATTTCATTCTTTATTTCAGCTAGCGTTACAGGTAGTATTGTGCACTCATCAATCTTTTCAATTTCCGTTGTATGTTCTTCTTCAGTCTGCCTATCAAAGGGTTTGAATGTGTCCTCCAGGTACATTGAAAAGAGATCTGCTTTCTCCTTTGCACTTCTTGCCCATGTACCATCTGCACATCTAATAGGGGACACTGGTACCTTGGGCCGCTTCAGATCTTTTGTAGCTCGCCATAAAGAGTATTCAGTATCTTTTTCGGGAGTGAGGCTGTGCAGATACCTGGCCAGAGTCTCATTTTTGATTTTCTTGGTCATTGTCTTCAGTTCATTACATAGCCGATTCAAGTTTCTCTTATTTTCAGGTGTACGATACCTCTTCCAAATTCTCCTAGCTCTTCTTTTCGCCCTCACGAGTTCCCTCACTTCAATGGGATAGTTGCTGTGCTTACTGGTTATTTTCTTACTTAATGGCGTACAAGCCCAAGCTGCCTGTTGGACGCTGTTTATAAAGGTGTCCATCTCCTCCTCGATTTGCTCAGGGGTTCTTAGTGACACATCTAGGTTTGGTTTGTTCATTAAGTATTTCTCTAAACAATGGCCAGTTTGTGTGTTTGCTGCTTAGTTTCGGTGTCGTTTCTTTCAGTATCACCGTTTCACTAAGTGACATTATTACTGGCGAATGATCTGACATCAGGCCATCACTGTCTTCAGTATGTATGTAGTTACTGGAAAGCCCTCTCACCACAAAGAAGTCTATCAAGTCTGGTACTTTTCGGTTATCTGTTGGCCAGTAGGTGGGTCCTCCTCCAGAGTGAAAATCACAATGTAGTTCTCGCCCCGCAGCTAACAGTTTCTTTCCTTTGGGGTTTTGTAATCTTGATCCCCAGTATTCATGTTTGGCGTTGAAATCACCCCCCAAAATAAATTTTCGTCCTATCTCATTAAATAGATGTTTGTAATCTTCTTCTGTCAGTGAGTACCGTGGTGGACAGTAAATTGCAGCTACACTTATTTCATGATTTTTTATTCTCAGTTTTATTGATACTACCTGCATTTCATCTTCCTCGATTTTGAGATGTTCATAGTGCTTGATGTTTTCTTTGATAAGCACGGCTACCCCCCCACGCGCACGGTCGGCAGGATGAGTTGAATGGTAAAAGCTGAACCCTTTAATACTCGCGAATGATGATCGCGTGAAATGAGTTTCGGATATCAAACAAATGTCTATGTGTTCGTTGTTTAGAAAGAATTCCAGTTCTGAAATCCGCTGCCCTAAGCCATTCGCATTCCAGGTGACGACTCGTAAAATGTTAGGAGCGCTCATTTTTTACTATTAACTTTTTTTTCAAGCCTATTTACTCGTTCAATTAGGGCTTTGACATCTTTGTTTTGTTCGTCCATTCTGCTAAGAATGGCTGCTAGAAGTTCGTCTGTTGATTGCCCCTTCATTTTACGGGTTTCACCCCGGCCAAGTGCCTGAGCATAAGTTAGAGTTTTACTTTCCTTTTCATTCATGACTAGGCTTATCTTTCTTTGGGATGTACTTCCCCTTCTCTCCACTACCTTTGGCTGTTGAGGAGTTTTTTTCGTCTTATCTCGCAGTTTCTGAAGTTCCTGGGCAACCTCACATCCGCGATAGTTTGCTGGATGATTTTCTTTGCAATTCACGCACTTTGGAGGCGTTTCCTTAGTCTTGGTGCAGGTAATTGTGGTATGTTTGCCTGCACATTTCACACACCTGGGCTCCATTTGGCAGTACCGCTGTGTATGATTGAAACCCTGACACTTCTTACACTGTGGGATCATGCTAGATGTTTTTCTGAGTTGTTCAATTTTCACTTTCAAGTGTGCTATCGTAGCAATTTGGAATATTTTCTCGATGTTTTCGTCTTTTTGAAAAGTCAGTATGAAGAGTGGCAAGCCCTTCATAGCGGTAGTTTGCACTCCTTGATCATTAGAAAACCTTTCCTTCTTTTGCAAGTTAGTAGCCTCCAATATGTTGAATCCTTGATTCCTTAGGTCATCCATGATATCTTCGGGTGGGCAGGATGGATGCAGCCCTCTCGCCACCACTTTAATGGGCCGCTCATGCTTGTTTTCAAATGAGTACCATCTAATCTGTTCCTCATTTAGCTTTTTTGATACAGCCCTGTATGCGTCACTATCAGGAACATTGATTTTATAGACATTATTGCTAAGTGTCTTAGCTTTCCAATTGGTGCTCGTTACAGAGCCGATCAATGAACTAATTACTTTGAAGTCCTTAACTCCGGTAACATTAATCGGCGGTGGGGAATGATCCTTCTTAACTTCAGTTTTGTTTTGGTTAGAGGATTCTCTTATGACCTCGGGAGATTCATCAGCTTTCCGCTTCTTATTTGGTTTAGATTTCTTCTTCAAAACCCAGTTAGTTTCCCTCTCAACATCGGATTCGTCTGTGTAATAGACCTGTTGCTGCTCAGATTGTTGAGAATTTTGAATTAATGCCTGATTTGTCTTCAACTCTTTTATTTCGTGAGGTACATCAACGACTTTTTGGTCAGCCTGTATTAAATATTCGCATAAGGAATTAATAATAGTATAGAGCTCACCGAATGCAGTATTCACATGCTCGTCTTGAATACGAAACGCCGCGGTACCAGCTCGGTGTTGCACAATCGCGAGTTTTGTTTTATCAACAATTTCCGCGATCGTCTCACCGCCGCCTTGCTCTTGTTCCATCACAACCGTGAAATCATATCCGGCACAATGTTTTTTGCGAACGCTTACTTTTTTCTCGAGAGCTCCGTCAGTTGTTACTCGGTCGGAGGTTTACGCGATACTATGTGAAAATTATTATAATTTATTGTTACGTATTAATCATTCGTATTTATTATTAATGTTAATTATTATTAATTATGATTAATTAATACGATATAATTCTGGGGTTTTTAATACTACGTCGGTAATAATTTTTCTATAAAAGAAGTACCTACAGACAAACATTCGAAATTACCTTCATTTCCGTAGCACGAAACGCACCTCAGAACAACAAACTCGACATCACTTAAGCCATATGATGTTCCAAAGAGCTTGTTAGTATGAAAATGGACCTGTATTTCAACAGTTTGATACACGACCGTGTTGTGAGGCACAATCTTTGAGCCCTCATTGTGAACGAACGGCTGGTCGTACAAAGCTGCGGATGGTCTTAAAAAATTCTTCGGAACAAACTCTATCGAAATATGAAATAAAAAACATACCGTTCTATATGAATTTTTCGAGATATGAGATTTTCAAATTTTCAAAATTCGTTTTGAACCCCTTCCCCTTGACCTAGGGTTATGAAAAGTTTCGAGGACCATTGTGGGGTTGGTCGAAACCCATAAAAAAAATGTCGTAATTTTAGCTCAACGTTAACTGGGCAAAGTGGCGCGGACGGCGTACGGCGGACGGACGGATTTTTTTTATTCGATTTTCTGAATCTACGTATCTTGAAACGTAAACCAACAAATTTTGAGGGGGGGTTAAAATTTTTTTTTCTTTGGGCGATTCCAATGGTTCATTATCGAAGATAATAAACCAAAATGGATAAGTATACCTTATTATGGAAAGATTTCGGATAAAATTGGAAAAATGTTATCGTCTAGAGGTTTCAAAGTAGGGTTTAAAAATAAAAATAATCTCAAAGCTTTGTTGGGTTCTGTTAAAGATAAGATTAGTGTTCAGGATAAAAGTGGAGTTTATAAGCTGAAATGTTCTTGTGGGGTTGAGTACTGTGGTCAAACTGGTAGGAAATTTAGGGAAAGAATAAAAGAACATGAAAAAGATTTCAGGGATAACAAGGGTGATTCTGCTTTTGCAAGTCACCTAAGCGAATCCAATCATGATTTTAGTTTTGATCTAACAAATAGACAGTATGTAGATTTCCCTCATTTTTGCCCAAAGGGAGGTATGTTGGATGTACTTGAAAAATTCGAAATTCTTAAGAGTGATAGGTCTGGTAAATGTCTAAATGATCCCTCAACATATTTCACCGTTAATAGGTTTATTCCTGCAATAGCTTGGTACCCCCCCCCCCCATAATGTTACCATCACCATTGTTTAAGCTCCCCTTCACTTTGTCTGCCTTAATTGGCATTTGTTGATCCGCCCCTTCCCTTCTCTGAGCTAATAGTATTTAAGTTCTCCCTTCACTGTAACCTGCTTCAATCCGATTGGATGATACCTTTCACTTCTGCTACTATATAAGCTGTATTTCATGATGTACCTTCAGTTCATGTTTGTTACTGATGATGACCTAATCGTCGAAATCGATTTAACAATAATTTAACAATTATTGTACTCATTATTTTCGTGGAAATAGACTCTCTCACTCTATACCTCCGTTTTTTATTGAAATGGGTTTCCACAACCTCGTCGCGAGTGATCTAATTCGTTTCAAACACGTAGTTTGCCAGGTTGTTGTTGATAGAAAAAAGGGGAACTGAAAGTAGTATGGAGTTCCAATCCAGGAATATCAACTGGAAAACTCCAAGGTATGGTTAACCTCCATCGTAATGATACTACTACAAATTTATTACTTGTGGAGAACTATGGTCTTACAAGTATGGATATTGGCAGGGGATAGAAATAAAGAAAATTTGAGATTACCCAATGAATTATAGAGGCACAGAAAATTAGAATGTAGAAAATTGGAGGAGAGAAAGAAATTGAATAATGCCAATATAAATGCTTATACTCAAATGGGATAACCCCTACATAGGAGCCTCTTCTGGGAAAACTCCTTAGACCTCCTTAAAGCTCCAAAAAAAATAGTGGAGGAGGTACCGAAACAAAGCCAGCACGTACCTACCAACCACGCTCTGCTACCACGGAATGAATGGTTTGCTGAGTTCCCCCGTTCCCGGGGAGTATTCACAGAGCCGGCCACCCTCTAAGCGGTGGAATCAGAAACTCGAGAAACAAGGAAACTCAGCAAACCATTACAACTCGGACATGGCGAAGTTAGACTAGAATTATGAAACAAGCCCTAGAATAATAACGAACATGTTTCCGCTAGGCATCTTCCTGATAACAATTGTTTGGGCGCTAATAAAGGACGTTGGAGGGGCTACGTATGGACAACCCGACATAAATTCTGTACCCTCTGATTCTGTTCCACCCATCCTTGTGAGTGGATCTGTTATCCCATACTCAACGTCAGTCGTCAGCCTAGGGTTAGTCATTGACGATACCCTTTCTTGGAACCAACAAATTAGGCATGTCTGTAGAAGAAATTATAGCTCTCTCCGCCCACTTCGCAAACTTAGTAAATTCATTCCTCCTAACCTTAAAAGACAACTGGTTGTTGCGTTAGTTGCACCCTATTTTCTATGTTGTGATACTATTTTCTCCCATTCCCTCTCTTCTTCATGTACCAAAAAATTGCTTGTAGCCCATAATGCCTGTATTCGTTTCATTCACACCATCAAACCTCGACATTTTGTAGGAAATCTAAATCTTTTTTCCCTCCCCTTAAATAAATACTTCAATCTCTGCCTCCTCATTTGTATTTTCAAAATTTTGAATAATTATTCCATCCCACCCTACCTGCATAATATTATAACTAAAGCATCATCCCCCCCGCTCAAATGCACTCATGGTCGTTCGCCACACCACCAACCAGGCTGTGGAACGCTCTTCCTCAGCGTCTCAGGTCTCTACCTGGGGTCAGTCAGTTCAAGTTAGGCGTAACTAAATTGTATGCCAATAGCGAATAGTGCCCCCCTCCCTCCCACATTAATTATAAGATCTTAACTTGTAAATTTGTAGATTTTGGTTTATTATCTTCGATAATGAACCATTGGAATCGCCCAAAGAAAAAAAAATTTAACCCACCCTCAAAATTTGTTGGTTTACGTTTCAAGATACGTAGATTCAGAAAATCGAATTAAAAAAAATCCGTCCGTCCGCCGTCCGCGCCACTTTGCCCAGTTAGCGTTGAGTTAAAATTAGGAAATTTTTTTTATGGGTTTCGACCAACCCCACAATGGTCCTCGAAACTTTTCATAACCCTAGGTCAAGAGGAAGGGGTTCAAAACGAATTTTGAAATTTTGAAAATTTCATATCTCGAAAAATTCATATAGAACGGTATGTTTTTTATTTCATATTTAGATAGAGTTTGTTCCGTAGAATTTTTTAAGACCATCCGCAGCTTTGTACGACCAGCCGTTCGTTCACAATGACGGCTCAAAGATTGTGCCTCACTACAGGATCATGAATCAAACTTTTGAAATACAGGTCCATTTTCATACTAACAAGCTCTTTGGAACATCATATGGCTTAAGTTATGTCGAGTTTGTTGTTCTGAGGTGCGTTTCGTGCTACGGAAATGAAGGTAATTTGGAATGTTTGTTGGTAGGTACTTCTTTTATAGAAAAATTATTACCGACGTAGTATTAAAAACCCCAGAATTATATCGTATTAATTAATCATAATTAATAATAATTATTATCAATAATAAATACAAATTATTAATACCTAACAATAAATTATAATAATTTTCACTAGGTAATTGATAAAATTGTTAATATTTAGTGATAATTGATAATAATAATTAATCTAACATTTAGGATCTAGACATTTAGACCTAGTGATCTAGACAGAAGGGTGATCTGTACAAAGAAGATAATGAACCGTTGTCAAGAATTTGCAGAGTTTTTATTCATCCTTTCTTTTGAATTATTTTGCTTACCTACTGAACTAAGTACTTAACTTTTTGCATTACCTATTTTACATAATTTATATATTTCAATCGGCCTTGGTATAATAAATGGTTTTATTATTATTATTAAAACACTCCCACTCCTCAATCACGATAAACACATTTGGCTACACAATTTACGACCCGTTTGGCCACGGGGTTGTACGCTGTTGAAATTAATTTCGACATGATAGGTATTATATTATATCATTAGGACATATTAGGTATGTCCAACTAATCTATATGGTACTAATCAGTGGATTGGGGGAGGTTTTTATTGCGCAATCCCATCCACTTGATCTACATGTCCCCGTCTTTATAGGACCCGATTCATACGGACCCGTTCTCAACTTTGACCAACCGATTTACTGTCCCTCGTTAAATTATGGTCACAGGGAAACTTCTAATCAGAATCATGAGCTCGTACGAGTTGTTTATGAACAGTTTAATTTTCCTTCGGTTTTCTCTGTTCAAAGATCCTACCAAAGATACTTCCATTAGTTTTTCTTATATCTGGTAACCGGAGTACAATGAAGCCATAAATCTCCTTACTAATAGATTTGATTGGAGGCTCTCTGATAATAGCAGTAATTTCGTGGCCAAACGCGCCATTCATCCTGTGGCAAAACGTGTCGTCCACGCTCGCCGTATTGGTGGCAAAACGTGCTGCGTTTTCGTAGCCAAACGTGTTGCACTTCCAGCCCTCGGTGACCAAACGTTATACCTACTCCCCTCAATCATCCCCTACCGTTCCCATTCCTTATAGTCTTGGCTTCACTTGCTTGCTGTTTTTCGTCATAACCGCGGAGTGTTTTATGTTGTGATATTTTTCACCTACTCTATTTCGGGCCTTTATAAAAATCCCCCCCCCCCCCTTTACATGTCCGTGTCAATCATTGTACAAGTGATTTTCACGATCCAAGCATGAGGACTGCTGCAGAGCCCAGGGCCCTGGGAAACGACGGAGACGATTCTTAAAGGTACCACTCTTCGATCCTCCTTATTTCCAATCCCTATTCCAAAAAGTTCGAAATTTAGGTTTTAGTCATTTCTACTAGAATGTTGGCTCAAATACTCATCCCACGTCACATGAGAGAAAGTTCTAGAGGAGTTATCTAGCTTTATTTCAAGAAAAAAATGTAAAGTTTGGAAAATCGGATTTTTTTGTAAGTTGACCCAGACGATAAAAAGTGGTTTTTTATGGAATAGGAATACTATGAAGAATTGAATGGATTTATGGAGCAAGTAACAGAAGATCTTCCATACAAGCAGTCTAAAATTGTGTTTCTCCCATTTATCCAGGCTCCCCTAACTGATTACGACACAGTGTTTACACCACATTTGGAAGCCCATGAAAGAACAGCCATTCACGGCACGAATCATGTTTTGTGACCTATGACCAACCTCAGTACACAAAAGCCCAAGACACCGTTGAGAGCCACCAGCATCCTCACCTCGCCAATGTAATGGTGAGCCTCGGGGCCTTCCGCCTTCTCATGTCATTCATGTGGGCAATGGAGAATTCGCGTCATTTATTCATTTAAAAAAAAATTTACTTGAGGAGAAAACTTCAAAATCGCCCATTGACGCCATAACAGCTGGAGGTGGACTCAAGAAACTTCTCTGTTCCATATTTGCGGAATCGCTGTTGAGAATCTTAATGACTTGGGCACGATATGTAAAGGCAGTGAAACAGTTATGTTTGCAGATGATTCTGCTTTCAATTTTGAGGAGGACAATAATATGCTGGACAACGTGAAAAGTACTACTCAAACACGTCCTAACAACATACAAAAAATGCACAGTCATGCAGCAAGAGCGAATTTTCGAAGAAATAACTGAATTTATGTACAATGTGGTGTTTGGAACATCTCATTCAAATAAGGGCAATCTTAAACTTATTGGGTAATTATAGGTATTTTATCGATTTTTCAACGCTGAACACGATGTTGAAGTCAGAATTGCGATATGCCATTCCGTTGTCAGATTAGAGCACATGCACCGTGAAGAACATCTCGAATAAAATGAAGTGTCACATAACAGACTGTTTCATTTTTGGAATTTGTGGGTAAACCCCCTCCTCCCTTAAAACTCCCTTTAGAGTGGCCTGGTTCTGCTCATCTAAGAACTTATACTTTCGATTGACAAGTCCAGATAATATGTGCAAATTTGAACTTCCTTATCTCAATTCTATCGAGAGTTAGATACATATACATGTGATTTTTGTGTCTTGTGGCAGTGAATTCAGGATGGTCTGAAATAGTTTTTGGTATAAAATCCTTTCGGAAATTCGAGTATTAAAAACGTTAGACCGAGAACAATAGCTTCCTTTTCTTCGAAAATTCGCTATTTAGCGAATTATATGATTTTAAAATCCGCTTCTGTCAATTCTTTTGAACCTAAAGATCCGCGGTGACTGTCCTAAAATGGGGAAAAGGTTAGTCAGAGGCTGATTTGCTCTTTACCACCGCTGGAATAACGGGCAGTGACGTCATGGGACCTTTCACGCAGCTTAGGTGACGTTAGTCAGAGGCTGATTTGCTCTTTACCACCGCTGGAATTACGGGCAGTGACGTCATGGGACCTTTCACGCAGCTTAGGTGACGTTAGTCAGAGGCCGATTTGCTCTTCATCACCGTTTGAATTAATGGGCAGTGACGTCATGGGACCTTTCACACAGCTTAGGTGACGTTGGTCAGAGGCCGATTTGCTCTTCACCACCGTTTGAATTAAAGGGCAGTGACGTCATGGGTCTTTCACACAGCTCAGGTGACGTTAGTCAGAGGCCGATTTGCTCTTCACCACCGCTGGAATAACGGGCAGTGACGTCATGGGACCTTTCACACATCTTAGGTGACGTTAGTCAGAGGGACTTGCCCACATTTTCCCTTCTAAAGGGGGGGGGGGGGGGCTGAGGCTCAAAAAAGGGCGGTGACGTTCAGGGCCTAGTCAGAGGCCGATTTGCTCTTCGCCAGCGTTTCAATCAAGGACTTACCCTCCCAATTTAGGGGGGCGGGGGGATTCGTGTGCCCCAAAAAGGGTAGTGACGACATCCATACTTCCACACTACGAAGGTGACGTCATATACGAGACTGATTCGCTATTCATCTCCGTTTCAATGCGACACCTACCACATTGCCACCTCCTTAGGTAGTGGAGGGGGGGGAATACATCTGCCGCAAAAAGGGCAGTGACATCATAGAACCTTTTACACAACCTAGGTCACGTTCAGGGCCTAGTCAAAGGCCGATTTGCTCTTCACCACCGTTTCAATTAAGAATTTATCCACATTTCACCTCTTAAGGGGATTGAGAGGGTGGGGGGGGGGGGGTTGTGAGCCCTCAAAAAATTCTTCGTTCTGAGGTAGGTACTTTTCATGCTCCTGAATGAAGGTAATTTCGCATGTTTGATGGTAGGTACTTCTTTAATGGAAAAATGTTTCCGGCGAAGGTAGGTGGAATTACAAACCCTGGAATCAAATCGGTTCATTTTATTTGAAAATAAACTCAACTGACTGGTTGATCCCCATGCGTCGCACGGGTAAACATACGCAGGCCGTCTCAAGACTATTCAGGGGAAGAAAGGGAGGAAAAAAAACGAAAACGGGGGGGAACAGCTTTCGTACAAGTACGCAACCACGAGGGACATTTCATGTCTTTGCGCCCCCTCCCACACCCACACCACGAACTTCAATAATGATAATATTATTATTATCATAATATTATTATGGTGAACTTCATAAATACCTGTGTATAAACAATTATTTAAACAATCACTCTCATACCGCAGCTTGTCGGCCACGCACTCCGCAGTGGTTAACGTAATATGGTTAGGTAAATCGAGAGCTATCCAACGAGTGGTGAACGATTTTTGTACGAAGTTAAAGAGTTAAGAGTTAAAGAGTTAAGAGAAGTTAAAGTTCCGTAGCAACGAATCGCTTCTACGTGAAAATCATTACAAATTTTTCATAACGTCACACCGTCACAATGTCACACTTTTTGGTTTATCTTCGATAATGAACCATTGGAATCGCCCAAAGAAAAATTTTGGTTTATTCGATAATGAACCATTGGAATCGCCCAAAGAAAAAAATTTTTTAACCCCCCCTCAAAATTTGTTGGTTTACGTTTCAAGATACGTAGATTCAGAAAATCGAATAAAAAAACTCTGCAAATTCTTGACACAACGGTTCATTATCTTCTTTGTACAGATCACCCTTCTGTTTAGATCATGAGGTCTAAATGTCTTAATCCTAAATGTTAAATTAATAATTAATCTAACATTTAAGGATTCATAATTATTATTATTATGAATTATCACTAATTATTAATAATTTTATCAAGTACCTAGTGAAAATTATTATAATTTATTGTTAGGTATTAATCATTTGTATTTATTATTAATTATTATTATTATTAATTATGATTAATTAATACGATATAATTGTGAGGTTTTTAATACTACGTCGGTAATAATTTTTCTATAAAAGAAGTACCTACCAACAAACATTCGAAATTACATTCATTTCCGTAGCACGAAACGTATTTCAGAACAAAAAACTCGACATCACTTAAGCCATATGATGTTCCAAAGAGCTTGTTAGTATGAAAATGGACCTGTATTTCAACCGTTTGAGTCACGATCGTGTTGTGAGGCACAATCTTTGAGCCGTCATTGTGAACGAACGGCTGGTCCTATACAGCTGCGGATGGTCTTAAAAAATTCTACGGAACAAACTCTATCTAAATATGAAATAAAAAACTCTGCAAATTCTTGACACAACGGTTTATTATCTTCCTTGTGCAGATCACCCTTCTGTCTATACCAGACTGTGTTGCAAATCGGCACCATACCATACGAATTTCTTTTCTATCATATCATACTGTACTAAATCATACATACAATAATATACCTTACCATACTCATACCATGTCATACAAACCGAGTGAATATTGAAATGTCATCCATTTCTGACCAATATTTAAAATTTCAAGTATCTAGCTCATCATCAAAATTTAATTTGTTTAAACAAATAGGTATTATTTAAACAATTTTACAGACAAGAAACCGAGTGAATATTGCATTGTGATCCATTTCTGACCTATATTTAAAATTTCAAGTATCTAGCTCATCATCAAAATTTAATTTGTTTAAACAAATAGATATTATTTAAACAATTTTACAGATGAGAAACCGGGTGAATATTGCAATGTGGTCTATCCCCGACTCATGGTTAAAATTTCTAGACTGTAGTTTACCGGGAAGATGAAAAAAGGTAGTTTTATTCTGGGCGTCTGGGGGGTTGGCCCACGTAGCGGCCGTTTTCGACGCGAAAGTTTGGTGTTTTTCCTAAACCTTTGCGCGCTCACTGTGAACGAACGGCTGGTCGCACAAAAATCCAATTGGTCTTAAAAGATTCGCAATTTTTCAGGTCATTCAAAGTGAACTATACATTGCACGGTTCAGTTAAATAGTTTGAGATATGACATTGTCGAAATTTCAAAGTTCGTTTTGAACCCCTTCCCCTTGACCTAGGGTTATGAAAAGTTTCGAGGATCATTGTGGGGCTGGTCCAAACCCAGAAACAAAATTTTGTAATTTTAACTCAACGCTAACTGGGCAAAGTGGCGCGGACGGCGTACGGCGGACGGACGGATTTTTGGTTTATTATCTTCGATAATGAACCATTGGAATCGCCCAAAGAAAAAATTTTTTTAACCCCCCCTCAAAATTTGTTGGTTTACGTTTCAAGATACGTAGATTCAGAAAATCGAATAAAAAAAACTCTGCAAATTCTTGACACAACGGTTCATTATCTTCTTTGTACAGATCACCCTTCTGTCTAGATCACTAGGTCTAAATGTCTAGATCCTAAATGTTAGATTAATTATTATTATCAATTATCACTAATTATTAACAATTTTATCAAGTACCTAGTGAAAATTATTATAATTTATTGTTAGGTATTAATAATTTGTATTTATTATTAATAATAGTTATTATTGATTATGATTAATTAATACGATATAATTCTGGGGTTTTTAATACTACGTCGGTAATAATTTTTCTATAAAAGAAGTACCTACCAACAAACATTCGAAATTACCTTCATTTCCGTAGCACGAAACGCACCTCAGAACAACCAACTCGACATCACTTAAGCCATATGATGTTCCAAAGAGCTTTTAGTATGAAAATGGACCTGTATTTCAACAGTTTGATTCACGATCCTGTAGTGAGGCACAATCTTTGAGCCGTCATTGTGAACGAACGGCTGGTCGTACAGAGCTGCGGATGGTCTTAAAAAATTCTACGGAACAAACTCTATCTAAATATGAAATAAAAAACATACCGTTCCATATGAATTTTTCGAGATATGAAATTTTCAAAATTTCAAAATTCGTTTTGAACCCCTTCCCCTTGACCTAGGGTTATGAAAAGTTTCGAGGACCATTGTGGGGTTGGTCGAAACCCATAAAAAAAATTTCGTAATTTTAACTCAACGCTAACTGGGCAAAGTGGCGCGGACGGCGGACGGCGTACGGCGGACGGACGGATTTTTTTTTATTCGATTTTCTGAATCTACGTATCTTGAAACGTAAACCAACAAATTTTGAGGGGGGGTTAAAAAAATTTTTTCTTTGGGCGATTCCAATGGTTCATTATCGAAGATAATAAACCAAAAATCCGTCCGTCCGCCGTCCGCGCCACTTTGCCCAGTTAGCGTTGAGTTAAAATTACGAAATTTGGTTCCTGGGTTTGGACCAGCCCCACAATGATCCTCGAAACTTTTCATAACCCTAGGTCAAGGGGAAGGGGTTCAAAACGAATTTTGAAAATTTGAAAATCTCGGAAAATTCATATAGAACGGTATGTTTTTTATTTCATATTTAGATAGAGTTTGTTCCGTAGAATTTTTTAAGACCATCCGCAGCTTTGTACGACCAGCCGTTCGTTCACAATGACGGCTCAAAGATTGTGCCTCACAACACGATCATGAATCAAACTGTTGAAATACAGGTCCATTTTCATACTAACAAGCTCTTTGGAACGTCATATGGCGTCGTTTGTTGTTCTGAGGTGCGTTTCGTGCTACGGAAATGAAGGTAATTTCGAATGTTTGTTGGTAGGTACTTCTTTTATAGAAAAATTATTACCGACGTAGTATTAAAAACCCCAGAATTATATCGTATTAATTAATCCTAATTAATAATAATTATTATTATTAATAAATACGAATTATTAATACCTAACAATAAATTATAATAATTTTCAGTAGGTACTTGAGAAAATTGTTAATAATTAGTGATAATTGATGATAATAATTAATCTAACATTTAGGATCTAGACATTTAGACCTAGTGATCTAGACACAAGGGTGATCTGTACAAAGAAGATAATGAACCGTTGTGTCAAGAATTTGCAGAGTTTTTTTTATTCGATTTTCTGAATCTACGTATCTTGAAACGTAAACCAACAAATTTTGAGGGGGGGTTAAAATTTTTTTTCTTTGGGCGATTCCAATGGTTCATTATCGAAGATAATAAACCAAAATCCGTCCGTCCGCCGTACGCCGTCCGCGCCACTTTGCCCAGTTAGCGTTGAGTTAAAATTACGAAATTTTTTTTATGGGTTTCGACCAACCCCACAATGGTCCTCGAAACTTTTCATAACCCTAGGTCAAGGGGAAGGGGTTCAAAACGAATTTGAAAATTTGAAAATTTCATATCTCGAAAAATTTATATAGAACGGTATGTTTTTTATTTCATATTTAGATAGAGTTTGTTCCGTAGAATTTTTTAAGACCATCCGCAGCTTTGTACGACCAGCCGTTCGTTCACAATGACGGCTCAAAGATTGTGCCTCACAACATGATCATGAATCAAACTTTTGAAATACAGGTCCATTTTCATACTAACAAGCTCTTTGGAACATCATATGGCTTAAGGATGTCGAGTTTGTTGTTCTGAGGTGCGTTTCGTGCTACGGAAATGAAGGTAATTTCGAATGTTTGTTGGTAGGTACTTCTTTTATAGAAAAATTATTACCGACGTAGTATTAAAAACCCCAGCATTATATCTTATTAATTAATCATAATTAATAATAATTATTATTAATAATGAATACAAATTATTAATACCTAACAATAAATTATAATAATTTTCACTAGGTACTTGATGAAAAAAAACTCTGCAAATTCTTGACACAACGGTTCATAATCTTCTTTGTACAGATCACCCTTCTGTCTAGATCACTAGGTCTAAATGTCAAGATCCTAAATGTTAGATTAATTATTATTGTCAATTATCACTAATTATTAACAATAACAATAATTTAATAACAACAGAAGGGTGATCTGTACAAAGAAGATAATGAACCGTTGTGTCAAGAATTTGCAGAGCTTTGAGTTATGTGCCATAGTAAAGACATAAAATTTCAAAATTAATCTGTGGATGTAACATGGTCAACACAAACCTTATCTATAACTAACTTTACTTCTCCAAAGCCTCCTGTTCCTAGGTGTTTGACGATGTGATATTTGCTCATTATGGACTTTGGCATCCACTGTGAAGCATCCGACGAATCAACGAATAAAAATACTGCAACAAAATACGTAACATTCCTGTAGGTATACATCCGAATATATATGTAAATACTGAATATATCTGTACGAAATCATAAAGTTGAATATAATTGAAGAATAATTATTTTCATCAACTTCGAATATCCATTTCAAAATTACGAGGGTAGCAACATGATTGTTATTGAACGGATCACGAGGCAGTCTCTTAACAGTAGTACGAACGTGAAGATTGTATGTAGAGGATTATTTACTCACTAGTATTTTCTACATGATTTTAACTCATCCGATAATTCAAGAAAAAGACACAACCAGAGCTCACAGCAACTGTTGCCCAAGCTACGAGTACTTAGTGAAATTCAATGAAGAATCAATATACCTAGCACAGAATGAACCGAAAATACCGTGACAAGTCAATGACGTCAGCACCACACATAACATGGCAGCCATTTAGTACGTGTTTATAGTCTAGAATAGCTCCACAAGCTAAGAAATACAAAAATATGCTGAATTGACAACTAACCAAAAGTACCTTTAAAGTCAGCTACAGCAAACGAGATTTCGTCATTGCTGGAAATGATCATCTTCTCTCCTTTGCCGACCTTATGGCGATTGACGAAAGTCCCGTTTGAACTGAGGTCCTCTAGGAAGACGACGTACTTGTCCTCGTTTACTTTCGTGCGTTTGATTCGACACTGTACTTTGCTGATCTGCTTGAACAGTTCTGGCTTGACGTCGTACTTGGTGATTGATACAGCACATCTTGGTTCGCGTCCAATCGTATACATGTCCTCCGTCAGCTCTACACACGAAAAAATATTCTTAATTATTCAAATACGTCAAAAAACTCGAAAAAAGTTTATTTAAAATTGAATCGAGGTGTTTATTAGAAATCGAATGGGCCTTCAAGAAGAGCAATTCACTACTCAAATACGCCGAAAAACTCGAAAAAAGTTGATTTCAAATCGAATTGAGGTGATTATTTGAATTCGAATGGACCTTCAAGAAGAGTCTACTCATATAAGTCGAAAACCTCGAGAAATTTTATTTCAAATCGACACGAGGTGTTTATTAGAAATCGAATCGACCTTCAAGAAGAGCAATTGACTACTCAAATACGTTGAAAAACTCGAAAAAAGTTTATTTCAAATCGAATCGAATCGCCTGCGCTCCAACCACAACCAGTCTATACACTATACAGGCTCATTTACACGACTAGAGTAAACGGTAGAGTAGAGTGTCCTACTTGCACTCTACTCGTGTAAATGTTTTCAGTAGAGTAGAGTTCACTCTACTGACTAGTAAACGGTAGATTATAGTACTCTACCACTGTGGTAGAGTGACTCTACTCTACCATCTCCCCCACCACCAGAAATTGGACTCTCCTGTTAACTCGACTGCCTACTCTACCAATGTAAACAGTTTTGAGTAGAGTAGAGTGAAATCACAAGAAGAAGAAGATGGAGAAAAGGGGATAAAATCCATGATAAGGTGTGATGAGCATTGCAAGATCCTCATTGCAAGAGTGTACTCCTGTGGATCTTCAAACAAGAGTTCTTTCAGCACTGAATCAGCAGAGTGGCTGATGCTCCGTGGGTTTCTCTCTGACCGATCCAATTCCTCACCCACTGCCTTTTTTTTTCTCCTTTCCTCCTCCCTCAACATCTCTTCCAACTCATCCACCAACAAACCCGACACATTCAATAAACTTTTCCGCACTTTTCTAATGTTCCTGTTTCTGTTCGCCATTTTTTCCTTTCAAAGACCAGATAACGACAGAATTGAGTTGAAAAAACAACCTCTACGCAGCTCTCGGCGACTCGCACTCTACTGACGTGTGAACGACCCAAGGTGAGGACGCGGTAGAGTAGAGTAGATGGTAGAGTGGAGAGGACTCTACTCTACCTTTTACTCTACTAGTGTAAATCATGCCTTACAGCAACTAGTGCTGACGACTCTCGTATTCTTGCAGTTGGAAACTGCGCTGTAGAAGCCACCAGTCAACTACAATCTGTTGTATACAATGTCCTAAGTGGACGAAACCATAATATTATTATGGATAGATTTCGTT
Source organism: Stenodema calcarata (assembly GCA_963920205.1). Taxonomy (NCBI): domain Eukaryota; kingdom Metazoa; phylum Arthropoda; class Insecta; order Hemiptera; family Miridae; genus Stenodema; species Stenodema calcarata. The sequence continues at coordinate 1,697,511 of OY986056.1, read as the reverse complement.
TCGTTCCACTTTATCCTCCATTGCTTCGTCCAGCTTAGGACATTGTAATATTATTAACTTTACAAATCTGAAGACAGACGTAATCCCATTAAAGCAAACAGTACTTTTAGTTTTGCGGACGAGGCAAAATAGCTTGGTATGACTCACAACTGCAAGCTGAGGTGAGAGGCCCATGTTAAAATTTCACAGTCTTGCAGCATGGCTATAAAAGAAAATTTCCGAAGAAATAACTTGTTTTATGTATAATCTCTCCATTTTACTGGCGACAATACTGGAGATTCTTCAGGCCTTTTCTCGGCAATTTAAGTAGATGGTTACTACATAGAATCCAATGCCAAATTCTGCTTTACCTTTAGCATTGAGGCTGCAATGAATAGGCAGCAATCGTCCCCATCCGGTTTTAAATTCGCTTGTAAATGCACTCTCGCATGGTGATGCTGTGTCCGGCAATCTATCAGCCCCTCCGTCATCATGCTTTGCGTGGAATTCACCCATTTTAAGAATATGAGAATCAGTGAACGATGCCAGTTGGGCTGGTGAACTGAAAATAATAAAGCAAAAGTGTTATTGCTACAATTTAATGTAGATCAATATTCTGAAATCAAACGACATGGTTTTTGCGAAAGGGATAGGGACAAAACATAGGGAATAGCCACTATCATTTACTTTCCTGAGCAAGAAATAAGGAATAGAAACATTTCATCCAAACTGCGATCTTCAGTTGTCTTCAGGTGTATCTTGATCTTATGGAGAGCTAACTAACAATCTCACACCACAATATTCTTCAACAGTAAGTTAATCACGCTCCCACTAGTCATGCAAAATGATCAGATGACAAACGCTCACGAAAAATCAATAATATTATACCTACTTATATACGAAGGAGAACATCGGTTCAGACGGTCACAGCTACGGGAACATCGTGTAACCAGCAGTTCAAACCGGATTACAAAAATGATGGTCCCATTCGAGCTTAAAAAAAAAAAAAATTGAGAGGAGACAAAGATATAAACAATAGAGAAAAAAGAAAGAAAGCGATCAAAGAAAACGAATCGTCCAATTTTCATCTCAAGTCAGAGACTAACAAAACCTCGAAGGTCAAGTAGGTACCTTGGATTTGATCACTGTCAATAAACACGAAAGAAACACTGGAGGATTATGAATCATCGAAACCACCGACTCGATTGTTTACTCGAAAACTACATAAACAGTCATACCCGCAATCAGTGTGTATTTTGCAGTAAGTGCTCTCTCATCCCACCTGTAGCAAGTCCAATATAATAAAATCAAACACCAGGCCCTTATAAAACGTCGACAGGCTGATCAAGTTGATCTACAGATTCAGGTGCAAAGCGGGATTACAATCACACCCGAAGCCGATCTTCCAACTTTTTATATCTTGACTCATACAGCGGCGGACATTTAACCATGGATTGCACGAGAACCGGACACTAGCGCTTCCTTACATTGAGGCGGTGAACAGGATCAGTTGGCGCCTTTGATTGTGAGCGGCGGCCATGTCACCTCAGTGATGAGAACGTAGTTAGTCTGATTACAATTCAGCAATTCAGTACCACTTCAGTACTTCAGCAATTCACTTTATCAAGTTAGTTTTAGCGAATTTCTGAAGAAAATGAAGCTAAAACACATAATTTGGTGGTCCAAAAAGGACTCATACGTAGATGGCTGAAATATTAACCAAATATTACTAGGTTTATTTATTACTAGGATCGTGAAAATTTGCAGCTACCACATTGAAGCCTCTTGGTTGCTGGTGCAGACCGATTTTGTCAAGAACTCATATTTTCATAATGCATTCGAAAAATATTTATTTGCAATTATGTAGCATCAATATCCGGTGCTGATCAGAAACGTTACCAAAGAAAGATCGAGTTGTGTGGTAGATCCATATGAAATGGTTGTCAGCGTTGAGCATGGTGCCAGTGATTCCGAATGTCAGTCGTGAAGACGTTGTTGATTTTGGTTTATTATCTTCGATAATGAACCATTGGAATCGCCCAAAGAAAAAAAAAATTTAACCCCCCCTCAAAATTTGTTGGTTTACGTTTCAAGATACGTAGATTCAGAAAATCGAATAAAAAAAATCCGTCCGTCCGCCGTACGCCGTACGCCGTCCGCCGTACGCCGTCCGCCGTCCGCGCCACTTTGCCCAGTTAGCGTTGAGCTAAAATTACGAAATTTGGTTTCTGGGTTTGGACCAGCCCCACAATGATCCTCGAAACTTTTCATAACCCTAGGTCAAGGGGAAGGGGTTCAAAACGAATTTTGAAATTTTGAAAATTTCATATCTCGAAAAATTCATATAGAACGGTATGTTTTTTATTTCATATTTAGATAGAGTTTGTTCCGTAGAATTTTTTAAGACCATCCGCAGCTTTGTACGACCAGCCGTTCGTTCACAATGACGGCTCAAAGATTGTGCCTCACAACCCGATCGTGAATCAAACTGTTGAAATACAGGTCCATTTTCATACTAACAAGCTCTTTGGAACATCATATGGCTCAAGTGATGTCGAGTTTGTTGTTCTGAGGTGCGTTTCGTGCTACGGAAATGAAGGTAATTTCGAATGTTTGTTGGTAGGTACTTCTTTTATAGAAAAATTATTACCGACGTAGTATTAAAAACCCCAGAATTATATCGTATTAATTAATCATAATTAATAATAATTATTATTAATAATAATTACGAATTATTAATACCTAAAAATAAATTATAATAATTTTCACTAGGTACTTGATAAAATTGTTAATAATTAGAGATAATTGATAATAATAATTAATCTAACATTTACGATCTAGACATTTAGACCTAGTGATCTAGACAGAAGGGTGATCTGTACAAAGAAGATAATGAACCGTTGTGTCAAGAATTTGCAGAGAATTTCATATCTCGAAAAATTCATATAGAACGGTATGTTTTTTATTTCATATTTAGATAGAGTTTGTTCCGTAGAATTTTTTAAGACCATCCGCAGCTTTGTACGACCAGCCGTTCGTTCACAATGACGGCTCAAAGATTGTGCCTCACAACCCGATCGTGAATCAAACTGTTGAAATACAGGTCCATTTTCATACTAACAAGCTCTTTGGAACATCATATGGCTCAAGTGATGTCGAGTTTGTTGTTCTGAGGTGCGTTTCGTGCTACGGAAATGAAGGTAATTTCGAATGTTTGTTGGTAGGTACTTCTTTTATAGAAAAATTATTACCGACGTAGTATTAAAAACCCCAGAATTATATCGTATTAATTAATCATAATTAATAATAATTATTATTAATAATAATTACGAATTATTAATACCTAAAAATAAATTATAATAATTTTCACTAGGTACTTGATAAAATTGTTAATAATTAGAGATAATTGATAATAATAATTAATCTAACATTTACGATCTAGACATTTAGACCTAGTGATCTAGACAGAAGGGTGATCTGTACAAAGAAGATAATGAACCGTTGTGTCAAGAATTTTAGATTTACCTAAAAACTGATTTTAACACAAGAATCACAAGCCCCTGGAGGCTCTCAACTTTTTGACAAGTGGGCAGGTAGGTAGGTACTTGGTAATTAAAAAAAAAAAACCTGTAAAAAACAACCGATTATTATCTTCCTTGTGCAGATCACCCTTCTGTCTATACCATACGAATTTCTTTCATATCATACTATACCAACTAATACCATACAATAGTATACCATGTCATACAAACCGAGTGAATATTGCATTGTCATCCTGTTCTGACCTATATTTAAAATTTCAAGTGAATAGTTCATCATCAAAATTTACTCGTAATTTGTATTATTACAAATAGGTATTATTTAAACAATTTTACAGACAAGAAACCGAATGAATATTGCAATGTGGTCAATCCCTGACCCACGGTTGACGCGCTCACCAATGGCTGAACAAATGGCTGGTCGTACAAAAACCCAATCAGTCTTAAAAATTTTTTTAGGTCATTCAAAAGTGAACTAAAAACTACACCGTTCAGTTAAATTTTTCGAGATAAGACATTGTCGAAATTTCAAAGTTCGTTTTGAACCCCTTCCCCTTGACCTAGGGTCATTGAACCCCTTCTTTCTTCCATGACCTAGGGTTAGGAAAAGTTTCGAGGATCATTGTGGGGTTGGTTCGTACCCGTAAACATAATTTCGTCATTTTACCGCGTATGGCGGACGGACGGATTTTTGGTTTATTATCTTCGATAATGAACCATTGGAATCGCCAGAAGAAAAAATTTTTTTAACCCCCCCTCAAAATTTGTTGGTTTACGTTTCAAGATACGTAGATTCAGAAAATCGAATAAAAAAAAATCCGTCCGTCCGCCGTACGCCGTCCGCCGTCCGCGCCACTTTGCCTAGTTAGCGTTGAGTTAAAATTACGAAATTTTTTTATGGGTTTCGACCAACCCCACAATGGTCCTCGAAACTTTTCATAACCCTAGGTCAAGGGGAAGGGGTTCAAAACGAATTTTGAAATTTTGAAAATTTCATATCTCGAAAAATTCATATGGAACGGTATGTTTTTTATTTCATATTTAGATAGAGTTTGTTCCGTAGAATTTTTTAAGACCATCCGCAGCTCTGTACGACCAGCCGTTCGTTCACAATGACGGCTCAAAGATTGTGCCTCACAACACGATCATGAATCAAACTGTTGAAATACAGGTCCATTTTCATACTAACAAGCTCTTTGGAACATCATATGGCTTGAGTGATGTCGAGTTTGTTATTCTGAGGTGCGTTTCGTGCTACGGAAATGAAGGTAATTTCGAATGTTTGTTGGTAGGTACTTCTTTTATAGAAAAATTATTACCGACGTAGTATTAAAAACCCCAGAATTATATCGTATTAATTAATCATAATTAATAATAATAATTATTAATAATAAATACGAATTATTAATACCTAACAATAAATTATAATAATTTTCACTAGGTACCTACTTGATACAATTATTAATAATTAGTGATAATTGATAATAATAATTAATCTAACATTTAGGATCTAGACATTTAGACCTAGTGATCTAGACAGAAGGGTGATCTGTACAAAGAAGATAATGAACCGTTGTGTCAAGAATTTGCAGAGTTTTTTTGTATTCGACTTTCTGAATCTTGAAACAAATTTTGAGGGGGGTTACATTAAATGTAACATTAAATGTGAATGTAAAATTTTTTTCTTTTTTCTTTGGTCGATTCCAATGGTTCATTATTGAGGATAATAAACCAAAATGAAACTAAGGTGGTTAGGCAGGAGCGCGTTGGAGCTACATCTCACTCCACCTTGTTCTAATTCCAAATAGGGTTTCCAGCGACAGCCCATAACTCATTTCAAAGTGAGCAGGTACTTACTAACTGCAATGCAAGGTAGAGTTAGTCGGCTGCACAGTTGTTTAAATGTGATGAAGAAGAGGGCGATTTATTTATAGAATAAAGCACTTTATACGATATTATTGGAAGATATATTTGATTATGAAAACCGAGAGAACAACAATGAACATGGGGAGGTTACACTATAAGTGAAGAACACGTATATGCCAAACCCGCAATACAAATGTTTTGCTACAGCGAGCTAAAGAGGTTCGCTCAACTCAACACACCCCCTCGAACTATGACTAGAGTGCGATTAAGTACAAGGCACTTAACTCATAAATCACAATTCAATTTAATAAATGAGCAAGATACATCTTAAATTTTAGGCAGGTTGCATTTTTGACGAGTTACATTTTAGATAAGTTAAATTTTAGACAAGTTACGTTTTACAAAAGAAAATTTCTTTTGTATTTATTTATAAAATATTTTATAAAATATTTAATATTTTAGACAACAAGGTAACAGCAAGCTTACGTGATGAACAAGATGAAAAAGTCTTTGAGAAAATCATCACAAAAAAAACTTCATGAACAAATCATGTGTGTAAGCCAAATCCTTCTAACGGATTTAGAAAGGCTTCCCTAAAGGCTTGGTTAACCCATCAGCGAGCATTTGGTCAGTACTCAGAAAAGCAACATCAATGTTTTTGTTTTTTACATGATCTTTAATAAAATGATGCTTAACATCAATATGCTTCGTTCTAGCATTTATAGCATTATTCCTGGTATTTTTTACAGCTCCGGAATTATCGCAAAAAATCTTAGTAGCTCTGGATACCAAAAGTGGTTGAATCTCAGAAACGAGCTGACGAAACCAAATTACTTCTGTAACATTATCAGAGAGTGCTACAGTTTCAGCCTCAAAAGTACTCTTAGCGACAGTCTTTTGCTTTTTAGAAAACCAAGAAATTAAACATTTTCCTACTTTCAAACATCCTCCTGAGATTGAATATCGACTGTTTACTAAATTTCCCCAATCTGCATCCGAAAAAGCAACAATTTCCTTATTACCTCGAGAAAATTCCAATTTCATGTCTTTTGTCTCTTTTAAATACCTCATAATTCTCTTAACGGCTGTCCAATGTATTTTTTGAAAATTTTTGCAGAATCTGCTAACAATACCTACAGCGTAAGTGATATCAGGGCGAGAAATCTGTGATAAATATATGAGACATCCTACTGCTTCCTGATAGGGAACAGATTCACAGAACGGTTTTGTATATTCACCTTCTTTCACAGCGAGACAGTCTATGTTGGATTCCATTGGAGTGTTTGACGGCTTGCAGTCTTGCATATTGAAACGCTGTAGAACCTTTCCGATGTAGTCGGCCTGGCTCATCCACAGCTTCCCAGCTTTATCGTCTCTTGTGATGTCCATGCCCAGACAGTGGCTTATGGGTCCCAAATCCTTCATCTCAAATTCCTCCTCCATCTTGTTGAGAATTTTCTTCTTCAGGGACTCGTCTGATGTCATTAACACGAGATCGTCGACAAAAAGGGCCAAAATGACAATATCTTTCTTGTTGATGCGGTAATAGATGCACGGATCAGCAGCACAAGGCTTCAATGAGAGTTTCTTGAGCGTAGCGTCTATTTTCGCGTACCAGCATCGACCTGACTGACGAAGGCCATACATCGATTTATGCAGACGCCAGACTTTCCCTTTTTCAAAAGGCTTAAGGAGTTCGGGTGGTGGAACGACATAAGTCTCTTCTTCCAGGTCCCCGTAGAGATATGCGGTCTTCACGTCAGCGTGAGTGACGATGAGGTTCTTTTCGACTGCGATTGATAATAGGTAGCGAAGGGATGGATATTTGACGACGGGCGAGTAGGTCTCCTGGTAATCGAGCCCCATGATCTGCGAACAGCCTCGCACAACTAGTCTCGCCTTGAATTTTTTGTTGTTGCCATCACCTTTTACCCGGTAAACCCATCTTGACGTTAGTGCACGCTTTCCTTCGGGCAAATCAACAACAGAGAAGGTCTGAGTTTTCTTCAGTGATGCAAACTCGTCATCCATGGCGTTTTTCCAATTAGCGGCATGGTTGCTCTCGATGGCCTGCTTGTAGGTGGTCGGCTCATCTGGGTAGTAGTTTCCTGCTAGAAACGTTACATGGTCTCGGCTGTCGGGATGAGCGGCGGACGTCTTCGGGCGTGGTGACGGGAGCGTCAGGCGTGAAGTCTGGATCATTGACGACGGGTTCAAGACTGAGAGATTCCTCATACTCATCATTGTCAGTTTCCTCTTCTTCTGAAGTACCATTTTCGCTTCCTTCATCGCTATCTTCTGGGGTTTGTTCAACTTCGGTGTCATAGTCTTGTGGAGACTCAAATGACTGGAGGTCAATGGTTTCTGGCTGTGACTCTTGCTGGGGGAGTCTATCTTGACTGTGATTCATGCTATGGGCAGATTCCAGGAAGATGACGTCGCGGCTGATTGTGACTTTCTTTGAGATATGATCAATAAGTCTGTACCCTTTTGTATCTGGACAGTAACCAATAAAAATTAGTTTTACTGATTTTTTATCCCATTTCCTCCGCAGCTGGTCAGGCACGTGTACCATAACTGGTGAACCAAAAACTCTCAGGTGGTCAAGATTGGGTTTTTCTCCCTCCCACAACTGATATGGGGTAATACCACCGAGTATGCGAGCTGGTGATCGGTTGATCAGATACGCCGCAGTGAGCACTGCCTCTGCCCAATATTCAGGTCCGAGCTGTGCATCAGCCATCATGCAGCGGGCTTTTTCCTGGAGAGTTCGGTTGAAACGTTCAGCGACGCCGTTTTGAAAGCTGGAGTACCGGACAGTCTTCTGGTGTTGCACACCCTTCTTTTTGAAGAAGGTTTCAATTCTGTTATTCAGGTATTCAGTGCCACGATTGGTCCGGAACTTTTTTACCTTTTTGCCCTTCTGGCACTCAACACTAGCAATATACCTACTCCTCAATACATGGTGCCACTTGGTCTTTTGACTTGAGGATATACACAGTGACATACCTTGAGTGGTCCTCGACCAAAGTTAGAAAGTAACGACTTCCACCAATTGATTCTGTTGCAAACGGTCCGCAAACGTCGCTGTGTATCAAGGTAAGTAGCTCGTCTGTTCGTCGACCCCTAGATGGCGCTGGTAGCCGACTTTGCTTACCCATTGAACAAGGCTCACAAGGGTTTGTGAATTTGAAATTCCCTTTCATACCTGTCGAATTTTCGGCCAGGATTTCTAGTCCCTTGGTGTTCAGGTGTGCCAACCGACGATGCCACAGGTCACTAGGCTCTCCTGTAAAGAAGCAAGTGTCAGAGCCTTTTTTACCCGTTACGAGGCGGTATAATCCTCCCTCAACTGCTGCCAATGCAAATAGTTCGCCGGACTCGTCATATATTTCGCCCCCGTGTTTGTTGAACACAACAGTGAATCCCGCTTCGGTAATTTTGCTGACTGAGAGGATATTAGTGGCTGCTTGAGGAATGTACAGCATGTTGTTCACATCGATTTCAGTTGTTTCCTTGCCATTGAAAACACTGATACAGGTGGTGCCCATGGATTGGGCTATCAACACCTGGTTGTCTACTGCTGTGATTTTCGTGTTATCAGCCTTTTTCTGTGTGAAATTCCTGCACGAGGAATTGGCAATGTGAGCTGAGGCGCAACTGTCAAGATAGTATTGACAATCCGAGCTACTGGTATTAGGGTTCAAGGAATAACATGCAATCCACGCTTTCTTGCCTCCGTCCTTTCCCTTTTCTTTGTCTTTGGGCTTATAGGAACCCTTTTGCTCTTTGGATGTCTGCTTCTCTTTCTTTTTTGCGTAACAGTTCCGGGCGAAGTGTCCAATACGAGAGCATTTTGAACACTTTGGAGGTTTATTTCGCTTGGACAGAAAAGCTGACTCACCAGATTCCGCGGGCATCCCTTCCTGGAGTAACTTCACCTTGATTGAATCACCCGTGATTTTTGTCCCACTGGATTCCAAACCCATTATCATAGGCCTGAAACTATCCGGTAACCCTGCCAAAAGGATCGCACCTACCCATTCATCCGGAACGTTGAATTGAATTTCTTTTAAATTTTGGGCGGCGGTAAGGACGTGATCACAGTATGCGCCCATGGTCGGAAAATCCGCGAGCTTCGCACCGGTCAAGGATTTCAATAGAGTGATTTTTCGCGTGAGGCCCGTGTCCTCAAACGCTGCTTTCAGAGAATCCCACGCTTCTTTTGCGTTTGTTGCTGTTCGAATATGTGAATGGTTGATTTTATCGACAGCTAGAACGATTCTCGCAAGGGCTTTCTTTACTTTGGATTCGTCTTTTTCCTTGCCTTCCACGGCGTCCCACAGGTCGTCGGCAATGAGGGCATGTTTCATGGAAAAATTCCACGAGTTCCAATTTTCCCTACCCATCAATTTTTCAATCTGACTAGTGCTAGACGTACCGGACATGATAAAATTGTTGATTTTATCAATCGTGGAGACTCGAGAATACTTCGTTGATCTATGGGAACAACGTGGTTCGGGAGCGGCTGGCGAAAAACACTTTTCACGGCAATCACTGATTGAATTTCGGCATCAAAAACTTCTCAAATCGCGCAGTTTTAACTCAAGCCCATAACCTGATGAAGAAGAGGGCGATTTATTTATAGAATAAAGCACTTTATACGATATTATTGGAAGATATATTTGATTATGAAAACCGAGAGAACAACAATGAACATGGGGAGGTTACACTATAGGTGAAGAACACGTATATGCCAAACCCGCAATACAAATGTTTTGCTACAGCGAGCTAAAGAGGTTCGCTCAACTCAACAAAATGAAGACAGTCGGGGTTCAGCCAAAAAAGTATTCATATTCATTCCAGTTGCGAACCGAAATGTTGTAGATTAAAGTAGATATGTGATGCTTTACCTACTTTTTTGGCCGAACCCCGACTATCTTTATCTAACATATACTTACTGCCACCTAACTTCATCTACATGAGGGAATGTGGACTTGGGTTTTGCCAGTTGCACAAAAGCGATTGCAGAAAAAAAATACCATGGGAATGGGTACTATACCATTTAATTGATTAATGCAAGTTAGGTGGGTACTACATGTACTTACCCACATATCATCAGGTGGACGTAACGTTGACGACCACCGTTCACGAATTCTCTCAACCCTTTGGATGAGGTGAGTCGACTGAGTATAATTCAGGTAAAAAAAAGTACCTAGATCCAAGATCATGCCAATCCAAACTTGATGACGGAGTTTGAGGAACAATTATTGGGAAACAGGTCTTTGCATAACCTCGAGAAACCTTTAATTACTTTTTTGCCAAAACGTTTTTGATCTGAACTTTTTCCGTGGAACAAAACTTTGATTACGATGGGTAGGTGCGTATCTAACTGAACAACCCAGGTGTGTATCTCTGTCGTAGGTACTTACTATGTGAAATGTAAGTACTTAGATTGGTACGTACCTACCACGACTTACAGATACAAATAAAATGTAAATGATGTTACCGCTTTTCTTTTGTATAATTTTCATGATGCCAAATAAATATAATTGAATTGAAATGTCGGTGGCATTGACGGCATTGTTGCTCACTTTATTCTTTCCCCACTTGCGATTAATGCGGGACAACCTCAACATTCTTCTTTGAGTGGAAAGTTCTTTGGTTCTAGGACATTGGTGTAATAGTCGGCAGAACAACAAATGAACAACCAATTACTGCGCAAGCAGGCATTGCTAATGATTAGATATCTGTAATTATTACAAATGCAGAACTTTATTGAGAAGTCTTAGACCTAAAATCAATCAACTTCACTGGTATAAACAACCTTCTAGAAGGCAAATTCTTATTACAGTAACTGTGGATTAGGTTGATATCTAGGATGTATGTGACTTAACATGGCCGTCTCCCGGGCATCAAGCTGTGCGCTTGGTTGTGAATATATAATATATATTCACAGAAGTTGAAAATCGGTGGAATACATATTATGTATTCCACCGATTTTCAACTTCTGTCCGTTAAAGGGTTGAACGTTGATAGGTAATGATAATCTATATAACTAAATTTAGAGACGATTTTCGTGTTCTTTGGGTATTTTCGAAAAATTTCACTACAGTTATTCGTTTCGCGTGAAATGGAGTCGAACCATGCCGATTTTGAATTTGTTGTCTGTCTGTCTGTCCTTCAATCACGCAAAAACGGCTCAATGGATCGTACCCTTCTCCCGTATATGTTTCCGTGATCGAGGAAGGACATAGGGGGGGTTCAATTCCGGATCCGATGCATTGGGGGGGGGGGGGGGAGTATGTAGGGAAGCCGAAATAAAAAAAATTAAAATTCCCAAAAACGGCTCAATGGGTCGAACCCATTTCCCGTATTAAGATGTTTCCGTTATCGGGGAAGGACATAGGGGGGTTCACTCACGGATCCGATGCATAGGGGTGGGGGTTTATAGGGAAGACAAACTATAAAAATTTTTAATTCTCGATAACGGCTCAATGTCGAAGTTTTCGCCCGTATTTAAATGTTTCTGTGACCGGGGAAGGACATAGGGGAGTTCACTTCCGGATCCGATGTATAGGGGTGGGGGTTTATAGGGAAGCCGAAATATAAAAATCTTAAATTCTTCCTTCCCGTGGGACGGATGAATATTATTTTTGGTATAAATACCAAAAATTTAAAAATTCTTTAAATTTAAAGAAATATTAACGAATAAAACATATTGAAAAGCCTCAATAACTGGGTGGGTAAGAGAAATGAGTAGTGCGTCATGAATGTTAGAATCGTATCCTTCTCGAGTTCTGCCCGTCCGGGACAGGTAACAGAGGTAGATGGACACAACCCGAGTTCTGCACGTCAGCGACGGGCCCGACAGCTAGTCATACTAATAATAATAATAGCTTCATACTATGGAGCTTGGAGCAATTTTGAGCTACCTATCCAATGCACGATAGTTTACTAGCTGGTGCCGGGCATGTGACGTCTTCGGCGTAGACGCTTCCCCGCCCATCAACTAGCCGGTAGCCAATCAGTAGGCTTTATGCTTTTACGTTTTACGTCGCTACGCGACCATGTGAACCCAGCTTTACACTCCCACCATATTAGGTGTGAGTTGTGAAAATAAATTTATTCAAGATAAAATCTTATAATATTAGGTCATTGATAAAATTTTGGTTTGGTGGAAATCCAACGATTACGACAGAGGTGCCTTCATTATTATTAAGAGCCGTTTATCGTCCTGAGGACGACGTCCTCGTTCTTTGTAAACATTACTTTGTAAACATAGGTATGACTTCAAAATTTCATAATTTCACCCGGTATATGATCGAAGTTCTCGGCTTCTTGGAACAAAGGATTGAATGAAAAAAAGATCCTTGGCATTCATTTTGAGAGGTAGGTTGGCTACACATGTTTCTAATTTACTGAGAGGTGAACAATGTGAGTAAAAGAGTAGCAACAACAATTATTACTGAGAGCTGAACTATTATGCGAGTAAATATTGCAATGTGGAGTACCGACAGTAATTATTACACCTTGGAATCGCTTCGTCGGTATAAGGATCATACATATTGCCCAAATCCTGTCACGAATGGAAATCATCTACGAAATTTGTAAGTACTTACGTGTTTTGAAAAGTATAAAATTTCGGGTTACATAGTAACATATCTGAAATGAAAACCTTTCGAATTGAATTGAATTGAAAACCTTTCAAATTACTCAACCACTATGAGATTAAGAAATAGGTTTTGTGAATACCTATGGTTTCTCGGGCAAACAACTGGTGAGCAGCACAGAACGTTGGTGATGACACGTTTCCCCTCTTCAATCAGTAGGTACCTGGGTAACATAGTCCTACAGGTAGTTAGGTGGTCTCCGGACTCTACTGCTTCTTCGTGGTATTTCACCGCTGAGCTGTTCTCGGTAAGTCCAGGATTGGGTATCTCGTGTCATAGTTCCTCTGATTGTAAACGTTCGGGAGCAACGTTTCTCGAGGACAACATCGCTTCTATGCTATCTTGGAGCCGATTGTGAGCGTAATGAGGATTTGCATACAGGGTGTATCAGTCTCGACTCGACAAATTTCAGGGATCGATTCTACGACTAATTTGCAACATAAAGCGATTTTTTTAACCCTGTCAAAAACCCTCTTTTTTGATTTTAAGATTTTTTTCGTGTTTTCGATCTTGCGGCATTAAAATGGCCATAACCCCCTGATTTGATAAGTAGATTAAAATCTGAGATCACCGTTGGAAAGACCGCTAAATTTCCTATCTCTCTGATGCCAAAACATGAATTTTTGAGCAGTTCCAACAGCTACAAAATGAGGTCAAAGTCAAAATTTTAAGAAGTTTCCAAAATTTCACTTTTTTAAATCCACTGGTTGACCTTTTTAACGTTGTGTTTATCAATCCCCACTTACAGGAAAACTTAATTAGGATCTCAGCTTTCCAACGGTATAGTCAAACTAATTTTATCACGATAATTAGAGGAGGAAATTACGTTTGAATGCAAAAAAAAAACGTTGGTTTCCCATCAAATCGACGAACAATTATCGACGAACAGTTGTTCGACGAGTTTGGTATACAACTTCTGCATATTTTTGGTCGCTAAATCGATTGGTGGCACTCTTGAACCTCCCCGACTCATTAAAACCTAATTTATCGACACTCTAAACGTTTCTCCGTTATCTAACTCATAACAAGACTAGTTAAAGAATAGTTAAAGAACAAGCAGTAAAAAAAGAAGACAACTCTAGGTAATAAAATATATATATATATATCACTTCATTAAAAAATTATCATAACTCTGCTCGTGAGAAAATGTTCACAGATACTGTTCAAAGTCCGCCTCCCCCCCCCCCCCCCTTGCCCACACAGAGCATCGCCCGATGTTGAACCGACTCTAACGTCCGTCGGAGCTCAGCACGATCATCACTCAGCTCCTGGCTCAGCTCTAGCCTGATCCTGTTGGTCAACTCCTCAAGGTCAAGTATCGGGGCTGAATAAACTTTGGTCTTGAGAGTCCCCCACACGTAAATAAACCAAAATCTAAAGGTGTAAGATCAGGACTCCGGGGTGACCACCTGATCGGGCATAGACGAACAAAAATAATTATGCTTTCGTCAACTAGGTATTCGGCAAACGAAGAAACGTCCCAAGAGGCAGAAAGAATGAGCGGCCAGTGAAACTACACATCCTCCCATTTTATAACACGTACCTGTGTGGAAAATGATCATTCATCCAAGTTGAGGAGTTGACCAATAGGATCAGGCTATGTGATATCGTAATAACTATTACAGAATTATTCTGACTTCACCATCATGTTCAGCATTAAAAAATCTATAAACCAAGGTATTACTCGAAAAAAAGGAGACAAAATGTTTTATAAATTCAGTAAAATGAAGGGTATGCTTGTACCTCGAGCCGAATTTCATTTTTTAGAAAAATATTTCTCATAATTTGAATTTTCGTACTAAAATAAAAACTCTTGCGGGGTTTTGGTCTCCCCTTATTTCCTTATCAGAATTTGAAGTGGTTTTGCCGATTTGAGATTGTTTTTACCCCATAAATCATCATTGAAAAAAATGGCCGTAGGTGCACGACAGGCTTTACTAAACCGTATTTCTCATATTTTCACTACGGTCCTCTGAGAGCCAGGTCCTAATGAACAACCGACTTATGAATGAGGGCGAGTACGAGGCAATAGTGACGGGGAGGGGCGACGCTGGGGGAGACTAGAAGGGAGGAAGAGGGGTAATCACGGGGAGTTCTAGCGGGGGTGATGTTTTCGGGGCAACTAAAGCGCAGGGGGCCAATCGGTGATTTACAAGTGAAGGGAGGAAGTGGGGGGAATCACGGGAAGTTCTAGCGGGGGTGAAGTTTTCGGGGAGACTAATGCGCGGGGGGGGGGGGGGCAATCGGGGGCGAGAAGTGAAGGGTGGAAGTGGGGGAATCACGGGGAGTTCTAGCGTGGGTGGTGTTGTCGGGGAGACAACATCACGTTCTCACGGGGACAACCCCCCCCAACCCTTGGTACAGTGGCGGATCTAGAACTGTTGATAACGGCGGTTAAAGCCTTTATAGCGCTCAACCTGCCGGTTTCCTTGCAGGCTGCACGGAGTAGTAAGGCCCGGATGTATGAACCATATGAATGTAAGAACTTTTTGAATTCTTATATATCCAGCCTTACTACTCCGTGCAGCCTGCAAGGAAACCGGCAGGTTGAGCGCTATAACGGCTTAACAGTTATGATTTTCGTTTGATTCAGCACAATGTCATGTCTCTCAGATATTCATTGTTTCTTACCATCCTTTCAGTCAACGAACTATATTTACGAGGGTGGATCAAATATAAACGGGACTTTATTTTTGTGTAATTTATTTTTATTTTTAACGTAAAAAAGAATATAGTTTATTTTTCTACATAATCTCCAGATTTGGAAACACATTTTTCCCAGCGGATAGGCAGCTTTCCAATTCCTTCCACGTAGAAAGATGCAGGTCGTGTCTGCAGCCAATTGCGCACGTAGGCTTCAACTTGTCATGGAGAAAAACCTCCACCTGGCGCACACCTTATGGTACCCTAGCTCCTCTGTGAGTATGGAGTAAGTGCTCCCATAACTTATCCGAACCTCACTTGCAATTTCAGAAGTGGTACGACGTCTGTCATCTTCAATAAGCCGTCGAACGCTGCATGAGTTTATTGGAATTATAGGGGAGTAGCAACATTCTCAAATACAAAATTTGTGACATTCAATGTAGGTACCTAACTGTCCGAAAGAGCCCATAGTAATGGACCAAATGAAATACAACGTGGCATAAAGTCACTGTCATTCCAGCTTCTTTATAGGTACCTACCTACGTGTCTACAGCTGCAACTACAGCTCTTTCCGTCGCTGATTGATCTTGATTTCGTTTTAGAGTTTTACTCAAAAAAGATACTCAAATAAAGTCTTGAATGGGCAGCAGGGAGTGCCACCTGGTCGGCGACTACACACGAATACTTGGAACTGGGATCAACGAGCGAGGGACTCAGACGGAGAAACATTTATTGGAGGAAGAGGTGAAGACAAATCACAAAGGCTTTCTGGCCAGAAGAGGAAGAAGACATAATAAGGCCTCCACCCTCGTCATGAATAACACAGCGCAAACCGACGTGCAACGTCACAAGTGAGAGTGGCAAATATTTATTTAGAATAAATACTCGAATATTTACCTTCTTCAATAACTATGCAATAACAGTACGTAGATTTTATGACGGCTCTTGCGTCAAAAATACGAGTGTAGGGCGAAATCAAGGTCGAAATTTCCTATAAGAATCAAGCTGGTGTGTTTTTGTAATTGGTGCAATGATAGTCTTTATGCGCTTAATTCGGCTGGGAATTGGTTTATTCGTTCATAGGTACCTACTATTTGAATGGGTGTTGGATTACTAACTTTCTAGGGATTAAAGTTACGATTTGGGCCCACTGTTATAATGTCCACCCACCTGGCAGATGTTTTTCCATAATATCGTTTTCCACAGTGGCATTATCCTCTTACTTACCTACTTACAATCTACACTCAAACTCAGTCTCCCCCCCCCCCCCCCCACTGCTTTTTTCGACTTTGAAAAGTTGGGAAATTTCGGGACGTGAAGATAGAAACAATAGTGAAAAATAAATAAATAAATAAAAATGAGAGAAAAGAAAGGGAGAGGGAAAAAGAAAAGGGAAAGAACCAGGAAAAGGTTGGGATTTCCCAACATGCATAACCTGGAGTTCCCATACTCTGAAATCCTGGGTTTTTTGAAAAGTTCAAAGGAGATATATCTTATTAAATAAATTTTCTCCCAAGTAAGGTTCAAAAAAGTTGTATCTTCCGCAAGATCGGGAACAACCGTTGGTATTACCCCAACGTGTTACGTGTTACCAACATGATTTTGAGACAAAAAATCATTGGATAAACATCGTGAATATTGAATTAAAACTTTTAATTCGTTGATAATATTGTTGTCCTTTTTATCAAAATAACTTACAAATCAATGTGAAAGAGGAAAATCGATTAATCATTGGTCACTTAAAATCGAGGGGGAAGCCGGTATTGTGCGTCTCTTTCATTTATTATTCCTGTGTAAGCACAATAATAATTATTCCTGTGTAAGTACAATAATAATTATTATTTATAAGTGGTTTCGTTTCATTTGTATTGAATATTACTATACATGGTGGAAGACCGAGGAACTGGTCAAAGGTTGAATAATTCTCATCATTATGTTTATAATTGCCAAAATGTATGTTTGCTAGTTCATACCCAATTCAGCATTCAGCCACTCTTAGGATAGCCAAGTAGGAAAATTAATAAAATTAATTTTCTTATAATATTAAGTTTTATAAAATTTATTTTCTTATAATATTAAGTTTTATAATATAATATATTAACTAATATTATAAGAAAATAAATAATAATAATAATATTATTAGGTATTATTATAGTATTATTAGGTAAGAAAATAATATTATATAACAATATTATATAACAAATTTTGTTATATAATATTGTTATATAATATTATTTTCTTATAATATATAATTTATTATATTATATAGGAATTATATTATATTTGCTGGTTGGAAATTTGGAGTTGGGAAAATTCAGATTCCCCCTCCCCCCCTGGTTTTTCCTCTCGCTACGCACTGTAGCGTTTGGGTGACCGGTATTTCTAGTGCTTGAAATCATAAGCAGTATTTTAAATCCTAAGGTCAGCAATTCACTCCTCATGCAGGTTCTTGTTCAGCAGGGCAGAGGATTTTCTAATCTTTCAAATAGCTACCTGTAATTGATGAATTCAAGTCTAATCCATAATGCCTTGTACTCGTATTTTGACAGATACTCTGTATTTGTGGTGGTGTTCCTTCTGACCATGGCGCTGAACCTCTGGTATGCCTACGTCAGCTTCAGCATCCAGTACAAAGTCTAAAAGAATGAAGCAACAACGCGGTAGGCTCTAACACTTTTATTACAAGACTGATTGTGAACTGTTACATGATTGGAAGGGGGTACTTTTCATTGTTGCTGTGGAAAGTGCGTCAAATAAATTAGTTTGTTAGCACCCACCTCCAGAAGTTAAACCCATAAATATTCAAGATTTAAGTGACGTGGCCGTACTGTCCCAGCTGCTAAAAAAACTACTCTCGCTACTTTACTTTGTGAAGAGGTCCCGACTACGAATACGAAGATCCAAATCTGTTCTTTTGCTTTTGTTCTATTGAAAATCTTTCTGTCAATTTTACTGCATTGTCTCAAGACAAATACAATTCTACTTGAGGTAAGAAAACAGTTTTTATTTGATTGAATGTTTGTTTGAACCAACTCTGTCGACATACATGTATTCTCGAATTGCTATGACTCTGTGGAAGTCATTCCACGTATTTGTTCGAACATAGTAACTCACGTGAGAGTTTGAAAAGTTCCCTCTTATTGCTTCCGATGAATATTGGTCAATCGTAAATTCCTAGTTCTGACATAATAGAATATCATGTCGAAGAGCCGTTGGGTATGACTACCCGGAACACGGCGGAGAAAGCAACGAGAAGCAAAAGGTCCACGCTACTGTTGCACCCAGAAATCTTGTACAAGTATCCGATTTGAGTACTGAAACCTTCTGGGGGGTTCTGATTCGATCTATAAATTTCTATGAAGTAGCCATAGAAGTGTTATAGAGTCAAAAATGTATTTTGAGTCAGAGAATTACATTTTGACGCTGAAAAGAAAAAAAAAACCATCGGGAGAAAAATAGCTACGTGGCACGAAAACTGATTGTCCGGAAGCCCGGAAAGTTTGGACGCAAATAAAAGGTACGATTATCAGCAGGAATCTTTTCAAACCTTCGCAAAAATGAAATACTTTCCAAGTATGAGTCTCGGTTCATTCAAACGCTTTTTCAATCTTGAATATTTGATGCTTCCCGTGTAGAAATCCAGTAGAAAAGTAGTAAGTTAGTAAGAAGTAGTATAAGTAGTAGTAGTTGGAAAAATAGGTAAGCATGATAAATAGGTATTACTAATATAGGTCCTATTTATACCAAAAAATAAATAAAAAATAAATACAAAAAAAGGAATAATAGTTTTGGTAGTAACTAGGTAATACGAATAAACATTTGATTTTACATTGAAATCGGAGAGGCTTGAGTGATATAGGGTTTTTTTGTACCTTTTGTCCCGTAAATAAATTACCTAACCGAATCTCGTATCACCTTTTCATCTTGCCTCCCTGACTCGCGGCCACGGCAATCATGTTGGACGCCGTTGTCATTTCTTGTTGGACGCCACCTGTCACTTTAGTGCTCCAGGTCAGCCAGCCACTGGAAATCGGACTTCCAGCCAGCCACTTGATTCAGCCGTCAGCTTTCGGGGGGTGGTAGGTTTGAATTGGTGGACAAATGGAAGAAAACTAAACTATGTTGAGATTCAGTAGGTAGGAAGAAGTAAGGGTAGATGGAATACCTTACGTAGATAACAAACTAAAAGTTGAAACACTGGATGAACGCGATCGAAGAAAACACGATTATTATGTGGTGTTGGAATACACCGATGAATGTGGGGTCAGTAGGCATAAACATAACCACACGAAGACTTGCGGTACAAAGGATACCGTGAACGGTGTGTAACCGTAGGTTGCTTGATTTCAGGAGCTGAAGAGAGATTTCGTACGGAAATCAACATCCGAAGAAACAGTAAACGAGATGGCCAACCATCGTAGAGATGCCAACCGGGGCGATGATTTGGACGTAAATGCGCCCGACAAAGTCCATCGTCGTTGCCTGTCAAAGGACGACGTTCGTGCAGTATTTGAACAGATGTTCGCTGAACGTGAAAGAAATTTACTCGTCAGGGTTAACAATTCTGTCATGGAACAACTGGCCGAAGCTCAAGAGATTTTCGAATCTTGGACAGCTACAGCCGGTAAACACTGTGCGTCTGCAGCTGAGGAAACAGAGCCGTCGATTGAGTTCAGGCATTATAACTCCGACGAAGAAGAACCTCCAAGGTCCTGGAGAGAGGAACGAGGCAACAAACACCTTCGACATCTCAGATGGGAGCGTCTGCAATTTCCATCGATAGACTGCAAACTGTCCGAAGGTTCGTCATATATAACATGGAAAGACAAAATAACGTCAGAAATCGAAGCCCAAGGCTGCGGGTTCCTCTTGGAAAACCAGCCAATAATTCCAAAAGACCTATCGGACGAAGAACTGTCTATTGTGAAGTCAAAAGTGAGAAACTTCATATTGAAGCATCTCGATGAAATTCAACACAGCATTGTGCGCACAGAGACTGAGCCTCTCGCGATAATGCAGAAAATCGATGATCAGAACGAACCCAAAGCTGTAACCATTGGAGTACAAAAGCTGAACGACTTACTCCTGCTAAAATATGACCCAGCGTTTGGAACAGCAACAGAATTCATTGCTGCGTTCGAAAATGGTATGGCAGAGGCCGAACGCCATGGAGCCGTGGTCGATGAAAATACAAAGAAAACCCACTTTATAATGGGTATCGCTCAATTCTGCAGGTCGCTCGATGGTGTGAAGGCTAATGAACTCACACAAATGACGTTTGCAGATTTAAAAGCGAGACTGAAAGTCGATGAGAAATCATACCTGATGATGAATCCTGGGGTCGAACGAAAGGCTTTGCTCAGTCGAGGAGGAAGAGGAAATAGAGGAAGAGCTCGTGGTGGTCGAGGAGGATTCAACCCTCGAGGGGGATTCAACCAGACATTCAAGCGCGATCCGTACTATAGGTGTGGGTCAAAACTTCACAACCAAGTGGATTGTCCCGAAAAAGGCATTATGTGCTATGGCTGCCACAAGCTCACTAACCACATTAGAAAAGACTGAAAAGCCGAAAATGATAATGAAGAGAATGCCATTGAAAGCTGCCAAACGACTGAACAAGCTCCGACAAGAGAAGGGCAAAGCGGCTCTAGCATTCTTTGAGGGAATGGATGACGTCGATGAGGCAGAACTGAACGACACAGACATAGTCTGTATCCAAATGGAGACGTTCAACGAACAAGAAGACGCCGAAGAAACTCGCTTATGTTATGCTAATGCAGTCCAAGAGTCTGATGATGATGCCATGGGCCACGCCTTGGGCTGTAAGTCTGATTTTGAAATCCATTTCATCCTAGACACAGGATCTACTGATCACGTATGCAATAACATTAATGCCTTGTTCAATATTCGGAAATTTAATATTCCGAAGCGTATAACTTGTGCAAATGGTTCCTCTGAAGCTGATTTACTTGTCCCATCTATGGGTGACATGATTATTGGTGATAGGCTAGGCAATGTCATAGGGTGTTTGAAAAATGTCCTGTACGCCCCCCAACTAATAGATAATCTTTTTTCACTACGTAAATTAATGGCCAACAATGTAAAGGCAGTTTTCACAAAAAGGTCAGTTCAACTGATAGACTGTGATAATCAGTCGGTGATGACCAATGGTATTTTTGATGGTCGTTTTTGGAAATTGATATTTTCACTACCCAAGAATTCCGGTCCTACGTCTGAAAACTCTCTTTCCCGTGTTGGCAGTCAAAATTTGGGGGGGAATATGACAATGCTTTCAGACGTTGCAAATTCCGACAGCAAACGGAAGAGAGGGAGTTCAGTCGAGTCCAAACGTAGGAAAATTTCAATTAGTGAAAATCAACCCTCAACCTCTCAAAATAAAGATACCCAGATCGACGAGAATACAATAAATCCATCTGATCTGGTCCAAATTGAAAGTACCATCACCCCAAGTCTTAGAGCTGCCGAAGGACTACTATGGCACTACCGATTAAATCATATGTCTAAATCGTACTTAGAACAGGCGGCAAAAGTAGTTCCCATATTAGGAAAAGTTAAATTTACGGATGAGATACTTGACTGCAGTGAATGTAAAATGGCCAAGGCCAAACGTCAAGCTTGTAATAAAGAAAGAACTAGAATATCTATTCCTTTTGCTAGAATACATTCAGATTTGATGGGACCAATTAAACCAACTGCTGTAGGTACCCATGCAAAATACATTGTAACCTTTACCTGCGATCATTCGAGGTATGCCATGGCTTACGCCATAAAAGATAAAACTCTAGTGCATACAGCTTTGAATGAATATTTATTACACATTCGATGTATCAAAGGCCCAGAAACGAAAATCGCACAACTGAAAACGGACGGAGGGTTAGAGTACCATACAAACTCGATGAAAGCCCTTCCGGCGAAAGAAAATATAGCTTTGACCATGTGCGAGCCGTACACTCCGCAACACGCCGGGGTCTCAGAGAAATTAAATTTGGAAATTCAAACGAAAATTAGAGTCAATCTACTATCTGCGAAGATGCCAAATTACTATTGGCCTTACGCGATGAACCATTCCATATCGATACATAATTTGAGCCCGAATAGATCAATTCGTTATCATTCACCTCATTTAGTAGTTTATGGCAAACCACCTGACCTTAGCTACATTCGACGATTTGGGTGTGAAGCTTATGTTTTGATTCCAGAAAATAAAATAAACTCAAAATTCTCGGCTCGGTCAAACAAATCATTTCTACTTGAATGCAATGAATCGGGCTACACATTAGTATATGCCCAAAGTAAAACAATAGTTCGTAGCAAACATGTTGACTTTATAGAATCTAAAGTCTTTGGTGATTATTTTGGTCCTGATTCATACCTTTCTTCACACGAAGATTTTAGTGTGGGGCAAGTAACAGAACAGAGGGAGGTAGTTCCCGAATCTCCAGCTGCGACAACAGCGCCGAGTTTAGCGGATGAATCCACGAATCATCCGCTTACTCAGATAAACCTAGAGGAAAAATCGCCTCGAAATTCAGACCGAAACACTCGGGAAATTATTGCTGAAACTGAAGATGCTGAATTCTTCGTAGATGAACCGGATGAAGCCTTGTTGGCCTATATGGCTCAGATGACTTTGAACAACCCAATACCAGATCCTTCATCCTATTCTGAAGCCATGATGAGCTCAGAAAAGGACAAGTGGTTAGAGGCAGTGAATGATGAGTATGGAGCACTGTACTCCAATGAAACCTGGGAAATAGTCCCGAAAAACAATTTGCCTCGAGGAACTAAGGTCATCAGAGCCAGATGGGTTAACAAAAAGAAATTTGAGACAAATGGTAATATTCGTTACCGTAGCCGTCTCGTCGCAAAAGGATTTGCGGACACCAATGACTACGATAGAACGGAAATTTATTCCCCCGTAGCTCGTCTGGTTGATGTTAGGTTCTTATTCATTGTAGCAAATAAATTTGACTTAGACATTCAGCAATACGACATAAAAACTGCGTTTATTAATGGGACTTTAGAAAAGGATGTTTTTATGGAAATTCCCGAAGGCTTGACTCAATACCTAAATGTCGATGATTCCTTCAAACATAACAATGTTTGTAAACTAAAAAGATCCCTATATGGATTGAAAGTATCCCCAAAAAGGTGGTACATTCGATTCTCGGAAGCCGCACTGAAAATGGGTTTTATAACTTATGAATTCCAACCTTGTCTTTTTATATGGAGAAATGAAAATCAGTTTGCCTTGATGCTATTATATGTTGATGATATTCTAATTACATCTAATTCTAGTCAAAAATTGAGTGAAACAAAATTAATCCTTCAAAATGAATTCAAAATTACTGACCTAGGAGAACCAACAAAATTTTTGGGAATAGAAATAGTTCGGGACAGACGTAATAAAACCTTATGTTTGCATCAAAAACAATATATAGAATCGCTGAGCCGAAAATTTGAAACTCCTGACAAAATAAGAACCCAAAACCCAATGTTGCCGATCAAAAGTAAAAAGAACCTCAAAGTTTCAAGGCAGGAAGAAATTTCTGAGGAAAAACATGAAGAAAGAAATTATCTCAACCTGATCCCGTATAGGCAGGCGATTGGTTCATTACTATACTTACAAAACTGTACTAGACCTGATCTAACGTTTTCGGTGAATATGATGAGTCGGAAACAATCAAATTTTTCATTCGATGATTGGCTGTGTGTTGGAAAAATTTTAACATATGTCAAAAATACAGCCGATTTATGTTTGAAGTACGAGGGATCCTCTGACACCCTCGAGTGCTTCGCTGATGCCTCACTTGGCGTGAACGACTCGCAAGGACAATCTACCAGCGGATACGTCGTTCGATTATTTGGTGATTCCATCGCCTGGAGGACAAAGAAGCAAACCCAAGTTGCTTTATCCTCGGCTGAAAGTGAATACATCGCGTTGAGTCTGGCATGTAGAGAATTGGCCTGCATTCGACAGATGTGTTGCTCTATATTAAATTTAAATTTGATTCCCACTGTATGGGAGGATAATAAGGCGGCTATAGAATTAGCCAAAACAGAAGAGTCCTCGACTCTAAAACATCTGGTAAAATTATGCTACCACTTCGTACGTAATGAAGTACGAAATGGTAACATACAGATTACATGGATAGACTCAGAAAATCAAATCGCCGATATATTCACAAAAGCACTTCCTACTATAAATTTTCAATACTTGAGAAATGAACTGTTGAAGGAACTTAATGAAAATACGAAGTAGAACTAATGGTGATGGTAACTGTTTCAGACAAATGGGTCTAAGATATTGCGATGACTCGGAGCTCCTGAGGGGTCTCTAATATGGGCGAAGTGTTATGTGCCCGAGGATGGATTGTAAATATCTTTTTGGTTTTACTGTTCCGATGTTCAAATGGAGAATGTAGTTTTTTTTTTTAGTTATTGGGACTGTGTTTTTAATGGATCAAACGTAACTTAATTTGACGAGAGGGAGTGTGGAAAGTGCGTCAAATAAATTAGTTTGTTAGCACCCACCTCCAGAAGTTAAACCCATAAATATTCAAGATTTAAGTGACGTGGCCGTACTGTCCCAGCTGCTAAAAAAACTACTCTCGCTACTTTACTTTGTGAAGAGGTCCCGACTACGAATACGAAGATCCAAATCTGTTCTTTTGCTTTTGTTCTATTGAAAATCTTTCTGTCAATTTTACTGCATTGTCTCAAGACAAATACAATTCTACTTGAGGTAAGAAAACAGTTTTTATTTGATTGAATGTTTGTTTGAACCAACTCTGTCGACAGTTGCCAATACACGAACTCCAACACGCCCCTTCAATGAAAGAAAGTACATCATGCTAAAAACAAAGATATAAATAAAGATAAATTATTATCACAGTAAATTTTTCTTATTACTTTAAATTTCTTCAATATCACAGAATTGATTAGATTACTTATTTTACAATCAGAAATTAGTTCGTTCATTAGTTCATTCGCTATAAATAAAAGGTAAAGTATTAATTAATTCGTGCATCAAAAAGTATAACGATGATCAGTTTGCTGGCAATGATTCAAAAATAAGTTATGGTTCTTGTAATTTATTATTATTATTATTCTTGTAATCAGAAATGTTCAACATAACGACGCTCAGCATCTTTCTGAAGTTCTCGAATTTTGCTGCAGATAGACCCTTTGTCAAAAGGTCGGCCACCTGCTGATCTGTAGGCACATACACGATTTTGACTTCACCATTCTCGACCATGTCTCTGACGAAATGGTGAATCACATCAATATGCTTTGAGCGTTTTGTTTCAAGAGACTCAGCTATCCTGATTGCAGATTGGTTGTCTTCGTAGAGAAGGATTTTTTCAGCTTTAAGATCGAGTGAATGGTTCATTAGCTGTCTCAGGAAAATGCACTCGGAGAGGCAGTGGGACATCGCAACGTACTCAGATTCACTGGAACTTCTGGAGACAACTGCCTGCTTCTTTGACTTCCATGCGACGACATTGTTATTGAGTTTTATTATGTAGCCACTGACGCTCTTTCTGTCAAGAGGATCCATTGCGTAGTCAGAATCCGAATAGGCGCTTAATTGGAAATTGGAGTCTTTACATTTGGTGTACAGCAGGCCGAAATTTTCCGTGTGCTTCAGGTAGCGGATGACGTTTTTCAGATGTTTGAAGTGTTCCTCACCATATTCGTTCTGGAAACGCCCAAAATACGAAACAGAGTAGGCTAGATCGGGTCTTGTTCCAATCATCACGTACATCAAACTTCCAAGAACTTCTTTGTATGGTGCATCACAAGTCCCCAAAGCTTTTTCAAAGTACAATTTTGGTTGAATAGGAACTTTTGACGGCCGACAACTCCCCATTCCGAATTTCTGAATGATCTTTTCTATCAGAATTCTTTGACTGAGAAAAAGGCCGTTAATGGTTTTTGTTATTTCAATTCCAAGAAATTTAACATTTTTGGCATTAGAGAGATCTGTCAGCGTGCACTTTTCTTCTAACTTCGTTTTAATTAATCTTGCTTCTTCAGCCTGACGAGTGAAAATAATGAGGTCATCAACCCACACCAACAGGTAAGTTCCATGTTTATGGTAAAGGCCACCTTACTTCTTACCAAGCCCATTGAAACAAGTAATTCGTTGAGAGTGGAGTTCCAGGTTTTTGGCGCTGATTTGAGTCCATACAAACTCTTGAATAGCTTACAAACGTATCCTGAGGGCACTTGCAAGCCATTAGGAGGCTTCATGTAAACAGGCCGTTTCAGAAAACCACATAAGAAAGCTGCCTTTACGTCATACTGAAAGTATTGAAGATCTCTCTCAACTGATATTGCAAGGAGAAGCCGTAAAGTGCTATTCTAGCAACAGGAGCGTACAGTTCGCTAGTATCTAAGTCACTAGAGTTCTCCATAAAACCACGAGCCACAAGCCGAGCACGCCTCACAATAACATCATCTACCAGTTTTTGTCTAAAAACCCACTTTGAATCAATCAATTTTTCATTCTTTGGAACAGGCACAATTTCCCAAGTCTTATTATTTTTCATGTTCGTTAGTTCTTCCGCAATAGCGTCATTCCATCCACCAACTTCGAGGGCTTCTTTGTAGTTCTTTGGGGTCTCAGAGGGCAGACAACCAGCCGACACTTTGTTATTATTTATTAATTTCAGAGTGTTTTAGTTGTTGGACAAACAGGTGTTCAACCTGTTATAAAAATACACAGTTCTCAATTTTCTCGCTTACCGAAAGTCTACCATTTTATATTAACGTTTCGACATTATAATTTAACCTGAGGTACGCTCCAAAATTGGTGACCCCGACGTGATATAGGTACAAATCTACAGTAGGTACTTACCATGGAACACTGCGGTGAAAGGCTAGAATCAAGTGGCAACCAAAGACCTGTTCCAGCCCCAAGGTCTGTAAAACTATTGATCCCGGCATTCTGGAAAGGAAACGTAGCTCTCTGGTTCGCTCAGGTTGAGGCGCAGTTCAGGAGGAACAATGTAACCAACGATGACGAAAAATTTGATACAGTCGTAGGAGTGATTGATACAAGTATACTCACTCAAGTAGGTAAGTGATTTAGTCACCAATCCTCCAGTAGATAATAAATACGTAGCTCTCAAAAATCGACTCATTGAATGTTTCACCGATTCTGGGGATCGCAAGCTGCAAAGATTGCTGAAGGACATGGTACTCGGGGATAAGAAGCCCAGTCAGCTCCTCCGAGAGATGAAGGAACTTGCAAACCAATCAGTAAGCGAGGACTTGATGAAGACTCTCTGGTTACAAAACCTACCTTCAAACGTTCGAGCCATACTATCAGTGAGTAAAGAATCAACGCTCAATACACTAGTACCTCTGGCAGACAAAATAATGGAAGTAACTGAACCAAAAGTTAGTCAAATAAGCGCTGTAACTTCTAAACGAAGACAAGAGGACAGTAGGTTTACGGAATTGGAAGCTAAAATTGAAGAATTAACACAAAAGCTCGACACAGCTCTCAAACGCAATTCCCGTCAACCTTTTCGGTCGTCTTCAGGGAATCGTCAACGACGACGTTCTCAGTCACGCTCCGAGAGGGAAAAGAAGGAATCGGGTACTTGGAAAAGTAGGTACCATTTCAGGTACGGGAACAAAGCTTTCCGCTGCGAGTCCCCTTGTAGTTATAAGCAAAAACAAGAGAGACAAGCGGAAAACGAGCAGGCCAATCGCTAGGGGCGGCGAGCGATCCTGGCCAACTCAGTCACGCCGTTTGTTCATAAAAGATAAACAAAATGCGTACAATTTTTTGATAGATACAGGTGCTGACGTGAGCGTAATCCCTCCTACCGCAGATGAGATGAAGACACCATCGACTTACAGCCAACGGAAGTCGGATTCGAACGCATGGCGTTAGAATGTTATCCGTCGATTTAGGATTACGCCGTTCTTTCAAGTGGTTATTTATTGTTGCTGAAGTGTCAAGGCCTATCATCGGAGCCGATTTTTTGGATCATTTTGGGTTGTGTGTAGATGTTAAGAACCATTGCCTACACGACTCACTGACTTCACTCAAGACCAAAGGTAATATGATTAACGATAAAAGAGTACCTACTGTAACAACAATTGGTCAGGGACATGAACGAGTTTACAGTGCACCTTTGGAAGAGTTTAAAGACATAACAAAACCTAGTTTTGGAAAGTCAACACCTAAACACAATGTAGTCCATCACATTATCACAAAAGGCCCTCCAATAGCAGCAAAATTTCGTCGACTAGATCCTGCTAAGTACAAAATGGCGAAAAAGGAATTTGACAGTATGGTAGAACAGGGAATTTGTCGACCTTCAAAGAGCCCATGGCCAGTCCACTTCACATGGTCCCTAAAAAGACAGGAGACTGGCGTCCATGTGGAGATTACAGAGCTCTCAACAAAGTTACTCTTCCGGACAGGTACCCATTACCTAATATACATGACATGACGTATGATCTTCATGGCAAAACGATTTTCACAAAAATAGATCTTCTCAAAGCATATCACCAAATTAGCATGGCTCCAGAAGACGTAGAGAAAACGGCAATAATAACTCCGTTCGGTCTTTTCGAGTTCCCACGAATGACATTTGGGTTGTGCAATGCTGCACAAACCTTCCAGCGCTTTGTAAACGAACTCATCAGAGGTTTGAGAAATACCAAAATTTATATTGATGACGCCTTGATCCCCAGCTCTTCGGCAGAGGAGCATTTAGTGGACCTGCGAGCTTTCTTCCAACGTTGTAGAGATTTTGATGTAGTGATCAACAGTGCTAAGTGTGAGTTTGGCAAATCAGAGTTAGAATTTCTCGGACACATGGTGAACTCCGAAGGATTAAAGCCTCTCCCGCAGAGAGTTGAAACTATTCTGAAGTATGAACAGCCCAAGGATATCCAAAGCCTTAGGAGATTTCTTGGGATGTACAATTTTTACCGACGTTTTGTACCACAAGCAGCAAAACACCTAGCAAAATTGAATGACTTTTTGAAAAGTCACCCTGGAAAAAGTAATGCTGAAATCATTTGGACCACAGAGGCGAGTAATTCGTTTGAAAACTGTAAGGATGTATTGGGCAAGGTAACACTCCTAGCACACCCACTGTCAACAGTTCCTTGGTCCTTGACAGTTGATGCCTCAGATTTTGCAATTGGTGGTTCCGTCCAGCAGAAAATTGATGGAATGTGGCAACCTTTAGCATTTTATTCTAGGAAGTTGAGTGAAACTGAGCGAAAATACAGTGCCTATGATCGGGAGTTGTTAGCAGCGTATGCCACGCTGAAACACTTCTGTTATCTTCTCGAAGGAAGAATATTCACGATTTTCACCGACCACAAGCCTTTGACATTTTCTTTCTGCCAGAAGTTGGATAAAGCATCGCCTAGACAAGCTAGATTCCTGGAATTTATTGGCCAGTTTACCACAGACATCCAACATGTTGCAGGGAAAGACAACGTTGTGGCAGATTTTTTATCGAGAATTGAAAGTGTGGACGCGGTGGACTATGTCAAAATTGCACATGAACAGAACGAAGAAGGACTTCCAAAAGTTGAAGATGGTACAACGCTCTCCTGGAAGAAAGTTTGTGTACCAGGTTCAGATACTGCCCTTTTTTGTGATGTCTCTACTGGATTTGTAAGACCTTTCATACCACCAGGTTTTCGTAAACAAGTTTTCAACAGCATCCACAATTTGTCACACCCAGGAATCAAAGCAAATTTGAAATTGCTGCGCCAACGGTTTGTGTGGCCAGGTATGGCCAAGGATAATGCTCGTTGGGTGAATGCTTGTGTGGGGTGCCAAAAAGGGAAGGTACAGAAACACATTCGAAGTCCGTTGGGAGAATATACGGTACCGAAAGAAAGGTTCGCGCATGTCCATATAGATTTGATAGGCCCATTGCCACCATCACGAGGTTTCACTTACGCACTTACTTGTATAGACCGTTTCACTCGTTGGCCTGAGGTTATTCCTCTATCTGATAGCAAGGCAGAATCAGTTGCTGATGCCTTCTACTCACAGTGGTGCAGTCGTTTTGGAATGCCCAAACAGATTGTGACAGACCATGGCAAACAGTTCGAGAGCACATTATTTAGAAATTGGACAGAAATCATGGGAACGCAGCACAATTTTTGTTCTCCGTACAACCCAAAAGCTAATGGGATTATTGAACGCTTTCACCGGCAGCTGAAAGGTCCTATCAAAGCTCATGCCACGGACAAATGGGTTGATATGCTCCCTACAGTCCTGTTAGGAATTCGGTCTGCTGTGAAGGAAGACATAGGATGCAGTTGTGCAGAATTGGTTTATGGATCGAGTTTAGTCCTACCAAATGATTTTATTGAGCCTAACCAATCAACAATGCCGACTCCGGAATTTGTAAACAATCTAAAAAAAGTTATGGATGATTTGCGAGCACAGCCAACAGCTTGGCATGCTAAAAATTCAGTTTTTATCCATCCCCAATTGAAGAAATGCAGCCATGTCTTTGTTAGAGAAGACATGATTCGAGGACCACTCCAACCACCATATCGAGGACCATTCCAAGTTGTTGATCGAAGAGAAAAAACTTACACGATAAAAATGAGGGGCAGAGACGTAAGCATCAGTATTGATCGACTAAAACCTGCTTTTAGCGAAAATGAAGAGGTAATAGAACAACAGCAACCAGTGGCGATAGAATTAACCAGAAGAGAAGACGCTGCAAGATCTGTAGAACCAGTTCAACTGCAAGGAGATGTATTACCCCAAACAGCAGTACAGCCATCACAATCCCGGGGTAGAACTGCAAGGCGAGAAGAGCCTTGGATGACCAGACCGAAAATCACTTCGCGAGGAAGAACCGTCAAACCCCCTGTTCGATTTCGGGACCCCACTTTTCATTTTTATTAGGGGAGGGGGGTAGTTGTGGTGCTTCCACACTTTGTTATTATTTATTAATTTCAGAGTGTTTTAGTTGTTGGACAAACAG
The DNA here is from genome assembly GCA_963920205.1 of Stenodema calcarata. Classification (NCBI taxonomy): domain Eukaryota; kingdom Metazoa; phylum Arthropoda; class Insecta; order Hemiptera; family Miridae; genus Stenodema; species Stenodema calcarata. The sequence continues at coordinate 1,665,795 of OY986056.1, read as the reverse complement.
GTGTTCAACCTGTTATAAAAATACAGTTCTCAATTTTCTCGCTTACCGAAAGTCTACCATTTTATATTAACGTTTCGACATTATAATTTAACCTGAGGTACGCTCCAAAGATCTTTGAATTTCGTGGCAGGTCGAGCGAACCTGGAGATTCCCTCCCGCTATATCTTCTTTGGGCAGATCACCCTTCGGTCTAAATGATAGATGAAACGTTTATGAAAGCTTTTTTATTTAGGCTAATGGCTTATTTTTATTGTACCAATTTATTTATTGGACAGAATTATAGGAAGGTCTCACTTCACTTCCTTCGGTCACATTTAGGATAGGATATTTTCCTGAAACTTTAGAGGATTTCAATGAATAATAATTATTGTGCTGAAAATAAATGATAGAGATGATGAATTAATACAAATAAAATGTACCGATACAATTCTGGGGTTTTAATTCCACCTACCTACGTCGGCAATAACTTTTCTATAAAAGAAGTACCTACCAACAAACATTCGAAATTACCTTCTTTCCGTAGCACGAAGAGTACCTCAGAACAAAAAATTGATAATAAATAAGGAAGCATAAACATGCCGTTACTGTTGGCGTTTATTGTGATATGTATTCTATACATCGTCGAACGCCAATGTAAACGCTTGCATACGAATCTGTAACACATTGAGACATTTTCATGTCCCCCCCCCCCCCCATTAAAATGTCGCCGTTTGTCAATCGAAGACATTTTCATGTCTCCATTATATACCTCTTATAAACACAGAAAACAAAAATAAAATAAAAATGGTTATTTTTTTTAAATTTTATATTTTTTTATTTTTACAAAAATAAAATTGTTTTATTCTTCCATCGGTTCAATTTCTTCTGTAGTAACACTGAGTAATGGGCGGTGATGTGAAAACTATGAAGTGTATGTGCAAACAAACTTCGTATCAAGACATGCGCATATCTCAGCTTTTCGAGGGGCGACAACCGAGTGAGAGGAATGTATTCTAGTTCTATAAATCGAGAGGTTTCCAACGAATGGTGAACGGTTTTTGTCCGATGACAAATGACGAAGTACTATTCCCCTAGCAACGACTCGGTTGTACGCGGAAATCGTCAGAAACTCATTGGGGACAATTTTCATAGTCTATTTTCGTAACGTTTTTTGAGTTATGTGCCATATGAAAGACATGAAAATGTCAAAAAAAAACCTACATCACAAAAACCATGTGATGTTCCACAGCTGTTCCTTAGTATGAACATTGGCCTGTATTTCAACCATTTGATGCACGGTCGTGTTGACAGGTTCATATCGGCTCAACCTTTGAGCTCTCATTCAATGAGACTCATTGTGAACGAACGGCTGGTCGTACAAAGCTGCGGATGGTCTCAAAAAATTCTAAAAAATAAACTCTAAATGTGAACTAAAAACTATACCTACCGTTCCCTTCGAATTTTCTTTTGAGATATGAAATTTTCAAAATTTCATAATCCGTTTTGAACCCCTTCCCTTTGAAAAGCTTCGAAGATCATTGTGGGGTTGGTCCAAATCCGTAAACCATTTTTTTTTTAAATTTGATTTTCTGAATCTTTGTATCTTGAAACCAACAAATTTTGAGGGGGGGTTAAACAATTTTATTCTTTTGGTCGATTCCTATGGTTCATTATCGAAGATAATAAACCAAAATACACATCGCAGTTCTAATCTGAATTGAGACAGACTTTCTTTGTTCAAATTCGCTCACCGTGAGCGGCTCACGTAAACGTTTACTTAATTTTCGAAAGAGGTTTGTAGAAAATCTATGCGTGATGAGAATAATATTATACGAATATTTGTGTAAGTCCCCCTTCCTCCAGCACCTTGTTTGGTGTGACAATGTCCCTTACTTTTTTTGTTTAGGTATACAAGTAGTGTTGTGCCCTCCTTCCGTCCCGCTCAAGCGCAGTTCAATGGGGGGGCAATCAATGAATATCAACAAAACAATTGTTTAGTGTAAATAAAGAAATCACCTCACGTGATTGTGATAGCTGTTTTCATTAGTACTAGGGTGACCAACCAACCGAGATTTTTTTTACCGTTTGCACTTTGTTGTTTCCAAACGTTGTTGGTACAATAAGTGCTCACAGTGGGCGTCTCTTACTATTGAGTTTGAGTAGGTACTCTACACACATACTCCCTACTGTGATTGTTGGTAAAGGATCCACACCCCTCTTGATTCTCTCAACTAGAGCCACATTTTCTATTATTTTAGGACATAGTGTAGTAAAGGGTCCAGTCACTCAGCCCTCTGTAGGTCGTCGTAACTCGTCAATAGACGGATATTACTGAAATGAGAAGAGGAGTAGGTACCTACTCATTTCAACGATTTTCTAAATAGCTGTAGAGCAGACGGGATTTCACACATGTACCCTACCGCCCTCAAAATTGGCCAACTAGTCTCCAACCTGTATTAGATTTGGTTCCCTATCGTTGATTAGAAATCGTTATTGTTTACAAACATAAATTCCAATTTGAAAACCAAGATCTGCACCTTATTTCTGCCTTGACTGTGCTTCTAAAATCGTTCTAATTCAACCAAGTGCTGTAATGAGTGAACATTTATCATAATATTTACACAGCAGCATTCTAGGTACTAAGATTACTTCGCCGTGCTGAAGTGTGTGTATTATAATGTCACAATAGGACTTTGTCAATACCAATTAATTCAATGGATTCGGACAACCGAAGTATTAATGAGATGCGAAGAGTGAACTCTGGAGTTTGGCATCCCAAGACAAACATGCAGGTAGAATCAGGAATACGTGTTGAACTAGTCAGTTGATAGGTTCGTTCGGCTCTTCATCGAAAATATGTTATAGAGTTATTTGGTAACAAAGTGGTGGTGTTAAAGGCGGAAATAGACAAGACGAAATTTTAAAAACAATTCAAAAACAAAGTGCACCCACCTACATGAAAAGAAAAATCCAGGGTTCCAAATTAAATAAGTCTGCGAACATGAAATTTGTTTCCCCAAAAGTTCAAATTTTATGTTAAGTGCTGTCATTTTTCCCAATCTTGAACGCGTGTTTTGGAAATTCGCACTTTTGGGGAAAAATTGGCTGTTTTGTAGAGCTCTACTTTGGGTTTCACCAGGTATACGGAGTTTTATTACCACTGAAATTTTAGAGAATTTCAATACTTTATGTTGTGTCGTCATATCAATTTCCATATAATGACTTTTTGTTCCCATGTTACAATTATTCATTCTTGTTCAAACTACTCGTGCAATTTTAGAAGAATATATAATCGTTCCAAGTTTTCGAACCGTGTGCTATTCAATTTAGAATAGAACAGTTGGCGACGAAGTGAAACGGAGAAGGATTCATCTTAGCAATGGCCATTCAATAAAACCAGGCAAGATTATACTCGTACATCAGTATTCAAGTAAGTACATATCTAAATAAAGATGAATCCAGAACAACTACAAATGATATTGGACAATATGAATCGAAACCATGCACTCCTAATTGAAAGCTTGCGCGCGCCTAGAGCTGGTGAAGGAGATGCACAAATTGTCCATCAGGACGGACAAGCTAGTGTTTTTCAAAAATTCTCACATGTGCCACCATTCGAGAATTTCGACAGTAAAAAAGAAGGGTTCAGGTATTATAGGCAAAGATTCGAAAATTATTTGAAGCTCAAAGGAATCCTCGAAGACAAAGTCAAATCAGCACAGTAACTGTTGTTACTGAATTCAATAGGCGCGACAAATTATAGTACGCTGGCTGCGCTGGTAGCTCCAGTTATGCCAGCCGATCTGGATTATGATGAGCTTATTCAACAATTAGAAAATCATCTCGCACCTAAAAAGAACCCTCTGGTAACCCAACATAAATTTTTATCAAAATATCAAAAAGATGATCAATCAATAGCAGATTACAGTGCTTCTTTACGTCAAGATATAGCCGATTGTGAATTCGCAGTCAAATGTTCTTGTGATCCACAGACCAACGTCTCGGTGGCGAATTTATTCCTTAGGGCGCAGTTTATTAGGGGAATTAAAGACAGTTGGATCAAAGAACACATTCTTCAATCTAGGATTGAAGATTTCAACGAAATTTTGGCAAAGGCAATCGCTTTGGAAGCATCGAAAATAGATAGTCTTGAGCTGTCTCAAACAAACCATTCATGTCCGGACTCTCAAACTACAATCAATGCAATTGATGACATCAATAAGATATCAGGTCGGAATTCATCGAGAAATTCAAGCTCGAATCTTCAAAATTACCAACGAGCTGTTAGATCCAAAACAAGAGGCCAACTAGATTACGAGAAACTTGGGATTAAAGATAAATGTTTGAGGTGTGGTAAAAACAACCATCTGGTAAGAGAGTGTAAAACTGACCCCCAGCAATTAAAATGTAGTTCATGTCAAGCTCGAGGCCACGTTTCTTCAATATGTTTAAAAAGGTTATTAAGACCACAACAAATCGAAACAAACCAGATCAATGATCATTATCACGAATTGGACATCAATAAAATTATCGATATCTATGATCAGCGAGTTATGGCTGAAACATCTTCGGACGTCAAGAAGTATTTCACTTCTGTTAAAATTGAAGATCAAACCCAATATTTCGAAGTGGACACAGGTGCTGGCTATACACTTATTCCAGAACAAATTTTTCGAAACCTGAATTTGAGACAACAAATTCAACCAACTAACATTGCTTTCAGGTCATATACAGAAAACATTTTTCGGCCCTTAGGTAAAGTAAATGTGGAAGTAGAATACAACGGTAGGAAATCAAAAGAAGAATTGTACGTTGTTCCTAATGGATTTGACCCACTACTTGGAAGGTCCTGGATCAGACATCTCAAAATCAATTTGGAAGATCTTGATCAAGAAAATCCTATGGCAGTCAATCAATACAAAATGCTTTCTGTCAAAAATGCTGACGATTTAGTCAAACTTTTTCCAGAAGTTTTTGAACAAAAAGTTGGGTGTGTGCCAAATTTCGAAATTAGTCTACAGCTTCGCCCGGGATCCAAACCAGTCTATATTCGGGAGCGAGAAGTCCCTTATGCTTTGAGAGAAAAAGTAGAGAAAGAATTGGACAATTTAGAAGCTGATGGAATCATTACCAAGTCGATAACTAGTGATTGGGGATCTCCGCTCGTGGTAATTCCAAAGGCAGATAACACTGTTAGATTGTGTGTCGACTATAAGGTTGCCGTAAATGAGTGCATAGTTAACGTCAATTATCCTATTAAGAAGATAGAAGAAGTTCTTAATACTCTGAGGAATTCAAGATATTTCTGTAAACTTGATTTGTTCAAAGCCTACTTACATCTCAAAACGGATGAACCTAGTAGTATCATTCAAACTATTTCAACCCACAGAGGCACATACAAAATGAACCGGCTAAGTTTTGGGATCAAAACGGCACCAGCTGAATTCAACAGAGTGATGGATCAAATTTTACGGGGCCTAAACAAAGTCACATCATATTTTGATGATATAATTATCCATGGGGAAACCTTGGACGAGTGCAAACGAAATCTAGTAGCGTGTCTTCAAAGATTGAAAGAGTATGACTTGCATGTTAATAAGCAAAAATGCTCATTCTTTCACCCTCAAATCGAATATTTGGGTCATTTAGTCGAATTTAATAAAATTAAGAAATGCCCATCAAAAATCAAAGCGATAGTTGACATGCCTCGTCCCATACCATACTCATACCATGTCATACAAACCGAGTGAATATTGAAATGTCATCCATTTCTGACCTATATTTAAAATTTCAAGCATCTAGCTCATCATCCAAATTTAATTTGTTTAAACAAATAGGTATTATTTAAACAATTTTACAGACAAGAAACCGAGTGAATATTGCATTGTGATCCAGTTCTGACCTATTTTTAAAATTTCAAGTCAATAGCTCATCGTCAAAATTTAATTTGTATTATTACAAAAAGGTATTATTTAAACTATTTTACAGATGAGAAACCGAGTGAATATTGCAATGTGGTCTATCCCCGACTCACGGTTAAAATTTCTAGACTGTAGTTTACCGGGAAGATGAAAAAAGGTAGTTTTATTCTGGGCGTCTGGGGGTTGGGTCACATAATGGCCGTATTCGACGCGAAACTTTAGTGTTTTTCCTAAACCTTTGCGCGGTCACTGTGAACGAACGGCTGGTCGCAAAAAAATCCAATTGGTCTTAAAAGATTCGTAATTTTTCAGGTCATACAAAAGTGAACTAAAAATTACACCGTTTCATGAGGATTTTTAGAGATATGACATTGTCGAAATTTCAAAGTTCGTTTTGAACCCCTTCCCCTTGACCTAGGGTTATGAAATGTTTCGAGGATCATTGTGGGGCTGGTCCAAACCCAGAAACCAAATTTTGTAATTTTAGCTCAACGCTAACTGGGCAAAACGGCGTGGACGGCGGACGGCGTTCGGGGGACGGCGTACGGCGTACGGCGGACGGCGTACGGCGTACGGCGGACGGACGGATTTTTTTTAATTCGATTTTCTGAATCTACGTATCTTGAAACGTAAACCAACAAATTTTGAGGGGGGGTTAAATTTTTTTTTTCTTTGGGCGATTCCAATGGTTCATTATCGAAGATAATAAACCAAAAGGGTCGGAAAATTCGAACGCTGATTGTTTGTCAAGGGCCCCCATTTCGCAAAATTACGTATCATCGGACATATTAATCACGAAATTCATCAAGTATTTTCAACAACTATTGCAAACATTTCGTCATTAAGATTAACTTCGGAATCAATTAGTAAAGAGACGGATAATGACGAGGAACTATCAACAATCAAGAAGAATATCATGGATAATGCAATTGAAAGCGATTTTACTATTGATCAAGGAATTCTTTTCAAAAATGACAGAGTGGTGATTCCGAAAACCCTTCAGCAGGAAGTCCTACAAGACCTACATTCAACTCACCTCGGGATTACGAAGATGAAGCAGCTCGCTAGGCGGTACTGTACTTGGCAAAATATCGACAGAGACATAGAGAGATTAGTACGAGCATGTGAAGGGTGTTCGAAAGTAAAACTCTGCAAATTCTTGACACAACGGTTCATTATCTTCTTTGTACAGATCACCCTTCTGTCTAGATCACTAGGTCTAAATGTCTAGATCCTAAATGTTAGATTAATTATTATTATTAATTATCACTAATTATTAACAATTTTATCAAGTACCTAGTGAAAATTATTATAATTTATTGTTAGGTATTAATAATTCGTATTTATTATTAATAATAATTATTATTAATTATGATTAATTAATACGATATAATTCTGGGGTTTTTAATACTACGTCGTAATAATTTTTCTATAAAAGAAGTACCTACCAACAAACATTCGAAATTACCTTCATTTCCGTAGCACGAAACGCACCTCAGAACAACAAACTCGACATCACTTAAGCCATATGATGTTCCAAAGAGCTTGTTAGTATGAAAATGGACCTGTATTTCAACAGTTTGGTTCACGATCCTGTAGTGAGGCACAATCTTTGAGCCGTCATTGTGAACGAACGGCTGGTCGTACAAAGCTGCGGATGGTCTTAAAAAATTCTACGGAACAAACTCTATCTAAATATGAAATAAAAAACATACCGTTCTATATGAATTTTTCGAGATATGAAATTTTCAAAATTTCAAAATTCGTTTTGAACCCCTTCCCCTTGACCTAGGGTTATGAAAAGTTTCGAGGACCATTGTGGGGCTGGTCCGAACCCAGAAACCAAATTTCGTAATTTTAGCTCAACGTTAACTGGGCAAAGTGGCGCGGACGGCGGACGGCGGACGGCGTACGGCGTACGGCGTACGGCGTACGGCGGACGGACGGATTTTTTTTTATTCGATTTTCTGAATCTACGTATCTTGAAACGTAAACCAACAAATTTTGAGGGGGGGTTAAAAAATTTTTTTCTTTGGGCGATTCCAATGGTTCATTATCGAAGATAATAAACCAAAACTCTGCAAATTCTTGACACAACGGTTCATTATCTTCTTTGTACAGATCACCCTTCTGTCTAGATCACTAGGTCTAAATGTCTAGATCCTAAATGTTAGATTAATTATTATTATCAATTATCACTAATTATTAACAATTTTATCAAGTCAATTTTATCAATTTTACCTAGTGAAAATTATTATAATTTATTGTTAGGTATTAATAATTTGTATTTATTATTAATAATAATTATTATTAATTATGATTAATTAATACGATATAATTCTGGGGTTTTTAATACTACGTCGGTAATAATTTTTCTATAAAAGAAGTACCTACCAACAAACATTCGAAATTACATTCATTTCCGTAGCACGAAACGCACCTCAGAACAACAAACTCGACATCACTTAAGCCATATGATGTTCCAAAGAGCTTGTTAGTATGAAAATGGACCTGTATTTCAACAGTTTTAGTCAAGATCGTGTTGTGAGGCACAATCTTTGAGCCGTCATTGTGAACGAACGGCTGGTCGTACAAAGCTGCGGATGGTCTTAAAAAATTCTACGGAACAAACTCTATCTAAATATGAAATAAAAAACATACCGTTCTATATAAATTTTTCGAGATATGAAATTTTCAAAATTTCAAAATTCGTTTTGAACCCCTTCCCCTTGACCTAGGGTTATGAAAAGTTTCGAGGACCATTGTGGGGTTGGTCGAAACCCATAAAAAAAATTTCGTAATTTTAACTCAACGCTAACTGGGCAAAGTGGCGCGGACGGCGGACGGCGGACGGCGGACGGCGTACGGCGTACGGCGTACGGCGGACGGACGGATTTTTTTTTATTCGATTTTCTGAATCTACGTATCTTGAAACGTAAACCAACAAATTTTGAGGGGGGGTTAAAATTTTTTTTTCTTTGGGCGATTCCAATGGTTCATTATCGAAGATAATAAACCAAAAACAGTCCAGCCAAAGCCCCACTGCATCACTGGGAGGAACCTGAAGAAAACTGGGGCCGTGTTCATGTAGATTTCGCGGGTCCATTCCAAGGATATCACTTTCTTGTGATGGTTGATGCGAAATCGCGTTGGGCTGAAATCGAAGCAATTCAGGAGCCGCCGACGTCGATAACTACGATCAAACTCCTCAACAAGATTTTTTCTAGCCATGGCTATCCATTCGTTATTGTATCTGACAATGCCAGTATATTCACTAGTGATAGCTTTCAGAATTACTGCCGAACGAATGGAATTAAACAAAAGTTCATCGCACCCCATCATCCTGCTACAAATGGGTTGGCGGAAAGAAATGTTCAAACGCTCATGCAACGCCTGAAAGCCATGGCATCGGAGGCGATGCCAGTACCACAGAAAGTACAGAAGATTCTTCTCCGTTACCGAGCCACTCCTCTAAACTGTGGGAAATCGCCAGCAGAATTGTATTTGAATCGACAAATTCGGATAAAGCTCGACGCATTACGACCTTACAAAGAAGGTCCGACACAACAAGGCATCACAACAAGGACTCGCTCGGTACAAGAGGGGGAGAGGGTACGGACGAGCTTCTTCAACAACAACGCACCCGTATGGATATTCGGAGTAGTCAAGAAGAAACTGGGGCAACTCCACTACATGGTGGAACTCGATGGCGGACGAACTGTAAAACGACACATCGACCAAATCCAGCGATCCGACGTTCCGGCCCCACCGCAGATGATGCCAACGGAAGAGGCGATGCATGGGCATGTGGAACTGGACCTCCTGCAGTACCAGACCCCATATCCTGGAACCTCAATTCGGGCCGGGAGCAGGCGTCCGAGCACTCCTCCTCAAATGCCGGTCCGCCTAGCAGGAGTCAGAGTACTCCCCAATTGCTGTCAGATCCTGAGGCAGACGGGCCGCCCTCGCCACCGCAAGTTCGGCGATCTTCAAGGAACAGACGACTGCCGGCCCACCTACAAGACTACGTGCTTCACTAAGGGGGGGAGATTGTTGTGTCGTCATATCAATTTCCATATGATGACTTTTTGTTCCCATGTTACAATTATTCATTCTTGTTCAAACTACTCGTGCAATTTTAGAAGAATATATAATCGTTCCAAGTTTTCGAACCGTGTGCTATTCAATTTAGAATAGAACACTTTAAAAATGGAACGAATGCCTTTTTTTGTCAAGAAGCTGCGTAACAAAAACAACTAAAACTAGTGCAATCGTTTCAGGATATCTTTGCTATCCCACCTTGGTGCGAGTGGGCCTTTTTTTCTCATGATCCTGAAGGGTGTCCCGTTTAGTAATTCAGTTGAAAGATGGCAACGTGAGATATGTCACATTTGCTAAATTTTTCAGGAAAGCAATTTCAAAGTTCTGCCAGCTCTCAAAAATCGACAACTGCTTCAATATTATACTTTCTTCGCAGGTTAAGTTTAGATTCTGATTGGAGATAGGAAATTTAACGCTCTTTCCAACGGTTACCTCAGATTTTATTTTACATAATAATTGTAGGGAGTTAGGTCCGTTTTACAGAGACGATGTCAAGAAGACAAAAAAATCTTAAAAGTGAAAAAAGTCGGATTTTTACCTAGTTGAGTAAGAAAAAAACTCGATGAGACATTCTGTGTAGCAAATTACCTATAGAATCGATTCTGAGTTTGTTACATATTTACACTAGATACCCTGTATGTGTAGGTTTTCAACTTTAGCTTATAAATTGGAACAAATGTTCTCAATTTTCCAAGCAGATTCCAAATTTTCGACTGATTTTGCCATCTTCCATATTACTCCGTTTGTCATTTTTACCGATTACCTCGATCACTCAATTGCTCCATTGCTGCAATTAGGTAATTGTGTGTTTGTCAAAATCGTGAATAAATTCAGTTCAATTTAGGATTTAATATTGGCTAAAACTCAGCGAAATCCTGAAACTAACCTGTTTTGGAAGGTAGGTAGTGAAAGTTTTGGAAATTAACAGTTTTTCATGTCACCTGAAAAATGAGGACTTGTGGATCAAGCTGTAACAAAACTTGAGTGACGAAATATTTATTTATTTGCCATTGGGAAGATTATTTGCCATTTAAGTACCTCTTGTAAAATCAAACTGCTGAATTGTGTGGGACTATACACAAGCTTGTAACAACTGTGTGGAAATCAACAGTTGATATCCATCAACAACTGCCATCTTCCGCTTTTTCCAAGGTTACCAGCAATATTTAGACGCTCGATCGTTGTAAAAATGTATTAGATGCTATAATAAACTAGAGGGAGTGAAAATACCGATTTCGAAAGAAGTAACATTTGCCAGCTTTCTACGGAATATTTTTTTCTTCCTATTTTTCTTGCCTAATATTCCTTCTACCTACCTCTGTTATCGTAGAAACAATAAGCCCCCCCCCCCCATCCGCGCCTGACTAAAAGTCAAATCCGTTCTGATAGCTTAGCCGAACGAACCTATTGTGCTGAAGCTCTGTTGACCAATGAGATAACCAACAGTTTATAGTTACTATAACACATGAGAACATGCTTACTGGACACGAAGTAGAAGATGATAGTATTAATTATTATGTAGCGCTACTTGATTGCCTGACACAACTAGCCATACCTTACTGAACTACAAAACGAATTTGTATCAGATTCGTATCATAGGCCAACCAGGTTTCTACGTTCACAGCAAGCTATACAGAGTCAAATAGCTGAGGAAGAAGAGTGTGGAGGTGTGTAGTGATGAATCTTATCTATATGCACATTAATCCTCTCAACGAAAATACCTTATAGACCCTGCACAAGAGTCTCATCTGGCGAGAGAAGCATCTAGGGTCAATTATGATGTCATTGAATCACGCTGTTGTGGAAGAGGATGTAGATAGTTTCCAAGAGATCAGGGAACTACAGAGGTGTCAATGTATTGATACCAAGTCATCTTCACAATTTTGAAGTCCGGGAGATTGTTTTCTGGGACCTTGGCTCCCTACTGAGATAAACTCATATGATTGATGTTAGGGATAATTCACTGATACATCCGGTCCATAATTACTCCACAGTAGGTAGTTAGAGGAAGTTTCTGTAGCTAGTGCAACAATAACCGGTTACAGAATAGAATTGTAATTGATTTTGCATTGTGAGGCTCTTCAACATTGCCAGAGCATATTGGTTACGATAGTTTGAGACTAATTGAAAATCAAAATTGAGTACTCACTGATTTGTCTACAACATCTCAACTTGACCCGCTTCTTAACTATCCTCCTTAACAATCTAGAGATACCTGTGGATAATACATTACATATCCATTTGCCACTATACCATCTTCAGAAGATTCTAAGCCTGCCTTGAGCCTCTCCAGGCATCTTCAGCCTCTGTTCAGAGCCAGGATGAAAATGAATACTTTTCTAATTTACAAATCGGTTTATTTGTTATATACGGTGGGTGTACCATATTGAGTGGGCTGTGATTCAAGTCCTGGAGGCAGTGCCTCCCCTCCTTGGAGCTAGTGATAGGATATCAGATAAGACCTCATTGTTAACTGTACCTTCGCTAAATACACATGTGATCCAGCATACTCATTATCGTCTTTCATCCGAAGTCATCCCTCATATAGAAAACATTACAGTGGCGACGAGGCTGTGTACAAGTGGTTAGGAGTATTATTTACACGAATTTATCAATTTGAAGTCGTTCGCGAGTTTAGTGGTTCCTGAACGTGGTGCATCAGCATGTCGACATCAGCTGGCTCGGCACCTTCCCATGTGGGATATATAGGCACCTTGCACACATTTGCACCAAGTGTAAATAAATGGGCCATTGCAAAACCTCGGATGAACAGTTTTTTCGTCAGTAACGCGATGCGGGACGATACGCTGAAGGCGTCGCTGTTCATTAACTCGCTAGATGAAGAAGGCTACCAGCTACTTGCAAACCTATCCGTGCCAAAAACGCCGGAGGACAAAACGTTCAACGAGCTCATCAGTCTATTCGATAAACACTTTCTGCCTCAAGAATCGGTGTTTTCGTGCCGTTATAAATTCGTCAACGCCGCTAAAGAGCAGAATGAGACCTTGAACGAGTGGCTAGCACGACTTCGCTCACTAGCAGCCACATGTATGTACTCCGATTTGGATGACCGGGTACTCGACCAATTCGTTTTTGGATTGCCCAAGGGGCCCGTCAGAGATCGGCTCTTTGAAGAGGATCGTGTTCAGTTGAAATTGGAAAAGGCGTTAAAACTCGCGACTTCGCGAGAGGCGGCACTTCACCAATACGATCTCTCGAACGCCGCGACGGTCAAAACGGAACCGGTCTACCGAACAGTGAATTTCAACAAATTCAAGAAGGGGACGAGTGATGGAAGGAACGTAACGAAACAGCAACAGAAGACCAAGGGCTCAATTCAGCCGTGTTCGATCTGTGGGAACCGTCACAGAGCTGTCTGTTTCTTCAAGGATGCTCGCTGCGAAAATTGTAGTAAGAATCATCTCACGAAGGTATGCAAAAATAATTTGAAGAGCAATCAAAAATTTCCTAGTCAAAAATCAACAGATACTCAACGTAAATCTGATAATCGATTGCGTAATCATTTTGTAACTGAAAATGTTGAAATGCCTCTCTATCATATTAATGGGAATAACCCCAGTAAGCCTTTTGTAACGGAGATAATACTTGATGGTGTCAGAATTGTTTTTGAAATTGATACAGGGTGTGCGCCGTCAATCCTTCCTTTTTCATGCTATAAGCAGTATTTTACTCATTGCCAAATTGAACCCACCACAAATACGTTTCTATCATATTTTAATTCAAAAGCTAAAGCCTTGGGTGTCATTTGTGTTAATGTGATGTTTAATGATAAGAATCAAGGTCAAATGTCTCTGTATGTGGTAGAGACCAAGGGTCCACCGTTGTTAGGACGTGTATGGTTTGAAAAATTGGGGTTCAAATTGACGTTAGGCAAGGATGTCCTTGAGCCACGGCATGAGGTGTATTTTGCAGAAATGAAAAACAATGAATTATTGGCAAAACTAAAAAAGAAATTTTCAGGGGTGTTTTCGTCGAAATTAGGGGTATTCAACAAAGGTAAGATACACTTGACCCTAAAAGAGGGAGCTAAGCCGAAATTTTTCCGGCCTCGGCCAATTCCTTTTGCTTTGAAAGGTTTAGTAGAAAAGGAATTATTACGCTTGATAGACGAGGGAATTTTGGAAAAAGTGGATTACAGCGAGTGGGGGACTCCAATCGTTCCAATTTTAAAAAATGGGGGAACCGCCGTTCGTGTTTGTGGCGATTTTAAGGTTACCCTGAACCCGTGGCTAGAAATAGATCAACACCCGTTGCCGACTGCCGAACACCTATTCCAAACTGTGCAAGGGTGTACTGTTTTCGGTAAACTTGATCTTTCGAGCGCATACCAGCAACTAGAACTGGATGAGCAATCGCAGGAGATGACGACTCTTAGTACGCACATAGGGTTGTTAAAAAATAAAAGGTTACCTTTTGGAGTCGCACCAGCTCCTGCTAAATTTCAGAAAAAAGCTGAAGCACTGATTGAGGGAATTGAAAATACGGCTGTCCTGTTGGACGACATTCTGGTAGGGGGTAGAACATTAGCAGATCTAATGATTAAAATTGAGGAGGTACTTGCTAGGCTACAAAATTCGGGATTAACGCTATCAGAGTCCAAATGTGAAATAGGAAAAACGTCTTTAGTGTACCTTGGGTTCAGGATCGACGCAGAAGGGCTTCACACTACTGATGAGAAAGTAGCAGCGGTGCTCGATGCGCCCGAACCAAAACAGGTCAAGGATCTCCAAGCATTTTTGGGTTTTGTTGCGTTTCTCTCAAAATTTTTACCAAACTTGGCTAGTACTCTACATCCTCTTTATAGATTACTCAAAAAAGGGGTACCCTGGGATTGGGACTCGGAATGCAAACACGCATTTTTGCAAATAAAAAAAATAGTTAAAGATAATAGGTCTTTAGCGCATTACGATCCTACTTTACCTATCAGGTTAGCGGTAGACGCCTCAGGAGTAGGAATAGCCGGGGTTCTGACGCAATTGCAGAGAGGAGTGGAGCAGCCTATAGCCTTTACCAGTAGGGCACTATCGGATACCGAAAGAAGGTACCCGTCAATTCACAGGGAGGCCCTGGCAATCATCCATTCCGTAAAAAAATTTCATATATACCTATTCGGTAGAGAATGGCTACTGGTATCGGATCACAAGCCATTAGTGACCATATTTGGACCAAAAACTGGTATTCCCGCTTGTAGCGCAAATAGATTGCAAAACTGGGCTCTTTTCCTATCAAATTATACATTCAAAATTGAGTATGTATCTTCAAAGAAAAATATTGCGGACTGGCTGTCAAGGGCACCAGACGTAAATAAAAAATATGTAACTCCAGAAAGCGATTGCCTAACAATAAACTACGTTTTTGATAAAAATGTAGATCTTCCCCTGACTTACAGTGACATAGTAAAATGCACTAAAAAAGACAAAATTCTTAGGAAGGTTGTTATGTATACGAAGTGTGGGTGGCCTGAAAACGTGGATGACAACTTGAAGGCTTTCTTGAGGATAAAAGACGAAATTCATGTAGAAAAAGACGTACTTTTCTGGGGGTATCGAGTGATAATTCCTTCAGAGTTGCGTTCCAAGATTTTGACCGAGTTGCACAAGTCGCACATGGGCATTGTGAAGGTCAAGGCGATGGCGCGGTCATATGTATGGTGGCCTAAGCTTGACTCTGACATAGAACTGCTTGTTAAATCGTGTGTTGGTTGTGCTGAAGCTAAGGACAACCCACCTAAAAGTGGCCTGATTCCTTGGGAATGGCCGAGTAAGCCTTGGAAACGCCTCCACATGGACTACCTGGGCCCAATTAAAAGCTATTATATTCTGGTGGTCCTGGATAGTCACAGCAAGTGGTTGGAAGCGTTTCCCACAAAAAACATGACGTCAACTGTTATACTAACTTGAAAATTTCCCGTCAGGGTCGACATATATCGGCGCCTCGACGACTTATTGATGAAATTGAATGAAACATAAAAATACATAAAAGAATGCGATAATGAAAAAAGATGTTATAGAAATATGTTATAGAAGTGACAAAGTATTAGTATAATTATACCATGATTCATTTGATTTTTAATTTTTTGTTTGGTTTTCATTTACACATGGTTGCAATTATTTTATAATTATGAATATGTATTACTACGAAATTACTAAGAATGTGTACTACTTTAAAAAAAAAAGAAAAAACTTATTTTGTAATTATGAATATGTATTACCACAAAATGATTAAGAATGTGTGTATTGGCCAAAGAACAGGCAATGAACTTTCCTAAGGTGACATGACGATTCATGTCGCTGATTAATCTTACACGGATAGCGGCCCATCGAAGTCAGTCTTCATCTAGCTGTCAATACCGCCACCCGTCAACCCGCTTGCTAATACAAAAATAATTTCGAGTTCAAATCATTCGAGTAGAATCGGCAGTATCCGCGAGTTTAATTGCGTAAAGTGTTTTGATTCAACAAATAGTGAAAAACCGCAAACCTCCTCTATCCTACGAAAATTCCCATTTTTTCCCTTCACCCCCTCGCCATCTACAGCACTGCACACTTCGCTGTCTTCGTTCCCCGGCCGGGGGTAAGTACAACTGGCCTCGAGACTTCGGTGAGTTTTCATCCTTTTTCTACCTTTTCAACTACCTTTCCTCACGTTTCTATCATATTATGATATAAACTTATTAAGTTCCTTTCCCGCATTACGATTGACAATTACTACCCCGGTGGATCCGAGCGATTAACAACCAGCGACCTTAGTACAATTTTCTATGAGAATAATTAACAAGTAAACCCCGCTGTCGAACCGCAATTCTCATATCCACAAAACCTATCAAAAATACAGTCCACTAAGTAATTAATCTACCCATAAAAATATCATACAATGTGTATCAAGTACTTAAAAAAATAATAATAATAATAATAATAATTTTTTTGTAATTATGAATGTGTATCGCTTAACAAGAAAAAGAAAAATCCTGTAAGGGGGGGGACGTGTACCATATTGAGTGGGCTGTGATTCAAGTCCTGGAGGCAGTGCCTCCCCTCCTTGGAGCTAGTGATAGGATATCAGATAAGACCTCATTGTTAACTGTACCTTCGCTAAATACACATGTGATCCAGCATACTCATTATCGTCTTTCATCCGAAGTCATCCCTCATATAGAAAACATTACATACGGTATATATGTAAAATATAATACTATTGGTAAAAGAACTATTACTGCAGAGAGCTGGTGGGGGAGAATGTGAAAGCTGTGTGAAAAACCCACTGCATAGTAGGTACCTCTGTCTGGGCGCACTCACAAATCGTATCTAAATGAGGTCTAAATAGTTGTTGAGGGATTAACGTTAACGTTAATACTGGGTCGCTATGACTGGCGGATCCAGTTCGCTGCAAGCGAACTCAATCGTCCTTGCCAGCGACAGGTTTCTCATTCAGCGACTCTTCATGTTTGGAATGGCCCTAGTCGATACCTCCTTTGCTGTGTTACAAGTAAAGACTGAGATATTAGTCTTAACAAGTCCCTATACCCTTCCAATTGTAAGGACATTTATCATTTACTTTACCTACACCCATTAGGTATTAGATAATTTTTTGTTCACCTTATTTTTTATTTTTGGTTTCATTTTTGGTTCTTGGTGATTATAGAAAGACGTGTTATTTTCCTTCTCAGTAGGTTAGCAAATAAAATCAAGCTTGATTCTGTAGTTAAATCCCGTTTGATCTTAACTAGTTCCTGCATCATATTTACTTATAGGTGATCAATAATTCTAGGAAACAGTGGAAAGGAAGCTTCGGGAAGAAATAGAAGGTAATGTGGAGTGCAAATGGAAGTACTTGAGGCCTCATCTTAATTGGGATTTCGTCGATCAACGCCATTACCCTTGTGAGTAATAGAACAGGATCGGTATTACAGGATCAGTATATTGTTGCTTTAAAACTCAATCAGTACTTGGACCTAATGTTCCCGAGCCGATCTCTTTTCATGCAGATGAAGTGGAACGAAATACTTGACAGTATTATTTACTAGTACCAGTGTTACCCTGACATAAGAAAAGTAAGCATGAATGTAATGGGGGACTTGCATGGGTCCGAAATTCTAACCTTGGTTTTTTTCTTCCTTTTCTTTGGCGTGAAATAAAGAATTTTGGTGGTTAGAAAGATTGTTCATCTATTATGGATTGTTCATCTGTTTCATCGGTGGGTGCAATATAAATTCTAATTTGAAAGTAAAATTTCATCTGTTGCATTTACTCGATTGAATGGTACCTACATGTGAGTTTATGATTCGGAATGGATCTATTATGGATCTTTGGTAAATTGGTGGAAACCGCAATTTATTCAGTTATTCACTGAGAAAGTTAATCATTTTTCTGTACTTCTTATAGCTTTGCTAACCTTAACGCTGTGCTCTGTCTCAACTTTCGGTTTCTGAGTACTGTTCTCTTTGCTTCGAAACAATAACAAACAATGTACGAGTAGCTACCATGGAATGGGGAGGCTGGCCGGGGCTGCTGTCTGTGACTCGGCTGAGCAGGCTAACGCGCAATACATATCCGCGTGGGTTGAGCATCCTCAATCATACAGGCACTCAGCAGCTTCTAGGGACATTGGAAATATGTTTCCTAGTCTACCATCGTCCCAGGCTTTTGCCCTTCAAAAATTGAATAATTGTAATCCGTACATCATGGGACCAAAGGCAATTTTTTTCCCTTGGGAAACATCTGAAAGTGGTATTTCGTTACGATCTGTATTTCTTATAAACCCCACCTAGTGTATTATTGAACGGTATGGCAATTCTCAATCTGTGAGGATTTTACTGGATCAGGGACCGCAAATATCTATTTTGACAATACTTGAGCCAAACGAATAGGCTGGAAAATTCGTTAAAATGATCATTAAGATCATCATTATCATCATTATGATCATCAAATGATCATTAAGATCTGCAGGAGACTCTCCTGAAACTTCTGAAGTTACCTGCATCGAAATATACACCCACAGGCTCTAGCTTGAAATTATACAGGTCAACCATACCAAAAGTCTCGAAAACTGAACTAATTGCTAATTACTGAAAATGCCAGATCTAGGAGGGCCTCGAGTTCACGTCGAGCCGCTGGCCCAGCAGGAGCGCCAGCTAGTGGAAGATCTTCTCAACAGCTTTCTGGGCTTCACAGGCTACTACATTGAGCCGACATCCTTGACGGACCCCAAAGGAGAGCGAAGCTTCAATATCAGCCCCCAGGTCAGCTCTCAGCTGAAGACACTGGCTGAAAAAATCCTCCCATTGTCATCCAACTACTCGAAGATTGTAAGGTAGTAATGTTTATCTAATTCTTCTAACGTTGGGCAAGTGCAGGAATATCATTGAATGTATCAATACAGAAATCCGAATGTAATTAACCTTTTGGTACGGATAGATAATCAAGTTTCCAATACCTAGAACCTTTCTGCGTTTTTTCAGGACATCGACTGAGATAAAAAACTCACTTAACTATTTCCTTTTCTATTCAAGATTCATTCAAGACAACCACAATCTGAATGCGGGCAGAGTGAACCAAGCTTTGTCTGATTATCTCGACAGTCAAATGCAAGAATTCTGCCAAATGGTATCAGTTATAGAGGACAGGTTAGTTACCGGAAGTATAACTTTATCTACGATGTGGTCCGATCTTCAAGGATACATGACGAAACTCGAAGTCCTCCATCAGATTGTTAGGTGCGTCTGGGATACCAGAGGTGGCCTGACATTAACAGCTCTCCATGAAAATATCACTCTGACCATGGCAGATCAAAATGCCCAGCACATTTTCTGCGAAGCTGCTAAAGCAGCGAGTGTGCCTTTTTTTGAGTCGTTAGCGAAATGGATTTATACTGGAATTGTTTTCGATCCTTTCGATGAATTTATGATTATTGAAAAAACACGAAAGAGAAACCCAAACAACTGGGATAATATTTTCACTGTTGATTTTAACTACGTCCCAAGCTTTCTCCACAAGGTAGTCGAATACATACACAGGTCTGGTAAGTATCTCGATGCTATAAGAAACAGTTTATCATTTCTGGAAGTAATGCCAACTGCCGAACAAAAATTGATAACCTACGATTTCTTCGATCCATCGTATTTGGATAACATCAGGCAGGCATATGAATTTGCCAATTTTCAGTTGCTACACTTGCTGGTCATAGATAGAGACATTATCGGTCGACTAAGAACAGCCAAGGCATTCTTCAGCCTGGAGCATGGTGATTTGTTCAACAACATAATAGAAAACTGCATGGTTGAGCTGAGGAAACCAGTGTCTGAAGTGTGCCAGTCCTACCTCCCATCTCTAGTGGTTTCAGCAATCAAAGGTTCTTCCATGAAATCATTGAAATACAGCTCCGAAGTGACGGTTCATCTAGAGAAACGTTCTCTTTTGAACCAAACTCTGAATTTGGCTAATCCTCTTTCGTCAACTAGACTCCAAGACGATGAACAGTGTGGAATTGATGCTCTCATCCTGAAGACTATAAATAAATGGCCAGATTGTATCATAATGCATGAAAAGGCGGTCAAATGCTACCAAATGTTGTTCAGACATTTGTTTTACGTCAAGTGGGTTCACTTGAAAGTGTCACAAACCCATTTGATGCCGTTGACAATGAACCAGAGCATCTTGAAACACTGCACTCTGACATTCATATCCAGCTGCCTGTCTTATATGACGCAAGGGACTATTGAAAGGAATTGGGTTGAATTCCACAGCAAAGCTAGTCAAGCCAACACCGTTGAAGAGCTGAGAAGCTACCATGACGACTTCCTTTATAAAAGTCTTTCCAACTGCATGTTGACATCCGCCGATTTGTATACGAAATTCAGGAAAACTTTGGATATATGTTTGGTGTTTGCTGAGGACCAATCCGAAAACCACGCGCTGCCTTTTACAGAGGCAGTGATGGAGTTGGTATCAGCAGCAAATAAAGCTAATATGACTGGCATTGAAGGTTTCATTGCGCTGGTCCAGCCTACTTATGACTACACCTTATCATCTTCTATGTCTTCTATGTGTTCATACACAGACGATTTGACTGAAGAAATCAGCACAAATTAAATAATTACAAGATCGCCAATTTTGGTTTATTATCTTCGATAATGAACCATTGGAATCGCCCAAAGAAAAAAAAATTTTAACCCCCCCTCAAAATTTGTTGGTTTACGTTTCAAGATACGTAGATTCAGAAAATCGAATAAAAAAAAATCCGTCCGTCCGCCGTACGCCGTCCGCCGTCCGCGCCACTTTGCCCAGTTAACGTTAAGCTAAAATTACGAAATTTGGTTTCTGGGTTTGGACCAGCCCCACAATGATCCTCGAAACTTTTCATAACCCTAGGTCAAGGGGAAGGGGTTCAAAACGAATTTTGAAAATTTGAAAATCTCATATCTCGAAAAATTCATATAGAACGGTATGTTTTTTATTTCATATTTAGATAGAGTTTGTTCCGTAGAATTTTTTAAGACCATCCGCAGCTTTGTACGACCAGCCGTTCGTTCACAATGACGGCTCAAAGATTGTGGCTCACAACACGATCGTGAATCAAACTGTTGAAATACATGTCCATTTTCATACTAACAAGCTCTTTGGAACATCATATGGCTTAAGTGGTGTCGAGTTTGTTGTTCTGAGGTGCGTTTCGTGCTACGGAAATGAAGGTAATTTCGAATGTTTGTTGGTAAGTACTTCTTCTATAGAAAACTTATTACCGACGTAGTATTAAAAACCCCAGAATTATATCGTATTAATTAATCATAATTAATAATAATTATTATTAATAATAAATACGAATTATTAATACCTAACAATAAATTATAATAATTTTCACTAGGTACTTGATAAAATTGTTAATAATTAGTGATAATTGATAATAGTGATTAATCTAACATTTGGGATCCAGACATTTAGACCTAGTGATCTAGACAGAAGGGTGATCTTTACAAAGAAGATAATGAACCGTTGTATCAAGAATTTGCAGAGTTTTTTATTTGTATGCAACTGAACATACGGAGATGCTCTAATTTAGCTACTCATTGCATCAATCAGTTAGGTGTTGGGAGTGAAGGACTCACAATGTAAGTATGGGCTTATGAATGTAAGTAAGTAAGTGAAGGGCTTACAAATCATGTCATGATTTGCCTTCACGTAAGTATTGGCCTCAGTGTTGGCTCTTTTTTGCGTCACACAATTCTTTGAATGAACATCATCATGTTTGAAGGCGCCTTCAAAACTACAAATGTTATAATGTAACATAATAATATAATCTATTATATTCCCCATAAAATGAAGCGAAACTTCTCTAACTTGTATTTCGAAGGTCTCAAGGCCAAAATGTTTTTTTTTTTTTTTTTTTAAATTGAAAAGTGGTTGTAAGCGTTAGTTCTTCCACTAAACACCAAGCATAGAGTAAAAATAAAATTGATCAATGAAAAAATCGATTGTTTAAGTTTTGTAAGCGACATCGTTGTTTCACTCTAATGTCAGGTTATCAAGGCGTAAGGACCAAATCACATGGGGAGTCATGGCTGATACGACCACTGGTCCCTAAATAGATGTTTCCTTTTAAGTTTATTTGTAGATTAAAGAGTGATTGAGAAAATAAACGGAAACTTGAGAACGATGTAAAACTTTATATTATCAGAAAGATGAACAAACTTAGAACAATAACCTTACACGTTTGTAACCTGTAGATATAGTTGTCACTGCTACCTACTGTGGAAAAAGAGAACTAAAGTGACTTCCCGCTGAATCTCAAAACTTTCCCTTTTTGTTTAAATGTTACATAATATAAACAAAATTACACAATGAACAAACTTTAGTTATTTGGGTGCTACATTATTTGAAAGTCCCAACTTCTTGTTCAAAGTCACCAGTCTAGGTTTTGGAAGTGGCTTGGTCATGATGTCCGCTATCTGGTCTTCGGTGGGGATATACTTGACTTGTAGAGCTCCTTCCAACACCTTTTCTCTAATGAAGAAGTATTTTATCCTGATGTGCTTCGTCCTGTGATGGTTCTCAGGATTATGGCAAAGACGAATCGTAGCCTGGTTGTCTATTTGAAGAATAGGTACTTGCTGAAGGATGTCTGGTATGTACCAAATTTGTGTAGAAACTTGTTCTCTGTTCTGGCAGCGCAAGACAGGAATCCTGTCCAGGAATAACTGTGTTTA
Source organism: Stenodema calcarata (assembly GCA_963920205.1). Taxonomy (NCBI): domain Eukaryota; kingdom Metazoa; phylum Arthropoda; class Insecta; order Hemiptera; family Miridae; genus Stenodema; species Stenodema calcarata. The sequence continues at coordinate 1,642,575 of OY986056.1, read as the reverse complement.
ATTTTAAAGCATTTAGTACCTATTTTACCATAAAGCTGATTCATACCTGTAAAGAACATTTTGTTTATATAAATTAAAATAAGCTAATTAAACATAAAATCCCTACAATTAAAAATTAAAAAAAAGTTGCCGCCGTTTACGCCTTTTGGATTTCTACTTTTGTTTTGGACGTAAACGCCAACACCTACCACTTTTGACTTGGGTTCTTTATTGTATACAAAAATGTTTATCATAGAAGTAGTTATACATAACTACTTCTATGATAAACATTAATAATAATGATGTTAAGGGATGTCGAGGGTCGGTCGAATGACCGACCCTCGACATCCCTCAACATCATTCTTACTGACGGTCAAACTAATTCACACACACTCATTAATAATAATAATAATAATTAAATTTTAATACTATTCTTTGCAAAATAATTTTGAATTTTCTTCCCGTTCATGGCGTTTACACCTTTTACTAGACCGCATTCCACTAGACCGATAAAACATTATGATACAGTTGACAAAGTTCAGCAGTGAATTTTAATTATAATAAAAATATTAACAATGCATGAATAATTGTAAATTATTGTAAATTGAATCGCATCAAGTTAGATATTTTCAATTTTTGCCTCTCCTGAAAAATTAGGTAAATGGCACTTACGCCTTTCTGCCTGAAGACCATCGATTTGTTCACATTGTATTGATCTCTCCATAGCTGACTGGTGGTTAACTGAAAGTAGAACTCTTCGATTTCTATCAACGAACTTTGACTGTTCCATTAAAGTTAATTCTCTAATTTCTTATTTATTTCGCCCAATAACGTACCCAGGATTTCGATAAGGCTAAAAAAAAAAAAAATAAAAAAAAATAAAAAAAAAGTACGTGTGTGTGGGGGAGGGAGGGGTCCTAAACCCACCCCTTGGCTACGTTCCTGCCCCAGTCATCCTCAACCATTCCAAATCATTTTTAACCAGTCCCAGTCATTGTTAACCTTTCCAGTCCGTCCTGGACCATTTCAAGCTCACCCCAGACAATATAGAACACCCCAGCCCCAGTCATCCAGGCATCCTTGAGCAGTGCTCAACCAATCCCCAGTCATCGTTCATAATTCCTAGCCTTTCTCAAGCATTCCAGCCCCTCTTCTGCCTCACCAGGAGCGCCATAGTAATTTGAACAGTCCAAAGGCACCCATGAGCAGTGCTCGGCATGAGTTAATATTTCTGGTAAAGGTTTGGTGATCAAATCGTCGATTTTGACCCGTTTTTAATCCAAAATTTTCCGTATAGGGAAGTAAACACAGACCCCCCAAAAACAACTCCGTTGTATAAACAACCAAAAAACCTCCGCAGCCGCAAAAAGGAATGATATCCATTTTGCCCGCCAGCCACGTATATAGAATGCTCGGTGCTTCGCACCTTGCTGTTGAGTGTGCATATAGAAACCTGATCCTCCTACCTCTAACCACCACCACCACCAATGTTTTCCAGTTCCCTGTCTTCTTCCCACAACCCCCTTTTCACCCTCCTCTGTTTCCTCTGTTGCACCTGCAGGGAGCTTTTCTCTTCTTACAATGCAGTTGGCGGGAGCTTTTTGACAGATGAACAAGCCTGAATTGAAGCATTACTTCACTGTAGTTGTACCACCACTAATTACTCGTGACCACCAGTAGTATGTACTTTTATCATTCTTAGACGCCTTGCTTTTGCGATGTCAGCCAGCCTGAAAAGGCCCATTACTTTACTGTTGTACCACCACTAAGTACTCATCACCACCACTACTACATGACATGTATCATGTAATTCTCATAAGCCTTGCAAACCACCGTTCAACATTGATGTTTTCGGAAATTAGTAGAAGTTGGATTCATTCACGTATTTTTGGCTGTGGATTAGCCAAATCGATTGAGATTTAGTTCATAATCATGGACCATATATTATATATATTATATATATAGTATATATCCTAGACATCCCAACGGACATTTTAGGACCAACCGCACCAATTTCGATTAATTTTTACGGCAGTTATCATTGAAAATAAAAAAACCATCATAACTCCTTTGTTTTTCTTCTTAGGAAGCAGAATTCTATTTCAAATTGAAGAGTTTAGTAAGCAGAATAAAACTAAAAAAGAAAATCTGAAATTACTCTTTCCCCTCATTTGGGTGGGAAATGGGGGAAGGGGGACAAAACGTACAAAAGGCACTCCCGTGGATGGGAACAAACGTGTGTGTGAATTTCAGCTCGATCCGTTTTGTCTGCTGGGCTGTAGCCCCGTCAATGAACAACAACGACAACAAGAACGAGAAGAAGAACACGAAAAACGTGAAAAATAGTGGTTGTAAAACTGCTATACCCTGCCATCTGATAGTCCCGAGAGTTGAAATTTGGTTGAAGTTGGAAATTCGGTACAAGAAATCAACTCCCGAGACACCCGGGGGGGGGGGGGGTGAAAAACCCAACTTGTTTCGTCGCGTAATCAGTGTCTCAGTCGCTTCGGTTTTCAGGGCTTCGGTTTTCTTGGTGGGCGTCCCTAGATAAACTTTATGTCATTATCGATAGCGTTTTACTTTTCTTTGAACATTTTCGAATTACTGCGATGCAACATCCCTCCTTCCTTTATTTTCAAAATTATATGTTATACACTTTTCGAATTACCTATCGTTATTTCATTTTAATTATCGATTGGATTTTGTAATAGAAAGAAAATTCGATATGTTTTAAAATCCCTACATCCCTAATTAGTGAATAGTGGCCTCACAAGATGGCAACCTATTGCGATTTTTCTTCGGAAAAGGGTCTATTGAGAATGATATGGGTGTCATGTCCACCTAATTCACTCGAGCCGCAAAAACAAAAGAAAATCTCGAAGTAGTCGTCTTAGATTTCGGTCACGTCTTGAGCGGAAAATGCCTCAAGCCCCCATATGGTGCCGTCTATGGTTCAGCGGCTCACGACGAAGCTTCCACATGGAAGAGATCGGCGACCGCAATACGCCGCGACAAAAAATTCGAAAAAAGAAAGGAAAAAAAACCTGTGACAAAAAGAGCCCCTTCCCAGTGGCGAAAAAAAGGGAGTCGCTCTTCCCCGGGGATGTTGAAACAGTGTGATTGGGTGCACCAGCTTGATTGATTTCTTTTGTATCAATAAAATCGTTAGGACCACCAAACGGAGGAGGTGGTGGAAGGGGGAATCTGTTAGCGGTCCTGCCTGGGTGGAAAAAGAGATAAATATAGGATAAGAAAAGGTTAAACAAAGAAAAAAAAACGCCGTATAAAGGCCGAGGCTGTTACCGGTTTCTCTTACGTCTCTATAGGCGGCCGACTAATGCGGCCAGCTCGCTTGCCTTGTTCCACCCCTTCGCTTGGAGACGGGACTTGTGAAGAAAGTTCCAGTCTTCTATCATGAACGTATGAGCAAATTATCGGATAAAAACAGTTATTGAGCCGGCGAACGGAAAGTGTTTGTCAGTAGTGAGAGTGTTATGATAGCAATAGTCACCTGATCAAAGTTGCACGAATCTCACACAAGTCGTACGAAATACACTGAGTTTGGTTTGCGACATGATGATAAAATCAAATCAAATTTCGGTTGTATTTTACGTTTTAAAAACAAAAACTCTGCAAATTCTTGACACAACGGTTCATTATCTTCTTTGTAAAGATCACCCTTCTGTCTAGATCACTAGGTCTAAATGTCTAGATCCTAAATGTTAGATTAATTATTATTATCAATTATCAGTAATTATTAACAATGTTATCAAGTACCTAGTGTAAATTATTAAAATTTATTGTTAGGTATTAATCATTCGTATTTATTATTAATAATTATTATTATTAATTATGATTAATTAATACGATCTAATTCTGGGGTTTTTAATACTACGTCGGTAATAAGTTTTCTATAAAAGAAGTACCTACCAACAAACATTCGAAATTACCTTCATTTCCGTAGCACGAAACGCACCTCAGAACAACAAACTCGACATCACTTAAGCCATATGATGTTCAAAAGACCTTGTTAGTATGAAAATGGACCTGTATTTCAACAGTTTGAGTCACGATCGTGTTGTGAGGCACAATCTTTGAGCCGTCATTGTGAACGAACGGCTGGTCGTACAAAGCTGCGGATGGTCTTAAAAAATTCTACAGAACAAACTCTATCTAAATATGAAATAAAAAACATACCGTTCTATATGAATTTTTCGAGATATGAGATTTTCAAATTTTCAAAATTCGTTTTGAACCCCTTCCCCTTGACCTAGGGTTATGAAAAGTTTCGAGGACCATTGTGGGGTTGGTCGAAACCCATAAAAAAAATTTCGTAATTTTAACTCAACGCTAACTGGGCAAAGTGGCGCGGACGGCGTACGGCGGACGGCGTACGGCGGACGGACGGATTTTGGTTTATTATCTTCGATAATGAACCATTGGAATCGCCCAAAGAAATAAATTTTTTAACCCCCCCTCAAAATTTGTTGGTTTACGTTTCAAGATACGTAGATTCAGAAAATCGAATAAAAAAAAATCATTATCGAAGATAATAAACCAAAAATCCGTCCGTCCGCCGTACGCCGTACACCGTACGCCGTACGCCGTCCGCGCCACTTTGCCCAGTTAGCGTTGAGTTAAAATTACGAAATTTTTTTTATGGGTTTCGACCAACCCCACAATGGTCCTCGAAACTTTTCATAACCCTAGGTCAAGGGGAAGGGGTTCAAAACGAATTTTGAAATTTTGAAAATTTCATATCTCGAAAAATCATATAGAACGGTATGTTTTTTATTTCATATTTAGATAGAGTTTGTTCCGTAGAATTTTTTAAGACCATCCGCAGCTTTGTACGACCAGCCGTTCGTTCACAATGACGGCTCAAAGATTGTGCCTCACAACACGATCGTCACTCAAACTGTTGAAATACAGGTCCATTTTCATACTAACAAGCTCTTTGGAACATCATATGTCTCAAGTAATGTCGAGTTTGTTGTTCTGAGGTGCGTTTCGTGCTACGGAAATGAAGGTAATTTCGAATGTTTGTTGGTAGGTACTTCTTTTATAGAAAAATTATTACCGACGTAGTATTAAAATTCCAATGGTTCATTATCGAAGATAATAAACCAAAACCCCAGAATTATATCGTATTAATTAATCATAATTAATAATAATTATTATTAATAATAAATACAAATTATTAATACCTAACAATAAATTATAATAACTTTCACTAGGTACTTGATAAAATTATTATTAATTAGTGATAATTCATAATAATAATTAATCTAACATTTAGGATCTAGACATTTAGACCTAGTGATCTAGACGAAGGGTGATCTGTACAAAGAAGATAATGAACCGTTGTGTCAAGAATTTGCAGAGTTTTTTAAGACCATCCGCACCTTTGTGCGACCAGCCGTTCGTTCACAGTGAGCGCGCAAAGGTTTTGGGAAAACACTAAACTTTCGCGTCGAAAACGGCCGTTATGTGACCCAACCCCCAGACGCCCAGAATAAAACTACCTTTTTTCATCTTCCCGGTAAACTACAGTCTAGAAATTTTAACCGTGAGTCGGGGATAGACCACATTGCAATATTTACTCGGTTTCTCATCTGTAAAATTGTTTAAATAATACCTTTTTGTAATAATACAAATTAAATTTTGATGATGAGCTAGATACTTGAAATTTTAAATATAGGTCAGAAATGGATGACATTTCAATATTCACTCGGTTTGTATGACATGGTATGAGTATGGTATGATATATTATTGCATGTATGATTTGGTATAATACAGTATGGTAGGTATGATGGGAAAGAAATTCGTATGGTATGGTATGAGTACGGTGAGAATATGGTATGGTGCCGATTTGCAATACAGTCTGGTATAGACAGAAGGGTGATCTGCACTAAGAAGATAATAAACCGTTGTGTCAAGAATTTGCAGAGTTTTGGTTTATTATCTTCGATAATGAACCATTGGAATCGCCCAAAGAAAAAAAATTTTAACCCCCCCTCAAAATTTGTTGGTTTACGTTTCAAGATACGTAGATTCAGCAAATCGAATAAAAAAAACTCTGCAAATTCTTGACACAACGGTTCATTATCTCCTTTGTACAGATCACCCTTCTGTCTAGATCACTTGGTCTAAATGTCTAGATCCTAAATGTTAGATTAATTATTATTATCGATTTTATCAAGTACCTAGTGAAAATTATTATTATTTATTGTTAGGTATTAATCAATATTATTTATTATTAATAATAATTATTATTAATTATGATTAATTAATACGATATAATTCTGGGGTTTTGGTTTATTATCTTCGATAATGAACCATTGGAATCGCCCAAAGAAAAAAATTTTTTAACCCCCCCTCAAAATTTGTAGATACGTAGATTCAGAAAATCGAATTAAAAAAAATCCGTCCGTCCGCCGTACGCCAACAAACGTAAACCAACAAATTTTGAGGGGGGGTTAAAATTTTTTTTCTTTGGGCGATTCCAATGGTTCATTATCGAAGATAATAAACCAAAACTCTGCAAATTCTTGAATCTACGTATCTTGAAACGTAAACCAACAAATTTTGAGGGGGGGTTAAAAAAAGATAATAAACCAAAATCCGTCCGTCCGCCGTACGCCGTACGCCGTACGCCGTCCGCGCCACTTTGCCCAGTTAGCGTTGAGTTAAAATTACGAAATTTTTTTTATGGGTTTCGACCAACCCCACTATGGTCCTCGAAACTTTTCATAACCCTAGGTCAAAGGGAAGGGGTTCAAAACGAATTTTGAAATTTTGAAAATTTCATATCTCGAAAAATTCATATAGAACGGTATGTTTTTTATTTCATATTTAGATAGAGCTTGTTCCGTAGAATTTTTTAAGACCATCCGCAGCTTTGTACGACCAGCCGTTCGTTCACAATGACGGCTCAAAGATTGTGCCTCACAACACGATCGTCACTCAAACTGTTGAAATACAGGTCCATTTTCATACTAACAAGCTCTTTGGAACATCATATGGCTTAAGTGATGTCGAGGTTGTTGTTCTGAGGTGCGTTTCGTGCTACGGAAATGAAGGTAATTTCGAATGTTTGTTGGTAGGTACTTCTTTTATAGAAAAATTATTACCGACGTAGTAAACCCCAGAATTCCCCTTCAAACGATTTCTCTCCTGTGTGAGAATTAGCCCGGCTTTAGAAAATAATCGCTCGCACTAACAACAACACAACACCAAGTCAAAGATATCAACATCAGCTCCCTCTTTCCAGCATGTTGATGATCTTTTGGTTTATTATCTTCGATAATGAACCATTGGAATCGCCCAAAGAAAAAAAAATTTTAACCCCCCCTCAAAATTTGTTGGTTTACGTTTCAAGATACGTAGATTCAGAAAATCGAATAAAAAAAAAAATCCGTCCGTCCGCCGTACGCTGTCCGCCGTACGCCGTCCGCGCCACTTTGCCCAGTTAACGTTAAGCTAAAATTACGAAATTTGGTTTCTGGGTTTGGACCAGCCCCACAATGATCCTCGAAACTTTTCATAACCCTAGGTCAAGGGGAAGGGGTTCAAAACGAATTTTGAAAATTTGAAAATCTCATATCTCGAAAAATTCATATAGAACGGTATGTTTTTTATTTCATATTTAGATAGAGTTTGTTCCGTAGAATTTTTTAAGACCATCCGCAGCTTTGTACGACCAGCCGTTCGTTCACAATGACTGCTCAAAGATTGTGCCTCACAACACGATCGTGAATCAAACTGTTGAAATACAGGTCAATTTTCATACTAAGGAGCTGTTTGGAACATCATATGGTTTTAGTGATGTCGAGTTTTTTGACATTTTATGTCTTTGCTATGGCACACAAACAAAACAATCGTCACGAAAACTGTTGACGAAAAGTAACTTCCTCATTTTCCAACCCATGAAAATCGTTCACCACTCGTTGGAAAGCCCTCAATTTATCGAATATTTCCATGCCCTGCACACGACCGTGGATGTACGGAAAGCTGAGTTAAACAGAAGACAATGTAGAAGACAATGATACTACAACCGAAACAGTTGTAGTATCACAACATGTGTGTTTAATGTACCATGGTTTATTAGGGTGTATATATAGGAATGCTACGTGAAATTGTAGTTGGGTGTTAGAGGTGTTTTCGAGTTCATTTTGTTTGGAGGGTTGTAGGAAGGGTCCTACAACCCTCCAACTCCTACAACCCTCCAAACAGACAAAGGTTTTTCAACCAAACGAGAAAATGAACAATACAGAGAGTTCATTTTGAAAGTAAACCTTAATTCACAGGATAACCGAAACAGTTGTAGTATCACAACATGTGTGTTTAATGTACCATGGTTTATTAGGGTGTATATTAGGGTAATGAGGGAGGAAATGGGGGGGGTGATGGTTTGTTGGTAGGTACTTCTTTTATAGAAAAATTATTACCGACGTAGTAAACCCCAGAATTATATCGTATTATTACCGACGTAGTAAAACCCCATAATTAATAATTATTATTACTAATAATAAATACAACTTATTAATACCTAACAATAATTTATAATAATTTTCACTAGGTAGGTACTTGATAAAATTATTAGAATTAGTGATAATTCATAATAATAATTTACCCAACATTTAGGATCTAAACATTTAGACCTAGAGATCTAGACAGAAGGGTGATCTGTACAAAGAAGATAATGAACCGTTGTGTCAAGAATTTGCAGAGTTTTTCAACTTTGGATCCTGGTTGTAGAGAAAACATCGATGCATCGTGGCCTAACAATCGATCATCGGAAAAAAAATCGGAGCTTCACAATCGATTGTGAAAAATCGATGATCGGTGTTGAAAAATCGATTTTTTATTTAAAAAAATATCGATTATCGATTCCCATCCCTAATTAGTAAGTTATAGATCGAATTTATGTTGAATCATAATATGATTCAACATAAATTCGATCTATAACTTATTATGTTAGGTAAGAGCCAAGTCTGAATACGGCAGTGTCGTAGGCAGAAAGAAAATATCCGCAGTGAGTGACATGTTAGCTATGCGCTCTGTATAAATAAGAAAGAGCCCAAGTGAGCTTCCTTGAATCATGACATGATACATTGTATTCTGTATCCCCCATTACAAAATTCTGTGATCGCTAAAATAAGTAACAGGCAAACTACTCCAGACTCGGCTTAATTCCCCACCCCTATCTCTTCTAAGCGCCTGAGGAGTAAGACCCTATCAATTGAATCGAAAGCCTTCTTCAAATCAAGAAGTACAAGTGACAACTTTAATTGAAAAAGCTCATTCATGAAGGTAGGGAACGATGGCGAATGGATAACTTCCACGAACTCCAGGAAACTTGTTACCTTCCACGAACTCCAGGAAACTTGTAAGCCCGGTACGCACTTGTACATCCGTCCGCTCCGCTCCTCAGCTCCGCTCCCCTGGCAGGCTCGGGCGGCAAAACTTCAAAGGAAATATGTTCGGAGGAGCGGAGCGGACTCCGATCGGTCCGTTGGCGGTTTTTCCTCCCGCATCAAAGAAATGTTCGGAGGGAGTGATGCTTAGTGTGGAGGGAGCGAGCTTCGGAGCGCTGTGATGTTCGATGAAATGTTCGGAACGGAGGAGCGGAGCGGAGGAGCGGAGCGGAGGAGCGGAGCGGACGGATGTACAAGTGCGTACCGGGCTTTATACAAACAATTAGCACCTAGAGCATAATTCAAAGCCAAAAACATTGGCATTGAAAAATTCTGAAGAGTATAAAAACTGGCGGCTCAACAGTAGTAAGTATTTAATTTGTACTACTTCAATGAATGAATCCTAAATTCTACGGTTGTTTTGAAACTAATTCTTCCCATAAATATTAATAGGGTATTTTCTGGATACATTGAACAATCTAAGTAAAACATAAATTCCAGCCTTGAATGGTCTTTCACTCCGAAGGCAGGACCGAAGTGTCCAGGGGAGTGTAGGTGCATTGAATGGATAATCAGCTCACACCAGGATCAGGTTGAAAGGAGAGTGTATCGATCTACCTATACCTACCTACCTATCCTCCAGTGGAAGGAAACAATAATTCAAAGCTTCATCGTGGGACGCGTACACTCGCTGGCGCACACCCCTCTTTATCTTACATATCCCTTAAAACAGATAATCACTCTAATGGTATGTAATCACTTTAAATAGATTGGCTGGGATCCTTCGAGGGTCGAGTCACGACTAAATGTCTTTATATTATGTGAAAACCTTCTCGGATTCTTCTTCGAGCCTTAGCCGTGAGCCCCAACTCGTTTTCTATGGTCTTCTATAAATACGAGTAATACACTCTACGATGCATTCCTTACGTTGTGTGCTGGTTGAACATCTGGTCTAGTGCTTGAATTAAGTAACTCTTGTTTCGGGCAGATCGACCAGTATGAGGTCGTGGCTATATTGAAATTAAGATATTTACAACATGAATTACGTGGGTAACATACGTTAAAATAATTCGGTATCCAATTAATGTATCTTTGTTGTTTGATTTGAACAGGAACAGTCTTCCAATGGATTCCCGACTAACATACCTTATCGTTTTGTTTAGAAAGAGTATAACAGATCAGGAAATCTCAATACGGCAAAAATTGAAGCCTCTTGGGGCTTGAGAATGGATTGAATAATTATTGAAGATCAAGAGAATCTCGAGTCAAACCAAAACCAATTGTGAGGTTTTGTAAATACGGAAATCTTGAGTTCTTAGTTGAGATGTCTCGTTGGTAACAGCAGAAGATGGTTCGGAGGTCGTTTATTGAGCTATCAAAAACTAGCATATCCCGCGAAGGTGACGCCTCAATTACAAGCTCAAGGTGCAGAACGAGCAGGGAAGGTGTCGCTTGTAACGACCAATTTAGCCGCTGCAGGAGCCCCGGTCGTGCTGGCTGCCATCCTGTTAGGGATCGGCAGGCGAGAATGGTTAGTGTTGGATTGGAGTCGAAGTCCCCCTTGAAGTCACAGGAGAGTTGAACTGATAAGGAAAACCCCTCCTAGAACCCTTAGGCGGAGACTTGTCCACCGGGAGACAACCTAACTAGGACGTGGTAATGAGCACTAACTCGGCCTCTCCCGTTTCTCTCCATCAGATCCCGTGATTTGGTCGTTTCGCCTGTAAAGTTGCAGCTCCCGGCCACGAGCTCCGCCCTCGAGATCCACCCTAGATAATGAATGATTATGTTTCTAATCCTAACGAACCACACCAAGTTCTCTCATGACTATTCCAAGCCAGATGTACCATCAAGCATCTATAACTAACGATGATTTTTATATCAGCTGACTCAGACGATCCCGTTGGCAATACTTGATGAATCCTTGGTGCTATGCGCGAAATTCATTTGGTGGGTAGAAATGCGAGTAGAATTTATGCCAGGTGATTGAGGAATATTGGACCTAGTGAGAAATGTTGAATCTAGATCTGTTTTTGAAGGCATTGAATTCATGAGTCTGGGCCAATCAAGCTTATCATACGCCTTTCATTTTAAATGAGTATTTTTAAAACCCCCAAATAAATTACCAAATCTAAACTCACATTTCGAATATACGGCTCATGAGGATACATTGCCTATAAAATGTTCTCATGATCAAAATTTCAATTATTTTCTTACCTTCCAGATATTCGTTCTAAAAGTCAATCGTGTAAGCAAGAGGAGGAAAATGTAGGAGCTCGAAGACAATGTAGTAGCACGAGCTCGGAGTTGCGCCCATTACCAGCTGTCCCCGAACACGCCTCAGGTTTCAGATCGTCAGTCAGTCACGCTTTTATCTGTCAAACGAATCGAACGCCGCACTGTTTCAAGTTGGAAAAACGAGATGGGGAAAAGAAAATGCGGAGAAAAACCTCAGGTAACAGGAAATCGGCGTTTCAAAGAATGGAAAACGGGGTTCCAACCCTTTTCTCGGCAGGAAGCGATTTCCCTAAACGTGCCAGTCGCACTTGATGGGCGAGGATGCGACAGGAGGAGGAGGCCATGAATAATTTGGAATTCGATGATGGGCGCGTAGAACTGTCACAGAGGAAGGAAAGGGAAATAGGTTTTTTCAAGGAGGATTCTGCAAGTCAGGAGAAATTCACCGAAAACCTTGGTTCTGACCTGACTGACAGGCAGTGAACATCCACTTATGTAACGGTATTCCGACAACCGAACATGCATTTTAACTTGATAATCCAAATTGGACCATAAAGTTAGCCACTTAGAAAAGAATAAATTTCCTCGCCTATCTTTCAAACCCCACGTTGTGTTCCTATGTACGTACAAGCTCCGTATGGAGTACTACTTTATGCTCTTCATCATTTTATGACTTTATGTTTCTAATTTCAATAACGCTCCAATGATCGATGATTTCAATCCCTGGTATGACCTATTCGCCAACCCATATTACACTACAAAGCTCTCTAAGTCTTCTAGCAGTATTGAAGTCTTTGTAATTATTTTGGAGCCAGATATTTTAGTTGTCTAGTGCCCTTGAACGGTTCTTTTCTATCCTTTCCCCAGTCTTACACGTTCCATTCTGGACAAAGAATGATGCGCTCATGGGGTACGAGATTAGATTTCACAATACGTGACATAAATTCACTTTAAAGTGCTAAACACCGAAAAAGTCGAGATGGATTGTTGAGCGATGATGAGCAACTTGAGTGAGAAGGAAATCAATTTCCATTCCTTCTGCATGGTTTGTCGTAAAACCTCGGGGTTCATGATACAGCTATTAGGGAAATGGTTTTTTGAACCTCACGACTTAATCGTCACTCACATGATTTCCCAGACTGTTGACCTGACCGTTGTCCTACAATATTTTCCCATTAATAACTAGGATGATCTTGTGGTTGTATATATCTGTAGAAAGATGGCAAAGAGTGATATGTCACTTTTTTTCGAATGTGCCATATCAGTGACAATTTGGACAAACACACTTTTACATTCTTTACACATTATTACACTTTTAAATTGCTTTTTTACTACCCATTATTATTTTTATTATTAAATAATCAAATTTTGAATCAAAATCAAATTTTGATTTCGCCTACTACCCATCCAAAAAATTACAAATTTCAAAAATAGTGAACGGAAGTAATTTGGAAGATGGCAAAATCACATATGTCAGGAATCTGCTTGGAAAATCGATAAAATTTGTTTCAATTTATAAGCTAAAATTGGAACAAATTTTCTCGATTTTCCAAGCAGATTCCTGACATATTATGTCAACTGCAGCTAGTTACTGAACTTAACTAATGAAGAAAAAATAATATTGAAGCATTTTTTGATTTTTGAGGGCTGGCAGAACTTTGAAATTGTTTTCCTGAAAAATTAAGAAAATGTGACATATCTTTGCTATCTTTCTACAGATATAAACTTTTTTTTCTTATCTTACATTCGTTTCATCCCACACATCGGTCGAAAATAGTGGAGGTAGGTGTAAATGGGTGAACGGATTTGTGCCAAAAGTTTCGTGTTTAATTCGTTGAACAATGAAGCATCCTAAAACTCTCTACGATCAACGTCTCTAGCATAAATCATTTCCAGAGTCAGACGTCATCGACCGACTATATTCAAACAGACCTTGAACGACCAAGATGGAATTACCTCCTCGTGTTTGTGCCAAAATCCATATTCCAAGACGGGGAACGAATAAGGATTTCATTGAGAAGAACAGGTGTCTAGAGCGGCGACAAGCTATTATCGCCCGACTAAAAATTCTGGCAAAGGAAAGAAGAACGAAAAAAGATATTCAGAGCACAAAAAAAAATTAAAAAAATTGAGTGAGCCGCTGTGCAAGGCCATGGAACTGTTGATGAGGTGCTATTACTCAAAAGCTGTCTGGCGATTTGTCAGGGAAAACGGGTGGATTCCAAGAATTATGAAGGAGAGATGGTGGGGACAGGCGGATGCAACCGAAAGGGCAGACCGGACTTGTTAAGTGGACCGCTGGGTAGAAGATTTGGAGATATTATTGGACAAGGAAGATCCCCTGGAGACATCGGCAACCGACAAAATCCAAGTCTAACAATCAGTAGGTACTCAATTACTGCAAATAATTTGGGCGTAGTACAGAGCAGAACAAGTCTACCGGCCTAGGCCTGTCTGTATGTTTTATTATCTTCTTTGATCCAGTCAGTACTCACCGTCCATTGCAACGCAAATTCAAGGTAGTTTGCTCGGTCCGATTAACGTTCGGCAATTCAAAGCAACATTTCACGATGGTCTCCATTCAAATGCTGCACCTAATTCCTTTTTATTCGAACGAAACTCTCATAGTCTTCTCGTCTTGAGCAGGAGGTACTTGACAATTAGGAGGCGGTGGCGTGATGAGACTCCCAATAGGTACATGGCGCTCTTGCTGCAGTTGGTTAGAACTCTATTAGTGGTGTGGAAGCTGAGTTTGTGGGTACGTTTCTTTGCTTTGGGTACATTTTCCATTTACCCTTTCTGTTTATGGAAACTCGGCCGGATGTCGAACAGTGAGGGCTATAACCTGGTATAGTTGGGGTCTCCTCTACCCGCTTCGATGATTATTTTTCACGGGATTGTCACACTGGATTTCCACATTGACATTTCGAGTCCATTCCGATTGCATCAATAAAGTTCAACTGTACATAACACAGACCATTGAGAAAATGAAACTCTCCACAGGATATTCAGCTTGTCCATTTTCACAACCCAATCAACCAACAAAAACACGACTTCATATTTCATGTATTCGTCGCATCGACAACGAGGGGAAGGACTAAGAGATTCCAGGGTCGAAGGGGAACGTTGGCTTACGGACACCACCAGGAATAGCCCTCGGTTATAAGTAGTCCAAAATCCTCCTGTCTTGGAAGCGTTATTTCCGTCGTGAAAGACCCTTTGATGTGTCGCACATTGTTACTGTAGAGCACAAATATAGCTACATACATTCTTTGGTAGGTTTAGGGCTCAACCGTTTAAACTGCACTTGTCAAACGCTTTGCGATTCGCCGGGAAAACGGTTGGAACTGTTATACAGCCGAGTTCTGTTGTGGTCACGTCGATTGATTGGGCATGACGAATAAATACGTCTTTCTTGGACCCTAAAATCAGCCTCCCAATCTCTAATAATAAGATTTATTATCGTTCACCATTTCTTCTGGATTAGGTACTAATGTTTATGTCAAACGACCTGGGGGGATTTTGATGAGTTTTTTATTTGGTAATTTACATGGGATTTAACATGATAATGTCTAGCATTCCTATTTCTTCGTCTAATTGGCCATCTCTAGCTGTGGGCGAAATTCAATCCCGAATCGATAATATCATAGTCATATTATGACTATCCGTTCCGAAAATACGGAGTTTTTTCCGCTTTTTTGTCGTTTTGCCCCACTGTGCGCCCGGGTAATCCGGCTAGTAATAATTACTGCAATCCGGCTAGTAATAAATTTTATTAATCATTAATAAAAATTTTTGACAACTAACAATAATTAGGTATTAATCATTAACATTAATTGATGATAATTTAAATTAGGTACTTGATAATAATTTAAATTACTTGATAATAATTTAACTACTTGATAATGATTATTAATAATTAATGATAATTCATAATACGAGTAGTAACTCTATCATTTGGTGATCAAGACGGAAGGGTGGTCTGTACGATGAAGAATAAACCGTTGTCAAGAATTAGCAGAGTTTTGCTGACTCTGACTTGAACGCACATCAAATTTCGTATAGTACTCATGGATGTCACATTCACCACGCTTGGAGTTGATACTGTTTATGTTTTTCAGGCGACTCTACGGGGTGATTTAGCGATTTGACGTAACGATTGATAGGTGGAATCAACGTTACAGGTGATACATGGAATACGGACAGACTGGTAATAGCATATCAATGAAATATGAAGGTATCTGTTAGTGATCAAAAACTGTTCTTATACGAACAAGAGGTTGCTAGTGTCATACTGATTTCTATTCCATGTGTCTA
This sequence comes from Stenodema calcarata, assembly GCA_963920205.1. Taxonomy (NCBI): domain Eukaryota; kingdom Metazoa; phylum Arthropoda; class Insecta; order Hemiptera; family Miridae; genus Stenodema; species Stenodema calcarata. The sequence goes on along the minus strand of OY986056.1, from coordinate 1,626,622 downwards.
TGTTCTTATCTAGTTTTCTGATCTAATTCACTGGAGTTCATAGGCCAGTGATCGGTCCGCTAGGGAACCCTCCTTCACGAAACAAGGCCAGTGAGCAAGCCTGAATTCTGCTGAATCTAAACTGAAGTTGTATTAAATAATAAGTAGGTATCAATAATAAATTTTATTATTGTTACTTCCAATTTGGTTTAATTGTTCTCTCAAATTGTATCAGTGTTTGTTGCACTAATTTTCATGGCTGATCTCGTGCCTGAAATTGCTTTGCATATTTAAGCAGCTCGTGCAATATTATTGCAACTCATTTAAGTCTACGAGCCGAATAATTGGTGCTGAACTTTTCGTTAATGAGTCATCAAACAACCCCATACATTGATTCAAATTGGTGAAACAAATTTATTCTTAGAGGCTTATTCTTAAGGCTCGGGAACAGGGCCCGTAGCTGAAAGTGTTGAAGGTATGGAACTCCTAGCAGGTCGGGTTGACAACTTTCTTGTTCACTACCACGGACGTCACGCCATCCGGTTCAGTTAGGAGGACAAAATGATAACAGGGTCGGACTGCATAAAAATAATAATGATATTATGAGGGAATGAGCGTGTTGTGGGTAAGGTGGAGGAGGCGGGTACCAATGCCTTAATGATGGAGTATGTTAGAGAGGGAACCCCCAGACCGCTGGACAGGTGAAGGTGGCCTGAGAACCGCCTAGTTATCAAAGTGTTGCCCCGGTAATCATCATCTTCCAGGGTGGGTTTTGTTGCGCAGTCGTGGTTGTTAAAATACCCACCGGTCGGTACGGAGCCCCGTAGGGCAAGGATTTTAGTCCTGAAGGAAGGAGGAGGAGGTCTATCGAGTTTGAAGATTGAGTCATTTGTGTGGAGCACGACCCCTGAGCCTTCAGGAGAGGGGCGGAGGAATGCAGGGGCCGCCTTCACCTCCCAGGTTCCCACACCATCACTACTCTGTGTGTTGGTAACATCATCATCATTCCTTCTGTATGTTTTCTCCTCTCAACCCCATCTGTACACTGTTTGACGCTCTGGTCAGCTCCGGTCGTTTACTTGGTCAATTAGAACGGATATCTCTCATCACCTCTAAGTACTTTTCATCCTAATCTTATGATGTCCCATCTCTTTAGAAATATGTTGATGCAATATTTAAATCCTGCTGTACCGATTAAAATAATTATTGATGAACATGGTAGAGGGCGGAGATTAGTTGCGAATAATTCGTCAATGATGTTAAAACCCTGACCTACATGGAAATGAATCTTAACACTAAGCCAAGATTTAAATAAAATGAACTGCTCACAGAATCATTTGCAGAACTTGCAGCCTTTGTTGAAACGACGCTTGTTCGCCGGCTTTCCCCTCAAATCCTCTACATACCCCTAATCTGAGAGTTGATCGTCAATTAACCATCTGTTAGGTTTTATCCCCTCAATCTCGTGCGGTCGAAAGGGCTGTACTAAATATAGGTAATTTACTATACTACATCGCTCATCGCAGTTCTAATAAATACTGTACAATTCGATTGGATCCTTTGTTGTTCAAAGGCACACTTTCAACTTTCGTGTGAAATTGTTGGCATCTATGTCTTAGAATGAACCTTTTTACTTTAGTGTAGGCATCATTAGGAAATTTGAAGTGATCATCAATTCCTATTTCCACTGTCGTTTTGTTCATTTTATTTCGTTGAGGTTGAAAATTGGATAAAAGGATATTGTTGTCAGCGACGGGCAATTTGGTTGTAGTGCCGTATTGAATGGCGGAGGGGGCTCGCTCGCCTCACAGTCGGGAAAAGGAGTTATAAAAGAGTGCTCTATCTCCCGACCATTAGCGTTGCTACAAGTTAATATAAATAAAGATGGCCGACACCAACACAGAAATGGTTTCAAGTCATTAGCTTCCCTATGGGCTTCCCGGCTCCTATCTCTTCTATACCGAATTCACCGTCTTCGGCCGTTTTAATTCTTTCTTCCACTCTTCTCGGGTGCCTAACTCCGTTCAACACAGTTAGTATTGGTCACACTGTGGGCAGAGACTCGATTCTACAACCCAAACAAGGTAGATAAATAAAACGTCTGCCAAGTGTTCGGGAAGTTCGGGAAGTAACGTAGCAGAGTAAAGCTCTCTTACGATCCACATTTTTTTGTATCACGCAAATTTGTACCGTCTGCAAACGTTTCATATGACTTTTGGTCCTTTCCTAGTTACAGAATTGTGGAAATTCTCGTGGAATGAATACTTTTGGCAGATTGAAAGTCTAGAAGGAAAGGTGCAAATTTCTACTTGACTTTGAGTATGATACACGATAGAGGCCGACAGTATACAGTGATTACAACTAACCCCGACACTCTGCCCCTACATTCAACATAGTAACTACAAATAAAACTAGACCCTGATTCATCTCGAAGGATTCGGTGCCGCGCTTCTAACAACTGGTCTAAAAATGAACTCAATGTAACCTCCGGCCGGCCATGAAGATTAATAACTAACGGTTCGGCCTAATTAAATAATTTTTTTTAAACTGCGATAGGGGCTTACGAGACCTCATTTGAGATGGATTAGATGACGTCGTAAATTATAACGGAACTGTTAGCGGTCACTGAGATTTCTAGGTTGATCGCTCAGCCAATTTATACTCCCGGTCTATTGGCACGATGATTTATTTTATTATAGTAATAATTATGCCGTACGATAAGCAGTATAATGTGGCTAGCTGCCCAAATGTTTATATCTGCAGCGAATAATTTACTGACATGTTTATGTGACGTGTTCTTCATCTAAATTTTAATAGTTAAACTAATTCTTTGAGTAACCCAGATTTTCTTTTATAATTAGGAGCAGTGTGCTATAGTACCTGACTATGATAACCCAACAAAGTAGGTACCTCTTACGTCACTGATAAGATGTTTTGAGTTCCCTTTATAACTGACATACAAGCGTGATTGCTCTGTTTAAAATCGCCAACTCTTGTGGTGCTAGAATAACTACATAGGTACAACTTTTTCCGATCCCTGTACTGAACGGGTACTTTATTAGAGTGGGTGATTTTTTTCATTTAGTCTAGGTAGTAGGATGGATGCAGCGGGTACGTAGACTGGTACAGATAAGGGACGAAAAACTCCTCTCTCAGAACCGGTGTAGACCAGCTGTGTGGGTAGACCAGCTACCGTCTACAAGTAGATCATTCTCAGCAGTACAGAAACCCCTCAGTAAGCTCATCTATCAAAATTAGGTAGCTCGCTATGTTGCCTACCAAGCGTTCCTCCCAGGAGTGTATTCGAGCCAGTGTTGCCATAACGGTGGCCCTCTTGTCCGGGTGGATTTGTCGAAAAAACCGGTAGATTCCGGTATATTGAGCTAGGAAACCCGGTAGATTTCCCGATGTTTTTTAATTTAAAAGGTATTCTTGACCACACCCATTAATTTTCTCGATGAATTCACTTAAAACATAAGGACCTGAGCTGCACAAAAGCTTAGTTTTCAACGATTTCGTGATTGCTCTATTAAAAAATAAGAGAGAGAAAAAGGTACTTACTCGTAAGTTTTTAAGAACAGCCTTGGCTGGACTCGAAATTATTGGTCAGTTTTGAAGGTACCTACAGTAATTGGGTAAAGGGTAAATTATACACACCAATAACCAACAGAACATGCTTTATAAAATATAATCAAGTAAAAATCAAATTACATTTATGTATCTTCCATCACATGTTAACGCCAAGGCTCTGAGAATCACAGCTTTCCAAGTAAACCTTACGAACCTAGGAATTACAGCGTAAATTCCTTTCATAATCAAGGTCAGTAGGTAGCATTGTTGCAATAAATTGTGCTCATAGGTCTGTGCTTTAAAACTATGCATAATGCACTACATTCTAAACCTTGAGAATAAGCATTTTCATAGGAACAAATCACAAGAACCGGTTTTGGTCAGTACGTACTACAAATTACAGCCTTTCATCATGAATTTCACTAAGAGTTGACACATTTGTAGTAGATCGCATCATAGGTCTAAGAGTAATCATAATAATCGAAGTGTGTGTGATTTTTTTTGACCGTCAGTAAGAATGATGTTGAGGGATGTCGAGGGTCGACCCTCGACATCCCTCAACATCAATAATCAAAGTGTTTTCTAAAATTTAAATCAGTTGGCTCGTTTCTGAGAGTTTAACGGAACTTAGCTTAGGACGTAAGATACCTTCATTCGAATACCACGTATCAGAATTTATTCTACTTTTCAGGAGCCCTCTCCTGTCCCTAATAATACATTATAATAAAAGCTTTAAAAAAAAGCACCATTCGATTGGGCGTTTATTCTACTTTCAGGAGCCATCACCCCGTCCCTAATACATTATATTAAAAAAAGAAAATACTGTAGGGGCCATTAAAAACAGAATTTGGCCGAAATTGATGATACGTGGTATTAGAATGAGGGTATCATAATATACCTCATTCAATGAGGGTATTAGAATGAGGTATATTATGTCCATTGCAATGGAGAATACTGTGGTTCGCTACCACAGTGCTACGTGAGATTGTTGTGCAGGTAGCATTAAAGAATGCAGTAGAAGAGTTTGAGTAACACAGAATATATTTGTTAACATTAACGAAATCGGCAAGAGATACTTCATAAAAAAAGGATGAACTGAAAGTGTGTGTGTTGGTGGCTATTATTTAATGATGGGTGGTGGTTTCTATTGCTGGCACGACGAGTGAAGATGTCGGCCATCTCCAACACTCCCCCTCACGAGGAGATTCGTTGCAGTCCCATTTTTTTTCGTAGAGTGGCAAACTGAGGTCCTGGTAGAGGCTTCGTTAGTAGGTCGGCTTCCATTTCTTCAGTTCTGCGGTAGAGGACTTCTATTTCACCATCCAACACTTTTTCACGAATGAAGTGAGCTTTGATGTCAATGTGTTTGGATTTTCCAGATACAATGGGGTTTTCGCAAAGGCTTTTGGCGGCTTGATTGTCATTGTATATGGTAACTTTGTTTTGAGTGACACCTAAGCTGTTTGCCAGTCTTTTCAAATGGAGAGCTTCCTTGGTGGCTTCGGTTATACCCATGTATTCGCTCTCAGCTGAGGATAGAGCAACCGTTCGCTGCTTACGTGCTTCCCAGCTGATAGGACCGCCAGCAAATTTGAAAAGATATCCAGTGTAGGATCGGCGATCGATATTGCAACTCCCCCAATCAGCGTCGGCCATTCCTTGGATAGGTTGTCCAGTTTTCTTGAAGACGATGGAATAGTCTTTTGTTCCCTGTAAATATCGAAGGACGCGTTTGGCCACAATAAAATGCTTTTCATCAAAACACGTATTGAATTGGCTGAGGAAACTGACGACAAAAGCAATGTCAGGGCGTGTTGCAACTGACAGATACATTAATGAGCCAACCAAGCTTTGGTATGGAATGTTTTTAGGCGGATCAGTTTTTGATTTTTCTAGTTTCAGGCCAACTTCAATGGGTGTTGATGCACTTTTACAATTTTTCATATCAAATTTTGTGAGAATTTCTTCGATGAATTTTCTTTGATTCATAATTATCTTGTTGTTGGTTTGGTTGAATTCGATTCCGAGGCCATATCGTAGAGGACCCAAGTCTCTCATCATGAATTTCTTCTTCAGTTGCTCTTTGATGCTTTTCATGGCTTTAGAACTGGATGAGGCTAGGAAAAGGTCGTCAACATAGACGGCAATTATTGTCCTATCTCCCCCTTTCTCCATCTTGTAAAGGCAAGGGTCTGCCATTGAAGGAGTGAAGCCAAAAACCTTTAGAGTTGTGTCAAGCTTTGTGAACCAACTACGTCCAGCTTGTTTGAGTCCATAAAGCGCTTTATTTAGGAGACAGACTGTGTCTGTGTTCCCCTTGCGCAGATCATCCAACATTTTTCGTGCTTTTTGGAAGAGAGCGTCATCAGTTTCACTGCATTCAATCATAATTTCACGTAGGAATTTTTCAAGATTGTTTGGTTTATCCATGTGAATTTCTTCTTGAAGATCACCATTGAGGTATGCAGTGGTGACGTCGAGTTGGTGAACTGACATATCTTCTTCGGCAGCAAGAGCGAGGAGGAAACGAATTGAGCTTAGTTTTACAACAGGCGCAAATGTTTCTGAATAGTCGATGTTGGGTTTTTGAGCAAAACCTCTGGCTACGAGTCTAGCCTTTTTGCGCTCAAGTGATCCATCAGGATTGAGTTTATTCTTCAATACTTCTTTTGGCCTCAGCCCAAAAAGTTTGCGGCAATTTTGCACCCAATAGAAGGCATCTTGCTTTTTCAATTATCGTTCTATTTTTGCGCTCGGCAATTCCATTTTGTTGTGGCGTCCTTGGTGCAGAAAGTCTTCTTGAAATACCATTTTCTTCCAAGTATTTGGTGAATTCGAGGTTGCAGAATTCGGATCGCTCATTATCAGAATGTAGAAATTTTATCTTCCGGTCAAAATTGTTTTCCACTTCAGTTTTGAAAATTTTGAATTTTTCAAGCACTTCATTTTTATGAACGAGGAAGTAAATTTGCGTGTAACGAGAACTTTCATCTGTGAAGGAAACATAGTACCTTGAACCTCCTGGCGATTTAACTCGGAATGGTCCTGCTACATCAGAATGTATTGTGTGGAGAAGTGGTAGTGTCTGCGAGGATTCTCTGACAGGGAAAGGAAGACGGGAAAATTTACCCTGGATGCAGGTTTCACATGTTGAAAGTTTACCTGCTGCGTTGAATTTCAGTCCGATCAGGAGTTTATTTTTCAGAGCTAATTTTAAATCGTTTTCATTTAGATGTCCGAGGCGTTTATGCCAATCCATGATTTTCGAAGAATCACCTGAGGTGAGTAGGCTGTGCTCTTTGATTTTTGGTTCAGTACTACAATAGTACAGACCATTTTCTTTTCGGATAGCCTCCAGTACAATATCACCGTTTTTTGCTCTGACTTTTGCAGAAGATTTTTCAAATATTACTGCTCCCCCCTTTTCAGTTATTTTACCAACTGAAATTAGGTTTGTTGTAAGGGTAGGAACGTAGAGTGCATCTGAAAGGTTAATGGCTGAGTATTCCTGATTTGGAAGGCGTATTTTGACGGAACCTGAACCCTCAATTGGAGCTGTGCTGTCACATGATGCTAGCTTGAGATTTCCCTTGTTGTTTTCATCAAGTTCGGTGAATTCTTGTTTTGAAGAGCTCATATGTGACGTGCATCCTGAATCTAGGCACCATGAAGAACTACTTGTACTTGATGGGTTGACCTTAGCTGTGGACAGGCATTGTTCAGTTAAATAAGTTACTTCTCGGGAATTTTTATTTTGTTTATTTCCTTTTTGACCGTACCAGCATGATGAAGTTTCATGCCCAAATTTGTGACATTTGGAACATTGGGGACGATTTGAATTTTGCTGAACTTTGCTGTTTCGCCCCTTTTTGTGGTGAAATTTTTTACTATTTGAGTAGAGAGCACCTTCAGAAGATGTTCCTGCTGGTAAATTGTTTCGAGCTTGCCCTTCTTCAATTATTTTGATTTTTAAATCATCAGGGGTTGGTAATGTGTCCCGTGACTCAATGGCAATTCGGAAATTTTCAAAACTATGTGGCAAGGAATACAACATCATGATACTTAGTAAATCCGAGTTTATGGACACTTCCATTTCCGCCAATTTATCCACAGTGTCTGTGAATTTATTCAAATGATCACGAATATCCTCTGAATCACTCATCTTTTGTAAGATAAGCTGCTTGAGAAGAGTAGCTTTACGAGCAGGGCCACTACTTTGGTAGTTTTTGCAGAGGGTATCCCACAAGTCTTTTGAAGTTTTGCAGTTTTTGATTTGACGAAGTTCGCTTGGGGATATAATCAATATTAATTCCGATTTCGCGTTTGAATCTTCTTGATCCCATTTTTCAAGTCCGTCCGACTTTGGTTTAGGAACGCTTCCGATGACGTACTTCCACAACCCTAATCGTGTTAGTAACGCTTGAGCTTGAAGTTTCCATGTGTCAAAATTGTCCCGTTTAAGAGGTTCGATTCTATAGTTGTTGCTCATTTTTTATTTTTATGGTTTGACTTTTGTTGTAGGAGTTATGTTTTCGAAACTTTGGTTTCCAGTGGTTGAATTAGAACAACATAAGGAGGATAACTCACTCAATTGTAGATCAAACATGCAGACAAAGAACGAACTCGTAGACGGTTGACACGTAGTAAACAAACTTTCTAACGCACTGACGAAAGGTTTGGAACAAAATCGCGAACTATTTTTAGTCTGGGCCCATAACCTGTTGTGCAGGTAGCATTAAAGAATGCAGTAGAAGAGTTTGAGTAACACAGAATATATTCGTTAACATTAACGAAATCGGCAAGAGATACTTCATAAAAAAAGGATGAACTGAAAGTGTGTGTGTTGGTGGCTATTATTTAATGATGGGTGGTGGTTTCTATTGCTGGCACGACGAGTGAAGATGTCGGCCATCTCCAACAGAGATGGCAAGGGAGACTTCTGTGGTTCGCTACCACAGTGCCACGTAAGATGGCTTATACCTATACCGCCATGGTGGATGGCGAAGATAACCCATATGACCATGTGGATGGTCATGATACGCCGAAATGGGCGGCAACACAGCCACGTTGGGTGGCTACACATACCACTATGCATACCATATACCTACGTATTACACTACACATACACGCCACGAGAGGCCAAGGGAGCGGGTGTAGGGGAGGAGGAACCCGCGGGGTATACAAACCCCATGGGAGAGACTGAGATCATGAAACACCTAACTATGCATAGTTGCGTGTAATATGTATATCATAATGACATTGTGTATCATATTCAAGGTTTACGTATACGTAAACCTTGAATGATACACAATGTCATTATGACTATCATATTGTTATATGTTATATTACACATTATGTTATATGTATCAGATGATAAGAATGTTGTACACTCGCAGATAACATGTTTCTATAAGTTATACGAAATTCGCATTGCTAGGACGGCAATGACGACACCCCACTCTTTATTATTATTTGTGTGAATTGCACAACGTACAAATTTCTGTATCACGAAAGGAGAGGACAAACCACTTTTGTAGTACTCTCTAATATCGTCAACTTCTTACTGATGACCACCCACAGATTTTTCAATCGCAATTTCTTGCCAAACAAAAACATCTATTTTATAATCCATCACTTTTTTCCTAAACTGCAGATAACTTAATGATTTCCATTTTAGTTTCATGACAGAAATTTTTATTAACTTGTGCAATACATGTTTCATCAAGCCATAACATATACATAAACGTTTCATTAAGTACCTAGTGGATAATCTTAGCAATATACGTGATGATTTGTATAATATAATATGTAAAGCAGACCTACTGTTTTGGTTGCAGTAAATGTCCGACCCTACTTGTTAAGATGAGATCACGATCCTGGTAATTACAGAGGAATTTCCCTGCTCAACACTATCTTAAAGATTTTTAACGCAATTTTGCTGAACAGGTTGCTGGGCTTCGCCGATGCGAACCGCCTCCTCCCTGAAAGCCAAAATGGGTTCCGGAAAGGTCGAGGATGTGTGGATAATATTTTCACCCTACAAAGCTTGATTGCCATCAACACCCGACTGCCCAAAGTATTTGCTGCCTTTATTGACTTCTCTCGCGCGTTTGACAGTCTGGTACACAACAAACTTTGGGCTAAATTGTACAACTTGAATATCAGCGCTAAATTTGTTAATATTCTCAAGTCGCTCTACAATAACTCGTCCTTTAGACTTCGCCTGGGTGGGGAGGACTCAAAGCCTTATCGCGTCTTGGAGGGTGTTCTGCAGGGTGATGTTCTGTCGCCACTGTGTTTTTCACTCTTCATTTCGGATCTGGACTCCTTCTTCCGGGCCAGGGGGCTGCGGGGTCTGAATATAGACGGTGCTCATGACGTCACTTCGATCCTATACGATCTTTACAGAGAAAATGCTGGAAGCCCTTCACAGCTACTGTGAAGAGAACGCCCTACACATAAACCACAACAAGTCAAATGTTTTGATCTTCAGAAGGGGGGGGCGGAATCTCTGCTCGCTACAAGTTCATGTGTGGGGGACAAGAGATTCTTGTCGCTAAGTCCTACTCGTACTTGGGAGTGAAATTTGTCGGCTCGGGGCGCTTTTCTCAGCACGCTAAAGACTGTATCAGTAGAGCGGAGACGGCATCCCGTGCACTGCTTCCATTGTTGCATCAAGCCCGCGGTGGTCCGTTCTCCTCATGGAGAGCTGTAGTGAACGCCTTGGTGCTGTCATCATCTCTATATGCCGTTGAGTCGTGGGGGATACCTCTTTGCGGGGATCTTGAGAAAATTCAACTTCGGGCATTCAAATCTTGTTTTTTCTTGCCCAGTAACACGCCCGACTATCTTATCCGTACTGAGCTGGGTCTACCTCATCTGGAGGTCAGGGTTGTTGGATTGGCTCTGGGTTGGTGGTCTAGGTTGTGCGGTATGGAGGGCTCCAGGCTCCCTAGGCTGTGCTTTTCTCGTCTGCTTGCTCTCCATGATGCTCAACCTGACCCACTGTATAACTGGGCTTCTCAGATGTGTGAGATTTTCTCCAAATACAATGAAGGAGCGACGTGGTCCGCCCAGGACCCCAGGATTCTCAATAAGGGCCCTTTCCTTGAACGCATTGAATTGTCCCGGAGACGTTTGGATCAGGAACGGGTGGAGGTGTCGTCGTACAGCCCCGTTTATAGAATGTACTGCCCATCTGATGACAACCTTCCTATTTACCTGAACTCCGAACTGGGTATTAGCGTAAAGCGGCTACTTGCGCAGGTTCGGCTCTCTGGGAATTGTTTTTCCAAATTGAGCATTCCAAAATTTATCGTTAAATTTAACAGTCAAGAAGTTTGCCCTTTATGTAACTTATCCGAACCAGATACCATTTTGCATTTTCTTTGTGTATGCCCAGTTCTCCGAGGCGAACGTTTTTCTTTTTTTCAATTATACGACTTTTCGCATCACGAACTGTCCTCAATACTGTCCCTTCAGGATATTTCGGCATGTAAGAAAGTATTTTTCTTTGTTAGTAACTGCATCCGTACAAGGGCTTTCTTTTTAAATGAAGGCTTCCTTTGTTAAAAATTGTTTAGTTGGTAGTTCCTCTGTTGTATTTAAATCTTAGGCGGAAATTGTAATATTCTTCTTTTTTTCCTTTCAATTTATTTACTACATACACACTTCCTTTATTATTTTACTGATATTTTTGCCAACCTTGTAACGCCGGAAGGCTTATACAAATAAAACATTTCATTTCATTTCATTTCAAGATGAGATCACTATGATAAAGAACTCGAAGGACCACCTCAACAAAATGAGGAAAAAAGATAGGTAGGTAATGTATGTGGTTGTGGGTGCTCAGATGAAACACAAGTTTGAATTGATGAAACATCAACTAATAAATAATTTATTCAATAAATATAACAATGATAGAAGGGAATCAGTGCCTAAGTGGTTCAGGTGGGTGGTAGGTAGGTACTTAAATTCTATATTGCTGTTTTGTCCCTAAGTGGCCACTAAAATTAATACAGATGTGTTGACTAGAAGGAGTTACTCTGATGACTAGAAGAAGTTACTATGCAGACTAGACCATGTTGGTATACATATTTATGACTACCATAATTGAATTATTCTTGAATTCAATTATTATTGAATTATTATTCAAATTATTATTGACTTATTCTTAGCTGTTTGATGAAGCTCAGGTAGTCCATGTGGTGGTTTCCCAGAGGTCCAGCTCCAAGACAACTCCAGTGGTCTAGTGGTAACTCCAGTGGTCCAGTGACAACTCCAGTGGTCTAGTGGTAACTCCAGTGATGTATATTGTAGTAGATGTCCAGTAGGTAGTTGGTAGGAGAAATATCTGCTAACCTCACAGAGGTGTTCCAGCCAAGATATAAGGATGAAGCCAACAAGTGCAATGGCACACCAGTTTCTGCGGTTTTAAAAGACACCACAGAAAACTGAGTGAGATGTGGATGGAGTATTATAATATAACATATTATGTTTGATGATACTGGATAACGAACTTTCTTGGAAACATGGGCACCTTTCCAGGAACAGAACAGAACAAGAATGAAAGATGTCTGCCACAACTGCCCTTTCAGAAGGCTCACAGGGTTGATCAGAGGCTGGCAGGTGGAATCTGTTGATGAAGTGGCGAGAAGGTCGTGTGCAGTTATACAAAAAATTACCTTATAATATTTAACAATATAATAAATTACTATAAAAATAAAACAATCAGTGCATGCCTAGAAATCATGCAGAAATGGAATACATGGATGTACATTAGGGATCCATCCACTTGATAGCATCCATGATGCAGCAGAAGGAAGGTATTCCAGATGTGATAAACCTACTCCACGGTGATAAGAGATAACACTCAACTTCTGTTTTTTTAAATAGAAAAATGATGAAGTTATGGAACAAAGAGGCGAAAAATACGTAGCAGTGAGTTTTTGTGATGTTAGGTGAGGAAAAACGGGAAATTGATAGATGGATTGGAGTGAAAGTGAGTGAATATGTATGGCCAGGTTGGAAATGATAAGTAAGTTCGAACATAATATAATTATACATAATATAATATATTTATATTTATATATATATTTATATATTTATATATATATATTTATATAATATATGTATATTATGTAATATTATTATCTTCTGCAGGTATCTCTACAAGTGTGTGGGGGCTGTCACAACCTACGGCTCAACCTTTAAGGACTGATGTACCAAGCGTTACTACACAAGGTATGTGTTCATACTAAACATCTATAAGAAACTTCTATAGTATAAAAATTTCTACCTAGTAGAAACTTCTATAGTATTCCCATATTGAATTGGACAATTTACAAAATGAATTGGGACGCTTTCCAAATACAATTGATCCAAAAACAAGATATCAACAAACAGCTACCTTGCCACTACACAGGATGTAAAAGTTTGCATCCTCCACAAAAAACCGGACTTAGGAATTGAGAAGTGAATCGGTAGGAAATGTAGTTTGGAACAAAAACGGCCTCATAGCAATTAGCAATTTCCCTACTGTTCCCTGTGGCTGATTAATCATTTCTGATTAATGACCAGTAATAATTCATTTTTAGGAAGAAGAAGACGTACGGATGTCAGGGATGCGGTGAATCGGTGGATAACCCAAAAAACTAATAGGTACTACGGTTGAATCGATTTGTCTTATCTATTTGTCACAATGTCATGTCATGACATGTGACACATGTCACTGACTCTAATCAATCTAATCAAAACGGCCTCAGCGGCTGAGGCTCAGCCCCGCTAGTGGGGAATAGCACCCAATCCACGACGACAAACGGCTCAAACTCTTATTTCAAACACCTTCAACAAACCATAATGATAGGGGTATTGAAATTGTTGATATGAGCATGCATAAGTTAGTACGTACATTACATTATAATATAATATATTATGCGTAATATCAACGACTTACGCTCCTCGAAGGATATCAATTTCTCTACGCAACATACCTTATGAACTATGTTGCATAATATATTATAGTTGACTTGTCAAGGCCATGCCTGTCTCCACATACAGCCATGAATGATCCTGATGCGTAGAATGACAAGGCTATCAGCAGCATCCCTTCATCAGTCACTGCATTAGGTCTGAAAAAAGAATTAAGTAATAGGTACCTACATCTAAAAACGTTGTGCGGATACCGGTACTAGTGCATTATACGCCCGGTGAACTCGATTATCAAGATAATCGAATGTTGCGATTGTATATCGATTTCACTTGTTTCTCCCAAACTGACATATTTTCATTAGGTAAAATTTTTTACAATGCCTAGATTGACCTATATGTCCAACTAATCTATATGGTACTAATCAGTTGTTTGGGGGATACCTATATAATTTGGCGATATATAATAGCAACATTCGATTATCTCGATAATCGAGTTCACCGGGCGTATAATGCACTAGTACCCGGATACCTGCATACCTATTAATTTTACATGCGACACAACAGTAAAACCTTGTTTCTTTCGTACCCGCTATCAAACTAAACAACCTAGGTAGGTACCCAATGAAAAACAACCTAGCAGAAATTACTCTCACCCAGAAGTAAACTGTGACATCGATCGAAAAAGTCTAACGAAATTACCAACATTAATGTTGGTTAGTTGATGTTGCCTGAAGAATAATACATACATCAATGTTCACCTTCGTTGATAGATATTTTCCCATATCGATGGGTAACAAGAGACAATGCATAACTACGATTTTTTGAAATACGATATCATTATTGTTCGCGACAATAATACGTTTACTGCAGAACTTCCTGCATCGATATGGGAAAATATCTATCTAACTTTACGTTTTATCTCATGAAATGAATGCAGATACGTTTCTTCACTTCAAACTAGTTTTAGGGCTTAAAAATAATAGTGAAGTGCCTGGTTTGGTTATTCGAAAACGGGAGAAAAAAATCATTTTCTCGTCAGTCCTCAAATATTTGCACTCGAGGCCGAATACGATTCGGAGTGCCCAGCCCTACCTACTGTAGCGACGAGGTCAAGCATATCTTCATCGTCACTTAATTCTTCTATTATTTGAATGTTAGAGAGTTCCTAAGACGACTATTTATATTATATATATTATATAGAGAGTTCCTAAGACGAATATCCATATTATTCACGTAACGTAACTGCGATAACGAACGTAGCAGATGCGTAATGGACCGAAATTGGCGGGTCAGATTCTCCTGTTACCGAACGATAACTAGGCTTCCACAACGCGCTAATTGAAGATTTCCTCAAACCTCTCGCTAACTGAGGTTGCCACAACCGGCCCTTAATCCGCTAGCTAATGAAGGACCCCGAGTTTGAAAACACCATGACTATCCCTGAAAACAATGTAGATAAGTTTTGACCGGGGTTTTCGAAAATAACAAGGATGCAAACTATACAGAATTAGTGGAAGGTTTTGGGTGTAAAACATGATTTCCTTCGGTCAAATTTAGGTTATTTTCGTGAAAATTGAGGTATTTCAGTAAAGAATTGGGCAATTGGGCACGATAATCGGGCAGGATTACCAAGGAAGATGAAATGCATCAATGATCATGACATTGTATTCAAATGTACTTGGGACTTACGAAATCATACAAATCTCAAGAGTACACATTCAGTTCAAATCTATGTTGTGACCGACTTTCTTTGTTCAAATTCACTCAAGTACTCTTGAAGTACCTACTCATTTAGCTTGATAGTTTCGCTGTGGATGGATCTGCATGGGGCCGACCCCAATGGTAGGATTTATACTTTTTTCCACGTATTATTCTTCTATATTATAGACAATTTGGTATGAAATGCTTCCATCAGTCATACAGTGCGCTGGGCAAGGTGTCATCTCAGTCATCAAACTCTCCTAAAACCCTGAACTCAATACTGTGATGGGCAGCCGAAGTGCCTTTGGAGACACCCAATCCACCTTTCGCCATTTGCAAGCAACAAGCAACATACCACTAGAGGCACCGGATTCGAATGTCGACTATCGACAGACTTTCAAATTCGCTTAAGTACGAGTATGTACCTACCTACGCTTGAACTTTTACTCAATGTTTTGAGACGGGCTTGTGAAAAATCGATACGCGATAGAGAAAATCTGATTAGAGATTTTCACGACAAATCAGGCGAGAAACACCTAAATTATTAAATTTCAGACATCGTTCAAACAAAATTAAAAGGCAGCATGCACCCTCATATGTTTCACTAGAGAACTGTGGATATTTAGATAGATTAGAGATTTTCACGACAAATCAGGCGAGAAACACCTAAATTATTAAATTTCAGACATCGTTCAAACAAAATTAAAAGGCAGCATGCACCCTCATATGTTTCACTAGAGAACTGTGGATATTTAGATAGTATGTAGTCGTATTTCATGATGAGAGACCTGCATAATAACATTTGTTATTTAATGTGTTATATTTTCGGTGTAAAGCCACAGTACTCGGCCATCTTAAAATCAAGAAAGCACTATAGTAGTGATTTGTGTGGTTCCGCCCCATCATCTTCCCCAAAAACTTACATTAAATCAATTTTTGGTCAATGGAGACATAAATTTAAAAAAATAAATGAATACTGATAGAGAAAAATAAATTGAATAAAATAAAAACCTTTTCCTGCGTCGTTGTCCACGAGCAAGTCCGAAACTGTTCTCACGATGAATATTCAATTCCGGAAATGAAAGCTGGCTCGAGTGGGCGTTAGAGGGTTAACCCACATCCCTTGGGACGGACGTCTTTTTTGAATGAGCCATTACCAAAACATGAGCTGTTCTGTTCCAGCGATCAATGGTGATCGAATAATGGTGGCGAGACAAAGGGCGGGATTTGAAGTTTTCCTACATTTTCCGTTTGAGTAAAATATTAAGGCACCTTCTGAGCGTTCAGTTCATAATCTTGTAAGAGATAGAAATTGATGTTGAAGTGCAGCGTATATGTAGGTATAGGGATGTCAGTGTAAATTGAAATATGTTTGCGCATGTGCATGACGTGGGGTTGTTGCATGACGTGGAGTAGTGAAAGTGTTTCAAGTTTCGAAAGAACTATTGTACTAAATATTTATAAACGCTAAACTGGTACGACTAATAGCGTTATTTTACTCTTGAAGTACTCGAAACCAGTTACCTCCTGATGAAAAATGATTAGGTATCTGTAGAGATTCAACTCAGGTCTTGTCGCATGGGTCATTCTCATATAATTTGAACATTTGGATCCGGTACTCACAATTTAGTAAGTAGTAACTACATAATATTATTATGTGATATCACAATAGTATTGCATCACATCATTGGAAAGGTAACAACTGAAGGAATCGAAACAACGAAATACATGACATTTTTAAAATCGAGTCTTAGGTGTTTCTCTTAGGCAAATTACAGTCTTTTCATTTACAAAACTAATTATCTACAAGGAAGTAAAAAATAATAAAATCTGAACATCTAAACAAAATTAAGGCTGGAATATTTTGAAAACATAAAACCAGACACATTTTCTGGAGAACAAAGTTACTTCGGAATACTATGGAATTCCAAGAAACTATTTCTTTTTTTAGTCAGACATAAATTGATGTTACACTTAGAGCAATGAACATTCGACTGACCTTTCGTACAAAATTTGCACCTGGACCATGTTTCATCAAAAATGGCAAAGTGGCTCATACCGTCATAACGTACTTCAGGAAGCGGTCTAGCGGTGACATTTCTTTTGATTGTCTTAGCGTGAAAAGAGCTGCGCGGTATTTTCTTGATTTTTCTTCCCAAGTTGAACAACAAATTGGCCAAATGTACGCGGAATTGTTTCAATCCTGTATATTTTTCACCAGGATTCAATTGTTGAAGGTCGCGGCGGTACAACAACCATGCATTATTAACACATATGTCTAAAAATTGGGAGAACACCAGTTGGTACCATTTCTTTGGTTTGTAGTTTGTTCTGTAAAGCGCAATTAGCATGTCTGTAAGGTCGACCCCTCCCATTTTAGAATTATATTCAGATATCAACCCAGGGCACTGCACGTCCACTCTTGCTTTAAATAATCTGGAATATCGTTTTATTGACTTCACAGGTTCTGCGCCAATAAATGATGAAGCTAATGTCACACACTTGGTGTCGGCCCACTTCACCACACAAATTTTGTTCTTGTTATCAGTTTTCTGTTGGAATGATCCCCTGCCCTGTTTCAACAAATCTTTATCGGAAATCATTTTGAGGTTACGTAGCCTATCTTGTCTTATAGTTCCCAAACATAGAATTCCATAGTTTTCTCTCATTATTCAATTAGTTCTAATGAAGTAAAAAAATTATCAATGTACACAGCCGAAGGTATCACATCAATTGTCTTACTCAAGGTAACTACAACTTGTCCCCCCAACCCAAACAATGCTAATTCAGTCGGCGTAAACGTTTTATCGAAAAAAGTGTTTTCTCCTCCATACATAACAAAGTCATAAACTATTCCACTCACTCCACTTCGAACAAAAGCCTTCAAACCCCATTTTTTTGGTTTTTTGGGCATATATTGCTTCCTGCTGCCTGCCATAGTTCCCTTGTATGGTATCATCATCTAGTCGATGCTCATCTGCGTTTCTGGTTGAACTTTTAAGAAATTAGTTCTCAGTTTTTCTAAGAATGGCCGGATTTTAAAATAACGATCGGGTTCAGTATCTTTATCATAGAAACTGTTATCACAAAAATGAAGGTATCGGCAGATTACTTGAGAACGCTTCAATGGCATTTTAGAAGAGATCCAAGGAACGTTAGTCTCCCGACACCAGTAGTCGGTATACTGAGGAAGTTTCATCACCCCCATCAACAACAAAATTGAGATGAAGTCCCATAACTCTTGTACAGACATATTGATTGAGTTCGTTGATTTTTGAACTGAGTACAAATTAGTTGCTTCAACAATGAACTTGGCTAGGTCGTCATCAAAAAATTGCTTGAAATATTCAATGGGGGATCGTATGACATTTGGATGGGTAAAATTATTCGTGGGTATAGTGACAACATGTTTGAACCGGCTATTAGACCATGAGTATGATTTCTTCACTCTCAGGATGTGTTTCGTCTTTGTAGTTGGTGATTGTTTGGCAATACCTGGCTTTTCTTTTTGTCTACGCGATTTCCTTTCTCCACCTGACGATGTTGCGGACCCTCCTGCAACCTCAGTTGATATCCCTGTAGGTGTTGGAGTAGACAATGTCCCTGGAGTGGTAGATGTCTCAAACATCGTCTTAGGCGTTGCTTCAAGAGGAATGCTGGGAATATCGGCATGAGGTGACATTGCAGTCGCTGATACCAGTTCGGCGTGTGAGCACTTTCTCCATGTGCTCATCTATACTTTCGCCTGGGCCTAATACAATCTGCAAAAAAAAAAAAAAAAGTTTGGTCCTGATGCACATGCAAGAAATCACAATCACTATTCTCAAGCTCATTGGGATGTGACCTCTTACCTCGTTCGGTGTATCTTCATCATAAAATAATTCTACTGTGTTTAGTGGAGGAGCGTCGTCTTCGATTTGGAGAGGTTGAAGGTTCTCATCATCTTCGCCATCGGAACTTTCCGGGTCAGACTCGAGGGGTGGAAGTACAGCAGTGAGTGCCAAATTCACCAACTTCTGGGTCGTTTCGGAGAAAGGAAGATTCACTGGCAACTTATTAGGACGAGATGCCATCTATAATTATAAAAGCAATGCTGAAGTTAACTCACTAACACTAAAAAACGACAGTAAATAACTCAGTTTGACAACAGCAACAGGCGACTCAATACCCCAACCGGCCGGACCTCAATCTTCCGGTCTCCGGCAGTGTATAGTATACTATACCAAGTTTTGAAACACACAGCTTCAGCTCATTTCCAACCATATCTGTAGCATGGAGCATGGATACCAGCAGGGAGAGTGACGAGGAGGAAGATGTATGGATTGTGGAAGTGAGGAGGATGGATTATTAGAGATAAGGTTTATTATCATAAAGCAAGTTGTGTGGAATATATATGAGTTTATGCGTATGATTTTAAAGTGAATTAAATTCGTTTCATTAAGAATTAAATCTTAACTTTCTTACTCGATAGAATCCTACAATATCGATTGAAAAATTACTGATCCTGACACATCGGCCATTCATTGTCAACGTGCAATAACAATAGCGAAAAGAAAGATTGTAAATAATTACCTTTTTGTGCCAAATCCAATTGTGCCCCGGCCACAGAAAACCCTACTATACTACGGCCACGAGTCAGCGAATACGACAACTGTTGATCAGATCACGAACAACCGTTTTCGATAAGACTGATAACACAGAATATCACTTCTTTCAGTTAGTTTAGTTCTCGAGGAAGCCGCATTATCGCTAAAATCGGCAGTTCGAAAAGGTAGTTTCGAAAAAATGCTGTTTTGAAGGAATGTATGGCAACGTCTAGTATACCATACATTCCTTCTCATTTTGGGTTTCTTCTCATTTTGTGGGTATAACAGTACAACTAGGTACATATGACCCAATAGATAATGGTCCAATAGGTTCTAGTGGGTATGTTTTGTTTTTTCTTCAAATTTTTAGATAAAACTCGCCAAGGATATGACTCCACGTGAATTGAGACGCAGCAGAAAAATTTGAAGAGAGAAATTTCAATAAAGTAAAAACGAATGAAGGAAGTATAAACAAAAATAATAGACGGTAATCTAATGTTTGCATATTTGATGGAGTAAAAGCTGAGTAGGTACCTTCATTTATAACATTTAAAAAAAATAAACCGCAACATACGCTGAAATCTGACAAAATCCCGAAGGAAAACCGTGATGACCTCAACCTTCCATTTTTCGAGTCAAAGCGAATCGGACGTTTCAAGTCAGGACTTGGAGGCCGTCAAGTTCTGGCCGTCATAGTTGTGTACGGGCGCCGCGGCGCGCCGTTGTGTCCGAAGACGAACCCCACGTAGTGTAACCCCCCGTAGTGTAACCCCACGTAATGCTTAGTTGTAACCCCACGTAATATGCTCAGTTGTAACCCCACGTAATGCTCAGTTGTAACTGTTGATGTTCATATCGTGACGTAGTCAACTAATATTGCGGGTAGCCTACCGGCTACGCCGTCTAGTTTCATATTTTGTCATTACGCAGTTCCGTTCCGTTCTGTTTTTCTGCCCTTCTTTATTACAACCCAGTTTTTTAAGACCTACTGACTGCTTTTAATTAATAACCAGCCCTGAGTGTTTCCACTAAATAAACAACAGGTGATGTGCCCAGTAACTCGTAGCTGGTAAATCTGTTATCGATCTCTAGTCCACCGCTTCGACCTCAAGGTAAGAGACGACTCAAAAGTAAAATCTCCTTGAAAATGTCTTCAAACGCAGTTGCTGTAGATGATCTTTCTCAGATCGAAAAACGCAAGGGACTTCAGAACTTCACATTGTGGAAATTCGAAGTCATCATTCACTTGAGGGCAAGTCGGTTGTTAGGCATTGTTGATGGAACCGAAAAGTCGATTGATACGGATTCTGTCGAAGATAAAGATCTATGGTTGCAAAAGGATGCAAAAGCTCAACGCATTATTATAAGAACTATCGACAAGAAGTGTTTAATGCATGTAATGAGTTGCGTCACGGCTAGTAAAATGTTCGAAAAACTTTGTTCGTTGTTCGAAGGCGATAATACTCAACAAGTGACCTTCTAACAAAGTTTTTTGGCGCCGAATTTGATGACGGATCGGATATTGCTTCCCATATAAGCAAACTTGAAAACCTAGCGTATCAATTAAATGCTTTGAATAAGAAAATTGACGATGAAGACTTGGTTTCTAAAATCCTTGGAACGTTACCTAGTCATCTCATGCATTTCACGACTTCATGGGAGTCAACGCCATTGACCAACGTACTCCTACGAATCTCACTTCACGATTGATTTCTGAAGAAGCTCGTTTACTCGAGAATAGTTCGGCTGCAGTTTCAGTTGCATACAGGGCCCACTCTCGTGGAATAAACTCGAAGTTACGTGTTGACAAACCTCAATTTTCTAAACAAAATGAATTTTCTCAACGGGATGGTCAACCTAAAGTATACAAACCATGCCAGTTTTGCAAGAAAACAAACCACCCAGAATCTCATTGCTTCTACAGACCCAGAAACCAAATTTCGTAATTTTAACTCAACGCTAACTGGGCAGTGCCGCGTACGGGGGACGGACGGATTTTTTTTTATTCGATTTTCTGAATCTACGTATCTTGAAACGTAAACCAACAAATTTTGAGGGGGGGTTAAAAAAATTTTTTCTTCGGCGATTCCAATGGTTCATTATCGAAGATAATTAACCAAAATCGTGTTGTTATTGATTTAAAGAGCAAGGTTTTTACAGATGTAACCACTGCATTTTTACATGGTAAATGAGAGAAACCTGTGTACATGGAGGTTCCAGAAGGTCTAGTGGAGTTGTACGAACTACCTCCGGGCTTGAGTAGCTCACATGTATGCAGTCTGAAAAAATCACTTTATGGATTGAAGGTATCACCAAATCTCTGGTACAAGAAATTGTGTGACGTTTTATGTGGACTAGGCTTTGAAGTTTATCCCTTCCAAACCTGCATTTTTAAATGGCAACAGGGATCTAGGGACCTAAGTATGCCTTGTTAATAATGTATGTCGATGATTGTCTTTTGGCGTCTAATGATAAAGATAAGGCTTTAAAGGTAATCGATGATCTGAAAAAGGAGGTCAAAATGAAGAATCTGGGAACTCCTAAGAAATTTCTGGGATTCGAAATCATAGGGGATTTTGCCAACAAATCGCTATTTATACATCAGAAGTCGACTATCATGAATCTGTTGGACAAACTCGTTTCACCCTATGATAAGATCAGTACTATTCCTATGTCTCCTGCTACTTGTACATTGACAGCTCAGTTAGAATCAGATAAGGCATGTGTAAACTCTCAGAATCTTCTTTATCGTGAAGTTATAGGTTCTCTCTTATATAGTCAGAATGGAACGAGGCCTGACATATCTTTTGCTGTAAATTTTATGAGTAGAAAACAAATAGGATTCACACAGGGAGATTGGAAATGTGTTCTGAAAATCTTGAAATACCTTAAGGGCACTTTAGACTATGGTATTATGTTTTCTGGGAAAACTGACGATCTTGTAGCCTACTCAGAATCGTCTCTTGGGACAAGTACCCCAAATGGTAAATCCACCACGGGATTTTCAATTAAATGTTGTGGTGACCTAGTATCTTGGAAATCCAAAAAGCAATCTCATGTTGCACTTTCAACTTGTGAAGCTGAGTGTATTGCTATGTCTGAAGCGTGTAAGGAATTAACAAAATTTGATATTATTTGAGGAAAAATATTTAATATTAGAAGCTTGTGTAATTTCTTGACAGGTTTGGATTTTCTACCTACGTTACGATGTGATTGTGCACCAGCTATTGCTGTTGCCATGACGAATGACTCTAGGACTTTGAAACATGTCAAACTTAGCATGCATTATGTGCATGAAAATTTTAAGAATAAAAAGTACATATTGAGTGGGTGTCAACAGAAGATCAGATAGCTGATTGTTTCACAAAAGCTTTGCCTTTAGAAAAATTTGTGAAATTTCGAGAAACATTGTTGACAACCCTCTAATGCTATGTTTGTGTGAATTACAGGTGAAAAAGAACCCTGGGTGCGAGAAATCACTACAGTATCACCAGGCTCCTGTTGACCACTTTGAATCACAGTATCATCAGACTCCAGCTGACTGCACTCTGAATCGCAGTAACTGAACTACAACTATATGAATCCTCCGCATCCCCCTCGCGTATGAACTCTCGAAAGCTTCATTGCCAAATCTTTGTGTTCAATTTAATCTTAAGAAAATCATATGAATCATATCTCTACGTGCATCAAGATAGGCTAGCTTTTAGTGAGAAAAATGCCACTGAAAGAATCATGCTGTAACTTAAATTCCCTTTTTGAAACTGATCAGTTTTCAATTTTGAATTCCTGGTTTTTGTCTTATTGTGAACAGAAAATCAAGTGATCCGTATTTTTAATATCACAAAAGTCACAATACACAACTAGAATGATTTTCATACAGCACAACCTTTTGGAAAATTCTGACATGGTTACATAAACAATTTTCAGTAAACAATTATGATAATGAACAGAGTCAATCACAACACTTTCCCTCATTAGATAATTCTTCAATCATCTGATTCTGCACGTCCTAATCGGAGTCCCATTTTGACGCAGAGAGCCTGGAGTCTTGGTTTGGGCATTGGTTTGGTCAGCATGTCTGCCACTTGATGTTCCGTTGCGACTTTGCTGACCTTCAGTTCTTCTTCTGTAACCATTTCTCGAACATAGAAGTGCCGCGTCTTAATGTGCTTAGTCCTTCGATGATATTCGGGGTTTTGAGCCAGTCTGGTTGCTGCTTCATTGTCAACATGGAGCTCTGGGAGTCTCGAAAGTTCTGTAGCCCCACTGAATAGTCGTTTCAACCAAACGAGTTCTCCAGCCGCCTCACTAGCTGCCACAATTTCGGCCTCAGTCGTTGAGAGAGCTACTGATGGCTGCCTCTGGCTCAACCAGCTTACAGCTCCTCCGGCGTAAACACAGACCACTCCAGTGGTAGACCTTCCTGTCACTTCATCTCCCCCTAGGTCTGCGTCACTGAAACCCTCCGGCACACCGGTTCTGTGGTTTCTCTTGTAGGAAATTCCATATTCCAACGATTTCTTGATTTCTTCCTTCTTCTTCTTTACGTGCTCCTTCCAGCGGAGCTTGGCGTCCAGGGTCATTCCAAGGTACTTAGCAGTATCAGCATATGGGACGATTCGGGAGTTTAGTTCTATAGGTATTGGTCTCACTTTCCTGTATGTAAAGTTAATGTGTGTTGACTTTGCTTCGTTGAGTTTTATTCTCCATCTTTTGGTCCATTGATGGATACTGTTTACGGATTCCTGTAGTTTACTCGAGGCTTCTTCAACTGTGGGACCAACAGCCAGGATTGCTGTGTCATCTGCAAACGTCGCTGTCACAGCTTCTGTTGGTTTTGGGAGATCCCTCGTGTATAGTAGATAGAGTAATGGCCCAAGGACGCTACCCTGAGGTACTCCTGCTTTTATGTCCCGCAATTGGGAGTATTCTTCGTCGTGTTTTACCCTAAAATGCCTTTCTGTTAGATAAGACGCTAAAATTCTATAATACTGTGCAGGGAGATATCTTTGTAGCTTTGCTTGAAGTCCCTTATGACAGACTTTGTCAAACGCCTGAGAGACGTCAAGGAACACTGCTGAGCAGATTGCCTTCTCCTCGAAGCATTTCTCTATCACACTGGTGATGCGGTGTACCTGATCTATCGTTGAATGCTGCTCTCTGAATCCGAATTGGTGGTCAGGGATTAGATTTCTGTCCTCGATTATAGGTTTTAATCTCTTTAAGAGGAGTTTCTCAAAGAGCTTGGATATTATTGGTAGAAGGGAGATGGGGCAGTAGGACTTTTTGTCGTGAGTTGGTTTGCCTGGCTTGGCTATCATTATTACCTCTGCTACTTTCCACTGTAGTGGCACGTGATGCAGTCTAAATGACGCATTGATTAGGTGTAGGAGTTTTTTCAGACCGTTTTCTGGAAGTTCTTTCAAGACTTTTCCTGTTAAGATCATAGCCCGGAGCTTTCTTTGGACTGAGGTTGAACTTAATCTCGTCTTTGAGCTCTTGGATGGTAATAGGCCGAATTTCCAATTCATCTGTCTTTTCTACCATTGTGGCATCCTCATCGGCAGTCTCCCTTGGAAACGGGGTGAATGTTTCCTCAAGGTAGTCTGCAAACAGATCTGCTTTTTCTTTTGCACTCCTTGCCCAATATCCGTCATCTCGTTTAATAGGAGGTATTTTAGGACGTTTAAGGCCTTTAGTGGCTCTGTACAGAGAATATTCAGTCTCTTTTCCTGCAGTGAGGCTGTGCAAGTTAACAGCCAATGTTTCCTCTTCAATTTCTCGGTTTAGAGCTTTGAGCTCATTGCATAGTGCGTTCAGTTTTTTTTTGTTTTCTGTAGAGCGAACCCTTTGCCAGATTTTCCTAGCTTTTCTTTTGGCTTTTACCAGTTCCCTTACTTCGAGCGGGTAGTTGGAATGGTAAAGAGGTTTCTTATGGCTAATTGGGGTGCAGGACCAGCACGCCTCTTGGATGTTTTCAGTCAAACGTGCCACCTCTCTTTCCAGTTGATCAGATGTTCTGATGGGCACATGTAGATTGATGCTTTGGGTCAGTTTTTCTCGGAATAACTCCCAGTTGGTGTGCTTATTAGTAAGTTTTGGGGTCTCATCTCTGAGGATTACCGAGTCACTTAGCGTCATGATCACAGGAGAATGATCAGACGAGAGGCCATCGCTATCCTCAGTATGTAAGTAGTTGCCCGAAACTCCTTTTACTACGAAGAAGTCCAGGAGATCTGGTATTTTATTAACGTCTGTTGGCCAGTAGGTGGGCCCGCCTCCAGAGTGAAAATTGCAATTAGTTTCTTGCCCTGCTATAAGTAGTTGTACTCCTTTCGGGTTGCGCGTCCTTGAGCCCCAAAATTCGTGTTTCGCATTGAAATCACCCCCTAGAATGAAATTATGTCCGATTCCGCGAAATAAGTCCACGTAGTCGTCTTTCTTCAGCAAATACCTTGGCGGACAGTATATTGCAGCAATGTTAATGGTTCTGTGTTTCGTTTTCACGTTTACTGTGGTGACTTGCATTTTTTCGGCCTCTATTTTCGGCTGTTCCGAGTGTTTGATATTGCTCCTTATAAATATAGCCGAGCCTCCACGAGCACGGTCAGCAGGGCGGATGGAGCTGTACATGTTATAACCTTTAATGTTTGCATAGGATTTTCTTGTTAGATGTGATTCCGAAATCAAACATACATCAATTTTTTCTTGATTGAGAAAAATCTCTAGTTCCTTTAAATTTTGAACAAGCCCATTGGCATTCCGGAGTGTGTTATTAACCATGTTTTTTATTTGAGAGTTGTAATTCTATTTTATCGAGCCTGTTGAATATAACTTGATTTATCTTACTATGATCTTCAAGTTTTTCTAGTACTAGTGCTAGCAAATCTTCTGAGGTGGGTTTGACTTTCTGAACCTCTTTTATATTTCTTGCTATTTGGGCATAGGAGACGCCATCTTTTAACAATTTTTGACTCATCTCTTTTGAATTCGGTACACTCACTCGTCTACTCGTACTAGGCACGGCGGGTTTCTCTTTTCTAGCCGGTCCATCCCTATTATCACGGAGCCTTTGAAGCTCCTTTGCCACTTCACACCCGCGGTAATTCGCGGGGTGATCGCCTGTGCAGTTGATGCACTTGGGGGGGGGGGGGGCTTCTTTAGGTTTCTGGCAGGCATTTGTATTTTGCTTACCAGCGCATTTGGCGCACCTAGGCTCCATTTGACAGTACCTTTGCGTATGATTAAATGATTGGCATGACTTGCACTGTGGAATTTGTGCTGTTGTCTTCTTCAAGGGCTCAATTTTAACTTTTAGGTTCATAATTTGCTTACCTAATGTCATAAATTTTTTTAATATCATCCCCCTTATCAAATGAAAGCATATAAAGAGGAAGTTTTTTCAGCACCGTAGTTGGCGCATCTTGTTCGTTGACTTGTTTTTCTTTTTTAACGAAGTTGACTGCCTCTAAGATTTTGAAGCCCCTACCTTGGAGATCTTCAATGATCTCTTCAGGTGGGCAAGAATGATGAAGTCCGCGGGCTACTACCTTAATAGGCCGATCATGTTTATTTTCATATGTGTACCACTGAAGGTTTTCGGCTTTAAGTTTTTGGGTCACAGCACGATATGCGTCCCCATCTTTAACATTTATTTTCCACTTATTATTGTTCAGAGCAGTTACTTTCCACTCAGAATTCGTTGCCGATTTTATTAGTGGGCTCAATTTCTTAAAGTCCTTGATACCAGTAACGTTGATGGGAGGAGGTGGGTATTCCTTATTTTCCCGTTTTTTAGGGACAGAAGATGTCTGTTTGGATTGGATTTGAGAGACCCCTGATGTTGACGGCTGACCCGTCGCATCTGGTGACGTGGTTGCCTTCCGTTTTTTTGACACTCTCTTTTGTAGTATCCAATTTGTATCTCTTCTCAACTTGTTCCTCATCCGTGGAGAATGTTTCTAATGGTTTTACTGAATCTTCAATTTGAATTGAGGGCTTGATTTGATTAAATTGGGTTTTGAGGGCATCTAGTTCCCTCCTGACCTCAGCATTATCGTTATGAAGGCTTACTATGTCAGCTCGTGCTTGGTCTAGCAAGTCACATAAATAAGCCACTGTGTTCCTATATTGGATGGCCTTTTCCTTAAACACCCTCCATTAATGACTTCATAAACTCGTCCAGCTCATTCGTGTCTGTAGCAGCGACTAATCCATCATCCACATAAAGAGCGATGATGGTCTTTTTCCCTCCTCTCTCTCTCTAATAAACACACGGATCAGCGTCGCTAGCCTCAAAACCGACGTTCATCAGAAATCGCCCGAATCTACGATTCCAACACCTTGGAGCTTGCTTTAAGCCGTATAAGCTTCGTTGTAGTCGACACACACGCCCTGAAGCATCATCATACCCCTCGGGCTGCTGCATATAAATCTCCTCCTCCAGTTCACCATACAAGAACGCAGTTGACACATCAAACTGACGAAGACATAATCCCTCATTTGCTGCCATACTCAACAGCGACCTGATGGTGCCCGTTTTTGCTACTGGACTGAAGGTCTGGTCATAATCAGTCCCTTTCCTTTGCGAAAAACCCTTGATAACCAACCTCGCCTTATACTTATTGTTCGGGGAAATTTCGTCGTGTCCTCATTTTTTTCCCCCTCAGTATTTTCTCTTTTGTTTTCTTTAATAGATCATAAAGTTTCTTATTTTTCCACTATAATATATCGCTTACAAGATTCCCTAATATTTCATTTTCCTCAATTCTTCCGGCTTTATTCCCCGGTAAGTGAAGGAGGCGCAGCTCTATGTTGTCATGTGGTGATGGTGGCTCGGTATGTTTTATTGTAATCGGTGTACCTTGTCCGTAAATGGACCAGCTGATGAAGCGCGCTCTAGTGGGAGAATCCACGTTGCGCCAGTCCCCTTTTGGCAGCCGGTACGTCCAGTTTGACTACGCGGTTTTTCCTATTTTCTGGCCAGTATTGCCAATAATTCCTTCATTCTCCCAAGAAGGGTGCCTGCAGGCCCCCATATTGACAAATCATTCTTTCAGGGTCCCTTCCATCCCACAAACTATCGGAATTCACGCGAGTTTTCAGCCCTCGTTGGTGCCCCAAGTTCCCCTCGCATTCTCCATCCTACGCTGAACGTGGTGAGCAGCACAGCATCAGGTAAGCCGTATTGCATTAATTCCTGTCGGGCTTCCTTTGCTGCATGGCGATTGGAGTTGTGCCCTCACTTCCGGTTCAGCCGTTTTCAAATCAGCGAAACTCATTGTAGTTAAATCCCCTTATTACTCTAAGTTGGTGGTGCGGGCCGGTTTTCAAGCCACCAACCCCCTTAGAAATAATAAATTCAACACTTATCTATCGAACCGTCTTATACACCCATTTACATGGTATAGCTTTTCTTCCCTTTGGCAAGAACTCAAGTCTCCAAGTCTTGTTAGCATGAAGTGAACCAATTTCACTCTCCATTGCTTTCATCCATTCTGCTTTATCTGGTGTATCGACTGCTTCCGGGTATGATGATGGCTCACTAAAATCTGTCACTGTAGTCATTACATAATCATCAAATCTCGGTGGTAATGCAATTTTACTCCGATCCCGAAGTTTCATTTTTGTTCCAGCTGGTTCTTCTTCCAGACTTCCATCACTGTCTGAGTTATCTTCAATTTCTCTATGTACAACGTCCTTGCTCCCGTCGAGATGACCATCAAAATCTTCTTTTGTCTTCAGTTGTGCCCCAACTCGAAGAGGTTCTTCTTTAAAAATCACGTCTCTTGATCGTAGTATTCGTTTATTTTCTTTACACCAAATTCGATATCCTTCGTCACCGTCATAGCCCACCAAGATTCCTTTTTGAGCTTTTGAGTCCATTTTATGTCTGTGCTGCTTAGGGATGTGTACATAGCAGACTGAGCCTATCACCCGAAGATGTTTAATCCCAGGATGCTTTCTCATCCATAGTTCATATGGAGATTTACCTAGGACGCTGGAAGGCCCAGTACGATTCAAAATATAAGATGCGGCATTTATCATCTCCGCCCACAGCCCTTGAGGTATCTCTCCGTGAGCATGCATTAAAGTCCTTCCCATTTCTACCAGTGTCCGGTTTTCCCTCTCACTACACCCATTTTGCTGTGGGGTGTATGGCATTGTGAACCGTTGCCTAATACCATTTGATTCCATTATGTTTTTAACTATAGCACTTTCAAATTCTCCACCATTGTCACTTAGAAATTCCTCAATGACATGCCCTAACGTCTTTGCTTCTTTTAACAACAGTTTTATTTTCTCAGGGACTTCTGATTTGAACTTCATGAAGTATACAGCTCTGAATCTCGAATAATCATCTTTGAAAAGTACGTAATACCTGTAACCATACAAGGAGTAGGCAAAAGGGCCGCATACATCGGAGTGTATCAACTCGCCCGGCCGAGTGGCTCGCAGACGTGAACCAAACTTCAGTCTATGTGCCTTTCCGAAAATGCAACCTTCACATAGCTCACTGTCTACATCCAATTTTAGTCCCAACTCGTCAAAGATTTTTTTCTTAACGTGTTGTTTATTTTGTTGCGTTCATGATAAAGCTGGAGTAAGTTTTCATGCGACACTGCATTCACTTCTTTGGTCCGATTACTCTTGAGAGTAATCTTGTAAAGCCCCTCGTGCCGTCTTCGCTTTCCTACCCACTTAACCTCGTTGTTGATCTTGAAATAGCAGATCTCTGGTTTCAACACAAAGGAACTATTCGGATTTCTATCTTGAGCGGCTAGCTCTCGTTATGAACGAGAGAGATGAATGTGTCCCTAAACTTCGGCCATTCGAGGAGTTGACCGCTGAAGATAGGAAGTTGAAGTTTGGGAAGGCTCTTTGCAATTTTAGACTCATTTAGAACCGAAGTATTGGAAGAAGAAGCATGTTGTGTATTGTTCGGATTATCGCAAGCAGAAAGGTTTTCGAGATTTCCCATAGCATTATAGTAAAAATGCCTCATATTGCTTCGAAGTTCTTTATCTGCCTTTGAAGGGAATTCCGTTGAGTAGGTGTCACAAGTATCCCCAAGCTCGTTCCAATATTGTTCAAAATTGGAACGGTATGCTTCCAAACTTTTACACATGCCCTTGAAAATCGATACACTCGGAGAAGAGGGAGGCTCAGATACAGCCTTTTTCCCTTGATCGTGAATTATTTGCATTTCATTCACACAGTCTTTGAGTCTCCTATTTAGGGACGATATCCTAAATGGAAGAGACTGTTCCTTGGATGTTTGGGGTTTTAAAACCCCAGGACCCCCGGCCGCACCATCATGTTCTTGATCACTCATAATGAATTGAATTTGGTTGAATGAAGCAATGAATGAGTCCGGCAAGATAGATAGGGTTAAGGAAAACGGTGCCTTTTGGGATTATAGGATTATAGGTAGGTATTTGATGGTCAAAATTGAATACAAAAATCACAAAAAGGGCATATATCCAGGACCAAGGCAGTTGACCTATCCAATTTCAATGGAATGAAAACAAATTCATATTCTAAAAATTCTAAATTTGATCAGAATCCTAGAAAAAATTGAAGTAAAAATTCCTGAACTTACTGAAGAATAGAAACAGAAGTATATATACTTCTGTTTCTATTCTTCAGTAAGTTCAGGAATTTTTACTTCAATTTTTTCTAGGATTCTGATCAAATTTAGAATTTTTAGAATATGAATTTGTTTTCATTCCATTGAAATTGGATAGGTCAACTGCCTTGGTCCTGGATATATGCCCTTTTTGTGATATATATATATATATATATATATAGTAATTGGTTAGAAATATAAGTTGATCTATATTAAACAATATTCAATCACAATAGAGTGAAAATCAACATATAGATAATCGTAGGTAGATACCTATTGCAAAAATAAGTTGTAAAATTGAATAATAGTGGTTTGAAAATTGCAACCACGCTCTGCTACCAGATGTTCGAGCACGTGGTAGGTTAAAATTAGAAAAGAAGTGGAAACGTTTTCTACATGCTCGAAACAAACAATTTAATAGGAGAATATCGGAAAGAAGTTATAAAGAAATTAATTTGGAAATTGTAGAAATAAAATGTCACTTCCTAAGGCCTTTGAATTCTAGGAGCTCCTAGGTTAATAATAAAATTGAACGTTCTGACCGGGAAATGTTGGTGACGATGTGCGTAGATGAATTATTCACGGGTATCACGCTTTGGATGCGAGGTGAGAAGGCGTCTTCTCCGTTGATCGTTCTTTCCAGGATGGATAGATCCAGGATAGAGAGATAGATCCAAGATATAGATTCTCGTGGAGATCGGGAGATAATCGTTGACGGTTGATCTGCCTCTAAGTTATCCTGCAAACCAATTTAAATTGAGTTCTAGAATACTTTCACTCGCAGTCTTGTTCGTGTCAATCAATCGCCGGAACTTACCAAATTGCGTGAAGTGAATTAAATTCGAGATAGGGATGCTGAGACCCGTCGAAATTGGAAGTTAGGTGATTGTCTCGTCAGGATGCTGCGACCTGTCGCTTGAATAGGCGAATCGAAACTGAGGGGAAAGGAACGTGGCCGTTCAGGATTAATCAATGTTTTTAATCACAAGCACTGAGTCTATAAGTTCATCGCGTTATCACTTTCGCTCCTAGTCGCGCACCAACTACACAACTTTTACAGAAACTTAAATCTACGAACCTCATGACCTTTTCCAATGTGTCTTCAGTCATATGAGTCGTTAGAATTAGCAAGGCATCACTGTCAGCCTTGTTGAACTTTTCTACTTCAATATCATGAACTTTTACCTGTTCCGAGGTGAGTCCAGAAGATTCATCAAGAGGTGAAGGTTTCGTCATCTCTCCTTCAACGATATCAACCGCATTTGGAACACCTCTCAACAAAGCAAGGGCTTTGTACCTCCAAGTCGTCCAATTTGTGTCCGCAAATCCTTTAATTACCAGACGACTCTTATAGCGCAGTATTCCATCCGCCTCCTTTTTCCTCTTATGTACCCAGCGAGATTTAATAATCTTAGTACGAGGAGGTAGGCTAGATTTTAACACGAGATCCCAAGTATCCATTTCATCTAACGATTCAAATTCACTACGAATAGCATTTTCCCACAGTTCCCGTTCAGGAGAGTTTATGGCATTCTGGTAAGAAGATGGCTCAATGTACTCTACCTGATGCATTTCATCCGCATTTTCCACATTTCCATCCAATTCCAACAAGTCTGCCAAAGGTTTTGGATAATCCTTAATCCTATCACCATATACTGCAGTCTCAATGCATTTCACGTCACAAGAGTTATAACGAGGGTTTTATGTTGTTCCGAAAATATCACATACCCAGTTTTGGAGCACTCAAGTAGGAATCCCTTTTTAGCATTGGGGGCAAACTTAGACTTGTTATTCACATAGTGTACGAGACATCCAAAACGTTTCACAAATTTCAAAGTGGGAGCATATCCTCTGACCTTAGAGAAACCTGTGTAAATGGAGGTTCCAGAAGGTCTAGATGAGTTGTACGAACTACCTCCGGGCTTGAGGAGCTCACATGTCCGCAGTCTAAAAAAAATCACTTTATGGATTGAAGGTATCACCAAATCTCTGGTACAAGAAATTCTATGACGTTTTATGTGGACTAGGCTTTGAAGTTTATCCCTTCCAAACCTGCCTTTTTAAATGGCAACATGGATCTTATGCCTTGTTAATAATTTATGTCGATGATTTGGGTCTTTTGGCGTCTAATGATAAAGATCAGGCTTTATAGGTAATCGATGATCTGAAAAAGGAGGTCAAAATTAAGAATCTGGGAACTCCTAAGAAATTTCTGGGATTCGAAATCATACGGGAGTTTGCCAACAAATCGCTATTAAATAGCGATAAATTTTATACATCAGAAGTCGACTATCATGAATCTGTTGGACAAATTCGTTTCACCCTATGATAACTCCTGCTACTTGTACATTGACAGCTCAGTTAGAATCAGATAAGGCATGTGTAAACTCTCAAAATCTTCCTTATCGTGAAGTTATAGGTTCTCTCTTATATAGTCAGAATGGAACGAGGCCTGACATATCTTTTGCTGTAAATTTTATGAGTAGAAAACAAATAGGATTCACACAGGAAGATTGGAAATGTGTTCTGAAAATCTTGAAATACCTTAAGGGCACTTTAGACTATGGTATTATGTTTTCTGGGAAAACTGACGATCTTGTAGCCTACTCAGACTCGTCTCTTGGGACAAGTGCCCGAAATGGTAAATCCACCACGGGATTTTCAATTAAATGTTGAGGTGACCTAGTATCTTGGAAATCCAAAAAGCAATCTCATGTTGCACTTTCAACTTGTGAAGCTGAGTATATTGCTATGTCTGAAGCGTGTAAGGAATTAACAAATATTAGAAGCTTGTGTAATTTCTTGACAGGTTTGGATTTTCTTCCTACGCTACGATGTGATTGTGCACCAGCTATTGCTGTTGCCAAGACGAATGACTCTAGGACTGTGAAACATGTTGTCAAACTTAGCATGCATTATGTTCATGCAAATTTTAAGAATAATAAAGTACTACATATTGAGTGGGTGTCAACAGAAGATCAGATAGCTGATTGTTTCACAAAAGCTTTGTTTCACTAAAGCCTTTAGAAAAATTTGTGAAATTTCGAGAAAAATTGTTGACAACCCTCTAATGCTATGTTTGTGTGAATTACAGGTGAAGAAGAACCCTGGGTGTGAGAAATCACTACTGTATCACCAGGCTCCTGTTGACTGCACTTTGAATCACAGTATCATCAGACTCCAGCTGAGTGCACTCTGAATCGCAGTAACTGAACTACAACTATATGAATCCTCCGCATCCGCTTCGCGTATGAACTCTCGAAAGCTTCATTGCCAAATCTTTGTGTTCAATTTAATCTTAAGAAAATCATATGAATCATATCTCTACATGAAACAAGATAGGCTAGCTTTGTGAGAAAAATGCCACTGAAAGAATCATGCTGTAACTTACATTCCCTTTTTGAAACTGATCAGTTTTCAATTTTGAATTCCTGGAAAAATGTCTCCCAGTCTCTGAATCATTCTTTAAATTGAAAAACTTATGTTGTAATAATATTATATTTGTGCTTCTGGAATGTGTCTTTGACATCTGACTTAGATTTTCGCAGCAAAATAGGTTCTCAATTGTGACTTGTAGGCATGCTTCTTTCCATCTCATTTGTGAATCATTTATCATGGGAATTACGAATCATTACTCTTCCCTTGTACTTATTGTTGATACTGGTTGTGTATACCTGAAATGTGAATCTCATTCAGACATTGGTCTGAATATGAATTGGAATCATACCCATGATTGTGCCTGATGCTCCTTCTTCCTTCAAAGAGGAGGGAGTGATGAAAAGTAGAGTCTTTGATGGAAGGTAGTGTCTAAAACGTAGGTATCGATACTATCAATTCCATCTGATTTATGTATACGGCATGTTGGCACCACTGTGTTATTGTGTTTTCTTAGACGGGTGTGTATCCCCTCTTCACTTCGTTTCTGTTCTCTGACTTGGACGCGCCCTTGCCTATTTGGAAACTATAAACTTGATCTATATAATACAAACAATTGTGAATCATTTCGTATCTTGTGTTTCATCACTTTTCGAATCATCTTATAAAAGTTCTGTGATTAAATCATTTTGAATCGTCTTATCAAAACGTTGTTTCTGATTCCAACGAATACCTCTTCCCACTTCATATTGAGAATCAAATCTCCAAAGGCCTTTGGTAAGTAGTATTCATTTTGAACAAATACACATACATCCACCTCCTCTGGATTGCCCAACGGAAGACTCATGTCTATTGTTTCCCCAAATTCTTCAACAAATAACTCGCAGTCAACTGGGCCTTGGGTTAATTTGGGAGCTTGCTTCAACCTTAGTTCTACAGGGTTACTCGAGAGAAGAACAGGATCATGGTCAGAACTCAAATCGTGGATTGCCTCAACAAATTGGGGGAGTGTCAGGTTTTTTATCACAAATATATCCAATACATCAGGAAGAAGCCTTTGTGCTGTAGGCCAATACGTAGGCGTGCTAGGAGCCATAACCGTCAGTTGATGGTTGGACACGATTTCTAGAACCAGCTTGCCACAGCTATTCGTTGTGCGACATCCCCATTCTACTGCTTTGGAATTCAAATCTCCACCGAGGAGCCCTTTGTTTCCCAACCCACGCATAGTTTCCTCTATGTGATCCCTTTGGAGGCGGACTGAAGGTGTGCAATAGCAGCTCCCTATTGATACTTGGGATCCATCCACCAATAATGAAACAAAAGTGGCCTGACGTCCTGTTAAGAAATGGAGGTGAGCTCCTAGTGGTAGATTCCATTTTTCACCAGAATCCCAGACCCAGACCCTTAGGTTTTTTTTTTTTTTTTTTTTCATGAAGTGTACCATTGGCCTTCCAAAAACATAGTAAAACTGAAATAATTTGTTAAATTTTCAAATTTGAACATATTTTGAACATGTATATTATACTATACACTGCCAACTAACCAACAAATGACTCTATTTTAGAGAAGTATGGTATACTATACACTGCCAAGTAACCGACGAATTACTGATGTTCAGAGAAGTATATTATACTAGACACTGCCAAATCACCAAAGAATAAGAATTTATATTTAATAAAATATATTTCGTATTATTTCAATAGATATAAATTTTCTTTCAATATAAAAAAAAATAATAGTGAAAGAGTCGCTAGGAATTATACCTAGCCACTTGCTGCGAGCAACCACTTAGATAAATGATAAAATGTGGATGGCTGTAAATGGATAAAATTGGAAAGGCGATTGTTCAAAAACTCTGCAAATTCTTGACACAACGGTTCATTATCTTCTTTGTACAGATCACCCTTGTGTCTAGATCACTAGGTCTAAATGTCTAGATCCTAAATGTTAGATTAATTATTATCATCAATTATCACTAATTATTAACAATTTTATCAAGTACCTAGTGAAAATTATTATAATTTATTGTTAGGTATTAATAATTTGTATTTATTATTAATAATAATTATTATTAATTATGATTAATTAATACGATATAATTCTGGGGTTTTTAATACTACGTCGGTAATAATTTTTCTATATAAAAAGTACCTACCAACAAACATTCGAAATTACCTTCATTTCCGTAGCACGAAACGCACCTCAGAACAACAAACTCGACATCACTTAAGCCATATGATGTTGGTCTTAAAAAATTCTACGGAACAAACTCTATCTAAATATGAAATAAAACTCTGCAAATTCTTGACACAACGGTTTATTATCTTCCTTGTGCAGATCACCCTTCTGTCTATACCAGACTGTATTGCAAATCGGCACCATACCATATTCTCACCGTACTCATACCATACCATACGAATTTCTTTCCTATCATACTATACTGTATTATACCAAATCATACATACAATAATATACCATACCATACTCATACCATGTCATACAAACCGAGTGAATATTGAAATGTCATCCATTTCTGACCTATATTTAAAATTTCAAGTATCTAGCTCATCATCAAAATTTAATTTGTTTAAACAAATAGGTATTATTTAAACAATTTTACAGACAAGAAACCGAGTGAATCCAGTTCTGTGATCCAGTTCTGACCTATTTTTAAAATTTCAAGTCAATAGCTCATCATCAAAATTTAATTTGTATTATTACAAAAAGGTATTATTTAAACAATTTTACAGATGAGAAACCGAGTGAATATTGCAATGTGGTCTATCCCCGACTCACGGTTAAAATTTCTAGACTGTAGTTTACCGGGAAGATGAAAAAAGGTAGTTTTATTCTGGGCGTCTGGGGGTTGGGTCAAATGGCCGTTTTCGACGCGAAACTTTAGTGTTTTTCCTAAACCTTTGCGCGGTCACTGTGAACGAACGGCTGGTCGCACAAAAATCCAATTGGTCTTAAAAGATTCGTAATTTTTCAGGTCATTCAAAAGTGAACTAAAAATTACACCGTTTCATGAGAATTTTTAGAGATATGACATTGTCGAAATTTCAAAGTTCGTTTTGAACCCCTTCCCCTTGACCTAGGGTTATGAAAAGTTTCGAGGATCATTGTGGGGCTGGTCCAAACCCAGAAACCAAATTTCGTAATTTTAGCTCAACGCTAACTGGGCAAAGTGGCACGGACGGCGTACGGTGTACGGCGTACGGCGGACGGACGGATTTTTTTTTATTCGATTTTCTGAATCTACGTGTCTTGAAACGTAAACCAACAAATTTTGAGGGGGGGTTAAAAATTTTTTTTCTTTGGGCGATTCCAATGGTTCATTATCGAAGATAATAAACCAAAAAATCCGTCCGTCCGCCGTACGCCGTCCGCCGTACGCCGTCCGCCGTACGCCGTCCGCGCCACTTTGCCCAGTTAGCGTTGAGCTAAAATTACGAAATTTGGTTTCTGGGTTTGGACCAGCCCCACAATGATCCTCGAAACTTTTCATAACCCTAGGTCAAGGGGAAGGGGTTCAAAACGAAATTTAAAATTTCGACGATGTCTTATCTCCAAATATTTAGCTGAACCGTGTAAATTTTAGTTCACCTTTGAATGACCTAAAAAATTACGAATCTTTTAAGACCAATTGGATTTTTGTGCGACCAGCCGTTCGTTCACAGTGACCGCGCAAAGTTTTAGGAAAAACACTAAACTTTCGCGTCGAAATTGGCCGTTATGTGACCCAACCCCTAGACGCCCAGAATAAAACTACCTTTTTACATCTTCCCGGTAAACAACAGTCTAGAAATTTTAACCGTGAGTCGGGGATAGACCACATTGCAATATTCACTCGGTTTCTCATCTGTAAAATTGTTTAAATAATACCTTTTTGTAATAATACAAATTAAATTTTGATGATGAGCTATGGACTTGAAATTTTAAAAATAGGTCAGAACTGGATCACAATGCAATATTCACTCGGTTTCTTGTCTGTACAATTGTTTAAATAATACCTAATTGTTTAAACAAATTAAATTTTGATGATGAGCTAGATACTTGAAATTTTAAATATAGGTCAGAAATGGATGACATTTCAATATTCACTCGGTTTGTATGACATGGTATGAGTATGTTATGGTATATTATTGTATGTATGATTTGGTATAATACAGTATGGTATGATAGGAAAGAAATTCGTATGGTATGGTATGAGTACGGTGAGAATATGGTATGGTGCCGATTTGCAATACAGTCTGGTATAGACAGAAGGGTGATCTGCACAAGGAAGATAATAAACCGTTGTGTCAAGAATTTGCAGAGTTTTTTGGTTTATTATCTTCGATAATGAACCATTGGAATCGCCCAAAGAAAAATTTTTTTTAACCCCCCCTCAAAATTTGTTGGTTTACGTTTCAAGATACGTAGATTCAGAAAATCGAATAAAAAAAAATCCGTCCGTCCGCCGTACGCCGTACGCCGTACGCCGTCCGCCGTCCGCCGTACGCCGTACGCCGTACGCCGTCCGCGCCACTTTGCCCAGTTAGCGTTGAGTTAAAATTACGAAATTTTTTTTATGGGTTTCGACCAACCCCACAATGGTCCTCGAAACTTTTCAGAACCCTAGGTCAAGGGGAAGGGGTTCAAAACGAATTTTGAAAATTTGAAAATCTCATATCTCGAAAAATTCATATAGAACGGTATGTTTTTTATTTCATATTTAGATAGAGTTTGTTCCGTAGAATTTTTTAAGACCATCCGCAGCTGTGTACGACCAGCCGTTCGTTCACAATGACGGCTCAAAGATTGTGCCTCACAACACGATCGTGTATCAAACTGTTGAAATACAAGTCCATTTTCATACTAACAAGCTCTTTGGAACATCATATGGCTTAAGTGATGTCGAGTTTGTTGTTCTGAGGTGCGTTTCGTGCTACGGAAATGAAGGTAATTTCGAATGTTTGTTGGTAGGTACTTCTTTTATAGAAAAATTATTACCGACGTAGTATTAAAACCCCCAGAATTATATCGAATTAATTAATCATAATTAATAACAATTATTATTAATAATAAATACGAATTATTAATACCTAACAATAAATTATAATCATTTTCACTAGGTACTTGATAAAATTGTTAATAATTAGTGATAATTGATAATAATAATTAATCTAACATTTAGGATCTAGACATTTAGACCTAGTGATCTAGACAGAAGGGTGATCTGTACAAAGAAGATAATGAACCGTTGTGTCAAGAATTTGCAGAGTTTTTTTATTCGATTTTCTGAATCTACGTATCTTGAAACGTAAACCAACAAATTTTGAGGGGGGGTTAAAATTTTTTTTTCTTTGGGCGATTCCAATGGTTCATTATCGAAGATAATAAACCAAAAAATCCGTCCGTCCGCCGTACGCCGTCCCCCGTACGCCGTCCGCCGTCCGCGCCACTTTGCCCAGTTAGCGTTGAGCTAAAATTACGAAATTTGGTTTCTGGGTTTGAACCAGCCCCACAATGATCCTCGAAACTTTTCATAACCCTAGGTCAAGGGGAAGGGGTTCAAAACGAAATTTAAAATTTCGACAATGTCATATCTCCGAATATTTAACTGAACCGTGTAATGTTTAGTTCACTTTTGAATGACCCGAAAAATTACGAATCTTTTAAGACCAATTGGATTTTTGTGCGACCAGCTGTTCGTTCACAGTGAGCGCGCAAAGGTTTAGGAAAAACACTAAACTTTCGCGCCGAAAACGGCCGTTATGTGACCCAACCACCTGACGCCCAGAATAAAACTACCTTTTTTCATCTTCCCGGTAAACTACAGTCTAGAAATTTTAACCGTGAGTCGGGGATAGACCACATTGCAATATTTACTCGGTTTCTCATCTGTAAAATTGTTTAAATAATACCTTTT